>VHKM01000190.1:120000-720000 GCA_007210695.1 Neogobius melanostomus
CCTGCTGTCTGTGTGGACCGTCAGAGCGCCCCCTGCTGCCTGTGTGGACCGTCACAGCGCCCCCTGCTGTCTGTGTGGACGTCAGAGCGCCCCCTGCTGCTGGTGGACCGTCAGAGCGCCCCCTGCTGCCTGTGTGGACCGTCAGAGCGCCCCCTGCTGCCTGTGTGGACGGTCAGAGCGCCCCCTGCTGTCTGTGTGGACTGTCAGAGCGCCCCCTGCTGTCTGTGTGGACCGTCAGAGCGCCCCCTGCTGCTGTGTGGCACCGTCAGAGCGCCCCCTGCTGTCTGTGTGGACCGTCAGAGCGCCCCTGCTGTCTGTGTGGACCGTCAGAGCGCCCCTGCTGCCTGTGTGGACCGTCAGAGCGCCCCCTGCTGCCTGTGTGGACCGTCAGAGCGCCCCCTGCTGTCTGTGTGGACCGTCAGAGCGCCCCTGCTGCCTGTGTGGACCGTCAGAGCGGCCCCCTGGCTGTCTGTGTGGACCGTCAGAGCGCCCCCTGCTGCCTGTGTGACCGTCAGAGCGCCCCCTGCTGGTCTGTGTGGACCGTCAGAGCGCCCCCTGCTGCCTGTGTGGACCGTCAGAGCGCCCCCTGCTGTCTGTGTGGACCGTCAGAGCGCCCCCTGCTGCCTGTGTGGACCGTCACAGCGCCCCCTGCTGCCTGTGTGGACCGTCAGAGCGCCCCCTGCTGCCTGTGTGGACCGTCAGAGCGCCCCTGCTGCCTGTGTGGACTGTCAGAGCGCCCCCTGCTGCCTGTGTGGACCGTCAGAGCGCCCCCTGCCTGTGTCCGCCCCGCGCCGGGGGCTTCGGCCCCCCCCTGCTGTCTGTGTGGACCGTCAGAGCGCCCCCTGCTGTCTGTGTGGACCGTCAGAGCGCCCCCCTGCTGCTGTGTGGACCGTCAGAGCGCCCCCTGCTGTCTGTGTGGACCGAGGCCCCCCGGCCGTCAGCGCCCCCGTGTCGTGTGACTGTCAGAGCGCCCCCTGCTGTCTGTGTGGACCGTCAGAGTGCCCCCTGCTGTCTGTGTGGACCTCAGAGGCCCCTGCTGCCTGTGTGGACCGTCAGAGTGCCCCCTGCTGTCTGTGTGGAACCGTCAGAGCGCCCCCTGCTGCTGTGTGGACTGTCAGAGCGCCCCCTGCTGCCTGTGTGGACCGTCAGAGCGCCCCCTGCTGCCTGTGTGGACTGTCAGAGCGCCCCTGCTGTCTGTGTGGACTGTCAGAGCGCCCCCTGCTGCCTGTGTGGACCGTCAGAGCGCCCCCTGCTGCCTGTGTGGACTGTCAGAGCGCCCCCTGCTGTCTGTAGTGAACCGTCAGAGCGCCCCCTGCTGCCTGTGTGGACCGTCAGAGCGCCCCCTGCTGGTCTGAGCTTATATTAAAGGGAAGTGTGTCATGTGTTTGTTATATTTATGCTGAAATAACGGAGCCGTAAAAGAAGCTGATTTTATTCTGATCAAACTGTATCGTGTGAATTTTTCATAAATTAATAAAAGTATAAAGAACAGTTTTGATCTTGGTTTATATTTAAATCCTCCTGTAGATCAGACGAACGGCTGCAGGGGAGAAACCTTTCAGCTGCTCAGACGAGTCCCGGATCCCGACTCATGTTTCTGAAACGAGACGGAAACTAAAGTAAAGTCGATAACGAGACTCAGACTGAAACCTGCGGACGTTTGGGTCGACTCCTAAAAACTAAACAAAAGTAAAAGACGGAGCTAAAAAGCTTCAGCGACAGTTTTTGAAGGGCCTCATGTTTATGATCAAATATGGTCCTGCCTTTTTCATGCTGTAATTTCACTTATTTCACTCCGTCCTCCAAAACCAACACATAAATCATCACTGAGACAATTATTCACCAGTAAACTGAGTTTCATCGACTCAGGGTCAGTTTTACAGTTCTGTAAAGACCATGAGTTTAGCCAGACTTGGGTCTTTTTTAGACTTCGAGAAAACAGGAAGCGACCGGTCTCTGCTGATTGGTCAAATGCCACAGAGGCGGGATCTGTGCTATAGGATGATCTCTTCTGATTGCTGAGTGAGGATCACATGCTTCTTTACCTTATACTGATGAGCAGCAGGGCTGTGTGGAAAGTGTTCGGAAATGACAGAAATAGTTACTTTCCTTGATCCAGGAAAATGATATATTATTACTTACTTTACATCTAAATGCAAGACCAGGAGGATTTGGCACATTGTATATGTGATGGGCCACAAGTAGAGGATTTTATTTTTACTTGGGTTTATTGTGATGTGGATTTTAATTGGGTGCTTTTATTCTTTTACTGTGGATTTTTAATTATATATTTTAGACTTCGCCCTTTTAGCTTGTTGCCCCTAACGACCCCAACACGTGTCACATTTGGCCAATCAATCGCCCCCTGCAATCGAACACACCTGCGGAGCATCAGACCGGACCATAAAAAGAAGAGCCAGGAAGACAACGGGGGACAGACGGGCTTGCCGAGTGAGAGGAGGACGCAGGGGAGCTCGCAGCAGACCCCGCGAGCTCCCGGAGCGAACACCACAAGGCCTAATACACGCCAGGGCAGAGGAAACCCTTCGAAGTAAGTGTTTGTTTTGTAAACCTGTAGTGGTGTTTAACTGCCTTGGGCTCGTGGGTCCGGGCGCTGTACTCTGTGTTATTCTGTGGGCAGGAGTCAGGAGAGATCGGGACCCGGAGCCTCGCGGTCCGAGCGGCCAAAAGGCACAAGCGGAGTGAAACAGAGACGGTACCCCGACGCGGAATTACAGCAGAGGCCTGTAAGTGTACAGACGCCCCGGGAGTGTGTGTCCCCCCCCCCCCCCCGCCCCTTTAAATGATTCTATCCTGGTGCCTCGTGTTATTCTGTGTGCAGGAGGAATCCTGAAAGTGGGCGAGCTGCAGGACATTGGCGCCCGGACCGGCTCGTACCCTCTCATAGGACAATATTTTGTATGGGGATTTTATGGTCACCCTGTTTTAATATTTCTGCCCTTTATGTTTTAATACTAATTTGTAATAAATTGTCAACGTGCATTCACTGTCTTCTCTTTATTGGGTTTTAATATTTTATTGCTTTGGCCAATCTGAGCTAAATTAGTATTTTCCCCCTCGGTACCATTACATATAAAATGTGTAAACATTTAGACTTCCAGACGATCACTTTAAGCTTAGACAAAAAAACAGTCAAAACCGAGCGGATTTCTCCAGTTCGGCTTTACCCAAACCGTGTTCCCGTTTGTTTACTTCCTGCATGTGAGTTATCGTTTACACGAGTATGAGACATATTTGGGGAAATATTTCTACGGCTATAGTTTGTAATAACAGCCTGTTTTAGAGACCGGCTTTTATTTGCCTCCGCTACGAGCCCGGCCACTGTTACAGACCCGGCCCCTAATGGAACACAGGCCAGTATTAGAGCATTTACGCTATTTTAAAACTAAACCTGATCCAAAATCCCTCTAAAAAGTCTAAACCACACATTTAAACCTGGCTCTGAACATTATTCTGGTACGGATGGTGGTGCTGTTGATGGTGGTGCTGTTGATGGTGGTGCTAGTGGTGGTAGTGGTGGTTATAGAGGCGGCGGTACTAATGGTACGAGTAGTAGTTAGCTTTGTTTTTGTTTTCCCCCTCTCTCTTGTATTCAAGTATTATTATTATTTTAACTGTTTTAATATACAGTTTTTTTGTTTTGTTTTTTGTCCTATATGTTACACCTCATGTGTGTTGTATTGATATGTCTTTCTTTTCTTTCTTTTTCTTTCTTTAATGTCTTATCTCTGTACCTTTTTGTAAATATGCACTTCTTGCAATAAAAAAAAAAATATATATATATATATATATTATTCAGATGCTTTTTTATGAATAAAACGCCTTATTTTTATATGAAAACATAAAAATGACAGAAAACTTGCAACACGTTTTTGTCTCATATTTACGTCCGTCTCTACAGCAGGAGTTTCACACTGATGTCTCTACATTTAAACACTTTCCTCGTTCTCCTGCAGCGTCTCGCCTTAACCTCTGACCTCTGAGCTTGTAGATTTGGGTAAAGCTGAACTGGGTTAAAGCGTGGGGTAAGAGGTTAAACCTGGCTTTATAGCAGTGATGTTCGATGAGAATCAGAGAAACAAAGACTAAACTCTGGCTCTTTATCGTCCTCGTGGGTTGGATCATGGTGTAGCCGTTATCGTTGGCCTCCTGAGTGAAGTGTCAGCGGACGTCCACCAGAGGGCGCTGTGTCTGCGTCTCCGCGGCTCCAGAGCGCTCCTCTCTGTTTCCTGTTTTCAGCCTCCGTGAGAGACGTCAGGGAGAATGAGCTCTGACAGCGTCGCGTGACGAGAGAAACCTGCCTCGCCCCGGAATGAAATCAGAGAAATTCACTACGACAGAGTTACAGAGCGAGAGGGGAGAGAGGGGGAGTCAGGGGGGAGTCAGGGGGAGTCAAGGGGGAGTCAGGGGGGAGTCAGGGGGAAGAAAAGCAAAGTGCGGAGGCGTTTACTGGCCTTAAACAAACACATCATATTTTAGGGAGAATTAGAGACGAACAGGAAGGAAGCGGAGCCAGAGGTCGGACTGAAACAAGAAAATCAACGAATTTTTAATGCTGCGTTCAGGAGCTCCGGGAAACGCCAGACACTTCACAGGAACGGGGAGTTTGAGGAGAATCAGGAGGAAGGTTTTCATTAGGGCTACAATCAAAGTGTCCAAAGCATGCAGGAAGAGGAAACCCCTCCTTAGATCAGGAGTCTAAAGGGGTTTCCTCCATGTTTAGTGTCTGCTGTTTCATTAACGCCTCGAACGATCAGGAGTTTATTAACGTCATGAGCTGAACGTTCAGGACACGACACGTCTTTAAAGGGATATTTCAGGATTTTTGACATAGGGCCTCATTTCCTAGTTATCCAGAGTGTTGTTGATGTCTGGAGATATTTTTTTCTTAAATTCATGCAGTTCTTATATTTGAAGAGTCTAGTGGCGCTAGGCTAATGCTAGGCTAGTGCATGTCTATGGTATCAGTTAGCCTGCATTAAAAAACAGTGTGACCCACTCCACAGTGCACCTGAGGTAAATCACTTATAACACCAGACTAACCATATAAATGTCTGTGTTAATAGAATCATTTAAAATAACTTATATTGAGCAGCATCAGCTTCGTGGCTGTAAGCTAACGCAGCGGCGGAGTGATCTGCGAGAAAATAGTCCCTCAAGATGCTGTAATTCATGTGATACAAGGTCAGTTATATTTCAAACATGATTCTATTAACACAGACATTTATATGGTTAGTCTGGTGTTATAAGTGATTTACCTCAGGTGCACTGTGGAGTGGGTCAGACTGTTTTTAAATCAGGCTAACTGATACCATAGACATGCACTAGCCTAGCATTAGCCTAGCACCACTAGACTCCAAATATAAGAACTGCATGAATTTAAAGAAGGGGGTATTATGCTTTTTTCAATCCCATAGTGGGGCGACGGTGGCGCAGGTGTAGAGGGGGTCGTCTCGTGATCAGAAGGTCATGGTTCGAATCCCAGCTCCCGCAAAATGCACACTGTCGTTGTGTCCTTGGGCAAGACACTTCACCCTCCTTGCCTCCAGTGTCTGCGTACACTGGTGTGTGAATGGGTGAGTGGATCCTTGCTGTAAAGCGCTTTGAGTGCCTAATGTAGGTGGAAAAGCGCTATATAAGTTGAGTCCATTTTGCCATTTACCATAGCACCAGTCTATAGCATACTACAATGATGACGTAACCTTCTGTTGGTCTGTATATGCAGTAAATTAAAATAACTGCCTTGAATAAAATTGCCTCTCTCAAAATGGCTGTACTGAACGTCTTGAAATAGGCCTCTGTCTCTTTAAGAAGCTTTCCGACACGCCCCCTTCAGCACACTGCTGTGGCATCTAAACAACACTACTGTGCGGGAGGGGGGCTCTGCTGAGCTGAGGAGCAGTGGTTGGTGGCTTGGCTGGTGACGAAAGGTCCAGAGGCGTCTCCAGGAGGTGGGGCGTTCCTAGGAGGACTGAGGCATAGCTACACCTAAAATGGCTGCCGTCTAAGTTTTTACTGATTACTCAAAAATATGTGAATGAGCCAAGGCAACACTCCAGGCATGTGTTTAATGAGGGAATGACATAATAACATGATATAAGCTTGAAAAGTCCATTTTACATAATACCCCCCCTTTAAGAAAAAATATCTCCAGACATCAACAACACTCTGGATAACTAGGAAATGAGGCCCAGTGTCAAAAATCCTGAAATATCCCTTTAACACAACACATGTGTTCATGGTTGCCTGTTTTTAATAATGCACTTATGTTTTGGTTAATTTCTCCAATGAAATGACAGAACAAACAAAAGCCCTAAACCTGATTTTCTTCTAGTCGTGGAACATTAGTTTTGTTCTTCAGTAGGGGTGTGTATCGCCTAGTCTCAGGCGATTACGATACGTATCCCGATACAAGGGTACGATACGATACGATACGATATATCCCGATATTGAAGAATTAGACGATTATTGCGATTTTTTTTTTACTACTTTGGAAACAACTATTCAGTAAACTAGTCCACCTTCATTAGATTTGTATCAAATACATTTGATCTATCCATCTTATGATATAAATGCTTTTCACTAATGTGCTTGTGACTGTGGTGTTTATGGTGATTATGTACCTTTGAACGGAAAACAGATTTCTTGGAAACCTAGTAATGAAACCAATTACTGGGGATGCACGTTTTCTAGTATTTCTATAGTTGGGAGTCCTTGGCGATCAGTAACTATTATGGGTTTCATCCATTAAAATATACAATAACTCAGACGGGGCATTTAAAATCGTGTCTACTCCACAACGGGTGTCACTCGTAGATCTGGGACATAATGACACGGGCATCACGCGCAGCAGTAGCACACAACTGAAGCAGAGGGGAAACTACATACAGCAGGCTCTTTTAAACTTGTGTCGTAGTACTGCAGTGGCGAGACACAGGTTTAACATGAGCCTGCTGTATTTAGTTTCCCCTCGGCTTTGTTTAATTCCGTAATAAAATGCTACAAGATAAATCCATGCTACGAAGATAAATCCTCTCCAAACGCAGCGGCGACCCACTCAGCAATATGCACAAAGCTGTGGCTCTCGTAATAATCCAGGTCTCTGTCTTTGCTGTAAAAGCCAAAGCCAAATGTAGAGTTTTAAAAGAGCCCCGTAGCGTCTCATAACTCATTCTTTCCATGCTAAGCTCTTCCTGTGTTTCTCTAACTCTCACTAAATTCTAGTGTTACTCAAGTGGGCTGCGCGGTGCGCTGCCATCTAGCGGGCGGGAGTAAAAGTGCAGGACCAAAGAGAGACGCTGCAATGAATATTTCCCCAAAAATAGATGTTTAAATATCGATACGGGCGCTTTTGTATCGATACGAGAATCGCGCGACGTAATATCGCGATATATCGGCGATTTTTCAACACCCCTATTCTTCAGTATATTATAAACTCAGACATTTATGAGGAAAACACTGTGATCTAATTGATGAATTTGCAGGACTTTGTGCTTTATTTGTCATTGTACAACGGAACAGTGTTCAGGTGTTAGTCCTGAGCCGCTGTGGGTCGACCTGAGCAGCATGTTTTTAGAGGAACTGCCTTTAGTCTCCTCTGATCCTGCGCAGCTCCCTCCGCTCCACAGCAGTCTTCACCATCTCCTCGTTTGTCCTTCCTTGTTTCCTGTAGCTCCTCTTGTGACGCCTCCTCTGTGCTGCAGGGGAGCTCTCTGTGCCTCTTCAGTGTTTCAAATGTCTTTATCTGCTGTTTACTTTAAAACGCTGCTTCTTCAGGAACATTAAAGACTCTGAAGGTATAAAAATCCACCGAACTCCACTCCATGCAGTTCACAGAAAAGACAAACGCAGCTGTACCAAGAGAGAGGGAGTTGCCGCTTGTTTACGCTGATAAACTCGTGAAGGAGAAGCTACAAAATGTTAAGAAAGTTAGAAACAACTAACATTTAAATTTCGTGGCTTCCTCTGTCATTGTTGGAAATCAGGTATAAGCCCCTTTAATACACAGTCTGTCTTATTTCAGTGTTTCCATAAACGTCCCGTCACAGACTCTAAAGGCGAGACGCCGCTGTGACGCCGCTGTGACGCCGCTGTGACGCCGCTGTGACGCCGCTGTGACGCCGCTGTGACGCCGGGAAACTTTAGAAAGGTAGAGGCATCAATGTGAAACTTCTGCTAGAGATTAATGACACAAATATGAGGAAAATGTTTGGCACGTTTACTGTCCTTTCAGCTGATCCCCGAGGCCTGACCTGATTCGGGTCTTGTGGGTCTCGCGGTCTCGTGGGTCTCGCGGGTCTCGCGGGTCTCAGCTCAAGTCCCGAGTGTCGAGGATGATCTCGTCTGAAATATGAAGTGATTATGTAAAACTCTGAGCCGTGCGTTACAGTTTTAATGCACGACACTACAGGCAAAACCTTTTTTTTATTTTCAGGTTTTGGGCCACATTGGTTTCTAACATCTAAACTTTCACCTGGAAACAAAACATCCCTAAACTTCACAAAACATGTTTCATTATTTGGGATTTCAGATTTATTTGGGAAATTGTCATTTCAAGGACATTTTCTGAAAATCACATCTGTACTTCAGTCGCTCCTAAAGATGGGACATTTACGGCATTTTTATGCATAAAATGACAGAACATTCTCATATGTCGGCCTCTACAGTTTAGTTTAGTTTAGTTTATTTAGTCAGTGTAGCAGCAGAAGTTTTTCTACATTTACGTTTGTCGTTACTATGGAAACGGCTAAACTGTTACTGGACTAACCTAATAATGCACAGTTAGCGTTAGCATTCTCACCGTGATACAACAGTAATTACACATTAATGAACGTTAGTTACAGATGTAATACCAGGCCTGACCTGAGGGGCAGCAGAGCAGCTCCTGTTCCTCAGGTTCTCTGAGAACTTGATCATCTCCACCCACTGAGCGTTATGTCTGAGGAACCGCTCCTCCTTCACCTTCAGGAGCCGAACGAGTCCAACCTCTGAGACAGAGCAGACTGAGGCTAAACCGGGTCTAACGGGTCTAAACCAAACAGGACTAACGGGTCTAACCTAAACCGGGACTAAACCAACAAACCGGTCTAAACAGACTAACCTCTAACCGGACAACAGGATAAACCGGGACCCGGGACTACCAGGTCTAACGGTTAACCGGGCTCGGACAACGGGACTAAACGGACTAAACCAGACTAACCGGACTAACCGGTCTAAACCAGGTCAAAGCCGGACCGGTCTAAACCGGGTCTAAACCAGGACTAAACCATGGACTAACCGGGTCCTAACCAGGACTAAACCGGGTCTAACCAGGACTAAACCAGGGTAAACTAACCAGGACTAAACCGGGTCTAAACCGGGACTAAACAGGACTAAACCGGGACTAAACCGGACTAACCAGGACTAAACCGGGGTCTAAACCGGTCTAAACGGACTAAACGGGACTAAACGGACTAAACCGGGACTAACCAGGACTAAACCGGACTAAACCGGGTCTAAACCCGGGACTAAACCGGGACTAAACCAGGACTAAACCAGGACTAAACCGGAAAGGACTAAACACAAGGACTAACCAGGACTAAACCAGGACTAAACCAGGACTAACCGAGGACTAAACCAGGACTAAACCAGGACTAAACCAGGACTAAACCGGGACTAAACCGGGACTAAACCGGGACTAAACCAGGACTAAACCAGGGGACTAAACCAGGACTAAACCAGGACTAACCAGGACTAAACCGGGACTAAACCGGACTAACCAGGGACTAAACCAGGACTAAACCAGGACTAAACCGGGACTAAACCAGGACTAAACCGGGACTAAACCAGGACTAACCAGGTAACCAGGACTAAACCGGGACTAAACCAGGACTAACCAGGACTAAACCAGGACTAAACCAGGACTAAACCAGGACTAAAGGACAAACCAGGACTAAACCAGGACTAAACCAGGTCTAAACCGGACTAACCGGTCTAAACCAGGGACTAAACCAGGACTAAACCAGGTCTAAACCGGGACTAAACCGGGACTAAACCAGGACTAAACCAGGACTAAACCGGACTAAACGGGACTAAACCGGACTAAACCAGGACTAAACCAGGACTAAACCGGGACTAAACAGGACTAAACCAGGACTAAACCAGGACTAAACCGGACTAAACCAGGACTAAACCGGACTAAACCAGGTCTAAACCGGACTAAACCAGGACTAAACCGGGACTAAACCGGGACTAAACCGGACTAAACCAGGACTAAACCAGGACTAAACCAGGACTAAACCGGGACTAAACCAGGACTAAACCAGGTCTAAACCGGGTCTAAACCTGGACTAAACCGGGTCTAAACCGGGACTAAACCGGGACTAAACCGGGTCTAAACCGGGACTAAACCGGGACTAACGGACTAAAGGACTAAGCAGGTCTAAACCGGGGTCTAACCTGGACTAAACAGGACTAAACCGGACTAAAACGGGCTAAAGGACTAAACCGGACTAAACCGGGACTAAACCGGGACTAAACCAGGTCTAACCGGTTAACCTGGACTAAACCGGGTCTAAACGGGACTAAACCGGGACTAACCGGGTCTAAACCAGGACAACCGGACTACCAGACTAACCGGGTCTAAACCGGGTCTAAACCTGGACTACCGGTCTAACCGACTAAACCGGCTAACCGGGTCTACCGGGACTAAACCGGACTAAACTGACTAAACCGGGTAACCGGGATAAACCGGGGTCTAAACCGGACTAAACCGGACTAAACCAGGACTAAACCGGGTCTAAACCGGGTCTAAACCGGGACTAAACCGGGACTAAACCAGGACTAATTGAAATGAATGATTACTTTTTATGATGAAACTGACTCAAACCTTTTGAGTTTGAGGAAATACTTTACTAAATACTTTACTAAATACTTTACTAAATACTTTAAAGGTGGAAACACTGATTATTCCTGCAGTGTGAAAGTTTCAGAAAGTGACGGTGACTCCACATCATCATCATCATCATCGCTGCGTGTGAACAGACTCTGCCGCTGTGCCTTTGAGCAGGGCGCCGCCCGTTTGACTGACAGGCCCCGCCCCTCGCGCTGAGTGACTCTGACTGACTCCAGACCGACGCACTAATGAGCGAGGTCAGACCTCAGGAAACCGCCGTCAC
The DNA here is from genome assembly GCA_007210695.1 of Neogobius melanostomus. Classification (NCBI taxonomy): domain Eukaryota; kingdom Metazoa; phylum Chordata; class Actinopteri; order Gobiiformes; family Gobiidae; genus Neogobius; species Neogobius melanostomus. The sequence continues at coordinate 131,178 of VHKM01000190.1, forward strand.
ATGATCTCAGCAATCAACAGAGCCCCGCCCCTCGCACACACATGCACGCTAACCCCGCCCCCTCCGAGCCCCGCCCCTCACTCACACACACACACACACACATGCACGCTAACCCAGGTCTGGACTGTGTCATTGAGCGCTTTGATCAGACAGAGACTTGTACTGCTCAGGTTACAAAAACTACTACACCGTACTACTTCAATGTACTACTACTTCACTACTGCAGTACAGAGCGCTCTGTTTGAGTCAGAGCTGGAGCTGAGCCCAAAACAACAGCATTAAAACCCACTAATAGGACCATTCAGAGCAGGAGACTTTGAACTCAGAGACAGGTTTAACATGGAGGGATTTTGGATCTGGTTTAGTTTTAATATTATTAGTGAAAATAAAAAATCATCCAAATGGTGTTTGAGTAGAGTCTGTAAAGTGTAAAGAGTCTCCCGTCTTTAGCCGCTGCTGTCTCCCACAAAGGAAATGACCATATTTGGATTACAGCGTCATCTCGGTCACAGCCTTTCCTGCTACACGTGGATACCAAACATGTCAGTATTTGTGAATGAATAAGCGTGGGAAAGACCAGCCATGTTGGAGTCACTTCCTGGATAAACAAGAGGGAGTTTGGGCTGTTTTTTACTGACAGAGTTAAAACTAAGATAGTAATAGTAATTGTAGTAGTAGGACAGTAGTAGTAGTAGTAGTAGTAGTAGTAGTAGTAGTAGTAGTAGTAGTAGTAGTAGTAGTAGTAGTAGTATAGTAGTAGTACTAGTACTCACGGCGAGGACGTCCAGAGTTCGGTCACAGACGCTGCAGATCTTTGGATTCGTGTCGTGCATCAGGTTTTTCAGGAACATAAAGATCTCTGAGAATCAGCTCAGGGTCAATATTTCATCATCATTTCAGTGAAAGTCATATTTCTGTGGCTAAAATGAGACTAAAACTAAAGTAAAACAAGAGGCTAAACACAGTGTGAAAGAGCCTCTTTAAAGGAGCAGCTTTACATCGTTACATATGTTCATATACAGTCAGAGACTAGAGCGGGGAGTTTGGTATCAGGAAGGTTTAGGTATTTCTGATATCGAAAATATTAAAGTATCGAAACAAAGGCACTGAAAAAAACTATGATCCAAGTTTTGATGCTATTGCTTCAGTGACTTGTTTCAGCTCAAATAAATGGAACTATTTTAAAAGAAGTGTTTAATGGAATATAAAACATTATTGTTCTGTTTTCTGCTTCGAGATCTCAATGTTTTTGTATAGGTATAAAAAAAAGGTTAATTTGTCGGTATCGCAAACCAAGTATCGCTAATGTACTGGTATCAGAAAATATGTCACGGTGCCCAGGCCTAGTCATTACTTATATAATATGTCACGGTGCCCAGGCCTAGTCATTACTTATATAATATGTCACGGTGCCCAGGCCTAGTCATTACTTATATAATATGTCACGGTGCCCAGGCCTAGTCATTACTTATATAATATGTCACGGTGCCCAGGCCTAGTCATTACTTATATAATATGTCACGGTGCCCAGGCCTAGTCATTACTTATATAATATGTCGGGATGCTCCGAGCCAGTACTGTAAATACTACGATATGTGATAAGTGATATCTGTTTTGGCTCTCCCCGTTTTAAAACACAACTTTGAGCAACTACATCTGAGTGAATATGAACCTGCTGCTCATTCTGGACCTGAGGATTCAGTCTGAGTTAGTTTTAACCTCCGCTAGCAACAGCATGCTAATGCAATGCTAATGCTAATGGAAACTAATCAGAGCTGGGACAGACATTATGACTGAGTCATCTACAGTTTCCTAATAAATATAAGTGTCCAGTGCTGGACAAGTGTTTATGCAGTTAAAGAATATCTGATGTAACATATTTGTAATGATCAGATCATTTCATGTGAGTTGTTTATATTAATGTAACTAAAGCCTGTCATATATCCAAGAACATTTAGTGAAGAAAAGTCCAGTTATCCTTGTTTAATGTTTTTCCATTTGTTTATGAAGAGATATCATTTATCTGTAACATCTCTTTTATGAGAAATGATCAGACTTCATTGATCTGACTCTGGAGAAAAGAGGAACATTCACTTTTCACTTAGAGCAGCCACTTTGAACAAAGTCTCTGGTATCGATTAATATCGAATATCGCCCGATACTCAAGGATCGGTATCGGAAGCAAAAAAGCTGGATCAGAGCTTTGGCATAGTCAGATTATGATCATATACAGTCAGAGACATTCCATTATATAACCTGTATAACAGTATATAATCATATAGAGACGTGTCACTATATAAAGTATATAAAGTATATAATCATATACAGAGACGTGTCATTATATAAAGTATATAACAGTATATAATCATATACAGAGACGTGTCATTATATAAAGTATACAACAGTATATAATCATATACAGAGACGTGTCATTATATAAAGTATATAAAGTATACAATCATATACAGTCAGAGGGAAGGATACGCGGCTCCTGGATCAGGGCGTTCCTCGTCTCTTTGTGAAACATCATGTGAGAAAACACGAAGACGATCTGATAAACAAACTCATCGTCCAACTGTTGATCTGCAACAACAAACAAATAACAATATCAGAGTTTATAAGGCGGGAGCAGCAAGTCCAATCTGAGGCTTTAACGCCTGAATACTTCACTTTAATGCCACAAACACAGAATATCTGAGCATGTTTATTTTCTTAAGATTTACAAACATCCATCAGACAGAGGAATGAGAGACATTTCAACAGGAAACTAATTTATGCAGTAAAAGTATTTAAAGAAACGTACATTTAATGTCAGTTTGACTCAAATGTAAAACATTATTGAAATTTAAGGCTTTCACTTTGATACAATCCTTTTTAATGTTTCTTTGACTGAAATGCTGAATAAGCCGACACTGGACGTCACGTTACAGGTCGATCTCTGACTTATATATAAATGATCATCATTGATATAAGTCCGTCACTCTTCTTTCTACAGTTCTTCCTGCACTTGCCAAGTCACAATAGAGGCATTTTCTTGTTTATTTTGTTGGAATATCCCCAGGGTGAACTCCTCCCAAGTCAAATAGTTACAAACCCAAAAAAGACAAAAAAGTTCTCATGGTTTAGTTGTGAATAAGAAGCTCATTGAGTAAAAAAGCCCAGAGTTTACATTAAGGCGGGACCCTGCAGGTGAATCGGGAATGTAATTGAGAGATATGAATTTGAAACTTCAGTAACCAGTAATGTTCAGCAATGCAAGTTTTCATATAGTCTGACATGAAAACTAAGATGCTGAGGAGAAAAGTAGCAAAACATCGACCTGAAAATCAATACTTCCTCCTGCAGCGAGTCGCCTTAACTGAACTGCTGTTGTACCTTTGAGCAAGTGCACGAGCGCAGGTATCACTCCGGAGTGGGACAAAGTGGCGGCGCAGCCTTGGTCTGCAGCGAGCGTCCCGACCATCAGGACCACCTCCAGCGCCAGGTCTTCAGCCGCGTCTGCAACAGCATCAGCTTCATCAGTCTCTGGGACTGCTCTGGAGGACTCGTGTGACATAAGTGTAGTACATGGGCTCAGTCTCTTCAGGAGGAAGGGCATCAGGTCTGTAAAGTCGTCCAGGACCGTTTCCCAGTCTATGTCCAGGAGCCGCAGGTTGGACACTGTCCCAGGACCTCCAGCACGAAGTCCTCGTCCTGCTGCTCTGAGATCTGGGACAGAAGGTTCTCCATGTGCTCCTGGAGCAGACACGAGTCCCAGAGGCTTCAACACTGGCCTTACATCGACATTCAGGAATTATAAATATAAGATTATGATTCTAAACGTTTTACTGATATTCGGTGCATGTTTTATTGTTTTGGCTCGAAATCTGGCTGCTGTCTTTTCATTTAAAAGAATGTTGACCAGTTATTCTGTTTCCACATTCGTTTTGGGAAAGACATTATAGATATTTTGTCTTTATGGCATTAAAAACCTGAAACAGAGTCAGTGATATGAGAGGATCGATACCAGGAGCAGGGGCGTGGTCTCCTGGTGCTGGGACAGGTTCCTCACGATCTTCATGAGGAGAACCTGTCTGCCCTTCACGGCTCGGCTCAGCAACATCTGCAGACCTGCCCCTTTAACACATGAACAGCTGTAAGTCAGATGCCCTCCCACCACTCACACATCAGACATGAGTAAAGTTTGTGGAGTTGGTGCAGTTCTTAAAGTTTGTAGAGCTGGGGCAGTACCTTGGTTGAAGATCGCGGCGCAGAGCGGGTCCAGGCTCAGGTTTATACACAGACTGACCAAGACCAGGTCCAAGTCCGGACTCTTATCCAAGATCTGCATCAGCTGCAAACAGACAAGACGATTACTACTACTACGGTTACTACTACAACTGCTGCTACTACCACTGTAACTAACACTGCTCTGATGTTTTTCCTTGTGAAAACCATCGTTCATCATTAAGAGGAAATATACATTACATTTGGAAAGTAACTTTAGGGAGAAATACACAAAACCAGCCAAACTATAAAAGCTTCAGAACAATCAGAGCATTCCTGGGGGAGTTCAGAACATACCTCAGTAAATCTATCTGACCCAAGGCGAGTCAATGCTGAGGTTTTTAACTAGTTTGAAAACTTAAATCTTAGTCAGAGTAAAAAATAGATCACATTCTCCCTTTATGATGTTTATTTTATCACTCGGCTCGCTATAGTTTGCCAGCCTGTGACTCCAACATGTCTGTCTGGCTCCCTGGTCTTTCCCACGCTTATTCATTCACAAATACTGACATGTTTGGTATCCACGTGTAGCACGAGATGACGCTGTAATCCAAATATGGTCATTTCCTTTGTGGGAGACAGCAGCAGAAATATACACAGGGCACATGTGCAGACAAAGTTACTCTAAAGCTTAAAAAGGTTGTTTGAAAAGTATGAAATACAATGAAACTCATGTTACTTTGGGTTAAATAAAGTATTACGTTAGAAAAATGGGGGAAAATGCAAATAAATGTCACAGATGATAAATAAAACTAAAACTTTCACCAACATCAGATTTTTGTTACACTCCTACTAAAACTACTTTATTCAAAAACTAAACCAGATCCAAAATTCCTCTAAACAAGTCTTTGGAACTAATATGTCACAAAATAAGCCACACATTTAAAGTGCACATGACAGATTTTATTGCTCTTACATCAGTTGCATAATGATCATTTTTTTCAGTGAATGTTTAAACTGCTGACAGGAAGTGACATAAAAGAAGGAAACATTCCATAGCAGTTTGACTCATTCATTTCCCATTGACTTAACATGGTTGCACGGCAACAGTTTAAAATTGTTTACCTTCTTCGATGTCACTTCCTGTCGGTGTCCAATAAGGAAGTGAAAACATAAACATCACAAAAATGCTCAAACTAAAGAAAACTGGGAATAATCTTTAGTTAATTATAATCGTGTTAAAGTGCATACGACACATTAGACACAATTTTTGCTAAAACACAGTTAACACAATTATATTTAAGATTTTGCTAAAGATTATTCCCAGTTTTCTTTATTTGACCATTTTTGTGATGTTTATGTTCTCACTCGCTGAAAATATCAGAGATTTTGCATTATTTTAGTGATTCAAAATCTATACAAACATTTAAACTTCTTATTTTTTGGTTAAAACTTCAAAGAATCAGGAAGGAATGAAAAAAAAAAAAAAAAAAAACAGGTAAAAACTTCTGAATGTGAAAGTGTCTTTGTTCAAAGGAGACCGAGCCAAACAAAACCTGAAAGAATCCGGTTTCACCTGCAGCGTCTCCTCCACACGCTTCACTCTGACACCGACAGGAAGCGACCGCTGACCCCGCGCTCCATAAACGCCAGGGGCACGTTTTCTGTCACGACACCGTCATAAAGAACCAACGTTATCAGCACTAATTAAACACTCGAAGGAGCTACAACAGCAGCTGTGGTTGTAACGACAGTAGCAGTGATTATAGTAGCTTTAGCAGGAGTAGTAGCAGAAGTGGTATTTGCAGTAGTAGTAGTTGTAGTACTGCAGTATCTGGAGCGTCTGGCCTCCACATGTGCCCCTCAGGTGCCACAGAGTCTAGACAAACCTGAAATGAGTCTGAGCTTTGGCATCGGACATTTCCTCCTCCTGTCTCTGCTTCCTAACTCCTAACGCCTATCTCCTATTTCCTTCAGTCGAGACGCAGCAGGTGAAGGGGAAAATTATAAAGTTCTGGATATCAATGTGAAACGTCTGCTGTAGATCACTGACGTAAATATGAGGAAAATGTATTGCAAGTTTCCTTTTGTTTGGACTAGTTAAAGTGCATAAGACAGATTTTAATGCTCTTGAAAATATGACTTATTTAGATGGATTACATCAGTTGCATAATTATCATTTTTTCAGTGAAGCAGCAATTTTAATGAAGAAATATTGGGCAGAAAAGTTATTTTTATTTGAATGTTTAAGCTGCTGACAGGAAGTGACATAAAAGAAGGAAACATTCCATAGCAGTTTGACTCATTCATTTCCCATTGACTTAACATGGTTGCACGGCAACAGTTTAAAATTGTTTACCTTCTTTGATGTCACTTCCTGTCGGTGTCCAATAAGGAAGTGAAAACATAAACATCACAAAAATGGTCAAACTAAAGAAAACTGGGAATAATCTTTAGCAAAATCTGAAATATAATCGTGTTAACTGTGTTTTAGCAAAAATTGTGTCTAATGTGTCAGATGCACTTTAAGCTTTAGTTAAGGGCATTTTCACGAGATTATTTCACTTGTTCTGAGAGGTTTATGACTCATTTCAAACACTGTAAAAAGAGTCTGAAGGAGCTACTAAAGTGGAGATATTATGTACATAGCATATTTGGATTACAGCGTCATCTCGGTCACAGCCTTTCCTGCTACACGTGGATACCAAACCGGTCAGTATTTGTGAATGAATACGCGTGGGAAAGACCAGGGAGCGACACAGACAAGTTAAAATTTGTTTATCAATGGAAAGCCCCTTGAGATGTAGTCATGTGACTGACCTGAGGGATGCAGTCTGTGTCTGAGAACAGCGCCCTCTGCTGGAGGTTCACACTGAGGTGGTACAGCACGCACAGGACCTGCCGCCTGATGTCCTCCAGCCCTGGAACATCATCACAATACCCCATAATACAGCCCTGGGACATCATCTTCATTCCCAGTGAGGTGTCGGGGTGTAGTTTGTTGACTCCATCTCGGACTCTCACTCAGGTCATTAATCATGTGACCTCAGGGAGCGGCTCACTCTGAACCTCCCTCCTCCCCGTGTAGTCCCGCCCCTCCTCCCCGTGTAGTCCCGCCCCTCCTCCCCGTGTAATCCCGCCCCTCCTCCCCCTTTTATTTCCAGGATTTAAAAAAAATAAAAAATACAAGTGGAAAAAATGTGAATAAGGAGAGCGGACGAAAAATTGCGGGGGGAAAAATTCAAACAAAAAGAAAAAAAAGGCAGAGAGTGTTGCTCAGAGGCAGAGTGTGTTGCTCAGAGGCACAGAGGCAGAGAGTGTTGCTCAGAGGCAGAGTGTGTTGCTCAGAGGCACAGAGGCAGAGAGTGTTGCTCAGAGGCAGAGTGTGTTGCTCAGAGGCACAGAGTGTTGCTCAGAGGCAGAGTGTGTTGCTCAGAGGCACAGAGGCAGAGGTGTTGCTCACCAGAGGGTGGGCACAGAGGCAGAGGTGTTGCTCAGGGGCACAGAGGCAGAGTGTGTTGCTCAGGGGCTCAGAGGCAGAGTGTGTTGCTCAGGGGCACAGAGGCAGAGAGTGTTGCTCAGAGGCACAGAGGCAGAGTGTGTTGCTCAGGGGCTCAGAGGCAGAGTGTGTTGCACAGAGGCAGAGAGTGTTGCTCAGAGGCACAGAGGCAGAGAGTGTTGCTCAGAGGCAGAGTGTGTTGCTCAGAGGCACAGAGGCAGAGAGTGTTGCTCAGGGGCACAGAGGCAGAGTGTGTTGCTCAGAGGCACAGAGGCAGAGTGTGTTGCTCAGGGGCACAGAGGCAGAGTGTGTTGCTCAGGGGCACAGAGGCAGAGAGTGTTGCTCAGGGCTCAGAGGCAGAGTGTGTTGCTCAGGGGCACAGAGGCAGAGAGTGTTGCTCAGAGGCACAGAGGCAGAGTGTGTTGCTCAGGGCACAGAGGCAGAGTGTGTTGCTCAGGGGCACAGAGGCAGAGAGTGTTGCTCAGGGGCTCAGAGGCAGAGTGTGTTGCTCAGAGGCACAGAGGCAGAGGTGTTGCTCAGAGGCACAGAGGCAGAGAGTGTTGCTCAGGGGCACAGAGGCAGAGAGTGTTGCTCAGGGGCACAGAGGCAGAGGTTGTTGCTCAGAGGCACAGAGGCAGAGAGTGTTGCTCAGGGGCACAGAGGCAGAGTGTGTTGCTCAGGGCTCAGAGGCAGAGGTTGTTGCTCAGGGCACAGAGGCAGAGTGTGTTGCTCAGGGGCACAGAGGCAGAGTGTGTTGCTCAGAGGCACAGAGGCAGAGAGTGTTGCTCAGGGGCACAGAGGCAGAGTGTGTTGCTCAGGGGCACAGAGGCAGAGTGTGTTGCTCAGGGGCACAGAGGCAGAGGTTGTCGGTGTGATTCTCACCGAGCAGCGCGCTGAGGCGAGGGATGAGTCCGCTCTGTACCATGTGACTCCGCGCCTCGGTGTCAAAGGAGAGGTTCAGTAGGAGCTTCAGGCTGAAGTCCAACAGGAGAAGATCAGTCTTCACCTGCACCAGAGGGACCAACCTGAGGACCACCCCGAGGTCCACCTGAGGAGAAGAGAGTATCAGACCACCCCGAGGTCCACCAGAGGAGAAGAGAGTATCAGACCACCCTGAAGTCCACCTCCGATCCCAGTTTTGATGCTGTTGGTCCAGGGACAGCATTAAAGGAAGTGATCTGGGTGCTTTTTTATTTATTTTTCTATTAAAAAAAAGCCCAATGTTACCTTTTTTTTTCAATTCCAAATTTCCAATTTCTTGTAGTTTTCCCAATTTTCCCATATTATTTTTCCTATTCTCCTTATTTCAGTCCATTATCTTTTAAATTTTGAGCAAAAAAGTGGTAAATTTCAGCCAAACTACAGCTGAACATGCTTTAAATGAAAATAAACATGTTTTTGATTAACTTAAACAGGAAAAGTTGTTGAGCAATGTCATAATTTTCCAAAAAAATGTAGATTTAATGCCAGTTTAAATCCAATGTAATGTTTTTAATGCTGCGCCGAAAGGGGCGGCACGGTAGCACAGCGGTTAGTGCTCGTGCTTCACAGCTAGAAGGTCCCTGGTTCGATCCCCACCTGGACGGGGCCTTTCTGTGTGGAGTTTGCATGTTCTCCCCGTGTCTGCGTAGGTTTCCTCCGGGTACTCCGGTTTCCCCTACCACTAAAAACATGTACAATAGGCCAGGATGAATGAGAGTGTGTTTGAGAGTGCGCATGAGGGACGACGGATGGAAATTAGCCCAAGGCTACAATCCGGTGTGGCTTGTTTACATGCATGAGACCCATGTATGTTCATTAACATGCACTGTCCCGACCAAATAAACCAATAAATAAAATAACCCTGAAACCCTAAAAATCAAACCAGAGCAAATGTTTGGAACTAAAATATCACAAAATCAAACATTATTACATTATTCAGATTTCGTGGCTTCCTCACCATGGTGTCCTTGTTCTCCACAAAGATGGACAGGTTCTTGAGGAGATGCACAGAGGCCTGCAGCAGCTGAGGGTCCTCTCGATCCAGGAATCTCACCAACATGGGCACGATGTTCTTCTGACACATCTCTATCCCCACGCTGAGGTCCTCAGAGAGGTTCAGGAGGAGCGACACGGCCACTGAGGAGAGGAGGCGTCAGGCAGGAGCACAGGGGAACCACGAGGAGAACACGAGGAGAACACGAGGACAACACGAGGAGATCACGATGACCAGGCAGCAGCAGAGTTTACCTGTGAAGAAGTGGTTCTGCTTCTGGACCAGGCTGTGGAACTTCCTCTGACTCTTCTGCAGGTCCTTCTGCAGATCCAGGTCCTGAGGAGAATCTGCATGTGCGACAGGGTGAAGGAAAGAACAGGTTTCAAAACCTAAAACCCTGTGCACCTGTGTAGAGGATACAGCCCTACAGTCATGGAAGTAGAGACGTGTAGGCCTATATATATATTTACTGCATGTAAATATATTTACTGTATATACTGTATGTGTGTAAAGGATATAGTCCTGGTTTAGTGTGTACATAAATATATTTATATACTGTATGTGTGTTAAGGATATAGTCCTGGGTTAGTGTGTACATAAATATATTTATATACTGTATGTGTGTAAAGGATATAGTCCTGGTTTAGTGTGTACATAAATATATTTATATACTGTATGTGTGTAAAGGATATAGTCCTGGTTTAGTGTGTACATAAATATATTTATATACTGTATGTGTGTAAAGGATATAGTCCTGGTTTAGTGTGTACATAAATATATTTATATACTGTATGTGTGTAAAGGATATAGTCCTGGTGTTTGGTCCGGAGCTCGTCGGTCCACATCTGGAACTTGTTCAGCTCCTGCTCCATCAGAGTCACACACAGAGCTCCCACTTCAAACTGAGACACCACAGAGTGAAACTGGGAGAACCTACGGAGAGACGGAAGTCAGCCGGAACTCAGCCAAGAGTCAGCCAGAACTCAGTAAGAGTCCGGTCGTACCTGGAGAAGCAGTGGAACACTGAGAGGATGTTGATGCTCAGTTGGATGCTGTGTTTCGAGTCTTCCCTAAGGACTCGGGCCAGAGCTCTCAGACCCGCCTCTGGAACACAGCCTTCATTAACATATCATTATCATATCATTAACATATCATTAATAATCCTAAAAGACTGTTTCAACCCTGAAACATCTGCGAGGAGGAGGAGTTGTGCAGGGTCGGTCAGTCTGTGTTTGACCCGTCCCTCCTTTACCGTCAGTGTAACCCGAGTGTTGACCCGTGTGACCCGTGTGTGACCCGTGTGTCCCGTATGTTCAGGTGTAATCAGCGCTCTGACGGGAGAGTCCCTCTGAGGAGCGGCGCCCGGACAGCGATGGATGAACCCTGGGAGCAGAGCGGACGCCACATCTGTCTTTGCTTTGCGTTTGCCCCTCGCTGTAACTGAACAGTTTGTTGCACATTCATTATAAAAACTAGACTTGTCATGTGTTTCCAACGGTTCCTGCAAGAAACGGCCTCTGATCCGCCTCCAGAGCGAAAACACGAGGAACATTTAAGACCAGACGCTGCAGGAGAAACGGGACCAAATAATGGAGAGAAATCAGTGTGAAACCTTTACTGTAGATTACGACAGGTTTAAACGAGGGGTTTTATGTGTGTGTGATATAGATTTTGGATCCCTCTAAAAAATCTGTAAACAAATAATTTAAAAAAACTAAAAATAAAACCTGTCCCAAACCCTTCCAAACATCTCCGCAGAAATGCAAGGAGGGTTTCTCCTCTTAGTGCGGGTCTGAGTAGCCACGGTTCAATCACATGTGGCGGTGTAATAGTGTTTGTTACTTCTTACCGCTCTCTCTCCGTCTTCCCGTCAGTTCTCTCTCCTCACTTAGCCTACAGTAAACTCTGCACGGGTTATCGGGGATGTTGTTATTGTTCTTCCGCGCTGGCACTTGTGTGGATTTGGGGATTTGTCAGATGAAGGGGGGACACAGACTGAGTGGAAGGTGTGAGCGGTTTGACTCAGGTGTAGTGAGTGTCAGAGGCGCTGGGCCAGGGGAGAGGACAGAAAGTGGTTCGCGATAGCTCGAAATCCGATCAAAAGTAATGAGAATGGACATGCGTATATATCCACGTCCTGATCGGGAGGTAATGTCCGATCCCGATAGAGTCTGTAACCACGTGATCGGATCGGGACATTCCTAGATCAATAAAGGCTTATCTGATCTTAAATAAAGTCGAATCAAAAATGGAGATTAATCAATATGAGAAAAACATCATGATTAATTGTTTTTGCCATATCGTCCAGCTCTACGTCTCTCATATTTGGATTACAGCGTCTGTCGTGACTGTTCATGGTGTTATCTCGGTGATGGCGTTTCCTGGTGACTCCTCTCGGCTGTGACTCCTCTCGGCTGTGACCTCTCGGCTGTGACTCCTCTCGGCTGTGACTCCTCTCGGCTGTGACTCCTCTCGGCTGACTCGTGGACTCTGTGGCTGTGACTCTCTCGGCTGTGACTCCTCTCGGCTCTCGCTCCGATGCTCAGCGACACAGACGGATGGAGTTGTTCTGTGTTTGAGGGAAACGGAAACATAAACCGCTCCGAGGGTTTGGGGTTTGGGAGTTTGGGGTTTGAGAGCAGAGGGTCATTCCTCACTGTCTGAGGACGCCACATGAGGAGCTCCGGCTGCAGCGGCGAGGCCCGGCTCAGACGCCACATGAGGAGCTCAGGCTGCAGCGGCGAGGCCCGGGACAGACGCCACATGAGGAGCTCAGGCTGCAGCGGCGAGGCCCGGGTCAGACGCCACATGAGGAGCTCCGGCTGCAGCGGCGAGGCCCGGGTCAGACGCCACATGAGGAGCTCAGGCTGCAGCGGCGAGGCCCGGGTCAGACGCCACATGAGGAGCTCCGGCTGCAGCGGCGAGGCCCGGTCAGACGCCACATGAGGAGCTCAGGCTGCAGCGGCGAGGCCCGGCTCAGACGCCACATGAGGAGCTCCGGCTGCAGCGGCGAGGCCCGGCTCAGACGCCACATGAGGAGCTCCGGCTGCAGCGGCGAGGCCCGGGTCAGACGCAGCAGTGGGAGGGTGTAAAAGTCAGCCTTTGCTCGTCAAGCCGCTCTCGCCCTTTAATGTTGACTGCGATCCAAAGTTTCTGGATTGTTTTGTTAAGGCCTGTTTTGTTAGTTTTCACCTTTAATAGCCTTTAACAGCACTGAGATCCAGTAGGGTTCATTTAATGTTCATCTGCAGAACGCGGGACGTGTTACAGGCCTGACCGCCCGTGATTCCTGATTTACCCATTATTTTTCTATTATATTATAGGATTTCAAAATACATTTCTTAACCTCTTACCACCCACCCTAACCGAGCGCATTTTCTCCAGTTTGGCATTACCCAAATCTAATCTAATTATAATCTTATAATATACAATTTATAGCCCATAGGCCAGAGCATTTGAAAACTAAGACCCACAAAACTGATCTTTTTTCTTGTGTTGTTGCTGTGTTGTCGTGACTTTGTTCATGTTCTTTTTCATCACATTTTTTGTTGCTTTTTGCTACTTTTTCTTTGCTCTTTCGTCAGTTGCTCTTTTTTGTCCAATTTTGCCACTTTTTGGGTGAGTTTTTGTCACATTTTTGTTGCTGTTTTGTGAGGTGTTTTGATGGTTTTGTGTTGCATTTTCTTTCCGGGATATTAGATTTTAAAATTCCATGACTTTTCCAGGAACTGTATGAACCCTGTGAGTCTTGCAGTACCCGATTACGGCTCCTCGATCGGGCGCTCCCTCACTCGGAGCTCCTGCCTGAAGCCTAATGGTGCGTACAGACCAAACGCTGACACGCCACCAACTTCCATGTTAACCCTATGTAGACGCTTCGACGCGCGTCGAAATGTAAGCAAAGATGTCTGCGCGTATGAAGCGTTCCAAATGTGAGCAGATGAGGATTAACGCGCGTCAAAGCCAGTGAGAACAGCGCGGTACAGAGCAGCGATGCCGCGCCCACTGCTTCATGCACTCAAGTAACCACAATCTACATGTGTGTTCATTTACGCCTTGTTAACCAATCAGGGACTGGGCTCAAATAGTGAGGTCACCTGTTACCTGCAGCAGTGGAGCAAAACGGGCAAACGCAATATATGCCTTTCATAGGGGCGCCAATAGTGATGTGTTCTTTTTAACAGTCTGTGTGTCGGTCGTGAACGATCCGGCTCTTTTGAACGAGTCTTTACAGTGAACGATATGAACAGGTTCACAGTGGTGAAGTGTTTTTTTTTTTTATTCCTCTTTGGGGGAGGGGCGTCACTTTAGTTGTGCTTATTTTGCGAAACAAAAGTCACTGCTGGAGTGGGGCAGAGAGGAGTGCAGAGGGACTGTCATCTCCACCCCCACGAGGAGCTCAAAGTGAGCATAAGGCAACAAGTTTGAGGAATAAAAGTCCTAATGAAATAATAAACACGGTTACAGAGGAGATCGCGATGAAGCTTGTGTTTTCTCCCCTCTTGTGCGAGGGAGAGCGAGGGAGAGGAGGAAAAGTTACGTGAATGAAGCAACAGAAGCTTAATCGGCCGTGTGATTGTTTTTTTGTGATAACAAACTCCATAGAGGGAAATATCGATGTTATATTGTGTGAAATAGTGACATTTTCGTTAAAATAAAGTCAATTCAGAGGGTATTTATTTTCTTTAAAAAAAAAAAGAAACAACCATCAAAGAGCCGTGTGTGTGTGTGTGTGGGAGGGGGGTAGTTGCGGTAGTTGCACCCCTGACCTGCAGCATGGAGGAGAAGTTGATCATGGCGGTTTGCGCTCGGCCTGAGTTGTATGACACGCCTCCTAATTATGACGCTTGCAAAACTTCACGCGCAGCAAACAGGCGTTCTTGCGAGTGTGAAGCGGCCATGTTTGGCTCCAACTAGAGGCTGACGGAGCGTGGACGCACGTTCGGTCTGAACGCACCTTAAGGCCCATGATCGGAACAGGCCCAGGTCAGTGAGGAGGGATTCTCTGCCAGAGTCACAGAGGCAAACCCTCTGGGCTCTGATTTTAAATGTAAATCAGTGAAAGTAATGTTGGTACCATTGTGCTGCAGCTCCTGCAGATGGTCCTTGTTCAGACACAGCTGGAGAAGGAGTGAAGCTCCTCTGAGTTTGTCCTGAAGGTCTTCATACAACAGCTCCACGTACTGGTCTGTGTCCAACAGGCTTAGCTCCTGTCATTATTAATAATAACATCATTAAAATCACACAAAAACCCTGCTCCAATTAGATCAGCTCTATTAACATAAATGCTGGTCCTCACCTGGACTCCAGGGGGCGCTGTGAGCTCCTGCTCTTCTGGACAAAGAACAAAACAGTAACAAAATATAATTTGTGGAGCTCAACCTGAAAGTGAGGAGCTTAGTTGGTTAGTCAGAATGAGTGACCTGAGCTGCTCCAGTGGAGGCTGCTCTTCTTCAGGTACAGCAGTAGATGTTGGACCTCGCTGAGTTTAGACTCTGGGATCAGAGGAACCTGCTCCAGGACTTTACAGGCCACAGCTCCAACATCTGAGTCCTCAGACAGGTTCTTCACATGGATCCTATAAACACAGGTTCATCATGGATCCTATAAACACAGGTTCATCATGGATCCTATAAACACAGGTTCATCATGGATCCTATAAAGACAGGTTCATCACATGGATCCTATAAAGACAGGTTCATCATGGATCCTATAAAGACAGGTTCATCACATGGATCCTATAAAGACAGGTTCATCATGGATCCTATAAAGACAGGTTCATCATGATCCTATAAAACAGGATCACATGGATCCTATAAAGACAGGTTCATCATGGATCCTATAAAGACAGGTTCATCACATGGATCCTATAAAGACAGGTCATAGACAGGTTCATCATGGATCCTATAAAGACAGGTTCATCACATGGATCCTATAAAGACAGGTTCATCATGGATCCTATAAAGACAGGTTCATCACATGGATCCTATAAAGACAGGTTCATCATGGATCCTATAAAGACAGGTTCATCACATGGATCCTATAAAGACAGGTTCATCATGGATCCTATAAAGACAGGTTCATCACATGGATCCTATAAAGACAGGTTCATCATGGATCCTATAAAGACAGGTTCATCACATGGATCCTATAAAGACAGGTTCATCACATGGATCCTATAAAGACAGGTTCATCACATGGATCCTATAAAGACAGGTTCATCATGGATCCTATAAAGACAGGTTCATCATGGATCCTATAAAGACAGGTTCATCACATGGATCCTATAAAGACAGGTTCATCACATGGATCCTATAAAGACAGGTTCATCACATGGATCCTATAAAGACAGGTTCATCACATGGATCCTATAAAGACAGGTTCATCACATGGATCCTATAAAGACAGGTTCATCATGGATCCTATAAAGACAGGTCATCATGATCCAAAACTCACATGGATCCTATAAAGACAGGTTCATCACATGGATCCTATAAAGACAGGTTCATCATGGATAAAAAGTCACATATAAAGACAGGTTCTTCACATGGATCCTATAAAGACAGGTTCATCACATGGATCCTATAAAGACAGGTTCATCATGGATCCTATAAAGACAGGTTCATCATGGATCCTATAAAGACAGGTTCATCATGGATCCTATAAAGACAGGTTCATCACATGGATCCTATAAAGACAGGTTCATCATGGATCCTATAAAGACAGGTTCATCACATGGATCCTATAAAGACAGGTTCATCACATGGATCCTATAAAGACAGGTTCATCACATGGATCCTATAAAGACAGGTTCATCATGGATCCTATAAAGACAGGTTCTTCACATTTTCCCCGCCTTTGTTCTCATTAACCTCTTAACTCCCGTGTATTTTCTCCAAGTCTAAAAGCTTAGACCTGTATAACTGATTCAAACTTCTTTGTCACATTTTTGTTGCGTTTATGCCACGTTTTTGTTTTGAGCTGTTTAAAACGTGCTGGGCGGTGGTACTCACAGTTTGCGGCAGCTCCTCTCTCCTAACATGGCGCCTCCCTGCTCTCCCAGGACCGTGGCCTCGAGTTCGTAGCTCAGCACCAGAGCGTTGAGAGTGAGGTGCACGTCCAGAGAGCAGCTCTTCACTCGCCTTCACAAAGTCACACACACAAACAGCACAAACGCCTTTAATGTCCATGAAACATGTAGATACTAAAGTGTGAAGAGAAGGTGAAGGATCATGGAATAAATGAAAAAAAATTAAAATAAAGTCCTCACTTTCTAGTCATCACTTTGAAATACTGATTGATGCTTTTGTTACGACGCGGCTGGACTATTGTAACGCTCTGTACATCAGCCAGTCCTCGCTCACACGCCTGCAGCTGCTTCAGACGCCACAGCGTCTTTTAACTGGCTCACGAAAACATGATCACATTTCACCTGTTCTGTCTTCCCTTCACTGGCTTCCAGTCTTTACTTTACTTTATTTATTTGATCAGGGACAATGCACAAACAACCTTAGTCTAAAAAAAGAGATGTCATGTGCCAGGTTATCGCAAAAATGCTAATTTCCACCCGCAGTCCCTGGACAGGTTGATGTTATACTTACAAAAGTTCATAAAATATATACAGAATAATATATAGAAGCTCAAATCATAAAAAATCACTTTCTATCACTCACTCACTCACTCACTCACTCACTCACAGTTTACAGCGTTCATATCACAGTCATTCAGTGCATACGAGTTTGCTTTGATAATAACCACTGTTTGGTCAGGCGTACTATAGTTTGTGCATGAAATCATTTGGTTTGGAAGAGTGTTCCAAAGGCTCGCTGCTTTATAAGAGAATGACTGTTGACCGTATGCAGTTTTGCATCTTGGAACGCTGCACTCTCTGACCGTCGACCGTGTGGTTCTAGAGATTCTCTCCGAATTGAGTGTGAAACATTTTCTCAAAGGGGAGCAGTGATGTCATGGATTTGACTGTTATGGAGTCAAATACAGAATTGATTTTAAAATTCTTTATTTGTGTTTAAATGCTCCGCGTTATCTGTCCGACCTGCTCGTGTCAAACTCCCCGGCACGTTCGCTGAGATCGGCGGATCAATCGCTGCTTGTGGTTCCGCGGACCCAGTGCAAACTCAGAGGAGACGGAGCGTTTCTGTGGTTGGTCCCAAACTGTGGAATGAGCTGCCTCTGTGTGTTAGACAGGCTGACTCCCTTCCTGTTTTTAAATCACGCCTTATGTTCTCTTTGGCATTTTGCGAGTTTGGGAGTTGACTTTTACTGTTCAAATCACCCTCTTATGCCACAGTATATGTGTATATATGATTGTATTTTATATTGTCTTTGTGTACAGCACTTTGGTCAACTCTGTTGTTTTATTAGTGCGTTATAAATAAAGTGGATTGGATAAAACCCCTGATTTGTATTTGTCATATTAACCTCTTAACCCCACCTAAAGCGAACACATTTTCTCCAGTTTTCTAAATCTTAAAGCTTCTTGACGAAAACGAGGATGAAAATACAACAAAAAACACACAAAAACACAATAAATGAGCGACACAAAAGCGATGAAAAGAAGAAAAAATAGCCAGAAAAGCAATGAAAAAAAGCGTACAAACATGACAAAACGCTTAAAACTTTGACTAAAACGCGGTGACAACGCAACACAAAAGTCAAATCAGTTTTGTAGGTCTTAGCTTTCAAATGAGGCGTTACTCTGCCTATTGCTGGGTTTCAGTGACATCACAGCGTTCTAAAGGCCTATAATATTATATAGAGGTAAATTATTTAGCTTTTGAGGAAATGTTTGGTCTTGTACAGAGAGATCATGGACCCAGTGACTGATATTAATGATCATTTTTGTAATTCATACATTTTCATTTTAGATACGACTCGTGAAAGTGTAGAGCCAGTTTTTCCTATTAACTGCATTACACTTTCACAAGTCGTAGCTCAAAAGACAATCTCTCTGTACAAGACCAAACATTTCCTCAAAAACTAAATAATTTTTCCTCTATATAATATTATAGGCCTTTAGAACGCTGTGATGTCACTGAAACCCAACAATAGGCTGTTGCTCTCCAGTCGATAAGCTTTTAAATTTGGGTAAAGCCGAACTGGAGAAAATGCGCTCAGTTAATACCGGGGGTTAAGAGGTTTACATTTACTGTTTTTGTATTTTTAAGCATTTATAGTTTAATAGCTATAAATGCTTGTTAATATGGACATTTATTATTTTATTAATTGATTTATCATTTATTTATGGCAGATTTAGTCCTCCATAGTGACTTCACACCTACATAAACTTACATAGGCTCCATTTCTTCAAACCAAGGCTCAATTTCACATGTTTTTTAAACCTTGTTAATAAAACCTAGGTTGTTTTTTCCCTTTTTTAAATCTTAAACGTAACTTTTTAACCGCAGGCCGCGTTTAGCTCCTCATCCCGAAGCTAACACTGAAGTTAAGCTAACGTTAGCACAAACCTCCGTGACTCGTCAGTTTTCAACAGTTTCCGCCTGTGACTCGTTTGTTTTCACCTGTGCAGGAGCGAGGTGTCCCCGGAGCCTGGAGCCGGGTCCATCTGGACAAAGGCAGACGCTTCCAGAGACAAGTTTGGGCAAGTTTGGAGAAGTTGGAGCTAAACTCTTGACTTGGAGAAGAAGCTAACGCTGGTGTTCAGGGCGCGTTGCTAAGGAACCGTCTCCAGGCAACGCAGAGGAGGAAAGGTGAGTTTAACTTTATCACATTAAAAATACTTAAAAACGAGTGTTAATGTTGTAACTGCGCCTCGTTTGTAAAGGTTTATTTTAGTCCATGACAAATGTAGAAATGTAAAGAAGTTCAGAAACTACTGTGGTCACTGGATGAAGGTAAGTGGACAAAATGTTCAACTCAATACGGCTCTACGGTGTTACGTCACAAATCAAGCGGAGGTGAATTAACGCTCTCGCTTCATTGAAACAATGGGAGACGCTGATATTGGGTGGTTGTTTGAGAGGATTTATTAAGGTGAATAATTGTCGGATTGTGATGAAATGTGATTTGATTACCATGATAACTGCCTATTGAGGCAAAAGTCTGATATAAACAGAAATTGGACTTAATTAGGCTCGATTAATGTTTGTACAAACTGCCAAGAGGTCGCCTAGTACGTGTCGCTAATCCATCGTAACTTTGTGTTGAATTTCACACATTTATGTTTCGCCTTTCGGGAAATAATCATGATCCAAGTTAAACGTTAAGCTGACGAGAAAATGTTTTAGAAGCTTTTAGGCGACGTTCTGTCTAGTTTATTCAGCTTTAGATTTAGCTAAAGCATGACTTAGCTAACACATGTCATGACATTAAACATTTAACAATTTATTTTATGTTTAAAGCAAAGTAAATGGTAGAATTTAGAGCCTGACGTGTCCGGCACAGTTACGTTAAACTTTAAAACATAATCCACACAATGTGTTTAGATCTGCAGACGTCAATTCTAATCATAAAACTGAATTACTTACTCGAGTTTACAAGATTAAAGCTGTAGTTCCGACAAAATGGAACATCCAACCGCACAACAGCTTTTAGGCCGGATTTACTGAGAAAAACTAAATGTATCGAACTCAATCTGTCACTCACAGGCAAACACGCTGTTTAATACCGCCATTGTTTTCACCTCCACATCTGCGGCGCTCTGAAAGTACCCGGATGGTAGAAGAGCTCTATAAAAAGGCAAATTGCTAAAGTGGAAAGATGTTGCAACCCCCTTTAATATACAATATAAAGGCAAGGCAAGGCAACTTTATTTATACCGCGCATTTCGTACACAAGGCAACTCAATGCGCCTAAATATACACACAAAGTATGTGTGTATATTCAGTATGAAGAAAGTTACAGCGGGTTCTAGTTCAAAATCAGCGTCTGTATTTTGTATGGAGATCAGTGTGACCTAAAAACAGAACTAACCAGAACTTTTTAATCATTCAAGATTTCTTCATCAAAATGTCAGTAAAGATTGATTTCACATTGATCGAAGTGTTAAAACATAATTTTACATTTAGCTCCTTCAGTTCATTTAAACATTGTCGTTTGATTTGATTATGCTGTTTACAGTTGTGTCAGTGGAGTCTTTATGTCCACGGCGCTTTAACGATACTTGGTTTTCGATACCGATACTCAAATATCGTTTGTCAGCACGAACCAGAAACAGGACAATTATGCGTGGAAGATCTGCACGTTTACAATATCAGGTTCATCTCCAAATGTGTGAAAAATGGTAATAATGTGGGGGAAAATGTGGAAGGGAAATAGGGAAAAAATAATAAATAGGGATAATATTAGCAATAAAAGAGTAAAAATGAGGGGACATTTTTTAAAAGACGCAAAAGATTTGAGTAAAAATAAGAAAAGACTTCCCTCTCGACAGTGTCCACAGTGTGTGAAAGGTGTTTATTCAATTATTGCATGTTGAAGTTAAAAATACATTTCGAATCCACAGCTGCGGTAGTAAACGAAGGCCGATTCTCTCAATTTGTGCTAAACAGGACATTTGCCCGGCTCTAAAAATGATCAGGGAAAAACCCGGTCACAGATATCGGTGGGACAAAATGGCCACCGCTTTTTTAGAAATCTCCACATACCAGAGATCAACGATTCACTTTTGTCACGATTCGATATGAAGGTCGCGATTTTGATTAGATACATTTAGTGCGCTGAAAAAGAAACACAAGTTCTATTTTTTTCTTCTTTTCAATATGATTTTTCTTTCAAGTCCTCTGCTTTGTGGAGCTCCTTCCACGTGAACAAAGCTCAGAGCTGCTCCTTTGGCAAAGGATTTAGATGATCTCAGGCTCTTTCAGACGGTCAGTGAAGTTTGGATGATTTTAGTCTCTTCTATTCCTTTTTATTCAGTCTTATTTTAGTCGACGGAAATATTACTATTACTTTGACTAAAATTATGAATAAATATTTTAGTCGATGAAATTAACTGCTGGAGTGACTTCCTGGATAAATCTCCAGCTCAAAGCGACAAAACGTCAGAGAATAAACATGGTAAAGAGAGAGTTTGGGCTGATTTTACTCTGATGGAGTTAAATCTGGACACAGATCTCCACATTGACCACGTTCAGGGGCACAGTGAGTCCTGTGTCCGGGTTCAGCTCCAGACCTTTGACTTCAGGAGTTGGACACCCAGGGTTCTGAGGTCAGCGGGGACAGACACTTATGTAACACTGGGCCGGAGTTCGTCCAAACCATCCGCTTCGGCCAAGAGCATTTATACATAAGACACTGTGGAGGTGAACGTTTCAATGAACTCGGGGACTGATACAGGAGTCACTGATTCCTCCTGAAGTTTTAACTCTGTCAGAGTCAAAATCAGCCCAAACTCGCTGAGATTTATCCAGGAAGTGACTCCAACATGTCTGTGTGGCTCCCTGGTCTTTCCCACGCTTATTCATTCACTAATACTGACATGTTTGGTATCCACGTGTAGCACGAAAGGCTGTAATCCAAATATGGTCATTTCCTTTGTGGGAGACAGCAGCGGCTCCGTGTGAGAAGGGGGTGAGGCACATACGTGAGCTATATTTACACATGTGACTCAGGTGTGTAATCTTGGGCCATCTCAGGGAGGGGTCTCCTGGGGGTTCCCAGAGTCACCACCAAACACGGTGAGGCTGCGTTTCAGTTTCACGCAGCAAAAGTCTGGAACAGCCTCAGTAAGGACGTGAGACCGGCCTCGACCCTGACTGTGTTTAAGTCCAGGCTGAAAGGACATTTACTGCTGCCTATGGCAGTTGATTGTATTTTAATATATACAATATACATACTTTTTAATGTATTTTTAAAATGTAATTGTATTGTGTTTTTTTAATGCTTTTATTGCATTTTTATTGTGTTTGTGAGTCTGATGCTGCTGTGAGGCACACTGAGTTGTACAACACATGAAATGTGCCATATAAATAAACTTGCCTAAACAGCTGGCCGTGTGTTTGTCCTCAGGGCGCCTCTACTTTCTGAGCTGAGCTCCTCGATTTGTAGAAAAATCACCCACTTCAGTCTCGAAACACGTTTGAATCTTTCAAAACTGTCCGTTTTTTAAAGTTGAAGTCTCAGTGCTTCCAAAATGCAGAGATCAAGGCCTTAATGTCGAAGTGTTTCATCTGATCAAACTGGCGTCAGTACATCTCCTGGAATATAAAGACATTGCTCAGGATAACTAATATAACGTAATGCCAGTGTCTCCTACAGTAAATACTTCAGGACTCTGACCTGGACCTGAGCCCGCTTTAGCCCCGCCCCCTGAACCTGATCCCGGTCCGGACGCAGATCTGCAGCAGACTCACAGTGACAGAGGACTCTTTTAGACGCGGCGCTCCCTCCGACCGGTAACGACTGCACGGACTCTGCACGTTCTGCATATGCCACGGTTCAGACCCGCCTTAGGTCCGTTTAGCTCTTCTTAGTCCCTGTTTAGTCCTGATTTAGTCCCTGTTTAGTCTCTGCATGTGTGTGCCGTGTGCTTCTGTCATGTTGAATGACTCTAACAGAATACTGAACACTTGTCTTACTGTGTCTTTTTGCCCCATAAAAGTACTTGATGAATGAATCAGCCTGATGTGTGACGTTTGCAGAGTCCGTATGTGACTAAACGGCCTTTGAGTCGGCGCTCGGGTTCTTCAGACTCCAAACAGTGTGAAACTGATGATGGCCATGTTTGTAACTAGAGGAAGTGCGGTCAAAGCAGCTCCTCGCTCTGAATAAGCAACATTTTCTTCAGACAAAACATCTGTCAGACGCTGAAACCTGTTGAAAGCTGGTCAGAGGGAGGCCGCGCTCTGGAAACTTCAGGAACACTGGGACAAAGAACCGTCACAAAGTCACTGAAGAGCCGTCAGCAGCTCTAACCATCCTGAAGTGTCCAGAAGTACAGCTGGGTATCGTTAGATTATTATCAATACCGGAAACAATACTTGGTTTCCGATACTAAAAATATTTGTCCTATAGAACCATAAAACAGATGTTCGTTTATTCCTTTTCCCTCCATTTCATTTCTTTTGCATTTGTATCATTTGTTTGAGGTGAAACAACCAAGAAACTTCCTTTAACTAAACAGCCATCAATTTCTGACGACCAACGGCATCAAAACGTGGATCTAAGTTTTTATATTTTTTATTAACACCTGCTTTCGATACTTTTATTTTTCGATACCAGTGGAACCTAAACCGTTTTCTCGATACCAGACGGGATCGTTTAACGGTTTCCACCCTAAGGTACCAGGTGGTCAGAGCTCAGAGACTTCACCAAAGTCAGTAAACCTGAGCTTTAATGATCATGAGTTGAAGTGTTGAGACTCGGTCAGGAATGATCTAAAGACAGAGTTCATCAAAGCCTTTCAGTCTTGTTTGGAGTTTGAAAATGTGAAGAAAAATAACAATATAGTAAAAAAAACTCACTTTTTGAGCGTATTCTTCTGAGAGCGGGTCGTAGATGCAGCTGCTGAAGTGTAACTGTGTAATGACTGATCAGTTATTGAAACAGTTGTAGGATTTTAGTCATGGATTACTGCAGGAGCGACTGGGACTAAAACGCCTTTGCCCAAATGAGCGTAAATGCCACAGTTCCACAAAGACTTATTGGATTTCATAACTTTTTTTGTTGCTTTCTTCTGCTTTTGTTGTTGGGTTTCATCATGTTTTGTCCCATTTTCATCCTCGTTTTTCGACGCCATTTTGATGCTTTTCTTTTAAGCTTTTAGATTTGGGTAAAGTTCGGTTAAGGACATATGGCCAGTCCGCCCCTGGATTACTGGTTTCTGGTTAATATCTAGACTTGAAAAGAATATTTTGTCTTTAGGATTCATCTGGGGTTTTATATATTGCATACATAGGTTATTCAATCTCAAGGCAATTCTCTAATTAAAGAGCAGAATGAGCCAAATCCTAACCTAAAACCAGTTCAGAAATAAGCATAGGCTCATAATCCCAGCTCCTGTCCTCAGATCAGGGTCTCCAGCGAGCTACTTTTACTGGAGGTTCAGAGGCTTCAAATAAGAAATGGCCTGTTTGTGTACAGTATAGTGAAACTGCTGCTTTTGAACCCACGAGGAGCCTCCTACACACTCTGCACATGCACCGCTTTAGCTTCATAACGTAGATGAAATGATGACCAAACTGTTCGTTGGTTGCAGCTCGGTCGGCACGATTTTGACACAAAACCTAATTGTGATTTCTCTGACAGATTAGATTTGCGGTTTTAATATTTTATAAATAACTTATGTTTTAATTTTCAGGCACTTGAGCTGCAGATAAACTTCTAACTCTGGTGTTAAACATCACGGTGCTCAGTTATTACAGGTCAGCTTCATCAGCAACAACAGACAAATATGACAGAGGCAAAGAGGCGTTTTATGGAACCGTCAGAAAAACATCCTTATAGTTTTAATCCTTCTCTAATAATCGTGGTGCTCTCACTCTCTCCTCATTCAGACACATAAATGCATTCTCTGAATCACAAGCTGTTTTCTGAAAATCCACTTAACACAATGAGACGCCGTACGACGATGAGCCGAGGCCCTCAGCTTTGTTTGACCTCCTCAACCCGCTCTGCGATTAAATTGTATTTCTGAGACACAGCAGGTCGCCAAACACTGGTGTTTGTTACGAGCGTGAGAATAGTTTGTTTTCCGCGACTGCAGCGCTGACAACATGATTCTCCTGCAGACACTTCTGACCAGCTGCCAAAGGAAGTGAGACTCCATCATTCTGATTGGAGAGCTTTTACTGAAACAGCGGAGTCAAGGCAGAAATAACCAACCAAAAAACCGTCAGCCCCTAGAGTAGGGCGCCCAAACTTTTAGTCTCCGAGGGCCAAAATGAAAAAGTGCCTGTGGGCCAAACACGGCGATGTCAAGCGTGAAACGCATATAAACTACAAATAATAATAGTTACTTTATTTTATTTTTCAGTACATTTGCTTTTGATTCTATCTATGCAAATAACGTGCTATATTAAACAAATGTTAACTATGGCAAAAGCCTAGTTTTAGTAGAACAAAATCAACTATTGTAGCAATATGTAAAATGTAAAAACAACACCTGTATCTACAGCACCTACAGTGACTTTACCTCATTCATTTAACTCAAAGCAAATGGCAAGGCAAGGCAAGGCAAGTTTATTTGTAGAGCACAATTCATACACAAGGCAATTCAAAGTGCTTCACAGTTGCAGAAAGAGAAATTACAAGAAAACAGATAGAATCAATCAATAAAACATCAACATAAAGTTAATCAATGACAGTAAAAGGCAAGAGTGCAGATAAAATACTTTCAGTTTTCATATGCACGGGTAAAAAGAGCTGTTTTCAGCCTGGATTTGAACATTGTCAGAGTTGAGGCCTGTCTCACATCCTCATGAAGACTGTTCCAGATTTTAGCTGCATGAACTGAAACGCAGCCTCACCGTGTTTATTATTGACTCTGGGAACCACCAGGAGACCCTCCCTGAAGTTCTCAGGGCCCGAGATGGTTCATACGGCTCTAACATGTCAGAGATGTACTTTGGTGCTAAACCATGAAAAGACTTGTACACAAGCAGAGCTGTTTTAAATTCTATTCTCTGAGTGACAGGAAGCCAGTGCAGAGACCGGAGCACTGGACTAATGTGGTCGTATTTCCTTGTTCTTGTCAGGACTCGAGCAGCAGCGTTCTGGATGTTCTGCAGCTCTAACAGCTCGTTTAGAAAGGCCAGTGAGCAGGCCGTTACAGTAGTCTAACCTGCTGGAGACAAATGCATGGATGAGTCTCTCTAAGTCTGGTTTTGACACTATTCCTCTGATCTTAGCAATGTTTTTCAGATGGTAAAAAGCTGATGATGTTATTGCTTTGATGTGGCTGTTTAAGTTCAGGTCTGAGTCCATGATTACTCCTAGATTTCTAACCTGATTTTTTGGTTTCAGAGCGAGAGACTCAAGGTGACTGATAACACTTTGTCTTTGTGTCTGTGGGCCAAAGACAATGATCTCAGTTTTGTCTGAGTTTAGTTGGAGAAAGTTGTTTTGCATCCACAAACTGATCTGTTCGATGCAGTGACAGAGAGTATCTACAGGCCCATGTTCACCTGTATCAGTGACAGAGAGTATCTACAGGCCCATGTTCACCTGCCGTCAGTGACACGTAGATCTGAGTGTCATCTGCGTAGTTGTGGTACGACACATTGTTGCTGTTTATTAGCTGACCCAATGGAAGCATGTACAGGTTGAATAAGAGGGGTCCCAAGATTGACCCCTGGGGGACTCCACAGGTCATGGAAATTTTGTCTGAGACACAGTTGCCAATTTCGACAAAGTACGTCCTATCCTCGAGATAGGACTTGAACCAGTTTAGAGCAGTACCAGAGATTCCCACCCAGTTTTCTAACCTGTGAAGTAAGATCCTGTGGTCCACTGTGTCAAAGGCAGCGCTCAGGTCCAGCAGAACTAAAACTGAGACCTTACCTGCGTTTGTGTTCATACGAATATCATTTGTCACCTTGATCAGAGCTGTCTCAGTGCTGTGGTGGGGCCTAAATCCTGACTGGAAAGTATCAAACACATTGTTAGATAGGAGAAAGTAAGTGAGCTGTTGATATATTACTTTCTCTAGGACTTTTCCTAAGAACGGTAGGTTTGATATGGGCCGGTAGTTGTTCAGTACCTTGGGATCAAGGCTGCTCTTCTTTAGAAGAGGCTTAATGACTGCGGTTTTCAAGGCCTTTGGAAATGCTCCAGTCTCAAATGAGATGTTAACTAACTGAACAAGTTGTGGTAACAAGCTGGTCAGCACAGACTTCAGAAATCTAGTGGGTAATTCATCAAGGCAGCATGTACATGAACTCAGACCGGAGATAACCTCTTCGATTGTTTTGTCAGTAACAGGAGTGAAATGTGTCAGCTCAAGGTGTCTAGCTGGTGGCAGGGTTGCTATTTGTGTTGTGGAAATTATGGCATTTTTAATGCCTTGGACTTTGTCATGAAAAAATATTGCAAACTCATTGCACTTAGATGTAGAGATTAGTTCTAAGGGCAGTGAAACTGGAGGGTTAGTTAATCTGTTTACTGTGGAAAACAGAACACGAGGATTGTTTCTGCAGTTTGCGATGATTTTAGAGAAGTATTTCTCCCTTTCTCCACGCAAAATCTGGTTGAACTCACAAAGCACTTCTTTGTATATCTCAAAATGAACCTGGAGCTTTGACTTGCGCCATTTCCTTTCGGCTTTTCGGCACTCCCTTTTCTGTGCCCTGACCGAATCTTCACTTCTCCAAGGTGCCTTTTGTCTATTGTTAACCATTTTAACCTTGACAGGAGCAATAGTATCCAAAACATTTAAGACGCTTGATGTATAAGAGTCCAACAGATTATCAACATTTGAACATGGAGGATTTTCAAATCTGATCATTTCCATAAACTGTGTCCCTGTTTTATCATTTATGTGTCTTCTCTGAATAACTCCAGGCCCAACCACTGGTTTTGGTGTAACAGACAAGTCAAAAAAGACACAAAAATGATCAGATAAAGCAGCATCAACAACATTCACATTTGATATATTAACACCTTTTGTAATAACTAGATCTAGAGTGTGACCTTTGTTGTGAGTCGCCTCACTCACGTGCTGAGTTAAACCAAACATTTCAAGAACAGCATTAAGTTCTTTTGCATGCCTGTCATTGGTCACATCCACATGCACATTAAAATCACCTGAAATGACTAAACAATCAAAATCAGTGCATATAAATGAAAGTAATTCAGTGAAGTCTTCGATAAAACAATTCTGTGGTGGTTTGTAAATAGTCATATAAAGAATGGAAGATTGTTTTATCTCCATTTGAAAGACACATACTCAAATGATACAAAAACCCCAAATGACAATTTGTGGATGACTATATTGTCCCTGAATATTGCACAGACACCCCCGCCCCTCTGATTTTGGCGTGTTTCAGACACAAAATTGAAATTTGATGGACTACACTCAATCAAAACTGCGTTACCAGTGTTTTTGTCAAGCCATGTTTCAGTTAAAAACATAAAATCTAGATTATAAGAAGAAATAAAACTATTTATTAAAAAGGACTTGTTTTTTAACGATCTGGCATTGAGTACAGCATGTTTGAGATTTGTCTGTGTTTGAGTGGATGGAATCTTTTTGCAAGGGATATGGATTAGAGTTCTTTGATTGGACGGTCTGACTGTCCCTCTCTTATCTAATCTATGTTGTTTGACTGTACTAATTGTTTCAGAAGAACACACTCCCTCTGTGGACCTCTGGTTGGTTTTGAGTTTGCTATGCATGGTAGCAACGCAGAGGCCTTAATGTCCTAGACAGCAGCAGTGAAGCTGCTGGAAATCGGAGGTGGGGGAGGGGCATGATACTTCTTCGTGGATGAAAGCCTTGGTCTTGACATGACTGGAGTGCGGGGAGTCATTTGAATCCCTTGTTTTATCAAGGCTTCAAAATGGCTGGGAAATCCCATAGGTGACTTTGGTGATGGGAATGATTCAGAAAAATCTCTGGAGGGTGTAGATGTACCAGTCGGGCTCAAGGCCTGTGGTGGAGTTGATGAAAGTGGTCCTTCGGCTGAATCATTTACTATAGATGCAGGTGGTGCTGAAGCTGAGCTTTTCCCCGGAGATGCAGATGCAGGTGGCGCCGCTGCTATGGTTGAGATGTTTTCTGGTGCAGCTAATTCCTTAACTGTGGCTGGATCCTTAACTGTGGCTGAGTCCATTACTGTAGGTGCAGATGATGCAGCTGCGACTGAATCTTTTATTGGGGATGCAGGCGAAACCTTTGCTGGTGAGCCAGGAGCTCTTCTCATGCTCCTCTCTGCTCTCTCTTGTTGCTCAGGCCTCCACTGATTTTGCAGAGCATGGAGGAGATTTTCCGTCAGTCGTCTCACTCCACCTCTGCTCAAATGTGGTCCATTTCCTTTAAACAGATCGTCGCGTTTCCAGAAAGATAAAAGTTCTCTATGAAATACAGTCCTCTCGACTCACACACTTTTGACAGCCATGTATTCAACTGAAACAGCCGGGAGAATTTGTTTATTCTCCCGTCGATGTTTGGGATA
The DNA here is from genome assembly GCA_007210695.1 of Neogobius melanostomus. Taxonomy (NCBI): domain Eukaryota; kingdom Metazoa; phylum Chordata; class Actinopteri; order Gobiiformes; family Gobiidae; genus Neogobius; species Neogobius melanostomus. The sequence continues at coordinate 160,948 of VHKM01000190.1, forward strand.
GGTCCACTGATGAAAATTTGTATTGCGTCTTTGTCCAGACAGTCAAGTCTGTCAAAAAGTTTATTAAACTTTTCTTTCAGGACTTCAGACTCTCCGTTTCTTGTGTCAACAGCACCAACATGTAAAACAAGTTTTACATGATCTAAATGATCTAATGCCACATTAGATCATTTTGAAAGTGTCAGTTCAGCATAAATTATTGTACAAGTCCATTTTTAACATGACCTATGTTGATGTCAACAAACTTTGCAATACAAGTTGGAAAACTGGGAAAGTTGATGCTACAAAGCTCTGTGATAAACACCAAGACACCACAACAACTTTGTGAAAAGTAGTGAAACAGCGCCCCCAATTTGACGCTGGTGGTCAAAAAGTGTGCTGCATCCATATTTACCATTGAAAATGAATGGGAGAGAGTATTAACCATACAGCACAAAAGTAGGTCACTCTTTGGCGGACCAACAGAATTGTTTCAGTGGGCCAAATTGGCCCGTGGGCCCCACTTTGGGCACCCCTTCCCTAGAGGTTATGTGTTGTCACTGGAAACACGTGTCTGATCTAAGCTTTCCTTTCTCTCCAGTCGGTCCGTGATGGCGGCCTCAGTCAAACCTCCTCCTGCTCTGGGTGCAACCAAGAACCCTGCCCTCGTCCCGGTGCCCGCCACGGTCAACGGGCAGCACACGGAGCAGTCAACGGGACAGTCAAAGGGGCAGTCAAAAGGGCAGTCAACGGGACAGTCAACGGGACAGTCAATGGAACTGTTAATGGGACTGTTAATGGAGCAGCGAACAGCGCAGTCAAAGGTGAATCCAAGGGTTCCTCTGTGAACGGCTCCTCGGTGAACGGCTCCTCTGTGAACGGCTCCTCAGTGAACGGCTCCTCGGTGAACGGCTCCTCGGTGAACGGCTCCTCAGTGAACGGCTCCTCTGGTGGTGCGGAGGAGCAGGCCCCGGAGCAGGACCGGGACGACGGCAGTGCCCCGGGCCCGACGCAGGAGACCCAGTATAAGATGATCCACCAGGCTTTCAGCGACAAGTGGAAACTCATGGATGACTCCATGTGTCGCCACAGCATGAGCTTCCACCTGCACCACTCCCTGCAGAAGGACTTCTTCGCCAGCTACCTCTACCTGCTGGAGAAGACCCCGCTGGGTAAGTCCAGACCTCAGATCCTTCAGAATCTAGAGAAGTCTGAGACCGGGAAGTGTGGAGTCTGTAGGAGCGGCTAAAGTGGAGATGTGTTTAAAGAGTGGAAAGAAAAATTAGCTCATTTCTCCTTCTGGACTGGAGCCTACAGCCTATACCTGTCAGTCATACAGTATGACCTTTGTTGTTATGGCGGCCATTTTGAATACCGAAGTAGAATTATGCAGTACTCTAACATGTAACAATATCTCTACTCAGGATATAAATGAAAGACAACTGATTGACAGTGGCATTTTTATGGACTCGTAATCATTGCTCATGAAGATAACAGTAAAAACACAGCCCCAGTGAGTCAGTGTTTAAGCTGCTCAAGACGTTAGCATGCTACTGGTTAGCATTTAGCTTCAACAGCTCAACATCTAGCCTTGGATACAACATGTGACAGAGGTCAGAGCTGAGCTGTTACTGTAGGATTTCCGCAGTGTTCATAGACGTGAGCCACACATGTGTTTATCATGTTGACAGTTACTAACCGGTAGCATGCTAACGTGTTGAGCAGCTTAAACACTGACTCAAACTGAGACTCTATTGACATGACAAACTGTAAAAATCCCAGAGAAAGGTTTTCTGTTTCCTCTTTGATGGGTTCATTTAGTCTTCAGAGTGAAGCAGATCTTTAGTAAATCCTGCTGTAGCTCCACAGACAGAGCTGCTACGTCTGTGCCACATTTGCTGCTTATATCACATAAACGTGTGTTTTTACTGTAATCTTCTTGAGCAATGATTACAAGTCCATAAAAATGCCACTGTCACTCAGCTGTCCTTCACTTTCATTATTTCATGTTGTAGTACTGCATAATTCTACTTCGGTATTCAAAATGGCCGCCGGAACTATGTCATTGGAAACGCATGTATAGGCCTGGGGTAGCCTCATTTGAAAGCTAAGGCCTACAGATCTGATATAAACAGATCTTTTACCTTGTGTTGTTGCCGTGTTATCACTTTTTGAAGTTTTTCAGGTAAAGTTGCACTGGAGAAAACATGCTGAGTTCATGTGGCCGTTAAGAGGCTCATTAATAGTTGATCAGTGTCGCTTCATTGGTCATTTTCAGTAAACCCTGATCAAACCTGAGTGAAGTTTAGCCGCAGCTCTGACCCTTAAACCCTGATGTGTCACTGGAGCCGAGGGGAATGAGGAGCTGGCGTCGCTCCAGTCCTGGCTCTGGGTCCTGGCTCTGGGTCCTGGCTCTGAGTCCTGGCTACGGTCCAGGCTCTGAGTCCTGGCTACGGTCCAGGCTCTGGGTCCTGGCTCTGAGCGGGTCTTGGGTGTGGACGAGGCTCGTGTTTGCAGCAGGTGGACACTGTCAGAGGATTCCAGAGGCTTAGGGCACTTAGGCCTGAGTCTAATCACTTCCACTGTCTATTAACACAACAGAACACGGTAGGGCTCAATCAATATTGCGATTTCGATTTATTGCGATTTTCCGCTAATAACTTTTTGTTGCAATACAATTAAATATTTACAACTGACTTAATAAAGTATTACTTACTCTTAAGTCCTTTATAATCATATGGAATATAATTCAAAATAGTCCACATCCATTTACATAATTTACAATAAGCTTATACTGATTTCTTTTTCTTTTGTTTTTTGTAAACAGCCCAAATAATGTCTTGCTATTTGCTCTTGTGTATTAGTCAGTAGTTGTGAGATAAGTTCTTGTCTCTTTCCAAAACATTCCCAAACATAAGCCTCCAAAAGTGGAGTCGCAAAGGTCTCTTTACTCTTAACAAGCAGCACAGGCTCAGCTTCATCTCTGTGGAGGCTCAGACGTGTGAATCCGGAGGAGAGTTTCTGTGATCAGTGCATCAGAGGGATTAGCGCTACAGCTAACGCGATGCTAACGGAGGAAAAAGCAATAGTCCTTCTGCTGCTTTATAAACGCTGATATGTTCACAGCACATCCACGATCTACCGCGCACCTTAAGTAGACTGAGGAGTAAACAAAAGCACGCGGTGGAGCGCGGAGCGGACGTCGGGGGCGTCTCTCGCCGCTACATTCACTTCTATGGGCCACGGCATCAGCTGCATGGGCCCAAATCGCGTGCTTCTGCTATTTTGAAATCGTGTTTTGTAATATCGAGATAAAATTGCAAATGCGATTTATCGTTCATCCCTAGAACACTGTCCCTGAACCTCACACTGACAGGAACTTAAAGGCCCTGTACCTGATTTATATATTTATATCAAACAATGAAAGAGGAAGCCACGAAATGAAAATGTGAGTTGTGTCTAAACTCATTCCTAACTTTTCGAACATATTTGCAGGTTCCAAATTCGTTGTAATTCTTTATATCGTTGTGATATAATGTATGTTCTGCTCAGCTCCATCAGAGCAGCAGAAACACTGACTGTAGAACATGGGGACAGGGGCTTAAAATGAAATGAAGGATGTAACTGCTTTGTGAGGAAATGAGTCTGGTGCTAATAAAAAAAAGAATGAAATATCACTGCATTAATCTTCCCAATAGGCGTAAGGCTGGGATTTAATTTGTCCGCTGTCAATTATATCGTCAAATATATCGTTATCGTGATATTTCTTCGTTCTATATCGCGATATAGATTTTAGGGACATGTTTTTCTGCAAATTTGACAACTTTAGGTTCACTTTTCAGGGCCACTTTCACCAAAATGCAAGAAACTCATCTGAGAGTTCATGAAATTGATGCAAATGTTTATAATTAGATGCACAATGTGTTTTTTTTTCCACAAATGTTTGAGTTTGCAAGAAACTAAAGGAGAAGAGGAGATAAAATCAGGTATAACCGTGCTCTAACTCTCTTACTGGTCCAGGAAAGGCCACATTTGTGTTTCTTATCATTAAAACAAAAATGATTGAATTGAAAATCGAGATCGATCAATATGGGGAAAATAATCATGATTATTTGTTCACCTTAATAACCCAGCCCTACCTGTCTATGGTAGGGCTGTCTACACATGAACTCAGGTCACATGACTGTCTCATAAAGGCGTCAGGAAGTGGAGACAAAAGGACTTTCAGAATAAGATGAATGTGGCAGGTTTGTGAATCCAGTCACTTCAGAATAAAGATCAGGGAAAACCGTGTCTCTTCCATTGAGTCTTTAGAGTGGCATCACCGTGACCCGTTCGAGAATCAGGAGAAGAAGAGAAGCTGTTCTTGTTTCAGTGAAGCTGTTCTTGTTTCAGTGAAGCTGTTCTTTTTAGTGTTTTTTCAGTGAAGCTGTTCTTGTTTCAGTGAAGCTGTTCTTATGTTTCAGTGAAGCTGTTCTTTGTTTCAGTGAAGCTGTTCTTGTTTCAGTGAAGCTGTTCTTGTTTTCAGTGAAGCTGTTCTTATGTTTCAGTGAAGCTGTTCTTGTTCAGTGAAGCTGTTCTATGTTTCAGTGAAGCTGTTTTCTGGTGTTCATGTTTCAGTGAAGCTGTTCTTATGTTTCAGTGAAGCTGTTCTTGTTTCAGTGAAGCTGTTCTTGTTTCAGTGAAGCTGTTCTTATGTTTCAGTGAAGCTGTTCTTATGTTTCAGTGAAGCTGTTCTTATGTTTCAGTGAAGCTGTTCTTGTTCAGTGAAGCTGTTCTTATGTTTCAGTGAAGCTGTTCTTATGTTTCAGTGAAGCTGTTCTTAAGTGTTTCAGTGAAGCTGTTCTTGTTTTCAGTGAAGCTGTTCTTATGTTTCAGTGAAGCTGTTCTTGTTTCAGTGAAGCTGTTCTTGTTTCAGTGAAGCTGTTCTTGTTTCAGTGAAGCTGTTCTTATGTTTCAGTGAAGCTGTTCTTATGTTTCAGTGAAGCTGTTCTTATGTTTCAGTGAAGCTGTTCTTATGTTTCAGTGAAGCTGTTCTTATGTTTCAGTGAAGCTGTTCTTATGTTTCAGTGAAGCTGTTCTTGTTTCAGTGAAGCTGTTCTTGTTTCAGTGAAGCTGTTCCCTGTGACCTGTGAGTACATCAAAGGGGAGAAGCAGTTCTATTACCGATCGCAGAAGTTCTACGAGGACGTGGAGCCGTCTGAGGAAGGCATGTTGGGAGGATTCCTGGAGATCTCAGAGGTCGACCTGGAGCAGAGCAGGAGGTTCCTCAGCAGGTTCATCGTGAGTCACACACACACACGCACAAGCACACACACACACACACACGGGCAGGGGCGGGGCCTCTGTAGATGTGGGCGTGGCCTCTGTAGATGTATCTCCTCCCGTTTTTCACACTCGACTCGTCTTGTTTTTGCAGGTCTTTTTTGTACATAATTTTTGGTAATTTTCCTTTTGTTGTTTCTTGGTTTTCTTAGTCGGGTTAGGGCTGGTTTCTGGTTTAGGGCCTGGTTTCTGTCGAAGCGGTAGGGCCTGGTTTTGTCGATAGTCGGTTAGGGCCTGGCTTGTCGATAGTCAGGTTTAGGGCCTGGTCTTTGGGTTTAGGGCCTGGTCTCTTGTCGATAGTCGGGTTTAGGGCCTGGTCTTTGGGTTTAGGCCTGGTCTCTTGTCGATAGTCAGGTTTAGGGCCTGGTCTTGGGTTTAGGGCCTGGTCTCTTGTCGATAGTCAGTTAGGGCCTGGTTTCTTGTCAATAGTCAGGTTTAGGGCCTGGTCTCTGGGTTTAGGGCCTGGTCTCTGGGTTTAGGCCTGGTCTCTTGTCGATAGTCAGGTTTAGGGCCTGGTCTTTGGGTTTAGGGCCTGGTTCTTGTCGATAGTCAGGTTTAGGGCCTGGTCTATGGGTTTTAGGGCCTGGTCTCTTGTCGATAGTCAGGTTTAGGGCCTGGTCTTTGGGTTTAGGGCCTGGTCTCTTGTCGATAGTCAGGTTTAGGGCCTGGTTCTTGTCGATAGTCGGGTTTAGGGCCTGGTCTCTTGTCGATAGTCGGGTTTAGGGCCTGGTCTCTTGTCGATAGTCGGGTTTAGGCCTGTCTCTTTCGATATCGGGTTTAAGGCCTGGTTTCTTGTCGATAGTCGGGTTTAGGGCCTGGTTTCTTGTCGATAGTCGGGTTTAGGGCCTGGTCTCTTGTCGATAGTCGGGTTTAGGGCCTGGTCTCTTGTCGATAGTCAGGTTTAGGGCCTGGTCTTTGGGTTTAGGGCCTGGTCTCTTGTCGATAGTCAGGTTTAGGGCCTGGTCTTTGGGTTTAGGGCCTGGTCTCTTGTCGATAGTCGGGTTTAGGGCCTGGTTTCTTGTCAATAGTCAGGTTTAGGGCCTGGTCTTTGGGTTTAGGGCCTGGTTTCTTGTCGATAGTCGGGTTTAGGGCCTGGTTTCTTGTCGATAGTCAGGTTTAGGGCCTGGTTTCTTGTCGATAGTCGGGTTAGGGCCTGGTCTCTTGTCGATAGTCAGGTTTAGGGCCTGGTTTCTTGTCGATAGTCGGGTTTAGGGCCTGGTCTTTGGGTTTAGGGCCTGGTCTCTTGTCGATAGTCAGGTTTAGGGCCTGGTCTTTGGGTTTAGGGCCTGGTCTCTTGTCGATAGTCGGGTTTAGGGCCTGGTTTCTTGTCAATAGTCAGGTTTAGGGCCTGGTCTTTGGGTTTAGGGCCTGGTCTCTTGTCGATAGTCAGGTTTAGGGCCTGGTCTCTTGTCGATAGTCGGGTTTAGGGCCTGGTTTCTTGTCAATAGTCAGGTTTAGGGCCTGGTCTTTGGGTTTAGGGCCTGGTCTCTTGTCGATAGTCAGGTTTAGGGCCTGGTCTTTGGTTTAGGGCCTGGTCTCTTGTCGATAGTCGGGTTTAGGGCCTGGTCTTTGGGTTTAGGGCCTGGTCTCTTGTCGATAGTCGGGTTAGGGCTGGTCTTTGGGTTTAGGCCTGGTCTCTTGTCGATAGTCGGGTTTAGGGCCTGGTCTCTTGTCGATAGTCGGGTTTAGGGCCTGGTCTCTTGTCGATAGTCGGGTTTAGGGCCTGGTCTCTGTCGATAGTCGGGTTTAGGGCCTGGTCTCTTGTCGATAGTCGGGTTTAGGGCCTGGTCTCTTGTCGATAGTCGGGTTAGGGCCTGGTCTTTGGTTAGGACCTGGTCTCTTGTCGATAGTCGGGTTTAGGGCCTGGTCTCTTGTCGATAGTCGGGTTTAGGGCCTGGTCTTTGGGTTTAGGGCCTGGTCTCTGTCGATAGTCGGGTTTAGGGCCTGGTCTTTGGGTTTAGGGCCTGGTCTCTTGTCGATAGTCGGGTTTAGGGCCTGGTCTTTGGTTTAGGGCCTGGTTCTTGTCGATAGTCGGGTTTAGGGGCCTGGTCTTTGGGTTTAGGGCCTGGTCTCTTGTCGATAGTCGGGTTTAGGGCCTGGTCTTTGGGTTAGGGCCTGGTCTCTTGTCGATAGTCGGGTTTAGGGCCTGGTCTCTTGTCGATAGTCGGGTTTAGGGCCTGGTCTTTGGGTTTTAGGGCCTGGTCTCTTGTCGATAGTCGGGTTTAGGGCCTGGTCTTTGGGTTTAGGCCTGGTCTCTTGTCGATAGTCAGGTTTAGGGCCTGGTCTTTGGGTTTAGGCCTGGTCTCTTGTCGATAGTCAGGTTTAGGGCCTGGTTTCTCTGTCGAATCGGTTAGGGCCTGGTCTCTAGCGGTTTAGGGCCTGGTTCTTGTCGATAGTCGGTTTAGGGGCCTGGTCTTTGGGTTTAGGGCCTGGTCTCTTGTCGATAGTCAGGTTTAGGGCCTGGTCTTTGGGTTAGGGCCTGGTCTCTTGTCGATAGTCAGGTTTAGGGGCTGGGTCTCTTGTCGATAGTTCAGGGTTTAGGGGCCTGGTCTTGTCGATAGTCGGTTTAGGGCCTGGTCTCTTGTCGATAGTCGGGTTTAGGGCCTTGGTCTCTTGTCGATAGGCCTGTCTCTTTCGATGTCGGTTTGGCTGGTCTCTGTCGATAGTCGGGTTTAAGGCCTGGTTTCTTGTCGATAGTCGGGTTTAGGGCCTGGTTTCTTGTCGATAGTCGGGTTTAGGCCTGGTCTCTTGTCGGCATAGTCGGGTTTAGGCCTGGTCTCTTGTCGATAGTCAGGTTTAGGGCCTGGTCTTTGGGTTTAGGGCCTGGTCTCTTGTCGATAGTCAGGTTTAGGCCTGGCTCTTGGGGTTTAGGGCCTGGTCTCTTGTCGATAGTCGGGTTTAGGGCCTGGTTCTTGTCAATAGTCAGTTTAGGCCTGGTCTTTGGGGTTTAGGGCCTGGTTTCTTGTCGATAGTCGGGTTTAGGGCCTGGTTTCTTGTCGATAGTCAGGTTTAGGGGCCTGGTTTCTTGTCGATAGTCGGTGGTTTAGGGCCTGGTCTTCTTGTCGATAGTCAGGTTTAGGGCCTGGTTTCTTGTCGATAGTCGGGTTTAGGGGCCTGGTCTTTGGGTTTAGGCCTGGTCTCTTGTCGATAGTCAGGTTTAGGGCCTGGTCTTTGGGTTTAGGGCCTGGTTCTTGTCGATAGTCGGGTTTAGGGCCTGGTTTCTTGTCAATAGTCAGGTTTAGGGCCTGGTCTTTGGGTTTAGGGCCTGGTCTCTTGTCGATAGTCAGGTTTAGGCCTGGTCTCTTGTCGATAGTCGGGTTTAGGGCCTGGTTTCTTGTCAATAGTCAGGTTTAGGGCCTGGTCTTTGGGTTTAGGGCCTGGTTCTCTTGTCGATAGTCAGGTTTAGGGCCTGGTCTTCTGTCGAGTCGGTTTAGGGCCTGGTCTCTGTCGATAGTCGGGTTTAGGGCCTGTCTTTGGGTTTAGGGCCTGGTCTCTTGTCGATAGTCGGTTTAGGCCTGGTCTTTGGGTTTAGGGCCTGGTCTTCTTGTCGATAGTGGGTTTAGGGCCTGGTCTCTTGTCGATAGTCGGGTTTAGGGCCTGGTCTCTTGTCGATAGTCGGGTTTAGGCCTGGTCTCTTGTCGATAGTCGGGTTTAGGGCCTGGTCTCTTGTCGATAGTCGGGTTTAGGGCCTGGTCCTTGTCGATAGTCGGGTTTAGGGCCTGGTCTTTGGGTTTAGGACCTGGTCTCTTGTCGATAGTCGGGGGGGTTTTGGGTTTAGGGCCTGGTCTCTTGTCGATAGTCGGGTTTAGGGCCTGGTCTTTGGGTTTAGGGCCTGTCTCTTGTCGATAGTCGGGTTTAGGGCCTGGTCTTTGGGTTAGGGCCTGGTCTCTTGTCGATAGTCGGGTTTAGGGCCTGGTCTTGGTTTAGGGCCTGGTTTCTTGTCGATAGTCGGTTAGGGCCTGTCTTTGGGTTTAGGGCCTGGGTCTCTTGTCGATTAGTCGGGTTTAGGGCCTGTGTCTTTGGGTTTAGGGCCTGGGTCTCTTGTCGTAGTCGGGGTTTAGGGCCTGGTCTCTTGTCGATATCGGTTAGGGCCTGGTCTTTGGGTTAGGGCCTGGTCTTTGTCGATAGTCGGGTTTAGGGCCTGGTCTTTGGGTTTAGGGCCTGGTTCTCTTGCGATAGTCGGTTTAGGGCCTGGTCTTTGCGTTTAGGGCCTGGTTTCTTGTCGATAGTCGGGTTTAGGGCCTGGTCTTTGGTTTAGGGCCTGGTCTCTGACTGATAGTCGGGTTTAGGGCTGGTCTTGTGTTTAGGCCTGGTTTCTTGTCGATAGTCGGGTTTAGGGCTGGTCTTTGGGTTTAGGGCCTGGTTTCTTGTCGATAGTCGGGTTTAGGGCTGGTCTTTGGGTTTAGGGCCTGGTCTTTGGTTAGGGTCTGGTTCTTGTCGATAGTCGGGTTAGGGGCCTGGTCTTTGGGTTTAGGGCCTGGTTTCTTGTCGATAGTCAGGTTTAGGGCTGGTCTTGGGTTTAGGGCCTGGTCTTTTGGTTTAGGGTCTGGTTTCTTGGTCGATAGTCGGGTTTAGGGCCTGGTCTTTGGGTTTAGGGCCTGGTTTCTTGTCGATAGTCAGGTTTAGGGTCTGTATTTTATCCTTCACATTCATCTCGACATTAAACAAAGACCTGAGGACAGCAGACCATGCAGCTGCTCAGACGTGTAGATTTACTCACAGCTCTATTAATAGCACACGTGACTCTGACCCTGCAGCTGCTCAGTATGTTCCTGTAGTGACTGCAGCGCTGAAATAACTGTCCACAAACACACGGTAAATGTGGATTAATGGCCTAGGGGGTAAGCTGCAGCACATATGCAGCAGAGGTGTGTTGCTCATGGGCTCGAGGAGCTGTGAGCCGCCTCTCACTTTATTTAAGTCGTGATGAAAACATCCTTCAGAAAAATGATCTGCCGGAGAGTGTCAGGGAGCAGTAACAGAGACACTTGGATATTTGACTCCCCCAAAACTCCCCCTGCTCGCCCAGAGCCCAGACGACTTTACAGCGACGTATTCGAGTAAAGGCAGAGGATCCGTGTTTACACAGGCATTTCAAGACCTTCAATGAATTGTGCTGAAATGAAGGGCTTGAATGTCATTAAAAGCATTGAATTGGGTTCCTTTAGAGCCGGGAACCTCTGGGACCTCCCCCTTTCGCAAAACCCCGCCCCCGGAAACTTTAGTCAAAGTGATATTTTGACGACTAAAATCTGACTAAAGCTAAATTAAAGGTTTTTCATGAGACTAAAACTATGACTAAAATGTCCAGATATTTTAGTCGACTAAAATAAGACTAATAAAAATGAAAAGGAGAGACTAAAATCATCCAAACTTGTATTGACCGTCTGAAAGAGCCTCAGATCATGTAAATCCTCTGAGCTTTGTTTCATATGGAGCAGCTCCATGAAGCAGAGGAGCTGATTAAATATGATTATAATGAATATTATAAATGCAAAGTCCACTAAATTTGTCTTAAATTTAGTCGACTGAATTGACTTGCAATTTTAGTCGACTAAAACTAGACTAAAATTGAATTACATTTTCGTCAAAAGACTAAGACTAAAACTAAATTAGAATATGTTGTCAAAATGTAACAGTTCAGCTCTCACGGTTCAGTCCATCACGATGGAAGTACAGTAGAAAAAAAACAGTTTGAATAAAATGTTAAATAATTGCAGTAATTTATAATCTCAGAGTAAAAATCGCCAGTGCTTTTTCACATCTGCTGTATAATAAAATGTGCCTCTGGGCTCACAATACAAAACTAAATAGAAACTAAAACTGTTCTAAAGTAAGATAAATAAATAAATGTATGAATGTAACTGTGCAGGTGTGGAGAGTCTACAGTTTAGCGGTTAGTGATGATGACACACATGCTTGGATGCACACATAACATGTAACACGCACACGTAACACGCACACGTAAACACGCACCACGGGCTTCAATATTAAGATATATAAACTAAAACTTGGTGCATCGTTACACTCCTATATTTGATCAATCCTAGACTAACATAAGAAGAATAACTAACCCAGATTATTATTATTTTACTCCTGAAGTTTATCAAAAATATCAAATATTTACAGGTTTTGCTTAAAGTTGTAGTGACGTAAGTATTTTGCTTTGCTTTCTCATTCCTCCGTTTGCTGAAATATAGACTATAAATATAGACTATAAATATAGACTATATAACTCCTGCTCCTGGAGAAACTTCCTCTGCTTCACTGCGAGACTCTGAGGCGCCTGAGGCCAAGGTCGTGGGTTCGATTCCCGCAACATTCCTGATTGGCCGAGGGCTGGAGGATGATGTAAGGCGAGGATGACCTAACGCTGTGTCCAAGGAGCTATTTTTACAAACACGAGCGTCTTCAGTTTCAGACCAAAGACTCGGACTAAACCTGGACCTGGAGCTAAATTTAACCCGAGCGTCTGAAGGAGCTGACGTTCCTCTAACTCAGGGTCCGGGTTTCCTCTATGGACGGAACTGTAAATGTGAGGAACAAAGTCAAATCAGTGCTTTGTAACATTTACTCATATTTCTATGTTCTATGAGCTACAGTCCAGATTAAACGTTAAGAACACGTGAAAAATGGTAAAAAATCACATTTCCAAGGTTCCAAGTAACTTCAATCTGCAACGAGAAGAAACGGGAGTCAGACAAAAACATTTGAGTGAAGTGTTTATTGTCATTCAGTGTTGGGAATAACACCGTTTATAAGCTTGTTTTTCTCTCCTCAGGGTCCGGGTAAAGCCTGTCTCTCTCTCTCCTCAGGGTCTGGGTAAAGCCTGTCTCTCTCCTCAGGGTCCGGGTAAAGCCTGTCTCTCTCTCTCCTCAGGGTCTGGGTAAAGCCTGTCTCTCTCCTCAGGGTCCGGGTAAAGCCTGTCTCTCTCCTCAGTGTCCAGGTAAAGCCTGTCTCTCTCCTCAGGGTCCGGGTAAAGCCTGTCTCTCTCGCTCCTCAGTGTCCAGGTAAAGCCTGTCTCTCTCCTCAGGGTCCGGGTAAAGCCTGTCTCTCTCCTCAGTGTCCAGGTAAAGCCTGTCTCTCTCCTCAGGGTCCGGGTAAAGCCTGTCTCTCTCGCTCCTCAGTGTCCAGGTAAGCCTGTCTCTCTCCTCAGGGTCCGGGTAAAGCCTGTCTCTCTCTCTCCTCAGGGTCCGGGTAAAGCCTGTCTCTCTCTCTCCTCAGGGTCCGGGTAAGGCCTGTCTCTCTCTCCTCAGGGTCCGGGTAAGCCTGTCTCTCTCTCTCCTCAGGGTCCGGGTAAAGCCTGTCTCTCTCCTCAGGGTCCGGGTAAGGCCTGTCTCTCTCCTCAGGGTCCGGGTAAGGCCTGTCTCTCTCTCCTTAGGGTCCGGGTAAAGCCTGTCTCTCTCCTCAGGGTCCGGGTAAGGCGTGTCTCTCTCCTCAGGGTCCGGGTAAAGCCTGTCTCTCTCTCTCCTCAGGGTCCGGGTAAGGCCTGTCTCTCTCCTCAGGGTCCGGGTAAAGCCTGTCTCTCTCCTCAGGGTCCGGGTAAGGCCTGTCTCTCTCCTCAGGGTCCGGGTAAAGCCTGTCTCTCTCCTCAGGGTCCGGGTAAGGCCTGTCTCTCTCCTCAGGGTCCGGTGCCTCTCTCCTCAGGTCCGGGGTAAGCGTCTTCTCTCTTCCTCAGGGTCCGGGTAAGCTGTCTCTCTCTCTCAGGGTCCGGGTAAAGCGTGTCTCTCTCTCCTCAGGGTCTGGGTAAAGCGTGTCTCTCTCTCCTCAGGTCCGGGTAAAGCCTGTCTCTCTCCTCAGGGTCGGGTAAAGCCTGTCTCTCTCCTCAGGGTCCGGGTAAAGCATGTCTCTCTCTCCTCAGGGTCTGGGTAAAGCCTGTCTCTCTCCTCAGGGTCTGGGTAAAGCGGTCTCTCTCTCCTCAGGGTCCGGTAAAGCCTGTCTCTCTCCTCAGGGTCCGGGTAAAGCCTGTCTCTCTCCTCAGGGTCCGGGTAAAGCATGTCTCTCTCTCCTCAGGGTCCGGGTAAAGCGTCTCTCTCTCTCTCCTCAGGGTCCGGGTAAGGCGGGACCCAGTGTGCCCTGGATTGCGGGGCGGGGATCGGCCGGGGTGTCGAAGGGCGTGCTGTTCCCGGTGTTTGAGCGGATGGAACTGGCCGATATGATGGAGCACTTCCTGCTTACGCTCATGAGGAATATCTGGGAGACGACGCCGACCGTGTAGAGACGTATTACTGCTACAACCTGCAGGAGTCACCCCGCCCAAGAAGAAGTACGACGTGGTCTGGATGCAGTGGGTCCCTGTGAGTACTACAATACTACAATACTACAATACTACACTACCATATTACAATACTACAATACTACAATACTACAACATTAGGGCTGGGCGATATATCGAATTAATGCTGCTGCTGCATTTAACTCCGCCCCTTTCCCCTTGAGTCTCCATGGAGACGGCTGTCAATCACAGCAGAGCTCAAGGGAATGAGGAAAACGCTTTGAAAACTCTCTGGCTTATTAAGAAGTTTTACTTTGAGAGCAGACAAGAAATATTTAAAACAGAAATAAATAATAATAATAATTTAATTAATGGGCATAATTATGGGCTATATTATTAAACTAATATAAATGAGCAGGACTCTGCGCACGTTCTTCTAATGAGAGATCAGGAGACCTTTTAGTTTATTTTCCAATAAATCGATTAAAATCGTAATCGTCCAAACTGAGTAAAAAAAAAAAATTACGAGATTTATTTCTTTGGCCACTTATCGCCCAGCGGCCTACCTACAAAACAACTACTACTACAACTACTACTACTACTACTACAAGCTACTACTACTACTAAACTTACTACTACTTACTACAGCTTACTACTACTACTACAACTACTATACTCCTACAACTACATACTACTACTACAACTACTACTACTACTACAGCTACTACTTACTACTACAACTACTACTCAACAAACTACTTACAACAACTACAACTACTACTACAACAAACTACTACTACAACTACAAACTACTACTACAACAACTACAACTACAACTAACTACTACAACAACTTACAACTACTACTACAGCTAACTACTACTTTACAACAAACTACTACTACTACTTACAACAACTACCTACTACAATACTACTACTACTACTACAACAACTACTACTACTACTTAACAACAACTACAACACTACTATACTACTACACAACAACTACTACTACTACTACTACTACTACTACTACTACCAACTACTACATACTACTACTACTACTACTACATACTACTACGTACTACTACAATAACTACTACAACAACAACTAACTACTACTACTACACGCTACTACTACTACTACAACTACTACTAACAATAACTACTACTACAACAAACTACTACTACTACTACAGCTACTACTCTACTACAACTTACTACTACAATAACTACTACAACAAAACAACAAACTAACTACTACTCTACTACTACTACAACTACTACTAACTACTACTAACAACTACTACTACAACTACTACTACTACTACTACAGCTACACTACTACTACAACTACTTACTACTACTTACACTCTACTACTAACTTAACAACTTTACTAACAAACTACTACAAGCTACTACTACTACTACAACACTACTACAACAACTACTACAACAATACAACTACTACTACAACACTACTTACTACTACTACAGCTACTACGTACTACTACAAACTACTACTACTACTACAGCTTACTACTACTACTACAATACTTACTACCAACTACAACTACTACTACACACAACTACTACTACAACTACAACGTACTACTACAACAACTTAACAACTAACAACTACTACTACAGCTACTACTACTAGCAAAACAACTACTACTACTACTACAACAACTACTACTAAACTAGCTACTACACTACTACAACAACTACTACTACTACTACAACAAACTACAACAACTACTACTACATACTACTTACAACAACTACTTACTACTACTACTACTACTACTTACTTACTACTAATAACTACTACAACTACTACTACTACTTACTACTACTACTACTACTACTACTTACTACTACAATAACTACTACAACAACAACTATACTACTTACTACAGCTACTACTACTACTACAATAACTACAATAACTACTTACAACAACAAAACTACTACTACTATACTACTACAACTACTACTACTTACTACTACAATACTATACAAACTACTACTACTACTACAACTACTACTACTACAACAAACTACTACCAACAACTACTACTACTACTACTACCAACTACTACAACTACTAACTTATACTACCTACTACTACAACTACTACTACAACAGACTACTACTACTACCTACAACAACTACTACAACTACTACTACTACTACTACTACTACTACAACAACTACTAAACAAACTACAACTACTACTTACAAACAACTACTACTACAACGTACAACTACATACTACAACAACTTACAACTACTACTACAGCTACTATTACTACATCACTACTATATACTAAACAACTACTACTACAACTACTATTACTACTTACTACAACTACTACTACTACTACAACAACTACAACAACTACACTACTATACTACAACAACTACTACTAACTACTACTACTTACTTTACAACTACTACTACTACTACTACTACTACTACTACTACTACTACTACTACTACAATAAACTACTTACAACAAAACAACTACTTACTACTACTACAGCTACTACAAACTACTACTACTTTACTACTACACACTACTACTACTACATACAAACTACTACGTACAACACTTTACTACTTACACAACTACTACAACAAACTACTACTACTACTACTACAACTACTACAACTACTACTACAACAACTACTACTACTACTACAAACAACTACTCTACTACTACTTACCAGCTACACTACTACTACAAACACTACTACAACAACTACTACAACAACTACAATACTTACTACAACAATACTACTACAACTACAACTATACTACAACAACTACACTACAACTATACTACTTACTACTACCAACAACTACAAACTGCACTACTACAGGCTACTACTACTACACAACTACTTACTACTACCTACAACAACTATACTACAACTACTACTACTACAACACTACTACTCTACTACAACAAACTACTATACAACTACTACTACGTACTACTACAACAACTACTACTACTACTACCAACAAACTACAACAACTTTACTACTACTACTACTAACAACAACTACTACTACTACTTACTACTACTACACTACTACTACATACTACTAACTACTTACTACTACTACTACTACTACTACTACAATAACTACTACAACAACAACTATACTACTACTACAGCTTACTTACTTACTACTACAATACTACTACTACTACTAAACTACTACTACTACTACAAAACTACTACTAAACTACTACTACTACAACAACTTACTACAACAACTTACTACTACTACTACTACACACTACAACTACTACTACAACAACTACTACACTACTACAACAACATACTTTACTACTACTACAGCTACCTACTACTACTACAAAACTCTACTTACAAAAAACAACTATACAACAACTACAACTACTACTACAACAACTACTTACTACAACTACAAAACTACTACTACAACACTACCAATACAACTACTACTACTACTACTACAACAACTTACTACTACCAACTTACTACTACTCTACTACAACAACTACTACTACAGCTTTACACTACTACTACAACTACTACTACAACAACTACTACAACAAAACTAAACTACTACTACAACAAACTACTACACAAACTACAACTACTACTACAGCTACTACTACTACAAAACCTACTACTACTACTACACAACTACTACTACAACTACAACTACATACAAACAACTACAACTACAACTTACTACTACTACTACTACAACAACTGCTACTACAGGTATACTACTTACTACAAACTACTTACTACAACAAACTACTACAAACAACTTACTACTACTACTACAACAACTACTATACAACTACAACTACTACTTACAACAACTACAACTACAACTTACTACTACTACTACTATCAAACAACTACTATACAGCTTATACTACTCTACAACTACACTACCAACAACTACTACAAACAAATACAACTACTACTACAACAAACTACTACAACAACTACAAACTACTACTACAGCTACTACTACTACAACAACTACTACTACTAACTACACAACTTACTACTACAACTACTACTACTACTACTACACCAACTACACTACTACTACAACAAACTACAACACTACTACTACTACTACTACAACAACTACTACTACTACTACTACTACTACACTACTTACTACTACTTACTACTACATTACTCTACTACTACTACTTACTACTACTACAACAACTACTACCTAACTACTTACAAAACTACTACTACACTAAACTACTACTACAACACTACAACCTACAACTACTACTACTACTTATACAACAACTACTACACAGGCTACTACTACTACTAAACTACTACTACAAACAACTACTACAACAACTACAACTACTACTACCAACAACTACTACAACAACTACAACACTACTACAGCTACTACTACTAACAAACAACTACTACTACTACTACAACAACTACTACTACAAACTACTACTACTACTACTACAAACAAACTACTACTACTACTACTAACAACTACAAAACTACTACTACTACTTACACAACTACTACTACTACTACTACTCTACAATACTACTACTACTTACTACTACTATACTACTACTAACTACTACTCTACAATAACTACTACAAACAAACAACTACTACTCTTACTACAGCTCTTACTACTCACTACAACTACTACTACAATAACTACTACTACAACAACTACTAATACTACTACAGCTACTACTACTACTACAACTACTACTACAATCAACTACTACAACAACAACAAACTACTACTACTACTGACTACTACTACTACAACTACTACTACTACATACATCTACTACTCTACAACTACTACTACAACTACTACTACTACTAACACACTACTACAAAACTACTACTTAACTACTACTACAACTACTACACTCTACTTACTACTACTACTACAACTACTACAACTACTACTACAACAAACTACTACACTACAACCATACTACAACAACTACACAACACAACTACTACAACACTACTACAACAACTACTACAACTACTACTACACAACTACTACAAACTACTACTACAACAAACTACTACTACTACTACTACTACAACTACTACTACAACAAACAACTACTACTACTACAGCTACTACTTACTACTACGTACTACAACTACAACAACTACTCAACTACTATACTACTACAAATACTACTACTACTACAACAACAACTACTACAAACTACACAACAACTACTACAACTTACTACTACTACTACTCTACAACAAACTACTACCACTACTACTACAAACAAACTACTACTACTACTACAACTACTACTACTACTACAACAAACTACTGCCAACAACTACTATACTATACTACTACTACTACTACTACTACTACTACTACTACACTGCTACTGCATCTGCTGCTACTGCTCATTATAAATGTCATACATGTTCTTTGATCAGAACGGAGCAGGTGATTTTTATGTTTATCTGCTCCTTTGTTAACAATAAACAGCATAAAATGGTCTCACTGTTCTTTTGGGACTCTTCCTTTACGATCATGAACATGGATGAGATTAGCTCTGCATATTGGATTATTGAGCCGCTGACGTCATGTGTGTAAATGGTGTCTTTTTGTAACAAATATATTATATATATATATATATATATATATATATATATATAAAGTCTTGTCTTATACATGTTTTCCACCTCTAAAGCTGGGAGATATATCGAATACAAGATCATATCGAAATTGCTGTTTGGACGAATAGCAAATACAATACGATTCAATGTAAATGTTTGCAGCACGTTTTTACATATTTCTGATGTTTGGGGAAAATATCGCTTCATAATCGAGAAAGTCCCACAAATATTGAGAAATTCATTTTGTCAGTATCACCCAGCCCTGTAGGCCAACTGAGGAACGGCCCTATTGTACATGTTTAACGGCCCTGTTGTACATGTTTTAGGTCACCTTACAGACAGGGACCTGTGTAACTTCCTGGTGAAGTGTAAGCGCTCTCTCCGTCCTAACGGCCCTATTGTACATGTTAACGGCCCTGTTGTACATGTTTTAGGTCACCTTAACAGACAGGGACCTGTGTAACTTCCTGGTGAAGTGTAAGCGCTCGCTCCGTCCTAACGGCCCTGTTGTATATGTTTTAGGTCACCTCACAGACCGGGACCTGTGTAACTTCCTGGTGAAGTGTAAGCGCTCTCTTCGTCCTAACGGCCCTGTTGTACATGTTTAACGGCCCTATTGTACATGTTTTAGGTCACCTCACAGACAGGGACCTGTGTAACTTCCTGGTGAAGTGTAAGCGCTCGCTCCGTCCTAACGGCCCTGTTGTACATGTTTAACGGCCCTGTTGTACATGTTTTAGGTCACCTCACAGACAGAGACCTGTGTAACTTCCTGGTGAAGTGTAAGCGCTCGCTCCGTCCTAACGGCGTGATCATACTGAAGGACAACATGGCGAGGCACGGCTGTAAACTGGACCCTGTGGACTCCAGCATCAGCAGACACCTGGACGTGATGAAGACCATCATCTACAAGGCGGAGCTGGAGGTGGTGGGCGTGGAGCGGCAGCAGGGCTTCCCCGAGGTCATGATGCCCGTGTGGATGTTAGCGCTGCGGCCGGCGCGCAGCCCGGACAAACCCAAATAACGCCATTCAGGGGTCTGGAGATCGCTGTTAGTCATGTGACCGTACTCTATACCAGTCAGGTGACCTTAGTTTATACCAGTCAGTCATGTGACCGTAGTTCATCTGTGCTGGAGAAGACGCTGGACTTTGGGACAGTTTTTGTTGGGAATCACTTTGTGTGAATCCCAAAGTTTCATCTGTGATTGATCCAGAGGCACTTTAACTCCTCTCAGAGTTGTTTTACAGATGTAGAGACTTTAACTCCTCTCAGAGTTGTTTTACAGATGTAGAGACTTTAACTCCTCTCAGAGTTGTTTTACAGATGTAGAGACTTTAACTCCTCTCAGAGTTGTTTTACAGATGTAGAGACTTAACTCCTCTCAGAGTTGTTTACAGATGTAAGACTTTAACTCCTCTCAGAGTTTTTTACAGATGTAGAGACTTTAACTCCTCTCAGAGTTGTTTTACAGATGTAGAGACTTTAACTCCTCTCAGAGTCGTTTTACAGATGTAGAGACTTTAACTCCTCTCAGAGTCGTTTTTACAGATGTAGAGACTTTAACTCCTCTCAGAGTCGTTTTTACAGATGTAGAGACTTTAACTCCTCTCAGAGTTGTTTTTAACAGATGTAAGAGACTTTAACTCCTCTCAGAGTTGTTTTACAGATGTAGAGACTTTAACTCCTCTCAGAGTTGGTTTTTTACAGATGTAGAGACTTTAACTCCTCTCAGAGTTGTTTTTACAGATGTAGAGACTTTAACTCCTCTCAGAGTTGTTTTTACAGATGTAGAGACTTTAACTCCTCTCAGAGTTGTTTTACAGATGTAGAGACTTAACTCCTCTCAGAGTGTTTTTACAGATGTAGAGACTTTAACTCCTCTCAGAGTTGTTTTACAGATGTAGAGACTTTAACTCCTCTCAGAGTTGTTTTTACAGATGTAGAGACTTAACTCCTCTCAGAGTTGTTTTACAGATGTAGAGACTTTAACTCCTCTCAGAGTTGTTTTTACAGATGTAGAGACTTTACTCCTCTCAGAGTTGTTTTACAGATGTAGAGACTTTAACTCCTCTCAGAGTTGTTTTTACAGATGTAAGACTTTAACTCCTCTCAGAGTTGTTTACAGATGTAGAGACTTTAACTCCTCTCAGAGTTGTTTTTCAGATGTAGAGACTTTAACTCCTCTCAGAGTTGTTTTACAGATGTAGAGACTTTAACTCCTCTCAGAGTTGGTTTTTTACAGATGTAGAGACTTTAACTCCTCTCAGAGTTGTTTTTACAGATGTAGAGACTTTAACTCCTCTCAGAGTTGTTTTTACAGATGTAGAGACTTTAACTCCTCTCAGAGTTGTTTTTACAGATGTAGAGACTTTAACTCCTCTCAGAGTTGTTTTACAGATGTAGAGACTTTAACTCCTCTCAGAGTTGTTTTACAGATGTAGAGACTTTAACTCCTCTCAGAGTTGTTTTTACAGATGTAGAGACTTTAACTCCTCTCAGAGTCGGTTTTCAGATGTAGAGACTTTAACTCCTCTCAGAGTTGTTTTTCAGATGTAGAGACTTTAACTCCTCTCAGAGTCGTTTTACAGATGTAGAGTCAGGTTTGTTTGCTTTGGCCTGAACACTGTGAATGTTTTGGATAATTTCAGTTTGTTTGATGTTTCTGATGTTTCTGATGTTTCTGGTTTGTTTTTCTGATGTAAATATGTTGTAGTGTTTATACATCGCACCGTCACATGACTCTGTGGGTTTGGTGTCATGTGACGTTAATAAAAACGTGTTTTGTTTTTGGACCAAACTCTGTGCACTGTTTTGGTTTCTGTTCTAAATGAACTCTTCTGTGTTTGAGACGATCAGAGGAAATGTTGTAGAAACATCTAAAGGTCGTTAAAGCAGGATATAACGACTGTAATGTAACAATAGTAGTTGTTTTTTAACATTGTGAGATAAGACTCGGTTTGTCGTAGAATCAAATAAATCGGTACAGACGAACATCACGACAAGTCGAGCAAAAAATATTATTACGACAACGCTGTCGGCCATTTTTTCCCCACTTCGTACAAAATCCGTCTCCTCCAAGTGGAACTTCAAATAAACTAAACCTAAATGACTTTATAAACGTTCACGGTTTTTATGTTTAATTTTGTTTCCCGTGTAGGAGTTATATGGAGAGTAAACATTTTAGTTTCACAGAAATGAAACCAGGTCATATTTTTCACAGTGTTGCCGTAGCGACGACTGGGGAAATGTTCAAATCCTTTTTCTGTTTCCTCCTCCAGGGGGCGTTTATCTGAATAAGGAAACACTTGGTGAAAGAGATCTGGAGATGTGTGGAATCAAAAGTTATTCAAATTACTTGGATAAACTTTACAGATCTTTAGCGGCGCTGCTGTAAACCTGCGTTAAATCGAACAAACTGAAATACGCTTCAGTCTGCAGATGGGTGATTGACATGACGTGCATTGTGTGTCCGAGTGTTATATTTCTATTAAAAATAATTTGATCTTTTCATTACATGTATCACTTTATTCTACAAAACCTATTTAGTTTAAACACATTTTCATCACATTTCAACAATAAATATTTGTTTATGTTTTCACACCTCAAACCCCTAAAATGCCAGGTGGTGCAACCGTCCGAGCAAACGATTAGACTAATAAAGCTTCTGAAATTGTATTTTCAGGGTAACAATTAAAAATTAAACATCATGGCATAATTGTTCTCTCAAATAAGCTTAATTTGTGAATATTCATAGTTTTAAAGCTTTTGAGATCATTAAAAAACTTTGTCCAACAATTTGTAATCTTAAAATATCAGGGTGGTACAACCGTGAGAACAGGGCTGGTATTTTGAAATAAAGAATAGTATCAGCAAACAGGAAATGACATCAGCCAGAAGAACAAGTCGTCTTTATGTCAGAGATTTTCAAACCTTTTCACTCAATCAAAATTTGAGAAAAAATAGCTTATATCGGACTCATAGGTAAACTGTCACACTTTCTGTGTCAGGTGGTACAACCGATGTAAATATTGGAAAATATAATTTTATTATAAAAGTCTTAATTGTTTTCAAAGTAAATGTTTAACCATGCTAACAAATGCTAAAGCTAATGTAAGAGTCCACATAAAAGACAATTTAATTTGAAATTAGTTGCTAATGTCAAGTGGTGCAACTGCAAAAAATGTCAAATTACCATCTAATAATTATAGGGATGCACTGATCCAATACTGGTATAAGTTATCAGAGTCAATACTAGAAAAAAAAATCAGTTATTGGTTTCAAATATCCGATACTGAACCGATACCTGTTTGGGCTGACCCTGAGCACTCAGTCCATGGTCCTCCTGTTTTATTGCTGATTACAGCATCAGTCAGTTACAGATTACAGATGAAATGTTCAGAGGAGAAAGACTGTCTAAGATAACTTGGCAAAGATTTGACTTTGTTCACATTTTGGAAACTATTTAAATTTTAGAAAAAACTTGGTTGCTCCACCTGACACGTTTTTATACAGAGAAGCTACAAATACATCAAAAAAATACATTTAAATTTTATTTAACAAGCATAACTTGTTTAAACACAACATTATTGACTCAAAAATATACATGCCATCAGTTTAGAATTTTGTTTTGAAAATATGTTTATAGACCCTTATACGTCATTGACCCACATACAGAGAGATACAAATTCATACTCATTATCTGTATGAGGTCAATTAAAAATCAGTTCAACTTTGATTCAGACGTTTTTTAGTTTTAATGTCACTTCCTTTAGAACCAACTCAGGATTTCTCTGACGATAAAATCATAAACTACGGATTATTAGTTTAACTTTTACAGATCTGTTTCCTGACAGATTTATTGAGCTTTGAACCAAAAACAAGGAAACATTTAACTTAAATTTTTAACGACTTCACTGAAAAACTAAACCAGATCCAAAATCCGTTGTTTCTAATCTGTCACAGAATAAACTCCGTCTGTTATTGAGCTGAATAAATATCTATTTTTACTCTTGTTTTCCTCCGAGCTCTGACAGTGAGTCTGATCGGAGCCGACGGTGGAACATTTGTTTGTGATTTTGGTGAAACAGCAGCGTTTGGTCCAGGTCTGGTTCAGGTTCAGGTCCTGGTTTGAGTCCGGGGCTAATCAAGTCCTGATGTGGAGCCGGAGGAGCCGCCGCCTCCCCGTTCCTCCCCCGCCTCCCCGTTCCCCCCCCCGTCTCCCCCCTCGTCTCTCATCTCCCCCCCCCCTCAGCCCGGGGGTTCAGTTTCAGTCCGTCCTTCAGCTCAGATTCATCATCGAAGGGTAAAAACTCGCATGTTCTTTCACTGATGCGAGTCGTCAGCGCTGGAACAACACGGCCTCAACAGCGCCCCCTAGAGAGCCAATAATCATCATCATCTGTACGGACGATAAAACGGAGCCAAAGAAGCAGCGACAAAGAGACGACAAAGCGGGAAAAGAGCAGCAATAACACAATAAAAAGCCACAAAAGAGTGAAAAAAAACAACATAACAAAAATGTGATGAAAAACTGATGAAAACTCAACAACAACAAAACTATGAAAATATAAAGCGACAAAACACAACAACAACTCTTCAACACTGCGGTGACAACGTGACAAAAAAGATACGATGACTTTTGTAGGTCTTAGCTTTCAAATGAGGCGTTACTCTGGCCTAGGGGCTGGGGGTTAAGAGGTAAATGTCTCTTACATTGGCCCATAACCTCTTCATCTCCACCTGAACCCAGCACAGTTTATTCTTGAGAAAAAGCGTCGAAACAGTAACGAAAACGAGGATGAAAATACAACAAAGAATCGACAAAAAAAGAGACACAAAAAAGTGACAAAGAAGCAACAAAAACATGCCGGAAAAGTGCACAATAAACACAATTAAAAATAAAAAAAATAAAAAACGAGAATAAAAACACAACTAGATATTTTGTGACTGACAGCGGAATTACAGACGCAAATGCAGAAAAAGCTAAAATTGTTGAAATAGCATTAATCTGTAATTTGCATTGTTTAAATTGCATAAACTGCTTAAATTGCAGAAACGGGTAAAATGCATAAATTGGCTGATTTGCATAAATTATGTAAATTGCTTATTTATTTATTTGATCTGTTTACATTGATTTATTTACAAGCGTCATATTCCACAGTAATGGAAGCTCTAAAGGAGTCGGCTGAAGCTGGAGCTCATGTGCGCCTCTATATTCAATACTCTCAGTACTCGAGTATTTCACATTTGTTTTCCCATTGGGAACTCAATGTACTCAACTGTAACAACTCACATTACTTTGTTCAAATGACCATAATAATATGTAAAGGCACAACCACACGCGTGTACCTGATTATGAGTTACTGTTTCCTTTTACAATTACTGTTTCAACTGCTTAAACACTTTACATTTCATAAATCCTAAATAGCATCATTTCTTATGTTGCACAACAGGTTTAAAATGCATAAACCTTTTAAACTCCATGAACCAGTGTTTCCCAACCAGAGGTACGGGGACCCCTGGGGTACTTGGAGTTATTTAAGGTGAAAAAAGAAGGTGAGACTGTGTAGAATTTCAATGTGAATTTCAAAGGAAAGTTAGTTTAATGATGTTTTTCAGTACAAGGTTTGATTTTGAGAGTATTTTAGCTTCATGTTGAACACACATCACTGTTCAACTGTATAATCTTAGTTTAGTCACTTTGTAATGATATTGGCCAGATCCTCAAGGAAGAGGTACTCAGAGTATAAATTAACGACACAAGGGGCACGTGAGACAAAAAAGGCTGGGAACCACTGCCATAAACTGGTCAAAGCTGAAAGACCTGGAGTCCCTGAAATCCTGTTAAAATACATGAAGCGGATTCCACAAACACACTAATGCAAAACCAATGCAAACATTTCAAAATGGAAAACTGCAGAAGGTGGATTTTTTCTGAAAACTGACAAGTTGCAGAAGCTGAATGTGAACAAATTAATGTGGAAATAAACGCTGAAAAGCATGAATTTGCGGAAGCCCCATTATAAGTCAATGGGAAAAATGTTCAGTATTTCAGCGGAAAAACTGTAAATGGCAGAAGTGCGTAAAGTAACAGCAGGATTCTCCTCAACATGCGGAGAAATGGCAGAAATCCTGAAGGTTCTCCAGCACTGACTGTGGGAATGAACTAAAGGCCACTAAAGAGCAATGAAAACAAATGCATAAAAGTGACAACAACACGAGGAAAAAGATACATTTAGATGAATGTTGTAGGTCTTAGCTTTCAAATGAGGCGTTACCCTGATCTAAAGGCTGTGAGCTTTAGATTTGGGTAAAGCTGAACTGGAGAAAATGTGCTCGTTATTTAAGAGGTTAAATAAAGAGTAAAGTAAAAATGCCTCCGTCCTGTCGTCTGCAGGAGCCGCTCAGATAAACTGTTACAAATGTTACAATAACACATTCCAGTTCAGCTTTACCCAAATCTGAAGCTTCTCGACTGCAGAGTTTACAGCCGATAGGCCAGAGTCACGCCTCACTGGAAAGCTCTTTATGTCGTGCATTTGTGTCTCCTTGTCGTCGCTCTTTCGTGGTTTTCTTGTTGAGTTTTTGTTGCTTTTTTGTCGTGCTATTGTTGCTTTTCCAGCGTGTTTTTGTCGCTCTTTTGCCACTTTTCTGTTTTTACATTTGGGTAAAGCCAGACGTGAGAAAAGGTGCTCAGTTCATGCGGAAGAACCGACTTCTGCTGCAGTGCCGAGTGCGTCCTGTAGGGGCCACTGTCGCTCAGAGGAACGAAGGAAAGGGAAGGATTTATTTAAACGTTATAGTGAGAAAACAAATATTCAAGGTTAAAATCTCATTCTGCTGCAACACGGGATACATGACCTCAAATCCCTTTACCCAAATCTAAAAGCTCATTTGAAAGCTAAGACCTTCAAAACTCATCTAAACAAATCTTTTTCATTGCGTTTTTGTTGCTTTTGTGCTGAATGTTTGTCACTTTTTTGTCTCAAGAAGCTTTTAGATTTGGGTAAAACCAAACTGGAGAAAATTAATTTGACTTTCTCAAACTTTACATTCTTCTTAATTCAAGTCCCTTTATTGTTTTTTTCCAGAGACAAAAGTTTCCCTCGTTTCTCTGTTTGCAAAACTTAAGGAATGAAGTAAATATGCTCTTGTTCTGTTCTGTAAAAATAATGTGTCTGTAACTCCCGCACGATTTCTCCAGTTCAGCTTTACCCAAATCTAAAAGCTTCTGGGAAAAAAGTGACAAAAACGAGACGAAAACGAGGATGAAAAAGCAAGGTCTTGTAGGTCTTAGCTTTCAAATGAGGCGTTACTCTGGCCTATAGGCTGTGACCTTTAGATTTGGGTAAAGCTGAACTGGAGAAAATGCACTCAGTTAAGGTGGAGGTTAAGAGGTTAAAGAACATTAAAGATCTCAAAGTCCACATATTTGTAAATGGTTTTATTTAAAGTTATTTGGTCAAATTTAAAGTCAGACTTGGATGGATTAATAATAGAGTAATATAGGGTTAATAAAGTGTTGCTAATATGTTAATAAAGTGTTAATAAAGTGTTGCTAATATGTTAATAAAGTGTTAATAAAGTGTTAATAAAGGTAAATCAAAGGTTTTGTAAACATCTTTGAGTCCAAACTAATCGGAGCCGACTGTAAAAGTGTGAACAAAACCGACAACATCGTTAAACATAAATGATGTAACACGACACTTCCTGCTTAAGCCCCGCCCCCCTGAGGTTAGCCAATAAAAACAGGAACAAACTCGTAAAGGTTTAACGGAGGTTCGTTTGTCGCTCATTAGTTTCTCGTCTTGTCTCTAAGCCTGAGTGTGAATGGGCGGGGCCTAACGCACACAGACTGTCAGTGAAATAAACCAACAATCGGCGATTTATAATGTGATGATGTCATAATGTCAGGTGGAGGGCGGGGCTAATACAATGGGAGAAATACAGTTTTTGTAATAAATCTCCAAAACAAAATTAACAAATGTTTTTGCTCAGGAGTTTTTACAGTGATTCACAAACCTGACATAATATAATAATAACTGACCAACATGAATATTGTCTCCACTTTCAGAGAAAATAATTAGACATTAGTTCATCTGAGCCGACAGAGGAGACGATGAACTTTGATGTGGATTCTTCAGTTCCCCAGTTACCATAGTTACCATAGTTACCATGGATTTTTCAGCTGCTCCGCCTCCATTTTAAACTCTGGGCTCTTCAGAACGACGACAGCCGTGACTCTTTCATCCATGGTTAGTTTTGGTTAATGACTTCTGTTGATTGAACTACAACATGGCGACGCAGCGAGTCACATGACCAGTCGTGATTGGTTCGGCCTCAGACACTTGTTTACCGTGTGTGTCCAGACCCCGCCTCCTTGCACGCAGAAAGAAGTGGGTGTGGCTTATCAGGCGAAAACAGAAACAAAAGAATGAAAGCCAAAGATAAAACTGAAGAATGGCTTTATAGAGTGAACAGCTGAAAGGTTTGTCCCGGGACACAGACCCAGGATCAGGCTCCAGTCCCGGGACACAGACCCAGGATCAGGCTCCTGTCCCGGGACACAGACCCAGGATCAGGCTCCTGTCCCGGGACACAGACCTGGAGTCAGAGCTCAGGCTGCATTCAGGCGCCTCAGGAAACAAGAGGAAACAGAGCTCAGTGTAAACACAATCAAACTCACATCGATCAGACTGACTCCTACAGCCTGACTCCTACACCCTGACTCCTACACCCTAACTCCTACAGCCTAACTCCTACAGCCTGACTCCTACACCCTGACTCCTACACCCTGACTCCTACAGCCTGACTCCTACACCCTGACTCCTACACCCTGACTCCTACACCCTGACTCCTACAGCCTGACTCCTACACCCTGACTCCTACAGCCTGACTCCTACACCCTGACTCCTACACCCTAACTCCTACAGCCTAACTCCTACAGCCTGACTCCTACACCCTGACTCCTACACCCTGACTCCTACAGCCTGACTCCTACACCCTGACTCCTACACCCTAACTCCTACAGCCTAACTCCTACACCCTGACTCCTACAGCCTAACTCCTACACCCTGACTCCTACACCCTAACTCCTCCGTCCTTAACTCTGACTCCTCGTCTTCTCTGACTCAGTGAACATGTTCTCGATCTTCTCAGTATCGGTGAAATAAACTCAGGTTTTCCAGAACTCTTTTCAAAGATCATTAAAATGAACTTAATGTGACTGTTGTTTGTTTAAATCTGAATGACCCCCCCGGGCCCCGCCCCCTTGTTTGATCGTCTGCGTGAGATCAACGAGCTCCTGTGACCGGGCTGTCAGGACCAATCAGGAGAGAGGGGGAGGGGCTTCATCCTTTACTTTTAAAATCTCTCTCTCTCTCCTCATTCACGGTCACTTTAATACGATCTCCTCATCGAACTCCAGGTCAGATCATGCTTTTTGATGAACAGCGCCTCGTGTGGAGAGAACGGTTCAGACGCTAAACCTGTTAAACCGAGTTCAGCTTTACCCAAATCTAAAAGGCCAAAGTAACGCCTCATTTGAAAGCTAAGACCCACAAAACTCATCTAAATTGAGCTTTGTCCTCACGTTGTTTCCACTTTTTTGACTTTTTTTTTCTCCATCGCTTTTTGTTGGATTTTTCATCCTCGTTTTCGTCTCGTTTAGATTTGGGTAAAGCTGAACTGGAGTGGATTCAGGTGGGAGTTAAGAGGACCAAACGCCTGGGCTTTAGAGGCGGAGAGTCGTCACAGGGCAGACGCTGATTCACTCACCTCCTCATCACTCGCTCCCTCACCCAGAGCGAGTGATGAGGAGGCTCCATCTTCCTCCCCCTCGTCTTCCTCCCCCTCGTCTTCCTCCCCCTCGTCTTCCTCCCCCGTCACTCTCTCAGCCTAAAGCAGTTTCTCATTTCACTTCAGAACCTTTGCTCTGAGACGCCGCAGAGTTAAACAGCAAACACCCAGGCGTTTCATACAATACTAATATGAGGCACAAAATAAACCACATTTAAATCAGTCCATTATTTTAGTTTTGCCATTTTTATTTTTATTTGAAAACAGAAAATGACAGAAAACATTGTTTCCTCGTATTTATGTCATTAACCCTTTATAGGCACTCACTGAAATACTTTGAAATAAATAATTTAAACTTAACAGTGTTATTTGGGACATAACACAAGTTTAGTTCTGTTGTAACATTTTTCAAAATGTTTCATTATCAAACAGGAAATCACTGCAAACGAAGTTTCCATATTTGGTTCTTTGCCCTTTAAGGGGTAAAAAATACAAAGGTTTATATAAAATATATAAAGTACTGTCAGGTCTCTGGTTTTCAGGAGATGTTGTGTTTTGTGAAACACCTGTCATAGAGCTTTAGTCATGTGATTGTGCTTTAGGCAAGGCAAGTTAATTTGTAGAGCTCATACACAAGGCAATTCAAAGTGCTTCACAGTTGCAGAAAATTACAAGAAAACAGATAAAAATCAATCAATAAAACATCAACATAAAGTTAATCAGTTACAGTAAAAGGCAAGAGTGCAGATAAAATACTTTCAGTTTTCATATGCACGGGTAAAAAGAGCTGTTTTCAGCCTGGATTTGAACATTGTCAGAGTTGAGGCCTGTCTCACATCCTCATGAAGACTGTTCCAGATTTTAGCTGCATGAAACTGAAACGCAGCCTCACCGTGTTTATTATTGACTCTGGAACCACCAGGAGACCCCTCCCTGAAGTTCTCAGGGCCCGAGATGGTTCATACGGCTCTAACATGTCAGAGATGTACTTTGGTGCTAAACCATGAAAAGACTTGTAACAAGCTTTACACAAAGTGGGCGGGGTCAGTGGGCGGGGTCAATGGGCGGGGTCAATCATCTCCAGTATTATTTGACTAAAAATAACCTTTGGCAACATAAAAACACAGGCCTGAAGTTTACTGGTGTAAGTTTGAATAACAGGAGCAAAAGTCCAAATATGGACAAAACTAACAAACTGTAGTTTTAAGTTCTCAGGGCGTATGATCAAACACAGTCCTGCCTTTTCATGCTGTAATTTCACTTATTTCACTCCGTCCTCCAAAACCAGCACATGAATCATCACTGAGACAATTATTCACCAGTAAACTGAGTTTCATCGACTCAGGGTCAGTTTTACAGTTATGTAAAGACCATGAGTTTAACCAGACTCTTTCTCAGACTTCAGTGAAAACAGGAAGTTGAGAGTGACCGGTCTCTGCTGATTGGTCAAATGCCACAGAGGCGGGATCTGTGCTGTAGGGTGAAGTCTTCTGATTGGCTGAGTGAGGATCACATGCTTCTTTACCTTATACTGATGAGCAGCAGGGCCGTATGGAAAGTGTTCGGAAATGAACTAAAATAGTCACTCGCCTTGTAAAGGGTTAACCTGCAGCAGACTTTCACTACAAAGACTCTACATTAGTTTTTCCTGTTTTGTCTTTAAGTGTGTTCATCCGCCGTGGATTTGCTGCGTGGCATTTACTCAAAGCGGCGTCTTGTGTTTGGTGGTTAAATCCTGACCCCTGGAGGGCCCCGACCCCCGCTTTGAGACGCTCTGAGTGAGTCTGTGGAACATTCCTCCTCCTGAGTCTCGTGACTGGTTATTGAAAGCGCTGGCGGCGCCGGAGCTGGAGCGTGAGAGCGAGTTCTGTCCCGTGGATGAAACTGAAGCTGAAGCTGAGTCCGGACGAGACGCCGGGGGAGAGGCCCAGCGTCTCAGGCGTTTGGCCCGAGTCTGAGCGGCGTCAGGACGAGGCGCCGGCGCTTTGAAGTCAGCCACATCTGGAGCACACATGTTTCCCTGGGACAGGAGGGGGAGGGGCGGGGCAGAATGTGCCGGAGCCTCCACGACTCACACACCAGTCTGTACCCAGAAACAGAGCCTCATCCTGGGTTTGACAGACGACCTGACGCTTCCCAAAGTCTGGTCCCAGGACGGTTCCACAGAACAAAAAAGAAAAGTATTGATAAAGATTTTACTTTAGTTCTTTTGTTAAACAGAGAAACTGTAAAGTCTGTTACATAACTCTCCTGTGGATTCACTCATTAAAGGGATGTTTGTTCTTTTTCTTCTCTTTCTTCTCCCTGACCTGCAGAGAGTTCTTTCTCTTTCTGCTGTTTGTGTTGTTTGAGTGAAGATGTTCTGACTGTCTCTGATCTAAGGCTCAGGAACCAAACTGAGCAGATGTTTGTGGAGAACATGGAGCTTCATGCCCCTGTAGGGTCTCAGGGACCAGGGTCAGACATGAGGAGCTGCTCATGAGAGAGGCCGTCCTTCTGTGGACCCACCACCAGCAGGAGGCGCTATAGGAGCTACTCCCACCAGCAGGAGGCGCTATAGGAGCTACTCCCACCAGCAGGAGGCGCTATAGGAGCTGCCCCCACCTGCAGGAGGCGCTATAGGAGCTGCCCCCACCAGCAGGAGGCGCTATAGGAGCTACTCCCACCAGCAGGAGGCGCTATAGGAGCTACTCCCACCAGCAGGAGGCGCTATAGGAGCTACTCCCACCAGCAGGAGGCGCTATAGGAGCTGCCCCCACCTGCAGGAGGCGCTATAGGAGCTGCCCCCACCAGCAGGAGGCGCTATAGGAGCTACTCCCACCAGCAGGAGGCGCTATAGGAGCTGCCCCCACCAGCAGGAGGCGCTATAGGAGCTTCCCCCACCAGCAGGAGGCGCTATAGGAGCTACTCCCACCAGCAGGAGGCGCTATAGGAGCTTCCCCCACCAGCAGGAGGCGCTATAGGAGCTGCCCCCACCAGCAGGAGGCGCTATAGGAGCTACTCCCACCAGCAGGAGGCGCTATAGGAGCTACTCCCCAGCAGGAGGCGCTATAGGCTCCCCACCAGCAGGAGGCGCTATAGGAGCTTCCCCACCAGCAGGAGGCGCTATAGGAGCTGCCCCCACCAGCAGGAGGCCTAGAGCTCCCACCAGCAGGAGGCGCTATAGGAGCTCCCCCACCAGCAGGAGGCGCTATAGGAGCTACTCCCACCAGCAGGAGGCGCTATAGGAGCTTCCCCCACCAGCAGGAGGCGCTATAGGAGCTACTCCCACCAGC
Organism: Neogobius melanostomus; assembly: GCA_007210695.1. NCBI lineage: Eukaryota > Metazoa > Chordata > Actinopteri > Gobiiformes > Gobiidae > Neogobius > Neogobius melanostomus. Next base: position 194,228 of record VHKM01000190.1, read on the forward strand.
AGGAGGCGCTATAGGAGCTTCCCCCACCAGCAGGAGGCGCTATAGGAGCTACTCCCACCAGCAGGAGGCGCTATAGGAGCTGCCCCCACCAGCAGGAGGCGCTATAGGAGCTTCCCCCACCAGCAGGAGGCGCTATAGGAGCTACTCCCACCAGCAGGAGGCGCTATAGGAGCTTCCCCCACCAGCAGGAGGCGCTATAGGAGCTGCCCCCACCAGCAGGAGGCGCTATAGGAGCTACTCCCACCAGCAGGAGGCGCTATAGGAGCTACTCCCACCAGCAGGAGGCGCTATAGGAGCTACTCCCACCAGCAGGAGGCGCTATAGGAGCTGCCCCCACCTGCAGGAGGCGCTATAGGAGCTGCCCCCACCAGCAGGAGGCGCTATAGGAGCTACTCCCACCAGCAGGAGGCGCTATAGGAGCTGCCCCCACCAGCAGGAGGCGCTATAGGAGCTTCCCCCACCAGCAGGAGGCGCTATAGGAGCTACTCCCACCAGCAGGAGGCGCTATAGGAGCTTCCCCACCAGCAGGAGGCGCTATAGGAGCTGCCCCCACCAGCAGGAGGCGCTATAGGAGCTACTCCCACCAGCAGGAGGCGCTATAGGAGCTACTCCCACCAGCAGGAGGCGCTATAGGAGCTACTCCCACCAGCAGGAGGCGCTATAGGAGCTGCCCCCACCTGCAGGAGGCGCTATAGGAGCTGCCCCCACCTGCAGGAGGCGCTATAGGAGCTACTCCACCACAGGAGGCCTATAGGAGCTGCCCCACCAGCAGGAGGCGCTATAGGAGCTGCCCCCACCAGCAGGAGGCGCTATAGAACTCCACCAGCAGGAGGCGCTATAGGAGCTACTCCCACCAGCAGGAGGCGCTATAGGAGCTTCCCCCACCAGCAGGAGGCGCTATAGGAGCTAAACCAGGTCTAAACCAGGACTAAAGCAGGACTAAAGCAGGTCTAAACCAGGACTAAACCAGGACTAAACCAGGTCTAAACCAGGACTAAAGCAGGACTAAAGCAGGTCTAAACCAGGACTAAACCAGGACTAAACCAGGACTAAACCAGGTCTAAACCAGGACTAAAGCAGGACTAAAGCAGGACTAAACCAGGACTAAACCAGGACTAAACCAGGACTAAACCAGGACTAAAGCAGGACTAAAGCAGGACTAAAGCAGGTCTAAACCAGGACTAAACCCAGGACTAAACCAAGGACTAAACCAGGACTAAACAGGACTAAAGCAGGACTAAAGCAGGACTAAACCAGGACTAAAGCAGGACTAAACAGGTCTAAAAAAACCAGGTCTAAACCAGGACTAACCAGGTCTAAACCAGGACTAAAGCAGGTCTAAACCAGGACTAAAGCCAGGACTAAACCAGGACTAAACCAGGACTAAACCAGGACTAAACCAGGTCTAAACCAGGACTAAACCAGGTCTAAACAGGACTAAACCAGGTCTAAACCAGGTCTAAACCAGGTCTAAACCAGGTCTAAAGCAGGTCTAAACCAGGTCTAAACCAGGTCTAAACCAGGACTAAACCAGGTCTAAACCAGGTCTAAACCAGGACTAAAGCAGGTCTAAACCAGGTCTAAACCAGGACTAAACCAGGTCTAAACCAGGACTAAACCAGGACTAAACCAGGTCTAAACAGGTCTAAACCAGGACTAAACAGGATAAAAGGACTAAAGCAGGTCTAAACAGGTCTAAACCAGGTCTAAACCAGGTCTAAACCAGGACTAAACCAGGCTAACCAGGTCTAAACCAGGACTAAAGCAGGACTAAAGCAGGTCTAAACCAGGTCTAAACCAGGTCTAAACCAGGTCTAAACCAGGTCTAAACCAGGCTAAACCAGGACTAAAAGACTAAACCAGGTCTAAACCAGGTCTAAACCAGGCTAAACAGGACTAAACCAGGACTAAACGACTAAACAGGTCTAAACCAGGACTAAAGCAGGACTAAACCAGGACTAAACCAGGCTAAACCAGGTCTAAACCAGGTCTAAACCAGGTAACAGACTAAACCAGGACTAAACCAGGTCTAAACCAGGTCTAAACCAGGACTAAAGCAGGACTAAGAGGACTAAACCAGGTCTAAACCAGGACTAAACCAGGACTAAACCAGGACTAAAGCAGGACTAAACCAGGTCTAAACCAGGTCTAAACCAGGTCTAAACCAGGACTAAACCAGGACTAAACCAGGTCTAAACCAGGTCTAAACCAGGACTAAACCAGGACTAAAGCAGGACTAAACCAGGTCTAAACCAGGTCTAAACCAGGCTAAACCAGGACTAAACAGGACTAAACCAGGACTAAACCAGGACTAAACCAGGTCTAAACCAGGTCTAAACCAGGTCTAACCAGGACTAAACCAGGTAACCAGGACTAAACCAGGACTAAACCAGGTCTAAACCAGGTCTAAACCAGTCTAAACCAGGACTAACCAGCTAACCAGGTCTAAACCAGGATAAACCAGGACTAAACCGGACTAAACCAGGTCTAAACCGGGACTAAACCAGGACTAAACCAGGACTAAACCAGGACTAAACCAGGTCTAAACCAGGTCTAAACCAGGTCTAAACCAGGACTAAACCAGGTCTAAACCAGGACTAAACCAGGCTAAACCAGGACTAAACCAGGACTAAACCAGGTAAACAGGCTAAACCAGGACTAAACCAGGTCTAAACCAGGTCTAACCAGGTCTAAAGGATAAACCAGGACTAAACCAGGACTAAACCAGGTCTAAACCAGGTCTAAACCAGGTCTAAACCAGGACTAAACCAGGTCTAAACCAGGTCTAAACCAGGCAAGGTCTAAACCAGGACTAAACCAGGACTAAACCAGGACTAAACCAGGTCTAAACCAGGTCTAAACCAGGTCTAAACCAGGTACTAAACCAGGACTAACCAGGACTAAACCAGGACTAAACCAGGACTAAACCAGGACTAAACAGGACTAAACCAGGTCTAAACCAGGTCTAAACCAGGTCTAAACCAGGACTAAACCAGGACTAAACCAGGCTAAACCAGGACTAAACCAGGACTAAACCAGGACTAAACCAGGTCTAAACCAGGACTAAACCAGGTCTAAACCAGGACTAAACCAGGACTAAACCAGGTCTAAACCAGGTCTAAACCAGGACTAAACCAGGTCTAAACCAGGACTAAACCAGGTCTAAACCAGGACTAAACCAGGACTAACCAGGCTAAACCAGGTCTAAACCAGGACTAAAAGCCAGGACTAAACCAGTCTAAACCAGGACTAAACCAGGACTAAACCAGGTCTAAACCAGGACTAAACCAGGTCTAAACCAGGTCTAACAGGACTAAACCAGGTCTAAACCACCAGGACTAAACCAGGTCTAAACCAGGACTAAACCAGGTCTAAAACCAGGACTAAACCAGGTTAAACCAGGACTAAACCAGGTCTAAACCAGGACTAAAGCAGGAAACCTAAAACAGGACTAAACCAGGACTAAACCAGGACTAAAAACCAGGTCTAAACCCAGGTCTAAACCAGGTCTAAACCAGGTCTAAACCAGGACTAAACCAGGACTAAAGCAGGTCTAAACCAGGACTAAACCAGGACTAAACCAGGACTAAACCAGGTCTAAACAGACTAAACCAGGACTAAACCAGGACTAAACCAGGACTAAACCAGGACTAAAGCAGGACTAAACCGGTCTAAACCAGGTCTAAACCAGGACTAAACCAGGACTAAACCAGGACTAAACCAGACTAAACCAGGACTAAAGCAGGACTAAAGCAGACTAAAGCAGGACTAAACCAGGACTAAAGCAGGACTAAACCAGGTCTAAACCAGGTCTAAACCCTAAACCAGGACTAAACCAGGACTAAAGCAGGACTAAAGCAGGACTAAACCAGGACTAAAGCAGGACTAAACCAGGTCTAAACCAGGTCTAAACCAGGTCTAAACCAGGTCTAAACCAGGTCTAAACCAGGACTAAACCAGGTCTAAACCAGGTCTAAACCAGGTCTAAACCAGGTCTAAGCCAGGTCTAAGCCAGGACTAACCAGGTCTAAACCAGGTCTAAACCAGGACTAAACCAGGTCTAAACCAGGTCTAAACCAGGACTAAACCAGGTCTAAACCAGGACTAAACCAGGTCTAAACCAGGTCTAACACCCAGACTAAAAGTCGAAACAGGTCTTAGGTCTTGGAGCAGCTCCTCTTGTGGCTCAGTCAGCAGCAGAGTCACGTGACAATGGAACAACGGACTGTAACCCTCCAGACTCGCAAGCCGCAGTTTAAAAACAAAGATTTATGGAAGTGGGAAAAACCCCTGGCACGACTGAGAGCTCACACAAACTCACAGCTGATGTTAATCGGTTACTCTGTTTATTGGCCTTTGTTCTGCTCCAGAGGGGAAACCGGAACAACGTTCATTTGATGTTGGAGAAATAATGAGTTAAACTTTTCGCTCAATCAATCAATCTATCCAATCAAAAAGGTATCACAAAGTGCTTATCAGCATTACCAACACTTAAAACAATCACCCCAGCATCATGCATCCATATTAATATTACTATATATTATTATAATAATAATTATTATATTGACAATGACATGATTAAAAAATAATACCAAAATATATCAATGCCTTTAACAAATATATTGTAATCTCTCCTTTTCAACTGGTGAATTCCATGGACCTCATTGGAGATGCCAAGGTCCTTTGGAGGCCTTGGCACCTAACAATGCTCAAATAAACAATAAAAAAATATACTAAAGTCATTCCAATTTATAAAAGTGAGGATAAATCGTCAGTTTTTTACTAATCAGAGACCGATCTCTATACTTCTCAACTCTCTAAGATTCTGGAAAACTTTTTTTCTCTCCGCCTGACAGTTTATGAATAAACATACTTAACTCAAGTGAGACTGTCAGTATGGGTCAGAAACAACAGGTCGAACTGACACATGCATTAATCATGCTAATTGAGAAGTCACCAACAATATTGACAATAAGCTTATTCATTGGTATATTCTAGACTCCAGAAAGCCTTTTAACCACTATAATCTGAAATACTTCTTAAATAAAAACTAAATAATAATGGGATCAGAGGGATTGATAACAATTGGTTGAAGGGTCATATTTGATTGAAAAAAACAGTTACAAATTGCAATGAACATGTATCAGGATGAGGAATTATATTGTGGGGTCCCAAGGGAGTCCTTTAGAACTAAATTGTTTCTGCTTCTACTTCAATGATTTGTGTGAAGTCTCAAACAAATTAAAATGTATATTCATTTTAGGCTGATGACACAAACTATACTGGCGTCTAGCAAAGACCTACAACTGCTCATATCAGAAGTCACAACAGAATTACAATCAAAGAATGGTTTAACAGAATAACAAAGAAATTTTCTCTCTCTGGGCTCAGGACCGATGAACTAAAACTTCAGTTTTGTCCTGGTTTAAGCTGGAGAATTTTTCTGCCATCCAGGATCTTGATCTTAAAGCAGGTTAAAAAGTGCGTCCATTGCCTTTCATCAGGAGACATGGAGATGTACAATTGTGATCATCAGCGTAATATGAAAGTCTGACTCCATTGTCTCCTGATGACAAATCACCAATGAGGGAGCAATTCAGTTTTAATAGCACTGCCCTAAAATACGAACCCTGGGGCAGCCACATGTAATTTTATCGGACCTTTAGAGGAGCAGGTATCCCACTTACCTGAATGTCTGGAGTAGGATTATTGTGAATGGCGATACTCGTCGATTGTGATAGATGAGAAACATCACGATGGTTTGCTCCCATCGTAATGTTGCCACGCCCCTCCTGTCAGAACACCGATGATCTTCTGTGCGGCCTCTGTAAATCCTACAAACTTTGCAGGGATGCACTGTAAATGAAATTCGGAATTAGCAATATGCACGTGTAGAGCCTACCAGAAGCCCGAAGACATGATGTGTTAGCCGTATTATTTAAATAAAGACCGCAGCGCTTGCTCTGATTGCTGACACCGTCGGGCTCTTCCCTCTAAAGCTAGCTTGCTGTTTAACACCGCGTGTTTCGCTTTGCTTTTTCGTACGGAAACTAAACAAGTTGTATAAAGCCGCGGATGATGCTCACATCAGAGCTGAGATGCGCATGGGTTCTGGTGTTTTCACGAAGGGCCGAGAGAGGAGAGAGGGAGGACAGGGCGCGGGTACGAGGCTACGAGCCACAGTCCGGGCCGCAGTGTGAGCAGCTTCAATAAACGTAGTCTTCCAGATGCAACTTCATGATCACGATGGTCTCACTAGAACATCGGTCCACTGCCAATCCAATTCATCAACTCGCCCAACCCTAGTAGGAGACCGAGCACCAGAGAGGCCGATTGTGTTATTAAACGAGTTAAAAGAGATAAGTGGTCGACTGTTATCAAAGGCGGCGCTCAACCAATAGAACCAACACTTGTACTTCTGGTTGAGCATTAATTTAATTAGATCATTTAAAATCTTTAAAAGGGCCGCTCGTCGTGCTGGTTTACCCTAAAAGGCCAGCTGAATTTCTCTCAAGGACGTTCTGCAATAATAAATCATTAAGTTGGATAAAGACAAGTTGATTCTAAGATTTTGCTTTTTAAAAATGGTAAGTTGGATACCGGTCATAAAATTGTTCGATCATAAAATCCAAATTCTCTTCTTCAGTAGAGGCTCCGCGCCCCTTAAAGGAGCAGGGAAGACCCCGTTGAAGAGAGCAATTCATCAGTTTAAAAGTTAGTCCTTTTTAAAAGATCATAGAATGTTTAAAAAACGGAGTTAGACCGGTCTAAAAGACACGTTGGTGGGCCCATAGGAGAAAACTTTATCAGCATCTCGCATTAACCTGGACAAAAACTGTGCGTGTCTTTTTGGAACAAGTAGACAACAACAGATGTACTTTAAAACCCACTGTTACTTTGGGTAGAAAATATACATCTGATACGTGCTCTATCTTTCCCCCTGGTTGCAAAGCCTCACAGGAGCATTCTGTGGGTTTACAAGGAGGTTTGTTAAAAGGTTTTAACAGATTTAAACATTTTCTTTTGTAGAAGAATAGACTTTTTGTGTGTGTTGGATTATTGTCGGAAAATAATATTCTTGCCATTCTTATTGCTGTATTGTAGGTCTTTTGTTGAGCACGGAATATTTTGAACATTGTATTGTTTATTTTGAATTCCTCCATCCCTGCTCCGAGCCTTCCTGCAATTTCTCCTGCAGTTGCTTCAGCTCTCGTTTCTCCAGGGGGGAGGGGTTTGGATTTAATCTGTTTAGTTTGAATGGATGCACTGCATCGAGGGCGATGAGTAGTTGTTACGGTTAAAAATTGTCAACAATAAAATCCAGTTAGCAAGGAAAATCCACAGGAGGAATCTTGTTGTTAAAGCATCAATAAATTTTGCACCCTTCAGGGTCAAATCTTCTGTTTCTCACAGTTGCGGGATTCTCGCTGGATAAAACTCGGTGACATTAAAAAACAACAGTAATGGTCGAGACGGCCAAGTCGCATTAACAGAGTACCAGTAGTGGAGCAGGGTCATACGTGATGACCAGGTCGATAGTCGATGACCGGTCATTACGTGATGACCGTCAGCACTGAATGACCAGGTCTGCATACGTGAATGACCGGGTCATACGGATGACCGGTCATACGATGACCGGTCACACGTGAATGACCAGGTCATACGTCGATGACCGGTCATACGTGATGACCGGTCATACGTGATGACCGGCATAGTGATGATCAGGTCACACGTGCATGTCAGGTCACACTGATGGACCGGGCATACGTGATGACCGGGCCATACGTGTGCATGGACCGGGCCATACGTATGACCGGGCCAATCGTAGTATGAACCGGCCCATACGTGCCGTGACGGGTCAATACGTGATTGACCGGGCCATACGTTGAGACCTGGGTCATACGTGATGACCGGGGTCATACTGATGACCGGCCATACTGATGACCGGCGTCAAACGTGATGACCGGGTCATACCTAATGCCAGGTCATACGTATGACCAGGTCATATGTGATGACCGGGCCAAATGTGAGACCGGGCCATACGTAATGACAGGTAGTGATGGACCGGTTCATACGTGAATGACCGGTATCCTATGACCAGCCATACGTGATGACCGGGTCATAGTATACCGGGTCATACTGCGATGACCAGGGTCATACGTGATGACCGGGTTCATACTGATGACCAGGCCAGGTCAATACCCAGATGACCGGTCTATACGTGATGAACCAGGTCATAAACTAATGACCAGGTCTAACTAATGACCGGGTGCATACGATGACGACCGATGCCAAATTGATGACCGGGCCAAATGTGATGAACCGGGTCATACGTGAGACCAGGCCAGAATTATTGTATCTATACATGTTAGTTGATATTGTACATGTTTTAGGTTGATATTGTTACATGTATGCGGATATATGTACATGTTTTAGGCGGATACTGTACATGTTTTAGTGGATATTGTACATGTTTTAGGTTGATATTGTACATGTTAGGTTGATATGTACATGTAGGTGATATTGACATGGTTATATGTACTGTAGGGATATTGTACATTCTAGGCGGATATTGTACATGTTTATAGCAGATAATGTACATGTTAGGCTGTTTTCATGCGTGGCTCCTCCCGCTTGTCTGTGGCGCCTCGGTCTCTGGCTCAATTGAAAAACGTAAAGTGAAAACATGCGGATTTGTAAATTGGAACACGCGCCTCGTTGGAAAACGCTGGCGTCGCTACTGGCGCTGTGCGGGAGCCGGCCATTACCGCCGCCTGCCAATTCAGAAGCGCGGCTAACCCCATCATTACGCTCATTACGGCGACTAATGCGAGCGGCGGCGGACGGACATGGGAGTATCACCGTCTCCCCCCCATCACCCCCCACGGGCCCCTGACCACGCCCCCTCGGCCCCACGGCGCCTTCAAATCAGAACAAACGCAGAATCTGAGGAACTCCTGTTCAAACTGTCAGAGCGAGAGAAGGATAACACCCCAGGAGGAGGGAGGAGGCATCGACACAATCACACTGACGAGAGAGGGAGGCATTCCGACACAATCACACTGACGAAGAGGAGGGAGAGGGAAGGGCATCCGACACAATCCCCGCGAGAGCGAGGAGGGAGAGGCATCCGACACAAATCCACTGCGAGAGGAGGGAGGGAGGAGCATCCGACACAATCCCACTGACGAGAGGAGGGAGGGAGGGAGGGCATCCCGGACACAATCACACTGCGGAGGAGGAGGGAGGGCATCCACACACTCCCACTGACGAGGAGGGAGGGGGGCATCCGACACAATCCCACTGACGAGAGAGGGAGGGAGGGAGGCATCCCGACACAACCCACTGACGAGAGAGGGAGGGAGGGCTCCGACACATCCCACTGACGAGGAGGGAGGAGGGCGATTCGACACAACTTCCCACTGACGAGAGGAGGGAGGGAGGGATCCGACACAATCAACTGACGAGAGGAGGGAGGGAGGTTGCATCCGACACATGCCCCATGACGAGAGGAGGGAGGAGCATTCGACACATCCACTGCAAGGAGGGAGGAGGCATACGACACAATCCACTGAACGAGAGGAGGGAGGGATCGACACAATCCCACTACAGAGAGGAGGGAGCGGGAGGCGCTCCGACACATCCCACTGACGAGAGGAGGGAGGGCATTCACGACACAATCCCACTGACGGAGAGGGAGTTGAGAGGCGCATCCGACACATCCCACTGCGAGAGGAGGAGGCATCCGACACGATCCAACTGACGAGAGAGGGAGTGAGGGCTCGACACATCACGACTGACCGGAGAGGGAGGGAGGCATCCGACACATCCCATGACGAGAGGAGGGAGGAGGATTCGACACAATCCCACTGACGAGAGGAGGCGAGGGGGCATCCGACACAATCCCACTGACGAGAGGGAGGAGAGGGCATCCGACCCAATCCACTGGAGGGAGGAGGAGGCCATCCGACACAATCCCACTGACGAGAGGAGGGAGGGCATCCGACACATCCCACTGACGAGAGGGGGTTGCGAGGGCATCCCGCACAATCCCACTGAACGAGGGGGAGAGGCATCCGACACAATACACTATAGACCCATGTACTAGGCCCAGTAGTTAGGCCCTCTATGACATGCTATAGTGCCCGAGCTATAGACCCATGTTATAGGCATGCTAATAGACCCATGCCTATAGCCATCGCAAATCAGAGCCCGATCGTTATGGCCCCTTGCTATAGACCCATGTATAGGCGCCATGTTATAGCCTATGCTATAGACCCATTGTTATAGGCCCATGTTATTAGGCCCATGCTATAGAAAACCCATGCTACTAAGGGCCATGCTAAGACCCATGCTATGGGCCACATGCTATACTACCCATAGTTATAGGCCATGCTATAGACCCATGTTTAGGCCCATTGTTCATAAAGCCCATGCTATAGGCCGATGCGTATAGATGCCCTTGCTTAGACCATGCTATCCCCATGTTATAGGCCCTGTTATGGCCCATATTGTAGGGCCCATGCTAGTGCCCATGCTATAGCATGTTATGGCCCACTGTTAGCCATCTATAGGCCCATGCTAATAGCCCGACTTGCTTACCCATTATGGCCATTTTATTAGGCCTGCTATAGACACCATGCTGCCCATGCTATAGCATGTATACGCCCATGATATAGGCCCATGCTATAACCCATGCTTATAGGCCATGTATAAGCCATGCTATGACCCATGCTATAGGCCCATGTTATAGCTCATGCTATAGACCCCATGCTATGCGCCTGCTATAGGCCCATTCATGTAGCCCATGTTATAGGCCCATGCTATAGGCCGATGCTATAGGCCATGCTATAGACCATGTTATAGGCCCATGTTATAGCCCATGCTATAGACCCTGCTATAGCCATTATAGGCCCAATGCTATAGGCCATGCCATAACCCCATTATGACCCATGAATAGCCCGATGTTATAGACCATGTTATATAGGCCCAATTTATTAAGCCATGCTATAGGCCCATGCTATAAGACCGAGCTATAGCCCATGATTATCAGAACCAGTGTTATGGCCCATGTTACTAGGGCCATGCTATAGTCCCATGCTATGGCCCATGCTAAGGCCCTGCTATTAACCCGATGTATGGCCATCTTAGGCGATGCTATAGACCCATGTCATAGGCCCTTGCTTATAGACCCATGCTATTGACCATGTTAGAGGCCCATGCTATACCCATGCTATGAGAACCAGTATAGCCCATGACTATTGGCCTATGCTATAGACCCATTGCTATTGATCCCATGTTATAGGCCATGCTATGACCACATGCTATAGAACAAGGTTGTATCAGACCCTATACTATAGGCCTATGTATAGACCCAGCTATGACCATGTTATAGGCCATGCTATAGGCCCATGCTATAGACCCATGTTATAGACCATGATATAGGCCCTGTTTATGGACCAGTTATAGCGCCCCATGTTATAAAAGCCTATGCTTATAGGCCCATTTGCTTAGTAGGCCCATGCGTATGCCCTCCATGCTTAGACCTGTTACTGGGCCCCCATGCTACTAGGCCGATCTGCTATAGACCCATGCTATTGGACCCATTTCATAGGCCATGGCATAGGCCCCGTGCTATTGACCCATGTCAAGCCCATTGCTATAGGCCCATGTCATAGGCCATGCTATAGGGCCCATGTTAGACCATGCTATTGACCATGTATTAGGCCCATGTACTAGACCATGCTACTAGACCAAGGTTAGAACCCTGCTATTGCCTATGCTAATAGACAGCTATTACCCATGTTATAAGCCCGATCTAGTCAGGCCCATGCTATAGGCCGATGGTATGACCCATGTCAAGCCCAGCTATTGACCGATGCTAAGACCCTGCGTATGACCCATGTCATAGCCCATTGCTATTACCCGATGTCATAGGCCCTGCTAATAGACCCATGTCAGTAGACCCATGCTATTGACCCAATGCTATAGACCCTGCTATTGACCATGTCATAGGCATTGCTATTGACCCATTGTCATGGCCCTATGCTAGTTTGACCCGGCTCGGACGCATGCTATTGACCCAGTCATAGCGCCGCGATGCTATTGACCCATGTTATAGACCCATGCTATAGAAACCAAGTTATAACCCTGCTATTGACCTGTCATAGGCCCATGCTTATTGAGCCTTACTAGGCCCATGCTGATAGGACCCAGCTATTTGACCCATGTTAGTAGCCCTGCTAGAGGCCCATGTCATAGGGCCGTGCTATAGGCCCGTCGCTATTACCCGATGTCATGGCCCATGCTATAGGCCCATGTCAAGGCCATCTAGCCCATTCATAGGGCCCATGCTATAGGCCCATGTTATAGGCCCATTGCTATAGGCCTCGTCCATGTCATAGGCTCAGGCTATAGGCCCATCTATGATCCATGCTATCATTTGAAAGCTAAATGTCTCCACGTACTGATCTAAACTTTTTCCGGGTTGTCGCACATTATTCAGTGCATGTTTGTTGCTTTTTTCTCACTTGTGTCGCCTGTCTGCGATGCTTTACTTTTGCTGCGTCTTTGAAGGTTTTCCCAAAAAGCTTTAGTTGGATAAGTCAAACTGGTTTAGGCAATTTACGAACTCGATCACAGAAGTTTGCTCCTGTGATGTCGCCCGTACCTAACCCCGAGCTTTAACGAGGCGAGATAACGGCTGTGACTCCTCCCCCCGTGTACTCCCCTCCCTCACCCCATGTACCCCCCCCCCCCCCGGGCCCAGTCTGTCTCTCATTACTCCGCTCGCTTCGGGCGCTGCTCCCTCTGAGTCATTTCATGGCAGAAGCGCTGGCCGTTTTGAGAGTTTGTTGAATTTTAACAGGGCGATGTGAACAAAGTCTTGCCCCCCCCCTCCCGTTCACTCCCCCCCCTCACCATCACACACACTCATACCCCGGCCCCCACCCTCGCCTCCCCCACGGCCCGCAATCTGGATGTGATTTGCCCCCGCCGTGACTCGGAGAGGTGCCTGGCATCTATCTCAGGCACAAACCCCCTAAAATCCCACTCCCTCCCCCTCCCTGCTCTCTTCGCCCGTTTGGTGTGGGCTCGTGTTGTGTGTGTGTGTTGTGTGAATGGTGTGTGAGGGGGAGGGGGGAACATCTTAATAACCTCCTAACGAGCCGCACTCGGGATCTGGAGCCGAGGAGACGGTTGGAGAGTCGCTGCCAACGCCCCGGGTTGATGGGAAGAAGCAGGCTCAGCCGGGCACCTCGGCGGGGGCCCGAGGGGTTTTCCCAGGTTATCAGACAACACAGCACAACACACAGTGTGTTGACGCTTCTGCAGAACCACGAACATGAGCGTTACGATAAATCCCAACTATAAGCGCTTTTCTCCCATTCATTAGGCCAAAGCGCTTTACAGCAAAGAGTCCCACACATCACGCCTCAGTCAGTAGCGAGTGTTAGCGTAGAGGCTCTGGAGGCCCGAGGGGGAAGTGTCTTGCCCAGACACAACTCACTAGATCTTCGGAGTCGGCGCGATTTCAAACGCCGGCCCTTCTGATCATGAGACGCCCGCTCGTACACCTGAAGCACACCGTGCCCAAATCTAAAAGCTTCAGGACTGTAAGGCCAGGAGTAACGCCTCCATTTTGAAAGCTAAGACCTACAAAAAACTGATCGGAACTTTTTTGTTGCTTTTTTGTGTCTCTATTTTGGCTTTTTCATCCATTTTTCATTTTGTTTTTGACGCTTTTTTGTCACGTATGTTCGCGCAAGAGGCTTTTAGATTTGCGGTAAAGCCGCTCAGAAGCTCTCGCTGACTGCCTGAGGGCTCGGACCGCACTGTGCTTGAGGTCTGCGTGAGAACTGAGAGAGATTGGGATCTTGCTAACCACTGACACCGTGCCGCTCGTGTCACACAGGACTGAAGCCGATCCCGGGCGTGGAGTTCTCTGTGTGTTTACATGCATGAGTGCCAGTTCCTTGTAACGGTTATCTGCTGTGTTTACATGAATGAGGTCCTGTTCCTTTACACGGGTTATCTGTGTGTTTACATGATATGAGTCCAGTTCCTTTTACACGTTATCCGTTGTGTTACACATGAGTCCATGTTCCTACACGGGTTATCCGTGTTTTTTACATGATGAGTCCACTGTTCTTTACAGGGTTATCTGTGTGTTACGAATGAGTCCTGTTCCTTTACAGGGTATCCGTTGTGTTACATGCATGATCCCACATGTCTTGACAGGGTTATCCGTGTGATTTACATGCATGAGCCCATGTTCCTTTACCACGGGTATCGTGTGTTACACACATGAGTATGTTCACACGGTTATCTGTGTGTTACATGCATGAGTCATGTTTCCTGACCACGGGGTTATCCGTGTGTTTACACACTTGAGTCCATGTTCTTTACACGGGTTATCCGTGTTTTTTGCACACATGGTCCATGTTCCTTTTACAGGGATCTGTGTGTTTACATGCATGAGTCCATGTCCTATTACGCGGGTTTATCCGTGTGTTTTACACGCATGAGTCCCTGTTCCTTTACACGGGGTTATCTGTGTGTTACATGCATGAGTCATGTTTCCTGACCACGGGGTTATCCGTGTGTTTACACACTTGAGTCCATGTTCTTTACACGGGACCGTGTGTTTACATGAATGAGTCGATGTGTCCTTTCAGCGGTTATCCGTGTGTTTCCACATGAGCCAATGTTCCTTTACACGTTATCCGTGTGTACACATCATGAAGTCCATGTTCCTTTACACGGGTTATCCGTGTGTTACATGAATGAGTCCATGTTCCTTTTACAGGTTATCCGTTGTTTACATTTGAATGAGTCCATGGTTCCTTTACACGGGTATCCGTGGTTTTACAATGAATTGAGTCCATGTTCTTTGACAACGGTTTCCGTGTGTTTACATGCGATGAGTCCCTGTTCCTTTCACGGGTTATCCGTGTGTTTACATGCATGAGTCCATGATTCCTTTTACACGGTTATCCGTGTGTTTCATGCATGAGATACATGTTCCTTACACGGGTTATCCGTGTGTTTACATGAATCGAGTCATTGTTCCTGTTACAAGCGGTATCCGTGTGTTTAAGCTGAGTCCCATGTTCTTTACACGGGTATATCCGTTTGTTTACACACATGGTCCATGGTTCCTTTACACGGGTTATCCGTGTGTTACTGAATGAGTCCGAGTTCCTTTTACACGGGTTATCCTGTGTTTACACACATGAGTCCATGTTCCTTACACGGGTTTATCCGTGTGTTAGTACACCACATGAGTTCCATGTTCCTTTCATACGGGTTATCCATGTGTTTACATGAATCGAGTCCATGTTCCTTTACACGGGGTTATCCGCTGTGTTTACATGCTGAGTCATGTTCCTTTACGACGGTTATTCCGTGTGTTTACTGCATGAGTCATTGTTCCTTTACACGGGTTTCGTGTTTATCGATGAGTTACATGTTCCTTTACACGGGTTATCTCCGTGTGTTTACATTGAATGAGTCATGTCCTTTTAGCAGGGTTATCCGTGTGTTTTACATGAATGATTCCATGTTCCTGTACAGGTTATCCGTTCTTGTGTTCACACAGAGTCCATTGTCCTTTTCACGGGTTATCCGTCGTGTTTACATTGCATGAGTCCAGTTCCTTACACGGGTTATCCGTGTGTTTACATGATGCAGTACATGTTCCTTTACACGGGTTATCCGTGTGTTTACATGAATGAGTCCATGTTCTTTACACGGGTTATCTGTGTGTTACGATGAATGAGTCCCACTGTTCTTTACACGGTTTTATCCGTGTGTTTAAGTGATGAGTCATGTTACCCTTTACACGGGTTACCGTAGTGTTACATGCATGAGTCCATGTTCTTTACACGGGTATCGTGTGTTACAACATGAGTCATGTTTAACGGGTTATCCTGTGTTGTACATGCATGAGTCCAGTGTTCCTTTCACGGGTTATCCTGTGTTAATGCATGAAGTCATGTTCCTTTACACGGGTTATCCGTGTGTTACGATGCATGAGTACATGTTCCTTTCACGGGTTATCCGTGTGTTTACATGAATGAGTCCATGTTCTTTACACGGGTATCCGTGTGTTTACATGAATGAGTCCTGTTCTTTCACGGGTTATCCGTGTACATGCATGAGTACATGTTCCTTCACGGGTTATCCGTGTGATTACATGAATGTAGTCCATGTTCCTTACCGGTTAGTCGTGTGTTTACTGATGAGTCTGTTCTTTACAGGGTTATTCGTTGTGTTTACATGAATGAGTCTTGTTCCTTTACACGGTTATCCGTGTGTTTACATGATGAGTCCAGTTCTTTACACGGGTTAATCCGTGTGTTTACGATGAATTTGTCCATGTTCCTTACAGGGTTATCCGTGTGTTACTGCATGTGTCATGTTCCTTACACGGGTTATCCGCGTGTTTACATGCATGACGGGTCCATGTCTTACACGGGTTACTCACGTGTGTTCTACATGATGGCATGTTCCTTTACACGGGTTATCGTGTGTTTACATGAATGAGTCCGTGTCTTTACACGGTGTTATCCGTGTAGTTCACACATGAGTCATGTTCCTTTACACGTGTATCGTGTGTTTACATGAATGATACATGTTCTTTACACAGGGTTATCCGTGTGTTTACAACATGAGTCCATGTTCCTTTACACGGTTATCGTGTGTTTACTGAAGAGTCCTATGTTCCTTTACACGGTTATCCGTGTCGTTTAATGCATGAGTCCCATTGTTCTTTACACGGGTTATCCGTTGTTACATGCATGAGTCCATGTTCCTGTTACACGGGTTATCGTGTGTTTACATGCATGAGTCTCATGTTCCTTACACGGGTTATTCCGTTGTGTTTACATGCATGAGTCCCATGTTCCCTTTACAGGGTTCTGTGTGTTTACAGCATGAGTCCTGGTCCTTTACACGGTTATCCTGTAGTTTTACATGATATGGTCCATGTTCCTTTACACGGTTATCTGTTGTGTTACATGCATGAGTCCATGTTCTTACACGGGTTACTCCGTGTGTTTACATGCATGATCCATGTTCCTTTACAGCGGGGAGGCGTATCTCTGTTTCTATCTTCTGGATTTGTTCTTCCACTTTTCAGATAAAAAGGTCAGAAAACGTCCAGAGGAGCTTCTGCCTGGTCTGAAGACAGACTGACTTTTCAGTGACCAAAAGAACTCACAGTAAACCTGGTTAAGTAAACGTCAATGAAGGTTTCTCAGTCATCGTCTTACTTCTTGTAGTTGACCATAACGTTTGCCTTCATTTTACAAAGGCTTCGTCAGCAACACTACGCTCAGTTGGCCAGTAAAGATTCAAGTACAGACGACAGAGACGAGCTCAAGAACCTTCATTGAAGAATACACAACTCCTGTACAACTGAGAAGCCTACACAGATGGTTAAAGTAGGAAAGTGGGAGGGTTCTTTCTCCCTGTTTAAATAAGTGGAGCGTAAAGTCGCCCAAATCACATCTGGCCTTCTCAGAGCGAGGGCTGGACCGTGTAATACCGTGTAAGTTCTACCAGGTATCAAAGAATTGAAAGAATCGAATGCAGACGTCGGTTCAATGCTGATTGGTCCAGGGGCTGCAATAAAGGAAGTTGACTTGATTGTTCAGCTCAAAAAAGGATTCCCCCTGCATGTTTTTTCACATTTAAAAATTAATGTTGCCCAATGTTTGCCCCATTTCCCCATTTTTATTGCACTAATAGTTTCTCATTTTCAAATAGTTTCCCCTTATTTGCAAATATTTGTATATATAATATTTTTCTTAGCTTTCCAAATCATTCATTATTGTTCTGTTTTCTGGTTACTAGGTTGACAAATATTTCAGTATCGGTTACTTCAGAAAAAACAGTATCGTTCAGCGTGTCAGTATCGAAAACCAAGTATCATTAAAGTTACTGAATTGAAAAAAAACCTAGTAACATACCGAGCCCTACTCAGACGCCGTCTCTTTTACCCCTCAAGAGCTGAGTCTTTACCCCTCAGAGCTGAGTCTTTTTTGCCCCTCAGAGCTGAGTCTATTTTGTCCCTCAGAGCTGAGTTTTTTACCCTCAGAGCTGAAGTCTTTTACCCCTCAGAGCTGCAGTCTTTTTACCCCTCAGAGCTGAGTTTTCTTCCCTCCAGAGACTGAGTCTTTTGTCCCTCAGGCTGAAGTCTTTTTACCCCTCAGAGCTGAGTTTTTACCCTCAGAGTGTTTTTGTTCCTCAGAGCTGAGTCTTTTACCCCTCAGAGCTGGTCTTTTACCCGCTCGAGCTGAATCTTTTGCCCTCAGAGCTAAGGTCTTTTTACCCTCAGAGCTGAGCCTTTTTACCCCTCAGAGCTGAGTCTTTTTACCCCTCAGAGCTAGTCTTTTTACCCCTCAGAGCTGAGCCTTTTACCTCAGAGCTGAGTCTTTTTGACCCTCAGAGCTGAGTCTTTTTACCCATCAGAGCTGAGTCTTTTTACCCTCAGAGCTGGTTTTTTACCCTCAGAGCTGAGTCTTTTTACCCCTCAGAGCTGGTCTTTTTACTCAAGCTGAGTCTTATTCCCCTAGAGCTGAGTCTTTTTACCCCTCAGAGCTGAGTCTTTTTACCGCCTCGAGTGAGGTCTTTTTGCCCCGTCAGAGCTGTCTTTACCCCTCAGAGCTGAGTCTTTTTACCCCTCAGAGACTGAGTCTTTTACCGCTCGGGCTGAGTCTTTTTACCTCTCAGGCTGAGTTTTTTACCCCTCAGAGCTGAGTCTTTTTTTACCCTCAGAGCTGGAGTTTTTTACCCCTCAGGCTGATCTTTTACCCCTCAGAGCTGAGTCTTTTTTACCCTCAGAGCTTGAGTCTTGTTCCCTCATAGACTGACAATCTTTTTGACCTCAGATGAGTCTTTTTACCCTCAGAGCTGAGTTTTTGCCCATCGGAGTGAGTCTTTTTACCCCTCGAGAGCTGAGTTCTTTTTACCCCTCAGAGCTGAGTCTTTTTGCCCCTCAGAGCTTGAGTCTTTTACCCGCTTCAGAGCTGAGGTCCTTTTGCCCCTCAGAGCTGAGTCTTTTGTACTCAGAGGGTCTTTTTACCCCTCAGAGTGAGTCTTTTTGCCCCTAAAGCTGAGTCTTTTTTACCCTCAGAGCGATCTTTTTACCCCTCAGAGCTGAGTCTTTTTGTCACGCTCAGAGACTGAGTCTTTTTACCTCGAGCCATCTTTTTACCCCTCAGAGCTGAGTCTTTTTACCCCGAGAGCTGATTCTTTTTATGTACTCAGAGCTGGTGTCTTTTTTCCCCTGAGAGCTGAGTCTTTTTGTACCTCAAGAGCTGAGTCTTTTGACCGCCTCAGAGTGAGTTCTTGCTTTACCCCTTCAGAGCTGGTCATTTTTACCCCTCAGGAGCTGAGTCTTTTTAACCCCTCAGAGCTGAGTCTTTTTACCCTTCAGAGCTGAGTCTTTTTACCCCTCAGAAGCTGAGTCTTTTTACCCCTCGAGCTAGTCTTTTACCCCTCTACGAGCTTGCGCTTCTGGCGGCGGCCGGGGTTGGTTGGCGGTTTGTTGCTGCTGCAGTAAAAGTAGATTTAGCTCATAAAAGAGCGTTTAGCTGAGAGCACACGGCGCAACGCTGACGCAGGCGAGCTAATTAGCTCGCGTTAGCCGCCACAAAGCCCAGCATAAAAGCCAGAGCAGCTAAAGGTCAGCCGCCTCATGACGGCCTCGCGCTCAGTCAGCGCCTCGCACCAAATCCGTAAAAACTATATGGCTGTTTTGTTGAATTCTGAGTCACTGGCTTTTGTTTAAAAGGAAACTTTCAACAAACGACAAAGACATTGTTTCTAGTCTGAGATAAAGCCGTTTCTGCTTCAGTTTAAAATCGCGTTTGATGTGGAAATGTGCTTTTTTCAGTGCAGTGAACTTAGTTTGAACTCGGTCAAAAAAGCGCCAACTCGTTTACGATGTTAGTTCTCTAATTTTGTCGCTTTGAGCCGGAGATTTAAAAAGTTTTGGGCAGTCTGGAAAGTTTTGGAACAGTTTTTGAATTTGTTTTTTAATTAGGATTTTGAATTGAATGTTTTGTTTAGTGTTGTAACAGTCTGAAAAATGGAAAAGTGTTTTAAATTATTATTTATTTTGGAGTTATGTATAAATGTCATCCACATGATTTTTTGTTTAGTTTAGTTTAGTTTATTTTTGTTATTTGGCAGTATACATTTTTCTGCTAAAAGG
This sequence comes from Neogobius melanostomus, assembly GCA_007210695.1. Taxonomy (NCBI): domain Eukaryota; kingdom Metazoa; phylum Chordata; class Actinopteri; order Gobiiformes; family Gobiidae; genus Neogobius; species Neogobius melanostomus. Next base: position 214,452 of record VHKM01000190.1, read on the forward strand.
AGTGGGCTGAAGCAGAAGCTTATGAGGCTACCCCCAAATTCAGTGCAAAAAGACATTTCACACAGTGGTACAGAAAGAACAAAACTCAATCCAAAGAGAATTTTACTTATCAGCAGCTACATTGCACAGCCAACTTAACAAACATTACAAAACAAATATGCTTGAACTGTTCTATATAATTATTTGAACGAAGCACAACAAATTATTAATTATTTAATTATTATTATTATTTATTATTATTATATATTAATTATTATTTAGTTAATTGAGTATATGTGAGGTTATATGTTCTTTCCCTGGTCTTTCCACGCTTATTCATTCACAAATACTCGACACGTTGGTATCACGTTGTTAGCATGAATGACACTGTAATCCAAATGGTCTTCCTTTGTGGGAGGCGGCAGCGGCTAAAGACGGGAGGAATATACACAGGGACTAAACTTTAACAACATCTGCAGTTTAGTCGCCCATTTTTTCCACTAATAATGAGTTTATTCCGAAACTAAAGCAGGTCCAAAATCCTCTGAGCAAATCTTTGTGACTAATCTGTCAGAAATAAAACCACACATTTAAGGTTATTTGTAGAGCACAATTCATACACAAGGCAATTCAAAGTGCTTCACAGTTGCAAGAAAATTACAAGAAAACAGTTAAAATCAATCAATAAAACATCAACATAAAGTTAATCAATGACAGTAAAAGGCAAGAGTGCAGATAAAACACTTTCAGTTTTCATATGCACGGGTAAAAAGAGCTGTTTTCAGCTGGATTGAACATTGTCAGAGTTGAGGCCTGTCTCACATCCTCATGAAGACTGTTCCAGATTTTAGCTGCATGAAACTGAAACGCAGCTCACCGTGTTTAACCTGGAAACGTCCATTATTCCGATTTTGTCGCTGAAAACATGAATAAAAGGCCTAATTTTAATATGAAAACAGTGTTTTTTTGTCCGTGTTCCTGAACTCGCCTAATACTGAAGTGTGTCAGAGTGTATAAAGTTCGGAGTTGGGCCGTTTCCTGCTCGTCGCAGCGTCTGTCCCGGGGCGTTTACGGCTCTGCTTCAGTGAAACCTGAGCCTCGTGTTTTGACCTGGAGCCTCTAAACCCAAACAGCCAATCACAGCGCAGGAAGCCGAGGCCGAGTCGCCCTGATGAGAGGCCAGAGGTCACCTGAACAACCCCAGACCAGGTCTGACCCGGACCAGACCAGGGCCTGGAGCTTGGGGCCAATCGAGCTCCTTTGCTGGTACCTCCAAAGTGAAAATCCCATTCCACATTTCACAAGAGTTTAAAAACTCGACATATTCTACAAGAAAGACTAAATACTGAAAATACAGCTTACATGTTGTGACCCCCAAATATCTACAGTATACATTTAAAAATCCCTGTTCACCGTGCAGCGTCTCTCCTTAACCTCTTAGCTCCCACCTGAACCGGCCAGCTTACCCAAATCTAAAAGTTTCTTGACTAGAGAGCTACAGGCCAGTTTACAGTTTTCCTGCGTTGTTGCCTTGTTGTTGTCAATTGTTGTCACTTTTTTGTTAAAAAACATGTTTCCATCGCTTTTTTCCCTTTTTTTTCTTCAGTTTTTATTATTTATTTTATTTTTTTCAATTTTATATATATATATATATATATATATATATTATATATATAATATATATAATATATATATATATTGTGTGGCTTTTTGACATTTTGTTCTGATTTTATTTTTTCATTTTTGTGCTGTTTTATTTTATTTTTTTTGTAATTTTTGACCTTTTTTTTATTCTTGCTTTCGTCTCATTTTGTGTGGCTGTTTTGAAATAATCCAAACTGGAGAAAATGAGCTCGGTTCCGGCGGGGTTAAGAGGTTAAACCGTAGTTTGAAGTGTTTCCGGTCAGGCAGCTGTGCGGGCAGCTCATCCGGGTCCTTGACGTGGCGTTATAAACAAAGATGGCGGCGTGAGGCTCCGGTTCCGGCTCAAACTCGGGATTATCTCCTGTAAAGTGTTTGTTTGACTCCAGTCGGTGACTCTCGCTCCGTGTCCGCTCTGCCCGCTCTCCCCGGGGCTCGGAGCGACATGAGCGGCTGGAAGGGCTTCTCCGATGCCGAGCTGCGGAGGCTCCAGGCGGGTGAGTCTCTGCGGGAAGAGCCGGGATTTATACAAAACAGCTAAAGCAACTTTCCTAATCCCACAGCAGCCGCTTCAAAAGATTATTATAGTGTCTTAATACATTGAAGGGGTTTTACTCAGGACTTAAACCTGTCATTACTCAATGTTTCCGTCTATAATGTTACAGAAGCAGTTTTAAGGCGCTGGGGGAGAAAATAAACAGTTTGTGACACGAGAGATTTATTAATAAACTAAAAAAAAACATGAAAAGTCAATCCATGTTTTGTGTTTGGTGTCGGGACAAAAAGTTTAGGCATAAAGTATCAAAAGAAAAAATATAAAATCTTTAGATCCGAGTTTTGATGCTGTTGCTTTAAAGTGCATCTGACACATTAGGCACAGTTTCTGCTAAAACACAGTTAACACGATTATATTTCAGATTTGCTAAAGATATTCCCAGTTTTCTTTAGTTTGACCATTTTGTGATGTTTATGTTTTCACTTCCTTATTGGACACCGACAGGAAGTGACATCGAAGAAGGTAAACAATTTTAAACTGTTGCCGTGCAACCATGTTAAGTCAATGGGAAATGAGTCAAACTGCTATGGAATGTTTCCTTCTTTTATGTCACTTCCTGTCAGCAGCTTAAAAATTCAAATAAAAATCACTTTCTTTCTTTTTCTGCCCAACATTTCTTCATTAAAATTGCTGCTTCACTGAAAAAAATGAAAACTATGCAACTGATGTAATCCATCTAAATAAGTCATATTTTCAGGAGCATTAAAATCTGTCATATGCACTTTAAAGGAAGTGACTTGGTTGTTTCTGCTCAAATAAATGATACTAATCTAAAATAAATGTTTAAATGCCTGAATACTTTATCTAATTCGATAACTACATCTATATTTCTCAGAACCCACTCAGTGACGTCGCTCGACTCTTTTTCCTGCAGACGTTCATCAAAAACACACAAACTCTCAAACTGATTCCACTGCAGTTTTACACAATCTTTTGTTTCCCCGTTTCGTCCAATTTGGTTTGAATATCAACATTTTCCTCATTCCCATTGGTTTACAGATTATACCAAATGAAATATGCCAAGATTTGGGGATTTGTGGCTTTACTAATGTGGTATGTAGGATTTACAAAGCATTACATAAAAGCTTCATACGGTCCTCTGATCTTTTATACTAAAAGAACCATCAGTAATACAAAGCATTACATTTAAACATTTCTTTTAAATGTGTATCTTTTATTTGAGCTGAAACAAAGTCACTTCCTTTAATCCTGGACCAACAGCAGCAAACTCTGATCTTTTCGGATCCTGCTTTCGACACTGAACTGGTCTCGTTTAACGAAGCCCGGCCCTAATTATAGTGAGATTTACATCAGTTACATGTTGTTTCCTCGTCCTCTCTCCTCAGAGGAGGCGGCCCCCGTGGTCCCCATGGCCCCGTGGTCCCACTGGGCTCCGGTCGTGGCCGTAACCTCTCGCTGTGAACCGCAGTCGCAGCAGATCCAGCGAGAACAGGCTGTGCTCCAGTCCCAGTCCAGACCTCTGCCTCCGGACCAACGTCTCAGCCCAGCGACGCCCAAGACCAGACCAGAGCCACCACCAGGGTCCAGACCGGAGCCGGGGTCCAGACCAGAGCCGGGGTCCAGGCCGGGGTCCAGACCGGGGTCCAGTCCGGGGTCCAGTCCAACCGCGGGAGACCGGGTCCAGGACCGGGTCCAGGGGCGGAGCTGAACGAGGGTCCGGAGACGGCGGAGGAACCCAAGGCACGGTTCTGAAGAGCTGGAGAAACAGAAGTGGAAATGTGCGTTTGTCCTCTTCTGTTTTTATTTAAAGTGATTAAAGCGAAGGACGAGGATCGATCAGGTTTGATCAATACTCTACGTATCGATCCGGTTCTTTAACGCTGTCTTAATGCACTTTCAAATATGTACTACGGCCCGACTGGTCTGGATGTTTGGGTCCGATCCGAAGGGGATCAGCCGATATTAGTCATTTGATTTGATGTTTTGGTTTTATCTCTCCAATCGCCTCTAGTTAATCATTTATTATTATAGTAAAGGTTTCAATCACAGAAATATATAGAAATATCTGTAACAGAGGATGACTCAAGTACCTTCAATGAAGATGGACAACTCCTGTACGACTGAGAGCTTACACAGACATCTCTAACAGAGGTCGATGTGGGTTGTCTGAGGAGCAACAAACAATATTTAAAAAAATGTCTGATCTATAATGTGTGAAGCTTCTTAACATGTCGGCCTCATATATCGGCCTCATATATCGGCCTCATATATCAGGCTGATATATCGGCCTCATAATCGGCCTCATATATCGGCCTCATATATCGGCCCCATATATCGGCCTCAATATATTGGCCTCATATATCGGCCTCATATATCGGCCTCATATATCGGCCTCATATATCGGCCCATATATCGGCCCCATATATCAGGCTGATATATCGGCCTCATATATCGGCCTCATATATCAGGCTGATATATCGGCCCATATATCGGCCCATAATATCGGCCCCATATATCGGCCCCATATATCGGCCTCATATATCGCCTCATATAATCGGCCCCATATATCGGCCTCATATATCGGCCTCACATATAGGCCTCACATATCGGCCATCACATATCTTCCCATATATCGGCGCTCATATATCGGCCGCCATATATCGGTCTCATAATATATCGGTCGCGCATATATCTGGTCCCCATATATCCGGCCTCAATATACGTCTCATATATTCAGCCTCATGTATTGGTCTCGTATATCGGTCTGGATATATGCGCCCGGCGCCCGGCCGAATCACTCTGCTCGTGTTTGCTTTTGTGTTCTTGTGTTTGCTTTGTGGTTGTTGTGTTTGTTTTGTGTTCTTGTGTTTGCTTTGTGTTTGTTTGTGTTTTCTTTGTTTAGTGAAGTGTTCCGGTGTGTGGTTGCAGTCGGGAGGGCGGAGTCCGTCTGGAGCAGCCTGCCAATCCAGCAGAAAGGAGATTGGAGGAAGCAGAACCAGAAGAAGAAGGCTCTGCTCGCCAAAACCATCGCAGAGAAAGTGAGTCCCACACGTTTTATTATCTCAGTGTCTCCCGCATCATCCAGGAGGAAACACGTTTAGATCCAGCTCTGTCCATGACTTAGAGTTTGAGTCTCACACGTTATTATCTCAGTGTCTCCCGATCATCCAGGAGGAAACACGTTTAGATCCAGCTCTGTCCATGACTTAGGTTTGAGTCTCACACGTTTATTATCTCAGTGTCTCCCGATCATCCAGGAGGAAACGTGTTTAGATCCAGCTCTGTCCATGACTTCGGTTTGAGTCTCCTCCACCTGAACCTGAACGTTTCTCATAAGCTCAGATGTTTGTCCTGAAGCCTTTTTGGAGACGGTGAACTCACAGCTGCTCGTTAGTGTTAAAGTTCTGAAACGTGATTTTAAACTCCACTGTGTGGCTGTTATTAATGTGTGAAAGGAGTTTTTATAATATTCATCTCCTCAGCTCCAAACTGTGATAATGAAAGGTTTATATTTTAGGTCCAAACAGACTCGAGCTGAGACGCTGAAGCTGCAGAAGATCCAGAAGGAGCTGCAGACTCTGGACGACATGGTTTCACTCGACGTTTCCATCCTGCGAGACCGGATCGAACAGGCCAGCTACGACTATACTGCTGCCAGGTACTAAAGTACTGTATATAGTATATATATATATATATAACTAACTGCAATACTACTGCTAATAAACAGGCCAGCTAACGACTATAACTGCTGCCAGGTACTTAAAGTACTGTTATATATATCATATATATAATATATATATATAGTATACTACTGCAATACTAGCTGCTATACAGGCCAGCTACGACTATACTGCTGCCAGGTACTAAAGTCTGTTATAATATATATATATAATAATAATATATATAATACTACTGCAATACTACTGCTATACAGGCCAGCTACGACTAACTGCTGCCAGGTAACTAAAGTACTGTTATTATATATATATATAATCGTATAATATATATAGTACCTACTGCATATACTACTGCTATAACCCAGCCAGCTACGACCTATACCTGCTGCCAAGGATACTAAAGTATGTTATACTACTTATATATATATATATATTATATACTACTGCAATAACTACTGCTTAATACAGGCCAGCTACGACTATATTGACTGCCAGGTATAAAGTTAGATGTCAGATAATATATATGTATATGACTAAGACTGGACTGCAATACTACTGCTATCATGGCCAGCTGACGACTATACTGGCTGCTAAGGCTACTAAAGTACCCAATACTACTAGCAATATTACTGCGACTAACTTTGAGGCAAACAACTAAGTTATACAGGCCAGCTACAATTATACATGCTGCCAGGGTCTACGTACTGTTATTATATATATATATATATACTACTACTGCTACTACTGCAACACTATATACGGGAGGCCACTACGACTATACTGCTGCCAGGTACTAATGTTGCAATACTACTCGCAATATTACTGGCAATAGCTACTGCAACACTAATATACAGGCCAGCTAACCGACTATACTCGCTGGCAAGGTACTAAAGTACTACAATACCTACTGGCAATATTACTGCAATACTACTGCAACAGCTATTATACAGGCCAGCTACAAGGCCAGGTACTAAAGTACTGTTATATATATATATACTACTACTGCAATTTACAGCTTTCAACACTATTATACAGGCCAGCTAACGACTACAGCAACCGCCAGGTACTACCAGTAAACTGGTTAAGCACCAACGCACACCGAAACGCCTTGACGCGCGGCAAAAGAGCCGACTCCTTTATTTTCTATATGAGAGAGACAGCAAGCCGAGGTAGCAAGTGACGCGCGGCGACGCCTGGAGCCCGCGCAACGAATTCAGATTTGTTGAATCCAGACGCGGCGGCGGCGGAGGAAAACAACATATTAACCATCCTGCAGAGGCACAGAGGCGGGTCCTGGTCAGTAACAGACGGGAAATCCGCTGTGAATTTTGCTGGGAGGGACGAGAGAAGCCGGGAGACAGAGACGCCATCGTCAGGGCTCAGGCATCAGGGAAGCAATGGTTAAACTCGTGTCTGTCACCAACTGCTATTAACCTACAAAAAATAGAGCCAGGTTTTGCTCTCTCTCTGCCAACACCGACATAGGCGTCTTCTTTTATTTATGATAAATGTATAAATCAGCGTGGTGTAAAGCCCCGCACGGTTGACCGCGGCGCGCTCCGGTGTTGTGGTTGAAATCCCACATGGACGCACGTCAGAGGACGTGCCGTAGCGCGCTGCGTTCTGGTGGCGTTGAGCTTTTATACTACAGTAACACTATTCTACATAATAATTAGTTTGGTGGCCGAGATACATATCCCACGAGAACGACATAATTTGCAATAAAATAATATTTGCAATGTTTCTTGTAGGAGCCATTGTATTGTTATTTGTAACAAAATGGACAAACCTAATAAGGAATGGGATTGATAAGGTTTTGACGCATATCATCAGGCTCTAATGTGGTGTGCATACAGTTTTAATATTTTTAGAAACAAGGCTTAAACGGTTGAGTTCAACGTGAGGAGGAGGAGAACGGGATTTAGATTTAGTATCTCTAAACAGTCTGTGCGCAGACACCTGACAGCACAGGAGCGTTTTAAAACATTAAACAGAGAGTGATTCTACTTTAGTTACACTGACCTCTTCCTTAAATGTCCGCTGTAATCATCCCCTTCATATTCTGGCGCTCTGGCCTCTCCCTCGTTGTCACATCACGTTGTTTTGGCTTTTCCGTGCTCGCGGTAGATGCGGCGTGGTGTACAATCACAAAGATCAGACGACGGATCCACCGGACTCGCCGCGGCGTGCAGGCCGGTGGAAACGTAGCTTCCAACAGCAGAGCCTGTAGTTTCGTTAAATGAACAGAAAAAGTACACGAGGTGCAAGTTGGGATCTGCAGCGTTGAAATCTGCAGCGGCCTCTCAGTCTGCGGTGCTAACACCGAGGCGGTGGTTCCATAAGCGACTGACCTTAAAAACGTCAACGTTTTCTTTTTTTTTAAGTTCCAACCAATAATTAGAGAACTATTGGCCCTAAATATTCCCATGAGTCCTATAAGCAGTCTAATGGAAGAAGGTCTATGTCTAATTTCAGCTAATAAAAAATTAATTAATAAACTAAAGAAATAATAAACATATTTTTACACTGACCGAGAAATCTTGTGGCAAATTTGATCTCGCGAGATCTCGGGCCCACCCTAAAAATAATAAAATAGTTATCTCCTCTGACTCTGAAAACGTTCTCTCCTCTCTCTGAAACGTTCTCTCCTCTCGCTCTAAACGTTCTCTCCTCTGACTCCTGAAACGTTCTCTCCTCTCTCTCTGAAACGTTCTCATCCTCTCGCTCTGAAACGTTTCTCTCATCTGACTCTGAAATCGTTCTCTTCTCTTCTACTCTGAAACGTTCTCTCCCTCTCGCTCCTGAAACGTTTCTCTCGCTCTCGGCTCTGAAACGTTCTCTCCTCTCGCGTTCTGAAACGTTCTCATCCTCTGCGTCTCTTGAAAGCTTCTCTCCTCTGACTCTTAAACGTTCTCGTCCTCTCCTCTGAAAACGTTCTCTCCTCTCGCTCTGAAACTGTTCTCTCCTCTCTCTCTGAAACGTTCTCTCCTCTCACACTGCTGAAACGTTCTCTGTCCTCTGACTGCTGAAAACGTTCTATTCTCTCTCCTCTGAAAGTTCTCTCCTCTCTCTCTGAAACGTTTCTTCTCCTCTGACTCTGAAACGTTCTCTCTCTCCTCTGCTGAAACGTTCTCTCCTCTGACTCCTGAACGTTCTCTCCTCTGACTCTGAAACGTTCTCCTCCTCTCACTCTGAAACGTTTCTTCCTCTGGACTCTGAAACGTTCTGCTCCTCTGACTCTGAAACGTTCTCGTCCTCGTCGCTCTTGAAACGTTCTCATCCTCTCGCTCTGAAAACGTTCTCTCCTCATGACTCTGAAAACGTTCTCTCCTCTGACTCTGAAACGTTCTCTTCCTCTGACTCTGAAACGTTCTCGTCCTCTGACTCTGAAACGTTTCTCCTCTCTCTCTGAAACGTTTCTTCCTCTCAGCTCTGAAACGTTCTCTCCTCTCATCTGAAACTTCCTCCTCTGACTCTGAAAAACGTTCTCTCCTCGTGACTCTGAAACGTTCTCTCCTGCTCGCTCTGAACGTTCTCTCTCTCTCTCTGAAACGTTTCTCTCCTCTACTCTGGAAACGTTCTTCCTCTCACTCTGAAACGTTCTCATTCCTCGTCTCTATGAACGTTTCCTCCTCTCGCTCTGAAACGTTCTCAGTCCTGCTCGGCTCTGAAACGTTCTCGCTCCCTGGTCTGAAACGTTCTTGCGTCCTCTGACTCTGAAACGTTCCTCCTCCCTCTTCTTCTGAAACGTTCTCTCCTCTCGCTCTGAAAACGTTCTCTATCCTTCTCTCTGAAACGTTCTCAGCGTCCCTCTCGCTCTGAAACGTTCTCTCCTCTGACTCTTAAACGTTCTCTTCCTCTCTCCTCTGAAACGTCTCGTCCTCTGACTCTGAAACGTTCTCCTCCTCTGACTCTGAAACGTTCTCTCCTCTCGCTCTGAAACGTTCTCTCCTCTCTCTCGTGAAAACGTTCTCTCCTCTCTCTTGTGACACGTTCTCCTCTCTCTGACTCTGAAACGTTTCTCTCCTCTGACCTCCTGAAACGTTCTCCTCCTCTCGCTATGAAACGTTCTGTCCTCTGACTTAAGCGTTCTCTCCTCTCTCTCTGAAACGTTCTCTCCTCTCGCTCTGAAACGTTCTCGTCTCTCTCTCGTGAACGTTCTCTCCTCTCACTCTGAAAACGTTCTCCAGTCCTCTCGCTCTGAAACGTTCTCTCCTCTGACTCTGAAAACGTTCTCTCCTCTGACTCTTTAAACGTTCTCTCGCTCTCGATAGACACGTTCTTCTCCTCTCGCCTCTGAAACGTTCTCCTCCTCTCTCTCTGAAACGTTCTCTCCTCTCTCTCTGAAACGTTCTCTCCTCTCACTCTGAAAGTTCTCTTCCTCTCACTATGAAAACGTTCTCTCCTCTCGCTCTGAACGTTCTCTCCTCTCGCCCTGAAACGTTCTCTCCTCTGACTCTGAAATACGTTCTCTCCCTCTCGCTCTGAAACGTTCTCTCCTCTCACTCTGAAACGTTCTCGTCATCTCGCTACTGAAAAGTTCTCTCCTCTCACATCTGCAAACGTTCTCTGTCCGTCTGACTCTCGAAAGCGTTCTCTCCTCTCTCTCGTGAAAACGTTCTCTCCTCTCTCTTGTGACACGTTTCTCTCCTCCTCTCTGAACGTTCTCTCTCCTCTGACTCTGAAACGTTCCTCTCCTCCTCACTCTGGAAACGTTCTCTCCTCTGACTCTGAAACGTTCTCTCCTCTGACTCCTGAAACGTTCTCTCCTCTGACTCTGAAAGCGTTCTCCTCCTCTGACTCTGAAACGTCTCCTCCTCTGACTCTGAAACGTTCTCTCTCTCTCTCTGAAACGTTCTCGTCTTCTTGACTCTGAAACGTTCCTCATCATCTGAACTCTGAACGTTCTCAGTCTCTCTTCTTCTGAAACGTTCTCTCCTCTGACTCTGAAACGTTCTCAATCCTCTGACTCTGAAACGTTCTCCTCCTCCTGACTCTGAAACGTTCTCTGCCTTGACTACTGAAACGTTCTCTCGCCTCTCAGCTCTGAACGTTCTGCTCTTCCTCTGACTCTGAAACGTTCTCGTCCTCTCTCTCTGGAAACGTTCTCTCCTCTGACTCTGAAAGTTCTCTCGTCCTCTGACTCTGAAACGTTCTCGTCCTCTGACTCTGAAAACGTTCTTCGATATCTCTGACGTCTGAAACGTTTCTCTCCTCTACTCTGAAACGTTCTCCTCTCTCGACTTCTGAAACCGTTTTCTCGCTCTGAACTCTGAAACGTTTCTCTCCTCTGACTCTGGAAGAACGTTTTCTCCTCTCACTCTGAAACGTTTCTCTCCTGCTCACTGCTGACGTTTCTCCCGTTCTCTGACTCTGAAACGTTCTCTTCCCTCTGACTCTGACGTTTTCTCCTCTGACTACTGAAACGTTCTCTCCTCTGACTCTGAAACGTTTTCTTTCCTCCTCACTCTGAACGTTCTCTCCTCTCACTCTGAACGTTCTCTCCTCTGACTCTGAAACGTTCTCTCCCTTCTGACCTCTGAAACCGTTCTCTCCTTCTCTCTCTGAAACGTTCTCTCCTCTGACTCTGAAACGTTCTCCTTCCTCTGCTTCCTGAAACGTTCTCATTCCTCTCACTCTGAACGTTCTCTCCTCTGACTCTGACAACGTTAATCCTCTGACTCTGAAACGTTCTTCCTCCTCCCTCTCTGAAACGTTCTCATCCTCTGACTCTGAACCGTTCTCTCACTCTGATCTCTGAAACGTTCTCTCCTCTCTCTCTGAAACGTTCTCTCCTCTCGCTCTGAAACGTTCTCTCCTCTCTCTCGTGAAAACGTTCTCTCCTCTCTCTTGTGACACGTTTCTCTCCTCCTCTCTGAAACGTTTCTCTCCTCTGACTCTGAACGTTCTCTCCTCTGACTCTGAAACGTTCTCTTCCTCTGCTCTCTGAACAACGTTCTCTCCTTCTCTCTCTGAAACGTTCCTCTCCTCTGACTCTGAAACGTTCTTCTTCCTCTGACTCTGAAACGTTCTCTTCTTTCTCTGACTCTGAAACGTTCCCTCTCTCTCTGACTCTGAAACGTTCTCTTCCTCTCGCTCTGAAACGTTTCTCTCCTCTCTCTACCATGAACGTTTTCTTCCTCTGATCTGAAACTTCTCTCCCTCTCGCTCTGAAAACGTTCTCTCCTCTCTCATCTTGAAACGTTCTCCTCCTCTGATCTGAAAACGTTCTCATCCTCTGACTCTGAAAACGTTTCTCGTCCCTCTGACTCTGAAACGTTCTCCTCCTGTCTCTCTGAAACGTTCTCTCTCCTCTCACTCTGAGACGTTCTCCTCCTCTGACTCCTGAAACGTTCTCATCCTCTGACTCTGAAACGTTTCTCTCCTCATGACTCTGAAACGTTCTCTTCCTCTTCGGCTCTGAACGTTCTCTCCTCTCTCTCTGAAACGTTCGTCTCCTCTGACTCTGAAACCGTTCTCTCCTCTGACTGCTGAACGTTCTCTCCTCTCTCTCTGAAACGTTCTTCCTCTCTCTCTGAAACGTTCTCGTCCTCTGACTCGTGAAACGTTCCATCCTCTGACTCTGAAAACGTTCTCTCCTCATGACTCTGAAAACGTTCTCTCCTCTGACTCTGAAACGTTCTCTTCCTCTGACTCTGAAACGTTCTCGTCCTCTGACTCTGAAACCGTTCTCTCCTCTCTCTCTGAAAAGTTCTCTCTCTCGCTCTGAAACGTGTCTCCCTCTGCTCTGAAACGTTCTCTCTCTGACTCTGAAACGTTTCCTCCTGGACTCTGAAACGTTCTCTCCTCTGACTGCTGAAACGTTCTCTCCTCTGACTCTGAAACGTTCTCTCCTCTTCTCTGAAAACGTTCTCTCCTCTGACTCTGAAACGTTCTCCTCCTCTGACTCTGAAACGTTCTCTCCTCTCGCTCTGAAACGTTCTCTCCTCTCTCTCGTGAAAACGTTCTCTCCTCTCTCTTGTGACACGTTTCTCTCCTCCTCTCTGAACGTTCTCTCTCCTCTGACTCTGAAACGTTCTCTCCTCTGACTCTGAACGTTCTCTCCTCTGACTCTGAAACGTTCTATCCTCTGACTCTGAAACGTTCTCTCCTCTCTCGAAACGTTCTCCATCCTCTGACTCTGAACGTTCTCTCCTCTGGCCTCTGAAAACGTTCTCTCGCTCTGACTCTGAAACGTTCTCTCCTCTCTCTTCTGAAAAAGTTCTCTCCCTCTCCGTCTGAAACGTTCTCTCCTCTGACTCTTGAATACGTTCCTCTCCTCTCTCTCTGAAACGTTCTCTGCCTCTGACTCTGATAATCGTTCTTCTCCTCTCTCTCTGAAACGTTTCTCTCCTCTCACTCTGAAACGTTCTCCCTCTCTCTTGTGACACGTTTCTCTCCTCCTCTCTGAACGTTCTCTCTCCTCTGACTCTGAAACGTTCTCTCCTCTGACTCTGAACGTTCTCTCCTCTGACTGAATACGTTCTTCTCTCTCTTGTATAAGTTCTTCCTCTTCGCTCTGAAACGTTCTCTCTCTGAACTCTGAAACGTCTCCTCTCTGACTGGTCTGAACGTTCCCTTCCGTCTCCTCTTGAAACGTTCTTCTTCCTCTTCGCTCTTGATAACGTTCTCCTCCTCTGACTCCTGAAACGTTCTCTCTCTCTGACTCTGAATAACGTTCTCTCCTTCTGGCTTGAAAATGTTCTTCTCGCTCTGACTCTGAAACGTTCTGTCTCCTCTTGACTCTGAGAACGTTTCTCTTCTCTCGCTCTGAAACGTTCTCTCCTCTCTCTCGTGAAAACGTTCTCTCCTCTCTCTTGTGACACGTTTCTCTCCTCCTCTCTGAACGTTCTCTCTCCTCTTGACTCTGAAACGTTCTCATCCTCTGACTCCTGACGTTCTTCCTCTCGCTACTGAACGTTCTCTCCTCTCACTCTGAAACGTTCTCTATCCTCTCGCTCTGAAACGTTCCTCTCCTCTGACCTGAAACGATTCTCTCCTCTGACTCTGAAACGTTCTCCGCTCCTCTGACTCTGAAACGATTTTCTCTTCCTTGACTCTGAAACGTTCTCTCCTCTCTCTCTGAAACGTTCTCTCTCTCGCTCTGAAGCGTTCTCTCCTCTGACTCTGAAACGCTCTCGTCTCTCGAAGTGAAACGTTCTCTCCTCTCGCTCTGAAACGTCTCTCCTCTCGCTCTGAAACGTTCTCTCCTCTGACTCTGAGAACGTTCTATCCTTGACTCTGACGTTCTCTCCTCATCGCTCTGAAGTTCTGCCTCCTCGTCTCCTCTGAAACGTTTCTCGTCCTCTCACTCTGAACACGTTTCTCTTCGCTCTGACTCTGAAAACGTTCTCCTCCCTCTGACTCTGAAACGTTCTCTCCTCTCGCTCTGAAACGTTCTCTCCTCTCTCTCGTGAAAACGTTCTCTCCTCTCTCTTGTGACACGTTTCTCTCCTCTGCACTCTGAAACGTTCTCTCGCTCTCTCTCTGAAACGTTCTCTCCTCTGACTTCTGAAACGTTCTCTCCTCTGCGCTCTGAAACGTTCTTCTCCTCTTCTCTGAAACGTTCTCTCTCTCGCTCTGAACGTTCTCTCCTCTCTGCTCTGAAAACGTTCTCTCCTCTGACTCTGAAACGTTCTTCTCCTCTGGACTCTGAAACGTTCTCGTCCTCTCGCTCTGAAACGTTCTCTCCTCTCCGCTCGAAACGTTCTCGTCCCTCTGACTCTGAAACGTTCTCTCCTCTGACCTGAAACGCTTCTCTCACTCGTCGCTCTGAAAACGTTCTGCTCCTCTCACTCTGAAACGTTCTCGTCCTCTCTCTCTGAATCGTTCTCTCCTCCTGACTCTGAAACGTTTCTCTCCTCTGACTCTGAAACAGTTCTTCTCCTCTGACTTCTGAAAACGTTCTCACTCCTCTCACTCTGAAACGTTCTCTCTCTGACTCTAGAAAAACGCTTTCCTCTCCTCTGAACTCTGAAACGTTTCTCCTCTGACTCTGAAAACGTTCTCTCCTCTCTCTCTGAAACGTTCTCTCCTCTCTCTCTGAATACGTTCTCTCCTCTGACTCTGAAACGTTCTCTCCTCTCTCTCTGAAACGTTCTCTCCTCTCAGCTCTGAAACGTTCTCTCGCTCTGACCTGAAAACGTTCTCTCCTCTCTCTTGTGACACGTTTCTCTCCTCCTCTCTGAACGTTCTCTCTCCTCTGACTCTGAAACGTTCTCTCCTCTGACTCTGAACGTTCTTTCCTCTCGCTCTGAAACGTTCCTCCTCTGACTCTGAAACGTTCTCTTTCCTCTGACTCTGAAACGTTTCCTCTCCTTGACCTGAAACGTTCTCTTCCCTGACTCTGAACGTTCCTCCTCCTCTCACTCCTGAAACGTTCTCTCCTCTGACTTGAACGTTCTCTTCCTCTGACTCTGAAACGTTTTTCTCCCTCTGACTCTGAAACGTTCTCTCCTCTCACTTCTGAAACGTCTCCTTCCTCTGACTCTGAAAGTTTTCTCCTCTCACTACTGAAACGTTCTCTCCTCTGACTCTGAAACGTTCTCTCCTCTGACTCTGAAAACGTTTTCCTCCTCTTGACTCTGGAACGTTCTCATCCTCTCGCTCTGAAACGTCTCTCTCTCACTTGAAACGTTCTCTCCTCTCGCTCTGAAGAACGTTCCTCCTCCTGACTCTGAAACGTTCTCATCCTTGACTCTGAAACGTTCTCGATCCCTCTGACTCTGAAACGTTCTCGTCCACTCTGACTCTGAAACGTTCTCTCCTGCTACTCTGAAAACGCTTCATTCTCCTCTCTACTCTGAAACGTTCTCTCCTCTGACTGCTGAACGTTTTTCTCCTCTCGACTTTCTGAAACGTTCTCTCCTGCTCATCGTGAAACGTTCTCTCCTCTGACTCTGAAACCGTTTTCCTCCTCTCACTCTGAAACGTTTCTCGTTCTCTGGAATCGTGAAACGTTTCTTCCTCTGACTGCTGAAACGTTCTCTTCCTCTGACTCTGAAAACGTTTTCTCCTTCTGACTCTGAAACCGTTCTCGTCCTCTGAAACTCTGAACGTTCTCATCCTCATGACTCTGAAACGTTCTCCTCCTCGACTCTGAAACGTTTTCTCCTGCTGACTTGGAACGTTCTTCCTCTGACTCTGAAACCGTTTTCTCCTCTGACTCTGAAACGTTCTCTCCTCTCTCTGAAACGTTCTCTCCTCTCCCGTCCTGAAACGTTCTCTCCTCTGACTCTGAAACGATTTCTCTCCTCTCATCTCTGAAACGTTCTCTCCTGCTGAGCTCTGAAAACGTTCTCTCTTCCTCTGACATCTGAAAACGTTCTCTGCCTCTGACTCTGAAACGTTCTCGCACTCCCTGACTCTTGAAACGTTCTCGTAATCCTCTGACTCTGAAACGTTCTCTCCTCTGACTCTGAAGACGTTCTTCTTCCTCTTCTCTCTGAAACGTTCTCTCCTCTGACTCTAGATTCTCCTCTGACTCTGAAACGTTTTCTCCTCTGATCTGAAACGTTCCTCTCCTCTGACTTCTGAAACGTTTTCTCCTCTGACTCTGAAACGTTCTCGTTTCCTTGACTCTGAAACGTCTTCTGCCTCTCACTCTTGAAACGTTCTCTCTCTCTCTCTGAAACTTTTCTCCTCTGCGACTCTGAAACGTCTCCTTCCTTGACTCTGAAACGTTCTCTCCTCTGACTCCTGAAACGTTCTCTCCTCTCACTCTGAAACGTCTCTCTCTGACTCCTGAACGTTCTCTGCCTCTCTCTCTGGAAACGTTCTCGTCCTCTCTCTCTGAAAAGCGTTCTCCTCCTCTGACTCTGAAACGTTCTTCTCCTCTGACTCTGAAAAACGTTTCTCACCTCTGACTCTGAAAACGTTCTGCTTCCTCTGACTCTGAAAACGTTCTTCTCCTCTGACTCTGAAACGTTCTCTCCTCTGACTCTGAAAACGTTTCTCTCCTCCTCTTGAAAACGTTCTCTCTCTTCTGACTCTGAAACGTTCTCTGTCCTCTGACTCTGAAACGTTCTGCTGTCCTCTCTCTCTGAAACGTTCTCTCCTCTGACTCTGAAAACGTTCTCACTCCTCTGCTGACTCTGAAAACGTTTTTCCTCTGACTCTGAAATCGTTCTCTCCTCGCTAGACTCTGAAACGTTTTCTCCTCTCACTCTGAAACGTCTCTCTCTCTGCACTCTGAAACGTTCTCTCCTCTGATCTTGAAACGTTCTCACTCCTCTCTCTCCTGAAACGTTCTCATCCTACTGACTCTGAAGACGTTCTCTCCTGCTCTCCTCTGAAACGTTCTCTCCTCTCTCTCTGAAACGTTCTGTCCTCTGACTCTGAAACGTTCTCCTCCTCGTCTCTCTGAGTCTCGTCCGTCTCTCTCTGAAACGTTCTCTGCTCCTCTCTCTCTGAAACGTTCTCTCTTCTGACTCCTGAAACGTTCTCTCTCTGACTCTAAATGTTCTCTGCCTCTGACTCTGAAACGTTCTCTCCTCTGACTCTGAAACGTTCTCTCCTCTGACTCCTGAAACGTTCCTCATCGCTCTCGCTCTGAAACGTTCTCTCCTCTCTCTCGTGAAAACGTTCTCTCCTCTCTCTTGTGACACGTTTCTCTCCTCCTCTCTGAACGTTCTCCTCCTCTCTTCTCTGAAAACGTTCCTCTCCTCTGAATACTATGAAAACGTTTCTCGTCCTCTGACTTCTGAAACGTTCCCTCTCTCTGACTCTGAACGTTCTCTCCTCTCTCCTGAAACGTTCTCTCCTCTGACTCTTGAATACGTTCTCCCCTCTGACTCTTGACGTTCTCTCCTCTCTCTCTGAGAACGTTCTCTCCTCTCATCTCTGAAACGTTTCTCTCCTTCTCTCTGTGAACGTTCTCGTCCTCTCTCTCTGACACGTTCTCCTCCTGCTCTCTGAAACGTTCTCTCCTCTCTCTCTGAAACGTTCTCTCCTCTCAGCTCTGAAACGTTCTCTCGCTCTGACCTGAAAACGTTCTCTCATCTAGCTCTGAAACGTTCTTCATCTTCGCTCTGAAAACGTTCTCTCCTCTCTCACACGTTCTCTCCTCTCACTCTGAAACGTTCTCTCCTCTGACTCTGCAAACGTTCCTCCTCTGACTCTGAAACGTCTCTCCTCATGACTCTGAAAACGTTCTCTCCTCTGACTCTGAAACGTTCTCTTCCTCTGACTCTGAAACGTTCTCGTCCTCTGACTCTGAAACCGTTCTCTCCTCTCTCTCTGAAGGACGTTCTCAATCCTCTGTAGCTCTGAAACGTTCTCTCCTCTGACTCTTGAAACGTTCTATCTCTGACTCTGAAACGTACTTCCTTCCTCTCTCTCTGAAACGTTTCTCCTCTCGCTCTGAAACGTTCTCGGTCCTCTGAACTCTGAAACGTTCTCTCCTCTGGCTCTGAAAGTTCTCCGCTCCTCTGGCCTCTGAAACGTTCTCCTCCTCTGACTCTGAAACGTTCTCTCCTCTCGCTCTGAAACGTTCTCTCCTCTCTCTCGTGAAAACGTTCTCTCCTCTCTCTCTGAAAGGTTCTCGGTGTCCACTCTCTCTCTGAAACGTTCTCTCCTCTCTCTCTTGAAACGTTTCTCTCTCTGACTCCTGAAACGTTCTCTCCATCTGACTGCTGAAACGTCTCTCTCCACCTCTCTCTCTGAAACGTTCTATCCTCTGCTCTGAAACGTTCTCTCCTCTGACCTGAAACGTTCTCCTCCTCTCTCTGAAACGTTTCTCTCCTCTCCTGAAACGTTCTCACTCCTCTCCAGCTCTGAACGTTCTCTCCTCTGCTCTGAAAGTTTCTCTCCTCTTCTGAAACGTTCTCTCCTCGCTCTCTGAAACGTTCTCCTCTTCTCCTGAAACGTTCTCTAACTCTCGCTCTGAAACGTAAGATTCCTCTTGACTCTGAAACGTTCTCTCCTCTGACTCTGAAACGTTCTCCTCCTCTGACTCTGAAACGTTCTCTCCTCTCGCTCTGAAACGTTCTCTCCTCTCTCTCGTGAAAACGTTCTCTCCTCTCTCTGAAACGTTCTCTGTCCTCTCTCTGAAAAACGTTCTCCTCCTCTCGGCTCTGAAACGTTCTCCTCCTCTCGGCCTCTGAAAGCGTTCTCTCCTCTGGGCTCTGAAACCGTTCTCTCCTCTGGCTCTGAAACGTTCTCTCCCTTCTCTCTGAAACGTTCTCCTTGACTCTGAAACGTTCTCTCCTCTGACTCTGAAAAAACGTTCTCTCCCTCTCTCTGAAACGTTCTCTCCCTCTGACTCTGAACGTTCTCTCTCGTCCTCTGACTCTTGAACGTTCTCTCCTCTGAACTCCTGAAACGTATCTCTCCTCTCTCGTCTGAAACGTTCTCCTGCCTCTCACTCTGAAACGTTTCTCGTCCTCTGACCCTGAACGTTCTCTCCTCGTGCAGGAAACGTTACGAGAAGGCGGAGGCGGAGTTCGTGGCGTCGAAGGTGGAGCTTCATAAGAAAACGGAGCTGAAGGAGCAGCTGACGGAACATCTCTGCGCCATCATCCAGCAGAACGAGCTGCGTAAGCCCTGAAGCTGGAGAGCTGATGTTGAGAGGCCTGGAGCTGCAGGACGCAGGAGGAGGAGACGAGAGAGGGAGACGAAGAGAGGAGAGCGAGAGAGGAGAACGAGAGAGGAAGACGAGAGAGGAGACGAAGAGAGGAGACGAAGAAGAAGGAGACGAGAGAGGAGAAAGAGAGAGGAGACGAGAGAGGAGACGAGAGAGGAGACGAGGACTTTAGAGCCATCACAGGAGAGACAGAAGGAGGTGAAGGAAGACCAGGAGACGATGGAGAACCCTGGAGAACGTTTGGGAACCAAATGGAGCAGAAAAACCCTGATGATCAAACAGACTCTAAGAGAAACACAAACGGTCAAATAGTTTACTTGATTACTCGAGTAAGAGTACAGAATACTGTCAAGGTGCACATATTACTTCCCAATACGGGAATGAGGTTTGTCATAATTTTGAAGTATTTGCAGTATGAAAGTAACTTCAAGTTATTTGTAAATAATATTAAAAAACATGGTTGTCATAGTCTTCCACTCTGATGGTTAGAAAGATGCGATATTGATCTGAAACAAGTGTCGTTCCTAAGTCGCTGTTAACGGTCGGGAATGAGCAAATAAATACTTTCTTATACGGTTCTCATGATATTTTTAAAGTCTTTTTAAAAAAAACTCTAATCTTTCCACATTTTGTGAAATCTATTATATTTCTGTATAAACTGTGTTGGGAAACTGTTTTTCTTTGTCTTTTCTCTGGCCGTTAAAGGTGTTTAATTGTCACAGTAAAAGTACAGACCTTTCCAGCTGTTATACGGATAAAACCTTTCAGCTGTGCAGAAAAACTGTAATATGTGGAACCTGTCCCTGCGAGCAGCTGCAGGGAGTGACGTCATTCCTGTGTTCAGTACTCCAGGGGGCGCTGCGTGCAAACAGGCCTTTCAGCTGGTCAAGAATAGGCTCAGTTCTTCAGGTGACAAATTCTAATGATGAAATTAAAAATAAATGATTTAGTGACAGTTTCTCTTTGTGCGTTTTGGTGACAAAAAGTAATATGTTTTTTTGCGTAGAAGACTCAGCCGAATCTCAGAAAACTTCAATCTGGGCCTGGTTTTTGGGACTCTCAAGCTGGGGGTACCTGAATTTTTCCCTGTTCAAACATGAACATTTTTCTGTTTTGGCCCAAACGTGTTTCTAGCTATCAACATTCCTCTCCCGTGTATT
This sequence comes from Neogobius melanostomus, assembly GCA_007210695.1. Taxonomy (NCBI): domain Eukaryota; kingdom Metazoa; phylum Chordata; class Actinopteri; order Gobiiformes; family Gobiidae; genus Neogobius; species Neogobius melanostomus. The sequence continues at coordinate 235,008 of VHKM01000190.1, forward strand.
CAAATTGGTTCAAAGAATTAATTACATGTCAAGTGGTGACAAGTGAAAGCGGGGCGGGGCCACCCTAAGATAAACTACCACTACTTTACGATCAGACTTCTGTCATTCATCGATCCATAAACCTTAAGTGAAGACACAACAACTACAGGTCTCGTGTTGCAACAGACTCTGAGGCAAAAAATAAAATGTACTTTTAACAACACCAAAAAATCTGGTACCCCAGCTTCAAGGCCTGGTTTTCGGAGCTGTTTTTGGGACTCTTTGGACCTTTCTTTTGGACTGCTTTGAAGCCTGTTTTTTGGGATTCTTCGGCAGCCTGTTTTTGGACTCTTTGAATAGCCTGTTTTTGGGATTCTTCGGAGCCTGTTTGGACTCTTCGAAGCCTGTTTTGGGACTCTTTGGACCTGTTTTTTGGACTCTTGCGGAGCCTGTTTTTGGGAACTTCTTTGGAGCCTGTTTTTTGGGACTCTCGGACCCTGTTTTGGGACTCTTCGGAGCCCTGTTTTTGGACTCTTTGGAGCCTGTTTTTTGGACTCTTTAGAGCCTGTTTATGACCTCTTTGGAGCCTGTTTTTTGGGACTCTTTAGAGCCTGTTTTATGGGAACTTCTTTGGAGCCTGTTTTTTTGGGACTCTTCGGAAGCTGTTTTTGGGACTCTTTGAAGCCTGGTTTTTGGGGATTCTCGGAGCTCTGTTTTGGGACTTCTTGAAGCCTGTTTTTTTGGGATTCTTCGGAGGCGTTTTGGGACTCTTCGAACCTGTTTGGGACTCTTTGGACCTGTTTTGGGACTCTTCGGAGCCTGTTTTTGGACTCTTGAGCCTGTTTTGGATCTTTCGGACCCTGTTTTTGGGACTCTTTGGAAGCCTGTTTTTGGACTCGAGCCTGTTTTTTGGGACTCTTTAGAGCTGTTTATGGGACTTTTGGAGCCTGTTTTGGACTCTTGAGCCTGTTTTATTAGGGACTCTTTGGAGCCTGTTTTTTGGGACTCTTAGAGCCTGTTATGGACTCTGAGCTGGGGACTCTTAGAGCCTGTTTGGACTCTTGGACCTGTTTTTTGGACTCTTTAGAGCCTGTTTGGGACTCTTTGGAGCCTGTTTTTTGGGACTCTTTGGAGCCTGTTTTTGGACTCTTGAGCCTGGGACTTCGGAGCCTGTTTTTGGGACTCTTGGAGCCTGTTTTTGGGACTCTTCAGAGCCTGTCAGACCCAGTGAGATCGATCTTCCTCAGACCGAGTCCCGGCAGAGCGGTCACATGATCCGGTCCAGGCCGTGCATCACAGTCCCGGGTCCCGACTGGGAGTCAGAGAAAAGCACTGAGTGGATCCAGATGGAACAGAAACTACATTACAGGCATTAAATAACAGTTAGTCATTAAATTAAGGCCTTAAATGGCATTAAAATCATTAAAGCGGATTCAACCTGACATTAAATCAACACTTCATGGAAAATAACGGACTGTTTTCCTGCATAAATGAGTCTGTGTTTTTTTCTTTCGTTTTTTTCAGAAATTACCCACAGTATTTTTTTCTTGAACTGAATTGTTTAAATAAATAATGAGCCAATATTCAGAAAAGGTGGAAATAAACTAAATAAAACCTTAATAATCATCTGTCCACTGACGCCTCGGTATCGATACTTCACACTAACAGTGAAATACTCGGCTCTTTGCGGATAACAGAACGTTATATTTTAGGGAGAGAGGGAGAATCGGCTCTTTGGATCGGAAACTCCCCCGGTGTTTGGGGGCTCTCGTGTCTCGTGCGCGCGGGGACAGAGCGGGGCTGTTCGGTGCTCGCGGTGCCACGTAATTAGTTTTCTGTGAAAACTTTGCTGCGCACGAGAGGCTTTCGGTGGGCGGGTCCTGAGCGCGCGCCCCTCCGCTGCTGCCGCGCGCTCTCCATTCGCTCCAGACTCTGCGCGAGGACACACGGCTGCACGAGCCCCGCGGAGGGAAACGCACCGACAGAGAGGGAGAGACACGAGGACGCACCGCTCGGATAACCCGCCGGACCCGGAGCACCTGTGGAGTAAACCGAGCACGAAGCGCCTTTTTAATGTTCCCTTCTCCTTTGCCATGTCGCTCTGAACGTGCTTAACGCGCGCTGAAGCCTCGCGCTCTCCCCTGCTTTCCTCCCCTCTTTTCTTCCCTCTTTCTTCCCTCTCCCCGTCTTCCCTCGCGCGCTCCCCCGGGCTGCTCTCCTCGCGCTCCCCGGGGGCTGCCGGACGTCCTCGCGCGCGCTGCCATGGCGTCCAGTTACGCGCACGTGATGGACCGGACGACGCAGTTAACGGCCTGGACCCGCTGCAGGCGAAGAAGAACTTCTCCGTGAGTCACCTCCTGGACCTGGAGGAGGTGACCGGAGCCGGGCGGAGGTGCCCGGAGCTCATGCCGAGGACGGAGCGGCGGAGGCGGGCAGGAGCCTGATGGAGTCCCCGGGGCTGACGAGCGGCAGCGACACCACGCAGCAGGAGAGTGAGTATCCCTGAACCCCTAAACCCCCACCGGAGTACCCCGAACCCTGAACCCCCACCGGAGTACCCCGAACCCCTGAACCCCCACCGGAGTACCCCGAAGGTTTATTTAAACCCCGAACCCCCACCGGAACCGAGCGTTTCTCCAGTTTGGCTTTACCCAAATCTAACAGCTTCTTAAAAAGTGCCAACATATAAGTAAGTAAAGTTTATTGATAAAGCGCGTTTCACAGATAAAATCAAAATAAGTAAAACAAACAATATAAACACAAGTATAAACATTATGTAACATTAAAGTGACACTAATGAAAACACAAATAGCAACAACTGAGATGGAAACAAGGAAGAAAAGTGACACAAATGTGTGACCAAAACGCCGGCAGTAAAGCAAAAATAAATAAATAAATAAAAAGAGCAACAAAAAAAGCGATGGAGAAACAAAGCGAGACAACAGGAGGAAAAAGGTCCGTTTATTGAGTTTGGTCTGAGCTCGGCCTGTAGGACCGTATGGATTTGGGTAAAGCTGAAGTGGAGAAAATGCACTCGGTTCAGGTAAGAGGTTAAAGAATCTCCAAACACTTCTTTGTGGATTTTTTATTTTTATTTTTGCTCATAAAACAATGAGACATTACGCTTTTCAACCATGTTTCCTGAAGCGGCTTTGGTTCCTCCGTCCAAACCGAACGCGCGGATCATTCCTGTTTATTCCTGATATTCCTGATTATTCCTGATTATTCCTGATATTCCTGATTATTCCTCACGTCTGTTCAGTGAGTGCAGAATACTAGAGGTGGACACGGGGATTCACGGCACATTCACGGACTGAGAGGCGACGCTTTGATGATAAAAGAGTCATTTCGCGTAAAGGCGCGTGAGTGCGTTTCCAAAAGCGGCTCATTTCGCTTTTAGAGCTGGGCCTCAGAGAGGTCCTAAACAGACTCACACCGTTTCTGTTTCAGCAGTTACTTCCTGTTGAAAATGGCTCACAGCGTAAATAAGAAATAAATAAATAAAAAGTCCCGTGGTGACGCGCGTGAGGGAATAACTCATCCTGTAGTGAAGGAGCAAACAAAACGCGCAGAAACGCCGTGACGCTGCGCAGACGCTCCGCATCTGTCCCGAGGACGCGTTTAAACGCTGATGATTAAGAGCTCAGGACGCGGCCCACGCGCCTGTTACGCACGAACCCCCCCCGCGCTCCGACCCTCCGTAATCTCACTCTCATTCCCATTTCACGCCTTTATCTCCAGCTCCGCGCGCGCTCCTGGCCCTCCGTCAGCCGGACGGTCCCGCTCTGTCACACCAGGAGAAGAAAGTTTATTTGTTTTATTCCAGGTCGTTTCCACAATTATTTGTCTGAGTTTAAGTAGAAGCTGAAACAAGTCTTAAAGCAGAAACTTATAAATAAAGAGACATTAAAGTGAAGCTGCTGCTGTAGAGACACAAATATGAGACGCATGTTTGTAAATAAAAACATTTATGAATAAAAACGAGCCAAGCTCAGGACCGGCTTAAATGTGCTTTTATTTAGTGACATTATTTTCAGAGGGATTTAGGATCTGCTTATTTGTGCTTCAAAGTCACTCACTCTTCTTTATAAAGCCGCTTACTCAAATCTAAAAGCTTCTCGACTGGAGCTCATTTGAAGCTAAGACCGACAAACATGACCCAGACTTTTTGTCATCGCGGCGTTTGTCACTTTTTCATCCAGAGCCGTGTTTGTGTTTTTCAAGAGTTTTGATGCTTTTTATCTGACGTCGGCGCCGCAGGTTTGTCCGAGTGTTGTTGAGTTTTGTTTGTGTATTATCTTTATTTTCGGTCTCTTTCTTCAGGTTTGTTGCTTTTTTAAATCTCGTTTTCTGTTTGTGTTGTTTTTTTCTGACTTGTGAAGCGTTTTCTTCGATCTCAGATCTACAGGAAACATTTCTGTGGAAAAGTCGCCTTTTGGAGAAATAAAAACCAAACTCAGTCAGACTTTTATTATTTGAACCAAATAAATAAATAAATAATAGAGAGTTTGTAGAAAAGTGGAGCCAGTTGTTCAGACTGAAGCATCAGAGGAAATTAGCTCCGACAAATGAAGCCATTAAAGCTTAATATAAAACAAACGTGTGAGACTGTGGCGGCCGCAGATCCTCCCCCTCTCACCCCCTCCCCCCTCCCGTCACCCCCTCCTCCTCCCCCTCTCACCCCCCCCCCCTCCTCCTCCCCCCTCCTCCTCCCCCCTCATCACTCGCGCGCTCTCGTGTTTGGTGAAAAAACAAACTGTATCTGCGTGTTTGTTTTATGAAGAAAGAGCCGCTCCTTTACGGCGCTTCGTCACATTATCACCGCGGGGGAAAACAAACCTCTGTCCCTCAGACCTCAGGCCTCCATCAGACCTGCAGACCTCCCTAAGACCTCACTTAGACCTCCCTAAGACCTCACTTAGACCTCAGTCCTCCAGACCTCCATCAGACCTCAGTCCTCACTCAGACCTGCAGAGCTTCATCAGACCTCCTGACCTGGGGAGATTTCTCTGCGTCTTTGTTACAAACAGGATTCATTTATTTAACCTTTTCTATTTAAAGAACAAGATATTCTACAATTAGATTAAAGAAAATAAAACAGCGACAACGGTTTCATTAAAGTGAAGATGAATTTATTCGATGTAGTTTTTGAGTGCAGTGACTGTGCAGTGTTTTTTCCTCATTCCCGCCTGGTTTTATTTGGACTCTTTTAGATCCAGCTGAGTCTGAGCTGGAGAGCACGTGCTCGGCTCAGGCGGGGTTCAGGGCTTAATCCTTCACTGATTAATCACACATTTATTTAATCACACATTATTTAATCACACATTTATTTAATCACACATTTATTTAATCACACATTTATTTAATTACACATTTATTTAATCACACATTTATTTTCATTTCAGCCGTGTCCACTTTAGCTCCTGCAGATCCACATGTCCAACTACCAGTTTATTCCTGAATGAAAGCAGATCCACAATCCCTCTGAGCGAATATGTCACATAAATAATTTATCATATATAAATAATATATCATATATAAATAATATGTCATATATAAATAATATATCATATATAAATAATATGTCATATATAAATAATATGTCATATATAAATAATATATCATAATAAATAATAATATATAAATAATATGTCATATATAAATAAATATCAAATAAAAATATGCATAATAAAATAATATATCATATATAAATAATATGTCATATATAAATAATATGTCATATATAAATAATATATCATATATAAATAATATATCATATATAAATAATATTCATATATAAATAATATATCATATATAAATAATATGTCATATATAAATAATATCATATATAAATAATATTCATATATAAATAATATGTCATATATAAATAATTATCATATATAAATAATATGTCATATATCAATAATATAATATATAAATAATATGTCATATATAAATAATATGTCATATATAAATAATATATCATATATAATAATATCATATATAAATAATATGTCATATATAAATAAATATCATATATAAATAATATATCATATATAATAATATGTCATATATAAATAATATATCATATATAAATAATATTCATATATAAATAATATATATATAAATAATATGTCATATATAAATAATATGTCATATATAAATAATATCATATATAAATAATATGTCATATATAAATAATGTATATATAATAATATGTCATATATAAATAATATGTCATATATAAATAATATGTCATATATAAATAATATATCATATATAAATAATATGTCATATATAAATAATATATATATATAAATAATATGTCATATATAAATAATATATCATATATAAATAATATGTCATATATAAATAATATGTCATATATAATAATATAAATAATGTATCATATATAAATAATATGTCATATAATCAATAATATGTATATATAAATAATATGTAATATATAAATAATATGTAATATATAAATAATATATCATATATTAATAATATGTCATATATTAATAATATGTCATATATTAATAATATGTAATATATAAATAATATGTCATAAATGTGTGTTTAAAAACACACACGTCAGCCTTTTTTTTTTAATATGAAAATGTCAAATGAAAGTTATATTTTCCTCACACTGAAGTCGTATCTGCAGCAGAATCAGTTTTGTCTCTGGATTGAAAAGTGTTTCCTGTTTCTCTGTGTCAGAAGTTTGATCCAGTCGTAAAAACTGCGGAGGAGAAACAGTTTTCCCCAAAAAGACTCAGACCACAGCTCCAGCCCAAAGTCAGACTGAGCCTCGGCTCTGAGGCTCTGACTGACACTGAGTTATGGCCTCATTAACCTCGTGTCCGTCAGTGCGTCCGCGGTGAACCTGCTCTGGATGATTATTTATTTATTATTTATTCTGAGTTATTGAAGAAACTGTGGCGCCTCGGCCGTGTTACGGGCGCGTCGTGGTCGGAGCATAAATCACTGTTTAACGAGTTTGACCCGCACGGATCACGTTTCCCCAAAGCCAGAGCGGAGGAGGAGAGACCTTTTCACGACATCCAAAACTTCCACCAGCCGTAATATGGAAATCACAGTTTCCATAGCGACGCGTTTGTTTGGAAGTAAAAACAAACAGAAAGAAGAAAAAACGCTCCTTAAAGTTCCTGAATGTGGAGAGAATGAGCTCAAACAATAAAAGCACTCAAATAAAACAAATACAATAAAACATAAAACAAATAAAATAAACATAAAACAAATAAAATAAAACAAATAAAACAAATACAATAAAACATAATAAAACTCAATGAACTTCAGAGGAACGACCCGCGTCACTTTTACGCAGAGTTTCAGTCCGTGATTAAAAAACAAACTCTTAGTTTATGAAGCTCCGGGTTTTACTCTTTCTGAAACAACTTTATCTGTTTTTACTTTAAACATGTTTATCTGTTTTTACTTTAAACATGTTTATCTGTATTTACTTTAAACATGTTATCTGTATTACTTTAAACATGTTTATCTGTTTTTACTTTAAACATGTTTATCTGTTTTTATTTTAAACTTTTCCTTCAGGGAAAATGTGTTGTATTTTCGTTAAATTCATGTTTTAAACTTGTGTGAAAATGAGTCCGGTTTGAACAGATTTATTTATTTGTGAGTGATTATTTTATTTAATCTTTGAAAAAGTGGAAAAATCAGTAAAAGTTTAGTTTAGTTTTGTTCAAACTGTAAATCCATCCGGAGTTAGAAATAACTGTAAAAACAAACAAACTTAAAGATGTCGTTTTATCCTGGACGGTAAATGTGGGGTCTGCAGATGACGTCCCACACGTGAAAAGGATCTTTGAAAAGGCCAGAGTTACGCCTCATTTGAACACTAAGACCCTCTAAACTCATCTAAGCTTTGTCTCGCGTTGTTGCCGCTTTGACGTCACTTTTCTGACACGTTTTCCAGCTCGATTTCATCTGTTTGAAGTTTCAGATTTGTGTAAAGCCAAACTGAGCAGAGTGTAAGAGGTGAAACAGATTATTGTGGAGTTTATTAGTTTCCAGATAAAGTGTAAAAGTATAAACTGAAGCTGATTTATCCTCCGCAGTTAAAAAGTCGAAACTCTTATTCAGATTTGATCAAACTCAGACCTGCAGCTCAGACGTAAAACACTCTGACTTTGAGCTCAGTTTAAACGCTTTTTCTTCTGGACATAAAGAGCAGCTCTGAGTCCCAGGACGGAGCCTCTCCCTGGGCTCTGTCTGAGGCCTGAGCCCCAGGGAGAGGCTCCGTCCTGGGTCTCAGGCGTCAGAGCCCAGGAGAGGCTCCGTCCTGGGGCTCAGGCCTCAGACAGAGCCCAGGGAGAGGCTCCGTCCTGGGTCTCAGGCCTCAGAGCCCAGGGAGAGGCTCCGTCCTGGGTCTCAGGCCTCAGAGCCCAGGGAGAGGCTCCGTCCTGGGGCTCAGGCCTCAGACAGAGCCCAGGGAGAGGCTCCGTCCTGGGTCTCAGGCCTCAGAGCCCAGGGAGAGGCTCCGTCCTGGGACTCAGGCCTCAGAGCCCAGGGTCGAGCGCATTTCTCCAGTTCAGTTTTACCCAATCTAAAGCTCCTGGACTGGAGTTTACAGCAGATATAACGGCTTATTTGAAAGCTAAGACCGACAAAACAGATCTAAGACTTTAGTTTAGTTTATTTATTTGAGCAGTTGACCTGCTCAAAGGGAGTGAGCCGAAGCCAAAGAATTATAAGCGCCCACCCCCAAAATAAAAACAATAGCATTTACAATTAACATTTACAGGGCAGCAAATCATAAACAAATCATAAACAAAGGAACATAGAGCAAAGTAACAACAAATAATGAAAAACAATAAAAAAAAATAGCAGCAAAGTAAAGAAACAACAACAAAAGAATGTGCTACAACTCATATCTAAGAAACATAAACTCTTTGTAAACTTTTTTTAAATGTACCAGGTTATGCAGAGTTTGAAGTTTTGATCTAGATTATTCCATATTTCTACACCTCGTCTCAGATGCTTTCATGGTTGTTCTGGAGTTTGTTTATCGAAGCTCATCTTATCTCTCAGGTTGTATTAACTTCTCGTTTGCAGAACATATTTGTAAACTCTCAGGAAGTGACTTTTGTGAGTCTTTGAACATGATTGAGCATCTTAAATTCAGTAAGGTCCTCACATTTCATTGTTTTGATTTAAAGAATAATGGATTAGTGTGATCACGGTATCCAGCTAAATGGATTATTCTTATTGCCTTTTTCTGAACTTTAAACAATGGCTCAAGATTACTTTTATACACATTTCCCAGATCTCTACACAATATGTTAAATGTGGAAGGATAAGTGAACAGTAATAGTATATAGAGCTTGTTATCAATGATATATTTAGATTATTCATTATGACTGAAATCTTTGCAACTTTAGTTTTAATGTTTATGATGTGAGGTTTCCAGCTGATTTTATGATCGAGTGTTACACCAACAAATGTTTGTTCATAGACTCTTTCAATAGATTCGTTGCCAATTTAACTGGTAATTGTACATTCATTACACGATTTCCAAAGAACATTGCGTTGGTTTTCGTAATGTTTAGAGACAGTTTTTTACGCAGAACCGATCTTTCAATGTATCCATTTCTTCTGTAATCTCGATCACCATTGCTGTAAGTCTGAGCCTGAGATATGATTTTGTATCATCTGCAAAAAGACCAGTTTAAGCTTCTTGGAAACCAAGTACAAATCATTGATATATAATAAAAATAGTTTAGGTCCCAGCACCGATCCCTGGGGACACCACACACTAGGGTATCACACATGGATCTGCACTGCCCCATTTGAACTGTTTACGGTTGTTAAGTAGGATTCAATCCAGTTGAAAGCAATACCTCTTATCTCATATTTGTGTAGTTTGTTCAGGAGTATATTGTGATCCATAGTGTCCAAGCCTTTTAAGATCGAGGAAAATACCTATTGAATACTTTCCTGTTGTGTTGTTTCCTTGTGTTGTCGTCACTTTGGGATTTTTGATGCTGTTTGTTGTTGTGGTTTTGTTGCTTTTTTATTGTGTTTCTTCCTCATTTACGTCTAGTTTTGTTGCTCTTTTTTGATGCTTTTCCCCAGACGTTTTAGATTGGGTAAAGTTGATCAGGAGGTTTACTTTAAAACGGGTTTATTCTGTAAATGAGGTTTAATAGAGTTAAGTGTCTGAAAACAAACCAAAGCTGTTCCTGTTTGTAAACACGGAGTCTGTGTGTCTGTGTGTGTGGTGTGTATATATATATATATATAATATATATATATATTATATATATATATATATACATAAGTGTATGTTATATCTTGTGTAGAAAAGTCCAGGAGCTGAAGCTCTTTCTGCGTCGCATCAAACCTTCATGTGTTGATTATGTTGCATCGTCCCTGATGAATAAATGTGATTTATCTTCTGACGTTTAAAGGAACTCATTATGTTCTTCATGAAAGACACATGATAATTATTATTATATTGTGGTGAGAAAGACGAGACACAAGCTGCAAGTGAGTCAACGTTATTGCTTTCGAGCCAACAGAACAAAATGTCCAGAGAACAGGACGAACACAACAGTAATGGCTCAGACACGCCCCCAAACCCCAAAACCTGCTGGGTGAGAGACGCCTCTCTAACACGTACACCACACAGCCCCCCCCCCCCCCCCCCGAACACCCAGAAGGGAAACTGGCATAAAAGTCAGTCTCTCAATGGCCTAATCATCCTGCCATAACAGCTGTGCCAACCAGCAGTCGAAGCAGCAGGCGGGACTGGCCCAACAGCGTCCATAACAGGCTGAGAGTCACAGTCAGAGCGAGGAGGCGGAGCCGGGGCCTGGAAGGAGGAGGAGCCTGGGCTGGCAACACAGCTTCGTCTGCCAAAACATACGCCGGCTTAAGGCGATCCAGAGTCACCAACTCCCTGCGCCCGCCCATGTCCAAAACGAATCCCTTGTCACCTCGTTCAAGCACACGGACGGACCGTCATGAGGAGGCTGGAGGGCGAGCGGTGGGCGTCACGGCGCACAAAAACAAAACGGGCAGACTGGAGCGCGGTGGACACGAACGACCGCGGAAAACAATGGTGCACAGGGGTCGGAGCAAAAACGTCACCGGACAAAAGTGGATCAACGGCTGCACAAAACTCACCCGGGACACGGAGCGGCTGAGCAAAAACCAACTCAGCAGAAGAAGCGCCGAGGTCCTCCTTAGGAGCCGAACACAACCCGAGCAAAACCCAAACGATCCACCCAACTAAAATTCACCATGCCCAAAAACTCCTGTAAGGCCTTGACCACAACTGGACGGGGAAAATCTGCCACCGCCTGGACCTTAGCAGGCAAGGGAACCGCTCCACGTGTGGAAATGCGCACGGAGCCAGGAGCCTCCGCCTTAGGCACCATGTGGAGGAGCGAAGCCCACGGGCTGTTAGAGCGTCTCACTATCCCCAACCTCTCCATGGTGGCAAACTCCTCCTTAGCGATATTTAATTTAGTCGTGTCAAGACGCCGTGCGCAAAAACCGGCGGGCCACTGGTGGGATAAATGTTCCACCCCGTGTTTAGCCACCGCGGAGGAAAAAGCAGGTGTGGTCAAAGACGGAAATTCAACAAACACTGAAAAACATCGCCCGACCCCAAAAAAGTAGCATGCGGTGCCGGCCCAGCTCCCACAGCCTCACAGGGAAAAAGTGGCAAAAGTTACAGCATCGATAAGCCTACGGTTAGCAACATCAGCTAACAAGCCATGAGCACACAAACAATCAGCACCAATGAACAGTCACAGAGGCAACTACAAAGTCCCACTCGTACTCACGCCCGTGGAAACACACAGTCGTCCATTTTGTGCCGAAGGTTCCAATGGAGAACCATTAGCCGCGCTTAGCAATGGGCCACCGCCGCGGCCCGACACGTCCGGACCGGTGGGATGAACCAAACTCTGAGAACCGGAGTCCACCAAAAACCGACGTCCTGACAGGGAGTCTTAATGTAGAGCAGCTGAACAAAGAGCTCGACAAACTTTCAATTAAACCATTAAAGACTTTAATTCAGATGAATGTTCTTTCTTGAAGATAAAGCTTGGATTTGGATCGTGTTTAGTTTTGAATAAAGTAGTTATGAGTAAAAAGATTTAAATGTCTAAAGCTCAATAATAAATGATCAGATCTGTGTTTAGCTGAAGTGCAGATGTGAAGGTTCTGTTGAAGTGTTTTGCCCAAAGCACAGCGACAGCTCGACTCAAGTCCAATCAGGAGCTGATTGTCCTGACGGTGGAGACAGAGATTAGAACCTCAGACCTTGTGGTTATGGGTCAGTCTGTCTCCTGTTTCTGAACATGAGTTTAGGGGAGGATTCTCTGAAGTTTCCCCGAGGACGAGGCTCTTTCCTGGGCCTGAGGAGCCAGAGGAGCCGCGTGGCCCTGGAGGCGACTCTGTGGGTCGTTTTAATAATATTTATTATACGGCTCTTCACAATGCAAGTAGAACGCTCCATTGATTTGAATGTGATTTCCCAACGTTCTACCGGTCATTATTTTTTGATAGAAGACCTCTCGAAACATCAGAGTGAAGCTTCTGCTGTGGACACGGACAATAACATATAAAGTATTTTATTCATAAAATTCTTGTCTCTTTTAATGCACAGTATAGGACACCTCACGAATGATGGTCCTGTTGCTCGGGGGCTGCTCCCCTCTGGCAGCAGGTCCAGACACAGGAAAGAAAAAAGAAAAGCCCCGAATCCTTTTTAACACACATCATTAAGACTACTCTTGTTATCATGAGCATCAATCAGTCTGTGATTACTGTACCTTTCATGAATAAATGTGGAGTATTTTATGTATCATTCAAACACTTGATCTTATATGGGCTGTAGTGATGATGGTGAATAACAGTAATACCAACATGGCAATACAATAGGTATAGGGAACAAAATTATACACTTGTTATAAAGTGTAACATACTGTGAATGTGACTTAATATAATACATTGTTGCATCTGTAAATATGTAATTAACTTAATTGTTAATTGTTCTGTAAGATAATAAGAACTAAACATTGTTATTGTTGCAACCACATTATTATTAAGTTTATGAACAGGGGTGGAGTCAATAAGCCTGTCTTCTTCCCACTCCTTTTCGAGCTTGAATGTAATTATTTATTTATTTTTGTTTTCTTTTGTTGTGGTTTTTTTTTCTGGCTTTGTGCCTGTATTGTGTGGCTCGAAATAAAAAAATAAATAAATAAAAAGGCCCCAGATTGTTGATATTTTCAGCTAAATCTACATAATGTTCAGAGCCAGGTTAAATGTGAGAACCTGAACACGCTCATTAACACATTTACCTTTTAATATTGAACAGAAACGCACTTTAAAATCTGTCATGCTCCATCTGTCATGCACCACAAAGAACCTCTTCTCTACACGGGCTTTAACCAGGACATGATCCACAAAACACATGATCAACCTTTTTATTTTATTTGGAAAATGTCCCGTTCACAGACGTGCTCTTCACCTCTTCTGCCCGTGCTGGAGTTCAGGCCACATTTCCAACAGCTGACCAGATGTAGGAAAGTCACCGCTGATAAAACCATGTGCACATTACCCGGTATCTCATTTTTGTCACTATTTTGATGCTTTTTCAACACGTTTAGATTGGGTAAAGCCAGACTGTAGAGAATGTGCTGTGTTAAGGCGGAGGCTAAGAGCTGAACTGAAATATACTGATATAAACATCACACTGCTGATCGGCTGATTGATCCTGTGATTGATCGATTATCAGTGATTTGTAAAAGTAAAAACCTCCTCAGCTGGTTTAGACCTGAGTGTTGTGGGAGGGTCTTGGCGCTGGTTCTGCTTTTGATTGGATGAAACACAGACAGATGTTTCTGGAATGTCAGGACTTTACTTTTAGAGGCGAAGTTCATCAAAGAAACTCAACTGATCGGAACTGATCTGTTTTCTTGCGTTGTCACTTTTTCTAGTTTTTGTGGCTTTTTATTGGTCACTTTTGTTGTGTTTTCATCCTCGTTTCTTCTTGTTCTTGACGCTATTTGACGCTTTGTTCAAGACGTTTTTAGATTTGGGTAAAGCCGAGCCGGAGATAATGCGCTCGGTCAGGTGGGGGTTAAGAGGTTAAACAAAGTGACTCGTTTTATTTCTTTGATTGAACAGCTGCATGTTTGTATCAGACTGAACAGCTGCATGTTGTATCAGACTGAACAGCTGCATGTTTGTATCAGACTGAACAGCTGCATGTTTGTATCGACTGAACAGCTGCATGTTTGTATCAGACTGAACAGCTGCATGTTTGTATCAGACAGAACAGCTGCATGATTGTATCAGACAGAACAGCTGCATGTTTGTATCAGACTGAACAGCTGCATGTTTGTATCAGACTGAACAGCTGCATGTTTGTATCAGACTGGACCTGAACAGACTGCATGTTTTGTATCAGACTGAACAGCTGCATGTTGTATCAGACCTGAACAGCTGCATGTTTGTATCAGACTGAACAGCTGCATGTTATCGACTGACGCTGCATGTTGATCAGACTGAACAGCTGCATGTTTGTATCAGACTGAACAGCTGCATGTTTGTATCAGACTGACAGCTGCATGTTTGTATCAGACTGAACAGCTGCATGTTTGTATCAGACTGAACAGCTGCATGTTTGTATCAGACTGAACAGCTGCATGTTTGTATCAGACTGAACAGCTGCATGTTTGTATCAGACTGAACAGCTGCAATGCTGCATGTTTGTATCAGACTGAACAGCTGCATGTTTGTATCAGACTGAACAGCTGCATGTTTGTATCAGACTGAACAGCTGCATGTTTGTATCAGACTGAACAGCTGCATGTTTGTATCAGACTGAACAGCTGCATGTTTGTATCAGACTGAACAGCTGCATGTTTGTATCAGACTGAACAGCTGCATGTTTGTATCAGACTGAACAGCTGCATGTTGTATCAGACTGGAACTAGTTTGTACAGATGCAGCTGTGTTGTATCAGACTGAACAGCTGCATGTTTGTATCAGACTGCACAGCTGCATGTTTGTATCAGACTGAACAGCTGCATGTTTGTATCAGACTGAACAGCTGCATGTTTGTATCAGACTGAACAGCTGCATGTTTGTATCAGACTGACCTCAGTATGTAACCGTCCTCTTTGATGAATCGTTTCATCCGTGGCTCTGAGAGTTTGTTATTCGGCTTCAGTCTTAATGCAGTGAATTTACTGAATCTACAATATTGGAGAAATCTTCTGTTGGAAATGACATTATTTAGTCAAATCGTTTCATTTCAGGAAAATGTCACTGATGTTTAATTTGACTTTATCCAGAGTAAATCAGAGCGGAAATAGATCAACCAATGCAAGTGGAGAAACCCAGAGTGAAGTCGCACAGACAGAGATCTTCAATGTTCAGGTTTAATCTGTTCATTTCATTTCATTTATTAGTTTATTTAACAGGGACAATGCACATTAATTAACATCACTGTAAATGTGCCAGTTTTAGCTCCAAAGCTAATTTTCAACTGTAGTCCCTGGGCAAGATGTAGATTGCCAACAATATACAACAATAACAACAACAATCTTATTAACCTAAACATGATAAAACTATTCATTAGTATGAGCTCACACATTCGGCACAAACACTACACCATAGACAATTACACACAACAGAATTACAACGGCAGCAGGCATCAGCACAAAATAAATACATTAACATTGATGTGCACAAGTTTGATTCTCAAGTAACCAGGATTTTAACTTATTTTTGAAAGGCCTTAATGTAACATCTGACCTTCACCTGGTCCTTCAGACTTTACTTTAGAAGCTTTTCCACAGATTTGATTGTGACGGTTTGTTTGAATCCTGACTGTGTTTGTGCCTCTGACGTTTGAGTCGTTTCCAGAGTGAGTCAGAGTCAGTGAAGGCGTCGCTCGTTTGGGAAAGTCCCTCACTCTTCTCCTCCTCCTCTTCGTCGTGACGCGGCGACGCCCACATTCTCAGCTTCAAAGAAACGATGATGTCACAGATTTAGTTCAGCTGCAGAAACATGATTAAATATGAACGATTTATGAGTTAAAGAGACGGAGACAATTCCAAATCCCTCTGGAAGAAAAGAGTCGCTTAAATCAAACCTCCTGAACATTCACTTCATCAGCAACAAAACACTCTTTAAGAGGAGACACAAGGTTTAGAGTTAAATGTGTCTCAAACATAAACTTTCACCTGGAAACAAAACAATCCTTAATCTTCACAAAAAACACTGACTCAACGTTTCTTCATAGATTTATTTGGGAATCGTCTTTTCAAGATCATAAAACGCCTGATTTTGATCTGAAACTTGGATCCATTTCTCCTCATGTCGAGTCTCGACAGCAGGAGCTTCACTCTGAGGGTCAACGTTTAAACTGTTCACTTGTTCATCTCGACTTAAATCCTTCACAAAAACAACAGAACCTTGATTTAATTTGATTTGAATATTTTATTAACAGCTACACAACACTGGCACAAAGCGAGAGAAAAATACATAAAAATAACATTCTAGCTCGAAAAGGAGAGTGGGAAGAAGACAAGCTTATTGACTCCCACCCCCGTTCATACACTTTAATAGTAATAATAATAATAATAATAATAATAATAATAATAATAATGTGGTTGCTACAATAACAATGTTTAATTCTTATTGTCTTACTAAACAATTAAGTTGGTTACATATTAACAGATGCAACAATGCATTACATTTAAAGGGGGGTATTATGTCAATGGACTTTTTCAAGCTTTATATCATTTATTATGTCATTCCCTCATTAAACACATGCCTGGAGTGTTGCCTTGGTTCATTCACATATTTTTGAGTAATCAGTAAAAACTTAGACGGCAGCCATTTTAGTGTAGCTATGCCTCAGTCCTCCTAGGAACGCCCCCACCTCCTGGAGACGCCTCTGGACCTTTCGTCACCAGCCAAGCCACCAACCACTGCTCCTCAGCTCAGCAGAGCCCCCTCCCCGCACAGTGTGTTGTTAGATGCCACAGCAGTGGCTGAAGGGGGCGTGTCGGAAAGCTTCTTAAAGAGACAGAGGCCTATTTCAAGACGTTCAGTACAGCCATTTTGAGAGAGCAATTTTATTCAAGGCAGTTATTTTAATTTACTGCATATACAGACCAACAGAAGGTTACGTCATCATTGTAGTATGCTATAGACTGGTGCTATGTGATTGAAAAAAGCATAATACCCACTCTTTAAGTCAACATTCACAGTATGTTGCACTTATAACAAGTGTATAATTTTGTTTCCTATACCTATTTTATTACCATGTTAATGTCACCATCACCATTACAGCCCATATAGCATTACTCTGTATCAAAGTGCTTGAATAATACATAACATAATCCACATTTATTCATGAAAAGTATAGTATTAACAGACTGATTGATGCTCATGATAACAAGATTAATCTTAATGTATTAAAAGGAGTCGAGGTTCTTCTTTTTTCTTGTGTCAAACCTGATCCGCCGCCTTCCACGAAAACATCAGAATCAAAACAGAATTAAAAGTCATTTTATTATTTGGGAAATAGAACATTCACAAAACCAAACCTGTTTAATCTGGAGAGTTTGGGTAAAGTCTGACACTTTATGATTCGATGCTTATTCTGTAAAAACATCAAATACTATTTTATTGTTTACAGATGCAGACATTGTCCTCATGTTTATTTTGCTGTTGTTTCTTATTATTATTATTTTTTGTTACCTTTGCCCTTTGTTCCTTTGTTTCTGAAAATGTTATTGTTTTTATTTTGGGGGTGGAGCTTATAAGCCTTTTGCTTCGGCCCACCCCTCAGACTAACTGCCCAAATAAACAAATAAACTAAACTTTATGCCTTAAAGGTGCATTAAGCAACTCTATGTGAAAACAAACAAACTTGATATTTATATGGTCTTAGCTTCAAATGAGGCGTTACTCTGGCCTATAGGCTGTGAGCTCCAGTCCAGAAGCTTTAGATTTGGGTAAAGTCGAAGTGACAGTTTGTAAATAAAGAGCGACTGTGATATTTGAGTTGATCCGTTAGAGAAACCCGCTCCTCTTCTCCATCACAGCAGGAACATGTCAGTCCAGTCGACTGCGTGAGCGAAGCTTTAAAGCCCTCAGGGTGTTTTTCGCTCCTGATCATTTTGACGGACGACGTGAGGAAAAGGAATGAGAAAATGACTTCCTTCATTTGGAAAGTCAACACAAACACGACCCGAGCTCCAGTTACTCACGGCTCTTTAGGGGATTCACTTCTGAGGATCGGATCGGCTTCAAAAGAGCCGCTCAAACACTTTACTCTTACTGCACTAAGTCTGAATGTGTGTTTTTAGTTTCCTCTTTATCGTCTTAGTTTTAACTCAGAGTAAAAAAACATTTGAGCCACAGATTATCCAGGAAGTGACTCCACCATTCTGCAACAGTTTGGAAAATGAGTTTGTGTACAGATTTGTTTCACTGATAACTATTTTATTCCTAAACTAAACCAGATCCTAAGTTTCTCGTTCCCGGCAGCGTCTGACCTTAAACCTCCTCTGCTCAGTTCTTCTTCTTCTGTGTTTTTCAGACGAGCAGCTGAACACGGAGGAGAAGAAGAAGAGGAAGCAGCGTCGGAACAGAACCACCTTCAACAGCAGCCAGCTCCAGGCCCTAGAGCGGGTGTTCGAGCGCACGCACTACCCCGACGCCTTCGTACGGGAGGACCTGGCCCGCAGAGTCAACCTGACGAGGCCCGTGTACAGGTGAGCCCCGCCCACACCGTGACCACGCCCTCACACTGACCACGCCCTCACACTGACCACGCCCTCACACTGACCAAACACACGCACTACCCCGACGCCTTCGTACGGGAGGACCTGGCCCGCAGAGTCAACCTGACCGAGGCCCGTGTACAGGTGAGCCCCGCCCACACGGTGACCACCCCTCACACTGACCACGCCCTCACACTGACCACGCCCTCACACTGACCAAACACACGCACTACCCCGACGCCTTCGTACGGGAGGACCTGGCCCCGTGTACAGGTGAGCCCCGCCCACACGGTGACCACGCCCTCACACTGACCCACGCCCTCAGCCTGACACACCCTCAGCTGACCACGCCTCACACTGACCCCACACACGCACTGACCCCACACACTGACCGAGGCCCGCGTACAGGTGAGCCCCGCCCACACCGTGACCACGCCCACAGACGGACCACACAGTCACACTGACCACGCCCTCACACTGACCACGCCCACACACTGACCCCACACACTGACCGAGGCCCGCGTACAGGTGAGCAAGTCATGTGACCTTAGTTCATATGTGCTGAGAGAGAGGACATGTGGAAAGGTCCAGCCGTTACAGAAATATAAACTAGAACAAAAATAAGCAAATAAACAGCACTAATATACTCTTTTAAATACGTTACTGCACCTTTAAGATAAAACAACTACAACAGTTTTATTTCAAGTACATAAAGATGTAGTTTTGAGTGAGTTCTTTTATCTTCATAATAAAGGACAGTAGTATTTATTCTAAGAGGACTTGTTGCCGTGGTGTTTGAGGCCGGTTCTGGAGAGGAGGAGGTCACAGATCAGATCCAGATGTGGCTCAGATCCAGATGCAGCTGGAGCTTTAACTGTGAGAGTGGTTTTATTAAAGTGGTCGCTCGGTGAAGGGCTGGTGTTTCTGGTGAAGAGCTGTTTGTGCAACATTTCAATAAAAGAGAAAGTGGATTAAAGAGGATTAAACGTAGCAGCGCCCCCTGCAGGTCAGCGCCCCTGCAGGTCAGCTCCCCCGCAGGTCAGCTCCCCTGCAGGTCAGTGCACCGCAGGTCGCCTGCAGGTCAGCTCCCCCTCAGCACCTGCAGGTCAGCTCCCCCTGCAGGTCAGCTCCCCTGCAGGTCAGTCACCTGCAGGTCAGCTCCCCCTGCAGGTCAGCGCCCCCTGCAGGTCAGCTCCCCTGCAGGTCAGCTCCCCCTGCAGGTCAGCGCCCCCTGCAGGTCAGCTCCCCTGCAGGTCAGCTCCCCCTGCAGGTCAGTGCACCCGAGGTCAGCTCCCCCTGCAGGTCAGCGCCCCCTGCAGGTCAGCTCCCCCTGCAGGTCAGCGCCCCCTGCAGGTCAGCGCCCCCTGCAGGTCAGCGCCCCCTGCAGGTCAGCTCCCCCTGCAGGTCAGCTCCCCCTGCAGGTCAGCTCCCCCTGCAGGTCAGCTCCCCCTGCAGGTCAGTGCACCCGCAGGTCAGCTCCCCCTGCAGGTCAGTGCCACCCGCAGGTCAGCTCCCCCTGCAGGTCACGCCCCCTGCAGGTCAGCCCCCCTGCAGGTCAGTGCACCCGCAGGTCAGCTCCCCCTGCAGGTCAGCTCCCCCTGCAGGTCAGCGCCCCCTGCGGTCAGTGCACCCGCAGGTCAGCTCCCCCTGCAGGTCAGCGCCCCCTGCAGGTCAGCTCCCCCTGCAGGTCAGCGCCCCCTGCAGGTCGGCTCCCCCTGCAGGTCAGTGCACCCGCAGGTCAGCGCCCCCTGCAGGTCGCGCCCCCTGCAGGTCAGCGCCCCCTGCAGGTCAGCGCGTGTTATTAAAGCTCAAACAGGAGGAAGCAAAACAAATGGACTTCTATTATGAGAGTAAAACAAAAGACACAAACAGAGGAGGTTCACCCGCACATAGAGCCACCGGCGCCCCCTACAGGCCGGACTAATACAGGATAAAATGTGGTCAGAAAAAGACAAACGCAGAAAAACTCCCAGAACAAACTTCCTCCTTCAGCCACATCTGCTCCCAATGTGCTGCGAGAACTCATTCCATCATTCCAGAGGAGCGACGTCACAGCAGCACGACGGGAGAGACGGGAATAAACCAGGAATAAACCAGAAACAAACGGGAATAAACCAGGAAACAAACGGAATAAACCAGGAAACAAACGGGAATAAACCAGGAAACAAACGGGAATAAACCAGGAAACAAACGGGAATAAACCAGGAACAAACGGGAATAAACCAGGAAACAAACGGGAATAAACTGGGAATAAACCAGGAAAACAAACCGGGAATAAACCGGAAACAAACGGGAAAAACTGGGACTAAACCCGGGCTCAGACAATATGTCGCGCTGACATGATTCTCTTCTGTCGTGTGATAATGAGTCCAAATGTTTTCCCTGATCTTTATTTGAAAGAGCCTGGATTCATCAGTGGTGGAAGAAATACACAATATTCTTAAGTAAAAGTGCAGATACAGGACTAAAATGCACTTACGTCAAAGTATCTGATAAAATATTTACTTAAGTAAAAGTAAAAGTATGCAAAATGTTGTAAAATGTACTTTATAAATGAAACGTAAAAGTATTAAGAGTTTAATGTGCAGGATCTTTTTAATCGTTTGAATCAAACCAGGTCTAAACAAGTAAACACTAAACCAGGAACTAAACCAGTTCATCGTAAAGACGTCACTTTGAAAATCAAATACTTTTACTTTTAACTGATTTTAAATGTAGTGGAGTAGAAAGTACAGATCCAGGCTCTAAAATGTGGTGAGGTAAATGTACAAAGTATTCATTGTAAAATGTACTTAAGTAAAGTAAAAGTACCTATAATTGTACTTTTACTTAGTTACTTCCACGACTGGGATTCAAACCTGTCACATTCCTCTTCTGCTGGAGTCTTCACTTTCAGACGCTTTATGAGACAGTCATGTGACCTTAGCTCATCTGTGCTGAGGAGACGCTCGCCATTAACCATAAACCAAGTCCCGTTGCCGTGGTTACCGCCGTAGGATCGGGATTAACCCCGGTGTTCCGTTCATGACACTTTAATGCCAATTTTCACATTTACTTTAACTTTCCCTGAGAGAAACTTTTCACCTCCATTATTATAATACGATTATTATAACCTCTTAATTAAAATACGGACAGAAACAGGATGAAAACAATGTAAAACAAAGCACAATAAAGACAAAAACGCAACAAAGAAGCAACAAAAGAGCGACAAAAACGTAACAAAAAAACCCTCAGAAAACACCACAACAATGTGACCAATAAGGTACGATCAGTTTTGTAGGTCTTAGCTTTCTAATAAGCGTTACTCTGGCCTGTAGACTTTAACCTTTTAGGATTTGGCAAAGTTTGAACTGGAGAAAATGCCTTGTTAAAGCGGGGGGGCGGGGGGGGGGGAGCAAACCTCTTAATAAGTCTTAAGACTTGGCCGCCCCCTGCTACGACTGCAGACCCCTGCCCACATGCCGAGGCTGTTGTCACGGTTACCGTGAACATCCTCAGAGTTCGGTCCATAACTTGTCATTCTGACTGGACCGAATCCAGACTAAACCTGGACTAAAACCAGGACTAAAGCTGGACTAAACCAGGACTAAACCGGGACTACAACCTGGAGTAAACTAGGACTAAACCAGGACTAAACTGGACTAAGAACAGGACTAAACCAGGACTTAAACCTGAGTAAACCTGGAGTAAACCCAGGACTAAAACCTGGACTAATACCAGGACTAAACCTGGACTAAACCAGGACTAAACCTGGACTTAAACCAGGACCTACAACAGGACTAACCAGGACTAAAAACCGGGATAAAACTGAGTAAACCTAGGATAAACCATGCACTAAACCAAGGACTAAACCAGGACTAACCTGGAACTAAACCAGACTAACCTGGCGTAAACCACGTACCTATAATAGGACTAACCAGGACAACTGGAACTAAACCAGGACTATAACATGGATAAACCTGGACTAACCTGGGACTAAACCAGGACTACTGGAAGTAACCTGGACTAAACCTGGACTAAACCAGACTAAACCTGGATAACCTGACTAAGAACCTGGACTAAACAGTCTAAACCTGGACAAACCAAAGACAAAACCTGGACTAAACCCAGGACTAAACCAGACTAAACCAGGACTAAACCCAGGTCAAACCGGACTAACCTGGACTAAACCTGGAAGTAAACAGGACTAACCTAGCTACCAGGACAACCTGGGACTCAAACCGTCAAAACCAGGAAAACCTGGACAAACCAGGACTAAAACTGGACTAAACCTGGACTAAACCAGGACTAAACCTGGAGTACTGGTACCTGGCCGGACTGAAACTGGAGTAAACCTGGACTAAACCTGGACTAAACCAGGTCTAAACCTGACTAAAACCAGGACCTAAAGCCTGGACTAAACCGACTAAACAGGACTAAACCAAGTACTAACCTACGTCTGAACCAGTACTAACCTACGTCTGAACCAGGGACTATCCTACGTCATGAACCAGGACTAACCTACGTCTAAACCAGTACTAAACTGGACTAAAACCGGCTCAGGTTACTGACTAAACCAAGGACTAACCTGGAGTTAAACCTGGACTACCTGGACTAAACCAGGGACTAACTAAACTGGAGTACCTGGACTAACGGGTCACAGATAAACCTGGACTAAACCAGGACATAAAACCAGGACATAAACCAGGACTAACCAGTCCAACAGGACTAAACATGGACTAACCTGGACTAAACCAGGACTAACCAGGACAACCTGGACTAACAGGACTAAACCCTGGTCCGGACTACTGGACTCACCAGTCTAAACCTGGACAAACCAGACTATAACCTGGGACTAAACCTGGACTAAACCTGGACTAAAACAGGACTAAGACTGGAGTAAACCTGACTACACTGACTATAACCAGTCTAAACCTGGACTAAACCAGGACTAAACCTGGACTAAACCAGGACTAAACCTCTGGAACAACCAGGACTAACCTGGACTAAACCAGCGGACTAAACCTGGACTACAACCAGGAACTAAACCAGGACTAAACCAGGACTAAACTGGACTAAACCTGACTAAACAGGGTCTAAACCTGGGACTAAACCAGACTATAATAACCTGGACTAAACCAAGGACAACGCTGACTAAAACCTGGACAAACAGTCTAAAACCTGGACTAAACCAGGACTACAAACCTGGACTAAACCAGGACAACCAGACTAAACCAGGACTAACCTGAACTAAAACCAGGACTAAACCTGGACTAAACCGAAGGACTAAACCAGGAGCTAAAACCAGGACTAAACCAGGTCTAAACCAGGACTAAACCGGACAAACGCGGACTTAAAAAACCGGGAACTAAACACAGATACAACTGACAAACGCAAGGACTAACCGGACCTCAAAGCCTGGACTAAAACCAGGACTAAAGCCCAGGACTAAACCTGGACTAAACCAGGACTAAAACCAGGACTAAACCCAGACTGAAACCAGGAGCTAA
Source organism: Neogobius melanostomus (assembly GCA_007210695.1). Taxonomy (NCBI): domain Eukaryota; kingdom Metazoa; phylum Chordata; class Actinopteri; order Gobiiformes; family Gobiidae; genus Neogobius; species Neogobius melanostomus. The sequence continues at coordinate 259,285 of VHKM01000190.1, forward strand.
ACCAGACTACAACCAGGACTAAACCAGGACTAAACTGGACCTAAACAGGACATGAAACCAGAACTAACAGGACTAAACCTGGACTCAAACCAGGACAACCGGGACTAAACCACTGGACTAACTCCAGGACTTAAACCAGTACTAAACCAGGACTAAACCGGGACTAACCTGGACTAAACGCAAGGACTAAACAAGGGACTGACCTGGACTAAAACCAGGACTAAAACCAGGACTAACCTGGACTAAACCAGACTAAACCAGGACTAAACCTGGACTAAAACCAGACTAAACCAGGAAAATAAACAGGACTAAAACCTGGACCTAAAACCAGGACTAAACCGGACTAAACTGGACTAAAACCGAGGACTTAAACCAGGACCTAAACCTGGACTAAACCAAGGACTAAACCAGGACTAAACCTGTGACTAAACCAGGACTAAACCCTGACTAAACCTGGACCTAAACCAGGACTAAAACCGAGACTAAACCTGGACTAAACAGGACTAAACCAGACTAAACCTGGACTAAACCAGGACTAAACCTGGACTAAACCTGGAAGTAAACCTGGACTATAAACCGGGACTAACCGGAACTAAACCAGGCACTAAACTTGGACTAAACCGGGACTAAACCAGGAACTAAACCTGGAACTAATACCGGACTAAACCAGGACTAAACCACGGACTAAAACCTGGACTAACCGGGATAAACCTGGACTAACCAGGACTAAACCAGGACTAAACCAGGACTAAACCTGGACTAAACCTGACTAACCAGGAACTAAACCAGGACTAAACCAGGACTAAACCAGGTCTACACCAAGACTAAACCGGGACTAAACCGGACTAAACCGGGACTAAACCAAGGACTAAACCTGGACTTAAACCGGGACTAACCGGGACAAACCTGGCTAAACCAGGAACTAAACCAGGACCTAAACCTGACTAAACCAGGACTAACAGGAACTAAACCCAGTGACTAAAACCAGGAACAAACCAGGACTAAACCAGGACTAACCGGAACTAAAACCTGGACTAAACCAGGACTAAACGCAGACTAACCAGGGACTAACCTGACTAAACCAGGAACAAACCGGGACTAAACTGGACTAAACCTAGGACTAAACCGACTAAACCAGGAACTAAACCTGGACTAAACAAGGAACAACCCTGACATAAACCAGACCTAAAACCAGGACTAAAACCAGGACTAAACTGGACTAAAAACCAGGACTAAACAGACTAAACCAGGAACTAAACCAGGACTAAAACCGGGACCTAAACCGGGACTAAACCAGGAACTCAAAACCCGGGACTAAACCGGACTAACCTGGAACTAAACCCAGGACTAACCAGGATAAACCTGGACTAAACCCAGGAACTAACCAATGACTAAACGGGACTAAACCAGGACTAAACCTGGACTAAAACCTGGACTAAACCAGGACTAAACCAGGACTAAACGGACTAAACCAAGACTAAACCAGGAACTAAACCTGGACAAACCAAGGACTAACCTGGACTTAAACCTGGAGTAAACCTGGACTAAACCGGGACTAAACATGTGGGGACTAAACCAGGACTAAACCAGGACTAAACCAGGACTAAACCAGGACTAAACCAGGAACTAAACCAGGACTAAACCGGGGGAACTAAAACGGGACTAAACCTGGACCAAACCAGGACTAAACCAGGACTAAACTGGACTAAACCAGGGACTAAACCAGGAACTAAAACCCTGGACTAAACCAGGACTAAAACCTGGACTAAACCTGGAACTAAACAGACTAAACCAGGACTAAACGGACTAACCAGGACCTAAACCAGGACTAAAACCTGGAATCAACCAGGACTAAACCTGGACTTAAACCTGGTAAAACCTGGACTAAACCCGGGATAAACGCGGGACTAAACCAGGACTAAACCTGGACTAAACGGGACTAAACCAGGACTAACCTGAATAAACCGGGGACCAAACAGGACTAAACCAGACTAAACTGGACTAAACGGGACTATAACAAGACTAAACCAGACAAAACGGGACTATAAAACCAGGAATAAAACTGGACTAAACCAGGACTAAACCTGGACTAAAACCGGAACTAAACGCAAGGAACTAAACCAGGACTACAAACAGGACTAAACCGGGCGAACTAAACCGGGACTAAACACGACAAACCTGGACGTAAACCCAGGACTAAACCAGAACTTAAACCATGACTAAACCTGGACTAACAGGACAAACCGGGACTAAACGCGAGGACTAACCATGACGAACCTGGACTAAACCAGGACTAAACCGGGAACTAAACCGGACTAGCAAACCGGGACTCTAAACTGTGTGACTTGTTCACAGGTTTGGTTCCAGAACCGTCGGGCGAAGTTCCGTCGAAACGAGAGGGCCATGTTGGCGAGTAAAAACGCCTCGCTGCTCAAGTCCTTCAGTGGAGACGTCGCCGTGGAAACGCCCATCGTCCCGCGGCCCGCGCCCCGACCAACGAGTACCTGAGCTGGGGCGGCGCCTCCTACAGGTGAGCCAGAGAAACTACACCCAGGACCCGGGTCTGAGACGCTCGGCATTCCTCAGACTCAGACCTCAGCTTTTCATTTCCGGGATTTAAGACAGACATTCCAGACGCAGAGAAGAACGAGAGAGGAGGAAAAAGGAGGAGGAGGAGGCAGGAGGAGGAGGAGGAGGAGGAGGAGGAGCAGGAGGAGGAGGAGGAGGAGAGGAGGAGAGGAGGAGCAGGAGGAGGAGGAGGAGGGAGGAGCAGGAGGAGGAGGAGGAGGAGGAGCAGGAGCAGGAGGAGGAGGGAGGAGAGGGGAGAGGAGGAGGAGGAGGAGCAGGAGGAGGAGGAGGAGGTGCAGGAGGAGGAGCAGGAGGGGAGGAGGAGGTGCAGGAGGAGGAGGAGGAGGAGGAGGAGGAGGAGGTGCAGGAGGAGGAGGAGCAGGAGGAGGAGGAGGAGGAGAGCAGGGAGGAGGAGGAGGAGGAGGGTGCAGGAGGAGGAGGAGCAGGAGGAGGAGGAGGAAGGAGGAGCAGGAGGAGGAGGAGGAGGAGGAGGAGCAGGACAGGGCTGTTAGGGCTGTGGGGTGAGGGGGCGTGGCTCTCCGTGGGGGAGGTTCAGAACATTGTTACAGTGATTTGTGTTTCATTTAAGGCAGCCATGTCTCTGTCAGTCTGCCACAGAGTTTAGTTTGTGTGATTTATTTACAGAGATAATGTACTGGAACATTTATCAAAAACGACTATGAAAAGAGCTCGTCCTCCTCGTGTTGGAAACAGTAAAACATGGAACATTTTCCATGAATGTAAAACATGGAATAAATATGTTTCATTCACGTTCTAGAATTTATTCATGTCATAAACTGAGCTGGAGCCGAGACCGATACAACTCACCAGGAGAGAAATGTCCAAATGTTTCACTGATCATTATTTATAACCTGATGGATCCTTACAGTCCTTTCCTCTGACCGTCAGCAACATGTTTTTATATTGTTTTTATATTGTCAGCACTTTGGGATTCCTTTGTGAAACATCATTTCCCTTTAGTTCACACAGGCCGACAGGTTAGGAACCACTGGTCAGGGCGACAGTTAGGAACCACTGGTCAGGGCGACAGGTTAGGAACCACTGGTCAGGGCGACAGGTTAGGAACCACTGGTCAGGGCGACAGGTTAGGAAACCACTGGTCAGGCCGACAGGTTAGGAACCACTGGTCAGGCCGACACAAGTGAATGTGGAAACTGGATTAATCTGTGATATCATTCATATTGTCAAAGAAAACACTGACCATGTGCCATTTTCTCTCCCTCTGTCCCCCCCGTCCTCCCCTCCTGTCCCTCCTGTCCTCCTGTCCCCCTCCTGTCCCCCTCCTGTCCCCCCCGTCCTCCCCTCCTGTCCCCCCTGTCCCTCCCGTCCCCCTCCCGTCCCTCCCGTCCCCCTCCTGTCCCCCTCCTGTCCCCCCCGTCCTCCCCTCCTGTCCCCCCCTGTCCCTCCTGCCCCGTCGCGCCCCCTCAGCGCGATGGCGTCCTACCCTCCCTCCTGCTCCAACAACACGGCGTCTCAGGGCATGAACATGGCCAACAGCATCGCCAACCTGCGCCTCAAAGCCAAGGAGTACAGCCTCAACCAGGTCCCACAGTCAACTGATACTACCACGCTACTGCAGTACTGCAATACTACTGCAGTACTGCAGTAGTATTGCAGTACTGCCATGTCTACTGCAGTACTGCGACTACATGACCACGTCCCTGCTCACGATCCAAGTCCGCTCCTGTGATGATGAACTTCCTCTGCTCTGTCGTCACGGCGATGTCATAAACACGGATGTTATAACGTTATAAAGATAAAGACTTTTACTCAAAGAAAATAATCATTCCATCATTCACTGCGACCAAATCTGTTTCATAAAGCGCTGGCCTTCATTTAGAATAAGTACAATTGTCTTTGATATAAATAAATTTGCCCCTGATTTAAGTAAATCATTTTAGAGACATTTGTCCATGAGGAAAAAACCCTCTGAGCAAATCTTTGTAACTAACATGTCACAAAATGAAGCCACACATTTAAACCTGGCTCTGAACATTATTTACATTTTTAAAATATCCATGAGAGTCACATGATCAGTGGAGCTCCACTTCTCCACAGGAAATGACGTCACCTCAACATTTCTTTAAATGAATCAAACTGAAAAGTGGCCTTATTATAACTTATTTCAGTCACAAATTATGGAAACTACAATATATAATAAAAAGTTAATTTATGCATTTTGCTCTGTAAGGACCATATTCATAAAACCAAATTTAATGGCATAAAACCCCTGTTTAAATAATCATTAATAAAAATCAACATCTGTTCCACAATTTAAAAACATTTCAAATAAAAAAATCCCCGAGCACTAATGAAATCGTAGAACATTATGGTTTGTCCGACCTATGAATTAAGACATGTATGTGAAGCCTTATTATACGGGCCTTTTTGAATGTAAAAGTGTATGCCACTTTGGTTTGCAACAGTGTTAATTTTGACAACATATTTTAATTTAGTTTTATTCTTAGTCTTTTGACTAAAATGTAATTCAATTTAGTTGAGATTTAGTCGACTAAAATTGCAAGTAAATTTAGTCGACTAGATTTAAGACAAATTTAGTCGACTTTGCATTTATAATATTCATTATAATCATATTTAATCAAGGTCCTCTGCTTCATGGAGCTGCTCCCACATGAACAAAGTTCAGAGCTGTTCCGTTGGCAGTGGATTTACATGATCTGAGGCTGAGTCAATAGAAGTTTGGATGATTTTAGTCTCTCCTTTTCATTTTTATTTAGTCTTATTTTAGTCGACTAAAATATCTGGACATTTTAGTCATAGTTTTAGTCTCATGAAAAACTTTTAATTTAGTTTTAGTCCAATTTTAGTCGTCAAAAATATCACTTTGACTAAAATTAAGACTAAATATTTTAGTCGACGAAATTAACACTGCAAATTTGTATTTTATTTTATTTTAATTGTTCTGATTAAATGAATGAATTAAATTAATCTGACATCATTTCCTGTGGACAAGTGGAGCTCCACTGATCACATGCCCCTCCATTAGGTGTTTTAGACGCTTCTCACAATATCGGTAATTTTGGTAATTTTTATGAACAAAACACCATATTTGTTATATAAAAATAAAAAGAAATAATTGTGTCAGCAATCCACAACAAAAGTTTCACATTTATATCAATATATTTAAAATGTTTCCCTATTCAACTTTAGTGTTTCTTAGATAGATTCCTGAAAATAGTTTCTCAAAATCAGTGGCAATTTACTTATTTCTCGATTACGTTCTGCAGCCTGTTTGAGCAGATACACTCCACAACAAAATCAAAAGGAAAAAACGCTGATTCTTCACTCAAGGCTTTTGAAAGAGTCGCCTGGACTTTGCTGTTTCTACGTTCAGGAGGTTGACTTCGGCGAGTCCTTCATTAAATGGACAAAGGCACTTTACACGTCTCCATCCGCCACAGTCGTTACTAAAGAACTAAAATCAGCCAGTTTCACTCAGAGAGGGGGACGAGACAGGGATGCCCACTCTCTCCCGCACTTTTAACTGTTTAACTTTATCGTCCTCTTCCTCCGTCGCTGAAGCTGATTGTGGCGTTTTTCCGCCTGCAGCTCGATGAACCCTGACGGGACTTTGTGTCGGCGACGCTCACACCTGCCAGGCTGTGTTTGTGTTAACACCAGGGGGCGCCGCTGCAGTGGATTCAGTATTTTCTTTACACATGTAGAGTTTGGACCAAAGAACCGGAGCCGTTTGTGCCTTAAACCGGACTCGTCTGCGATGCCTTCGGACTCGGATTCTCCAGCTGAACTTTGACTTTTCTCATGGATCTTGTTTTTAGTTTTGGGACGTTTTGTGCCTGAATCCTGTCCGTGCTGTGCCTTCATCGGAAAAAAGGTTTTACAAAACAATTTAAACCAAAGATTCTTATTGTTCCAAAGGAGATTCACACAGACCTTTATCTCTTTTGTCATGAGGAAACTTATAATGTGTCTTCAGCCTAAAAGTACTGACTATGCAATACTTTAATATTCAAAAGTGTTTGGGTCGACATGAGTGAAAATTATGTTTAATATGAAATGTTTTGTTTCATCAGCTTTAGTTCATAAACGTCTCCACTTATTTCCTCTAAAGGTACTGGATTCTTTTTTTACTCTTTAGAGAATTATATTGAACTCATTCATTATGTCTTTGATAAACCTTTTAAAGATTTCTCTTTCTGTTTTTATGTAAAGAACTTTACTCTGACATTTTTCTGACACACATTTGTAGATTTTTATCCAAAGATTCCAAGACTTTTAGGGCCACACTGCCGCGCTGTGGAACATTTCATCAAGAAGAAAAATAAAACAGAATCCAGGCGTTTCAGTTGAGACGCTTCAGTGTGAGAGTTTCCTCCAAAATATCTTAGTTTTAACTCAGATTAAAAACAGCCCAAACTCTGTCTTTACCATGTTTATTCTCTGATGTTTTGAGATTTATCCTGGAAGTAACTCTGACATGTTTGGTATCCACGTGTAGCACGAAAGGCTGTGACCGAGATGACGCTGTAATCCAAATATGGTCATTTCCTTTGTGGGAGACAGCAGCGGCTAAAGACGGGACAAATATACACAGATGTGCAGACAAAGGGACTAAACTTTAGGGCCGTTTTCTCCAAATGAGGTTTTCATTCAACGAAGAAAACTTGAAACACATTTTTCCTCACATTTATGTAATTTACAGCAGACGTTTCACATTGATCTCACTAAATGTTGTGTGATGTTCCGCAGCGTGGCTTTAAAGAACCAGCAGCTCAGTGTACAGTGTCTGATTTACATGTTTTTGTACATTCTCATTGTCTTGTCGATAAAGTCCTATCAGCCCACAGCATTATTATTATTAATATTTTATGATGTCATGTATTTACCAGATAAACCTGTATGAAAATATGAATCATCCAATTAAAGGATTCAGCAACAAAACTGTGTCGGGAAGATTTATCTGTGTCCATTTTAGGAATCCATTTATGAAGAAGGGCTGCAACTAAAGATTATTTTGATAAATAAATCAAATACCGAGAAGGACTTTTATTGTCGACAACCTGATCCTGCGTTCCATCGAACTAATTTCGTCTTTGCTACTGCCATGTCCTATGGATCTTTAGTTTAGTTTAGTTTATTTATTTGTTTGAGCAGTTGACCTGCTCAAAGGGAGTGAGCCGAAGCCAAAGGATTATAAGCGCCACCCCAAAAATAAAAACAATAACATTACATTTAACATTTAACATTTACAGGGTAACAAATCATAAACAAAGGAACATAGGGCAAAGTAACAACAAATAATGAAGAACAATAAGAAAACAACAGCAAAATAAAGAACAACAGCAAAAGAATGTGCTACAACTCATATCTAAGAAACATAAACTCTTTGTAAACTTTTTTTAAATGTACCAGGTTATTGCAGAGTTTGATGTTTTGATCTAGATTATTCCATATTTCTACAGCTCGTCTCAGATGCTTTTCATGGTTGTTCTGGAGTTTTGTTTATCGAAGCTCATCTTATCTCTCAGGTTGTATTTGACTTCTCGTTTGCAGAACATATTTTGTAAACTCTCAGGAAGTGACTTTTGTGAGTCTTTGAACATGATTTGAGCATCTTAAATTCAGTAAGGTCCTCACATTTCATTGTTTTTGATTTAAAGAATAATGGATTAGTGTGATCACAGTATCCAGATAAATGGATATTCTTATTGCCTTTTCTGAACTTTAAACAATGGGTCAAGATTACTTTTATACACATTTCCCAGATCTCTACACAATATGTTAAATGTGGAAGGATAAGTGAACAGTATATAGTATATAGAGCTTGTTATCAATGATATATTTAGATTTATTCATTATGGCTGAAATCTTTGCAACTTTAGTTTTAGTTTTTATGATGTGAGGTTTCCAGCTGATTTTATGATCGAGTGTTACACCAAGAAATGTTTGTTCATAGACTCTTTCAATAGTTTCGTTGTTAAGTTTAACTGGTAATTGTACATTCATTAACTATATCCTCATGGTCTACGCCAGGATCTCCAGTATTTAAGTCTTTATCCAGCCCATACGCCTGAATAGAGGAACAGTATTTATGCCGGTGGACAATGGATATTCCAGGTTAGCCCGTTAGCTCGTTACAATCGGCTACAGCTCATTAATGATGAAACGTGCGCAATAACCACAAATGTGTCAAGCCCGACTCAGTGTGAGATCATCATAAAGGCTGCTTTATGTAATTACAGCTTTATTGACATTATTATTGCATAATACTTGTTCACAGGATCGAGTCAAGATATTTTTTTCTCTGAATAGAATGTATAAGTGGCTAGCCAACTCCAGATGCTAATCGTTAGAATACAATCGACTACGACCAATGATCAAAATGCAAAATAAACTATAAAATTAACAAGCCTGGATTAGTATGTGATCATCTTAAAGGCTGCTTCATGTAGATGGTGGTTTTATTGACTCTGTTCATGCGTATTTCTTGTTTTCGCATGATTGAGCCGAGCTAATATATCTTTCCCAGCGTAGTTCCAGCCACTGAAATAAGTTTTCTTGTTGCAGCTTTTAATCCTGGGTGTTTCGGTAAAAGAAACACTGATGTGTGTCTTTGACTTTGGTGAGTCCTTCATTAAAAGGACAAAGGAACTTTACACGTCTCCATCCGCAACAGTCGTTACTAAAAGAGTTAAAATCACACACAGAGGGGACGAGACAGGGATGCCCACTCTCTCCCGCACTTTTAACTGTTACCTTTAACTTTTATCATCCTCCTCCTCCGTCGCTTCCGCTCAATGAAATGTGACGGGACTTTGTTTCGGCGACGCTCACGCCTGCCAGACCGATCCGAGCTAATAGCATTAGCTTTCTCCGATGGGAATGCTCTGTGCATCATCAAGGCCAAACACACTCCCAGCGCAGATCCAGCCACTGAAAGTAGTTTTCGCAGCATAAGGCTCAGGTGTGAAGGGACTAACACAGACTTAGACAGATTTGGGAACAATATTCGAGAGAACTGGGTCTGAACTTCCTTTTCCTGCGCTCCATTTGAAAGATAAATATAACTTTCTACTAAGAAAAACTAAACCTGGACCAAACCTGGACGATCCCTGCCCCAAACTCTGGCTCTGAGAGGAGTTTTCTGAGTTTTTCTGTTTTTTCTGTTTTTACGGCTCTTTGGGGAACACAGCGCTGACTTTTACAAACACCTCGTGAGGAGTTCAAAGACCTCGGAGAGTTTGGACAAGAACCCGAGTCCAGTCCGTGCCATAAACCGGGATTTACGAGCCGCCGACAGCTCCAGGAGAGAAACAGGAGAGACGCGGGAATGAGACAGGCCAAAACAGGGACTAAACCGGGACTAAAACAGGGACTAAACCAGGACCGAAACAGGGACTAAACCAGGACCGAAACAGGGACTAAACCAGGACCAAAACAGGGACTAACCAGGACCAAAACAGGGACTAAACCGGGACTAAAACAGGGACTAAACCAGGACCAAACAGGGACTAAACCGGGACTAAAACAGGGACTAAACCAGGACCGAAACAGGGACTAAACCAGGACCAAACAGAGACTAAACCAGGACCAAAACAGGGACTAAACCAGGACTAAAACAGGGACTAAACCAGGCAATGCAGGCAAAACAAACAGGCTAAACCAGGTCAAATCAGACCAGGACTATTCAATTCCTCATTTCCAAAATACGTGTTTGGTCACTTTGCGCAGCTATTGTTGGGTTTCAGGTTCTAGAATGTGATGATGTCACAGTGTGGGAGGAGCCAGTTTTTCCTATTAACTGCTTTACACTTTCACAAGTCATATCTAAAAAGAAAATGTATGAATTAGAAAATGATCATAATATCAGTCACTGGGTCCATGATCTCTCTGTACGAGACCAAACATTTCCTCAAAAACAAAACATTTTTACTCTATATAATATTATAGGCCTTTAGACGCTGTGATGTCACTGAAACCCACCAATAGCCTCAAACAAGTGTGAACAGGTTTGGGACAGACGTCAGGCAAACATCAGTAAATGAGCCTGAACTGTAGAAACATTTGTGTGAATCACCGTCTAAAAGCATCTCAGCTCAGTCATAATGGGACATGCTGTAAGGCCATAGCAGCACACAGGGTTTCCACAGGACATTAAAATCCATTCAAAGTCAGTTCATTAATTTAGCTAAAACTAAGGCCTTAAATGTCATTAAAAATGATAGAATTAGATTCAAACTGGCATTACATTTTAATTTATTGGAAATTGATGACATCTATATGTAATGTTTCTGTTTTCTTTTAATACTATGGACCAGGATTCTTTGTCCTTAATGGCGGGTGAACATCGTCTGGGACGTACGATCTCTCGTCATGAGGAAAATCTCCTCCATCGCTGAAGCTGATTGTGATGTTTTCCCGCCTGCAGTTCGATGATCAGGACCAGGACTAAAACTGAATCTAAAGGGACTTAGTCAGCTTAGTCCTGAGGCCTCAGAAGTACTGCAGTACAAATACTTCCATGAGCACAGACGTGTTTAACACCTTATGTCTGCGACTTTACTGCGCAGACATAAGGTGTTATTACGCCTCACAATATAGTTCCTTTTATCACTTAGAAAATCCACATGTTTAATTCTGTGTATCTAGACTTGGATCATGTAACTGTATTTAAATAAGGAAACGTGGAAGAGCTCGGTCGCTTCTAACTCCACCCCCGTTTGGCCTCATAGAGGAGAGGAGGAGGGGCTACATGCTAAGGCCGTCTGTGCTCTGTTAGCGTGACTGAGCGCACGCGTGAAGACCAGACAGGTACGCATCCACTCGTCTAAGCTCAGGTAAGAAAAGATCTGTTCCTTTGAGAAACACTGAGACGAAGTCACTTCCTGTTAGAGGCGGAATGACCCTGGCTCTTGACCCCTGACTCTGTCCCGTAAACTGAGGGGGAGGAGCCAAAGGTTCAACGCCGCCGTCAGCGACACCTGCCCCTCAGAGTCAGAGGGAAACGTCCAGAGACACGGATATCAGAGACGAAACTAAACACAAAACAAAAACTAAACACGAAACAAAACTAAACTGGAACAATATGTCACAAAATAAAACCACTTTCAATAGCATTAAGTTATTATTATTATTATTATTATTATTATTATTATTATTATAACCGCCTTATTTTATATCAAAACATAGAATGACAGGTTTTTATGTCTTTAATCTTTAAAACCAAAAAAACTTCAAAAGTCATATTTGCAACTGGATTTTAAATAAACATGTTTAATTTGTCAGAATCAACTGATCCAAGTTTAAAGTAGTACTTTTTGGACGGCCTTAAAAATGAGATGCTGCGTCTGAAAAAGAAACAAATCATTTAATCCTGATCTGGGATTCACAAGTAACACATACTGCAGTACTTCATCAGGCTGTGCAGTACTTCATTAGCCCTGTGCAGTACTTCATCAGCCCTGTGCAGTACTGCATTAGCCCTGTGCAGTACTGCATAGCCCTGTGCAGTACTTCATCAGCCCCTGTGCAGTACTTCATTAGCCCTGTGCAGTACTTCATCAGCCGTGCAGTATTCATCAGCCCCGTGCAGACTTCATCAGCCCTGTGCAGTACTTCATAGCCCGTGCAGTACTTCATCAGCCCTGTGCAGTACTTCATCAGCCCTGTGCAGTACTTCATTAGCCCTGTGCAGTACTTATCAGCCTGTGCAGTACTTCATTAGCCCTGTGCAGTACTTCATCAGCCCTGTGCAGTATTCATCAGCCCGTGCAGTACTTCATTAGCCTGTGGCAGTACTTCATCAGCCTGTGCAGTACTTCATCAGCCCCGTGCAGTACTTATCACCCTGTGCAGTACTCATAGCCCTGTGCAGTACTTCATCAGCCCGTGCAGTACTTCATCAGCCTGTCCAGTACTTCATAAGCCCTGTCAGTACTTCATTAGCCCTGTGCAGTACTTCATCAGCCCGTGCAGTATTCATCAGCCCTGTGCAGTACTCATAAGCCCTGTGCAGTACTTCATCAGCCCTGTGCAGTAACTTCATCACCCTGTGCAGTATCACCCTGTGCAGTACTTCATAGCCCTGTGGCAGTACTTCATCAGCCCTTGCAGTACTTCATCAGCCCGTGCAGTACTTTCATCAGCCCTGTGCAGTACTTCATCAGCCCTGTGCAGTACTTCATCAGCCCTGTGCAGTACTCCCCCGGCATTCCAGCCCTGTGCAGTACTCATCAGCCCTGTGCAGTACTCCCCTCAACTCACGCCCCGTGCAGTACTTCATCAGCCCTGTGCAGTACTTCATCAGCCCCCGGTGCAGACTTCACAGCCCCGGTGCAGTACTTCATCAGCCCTGTGCAGTACTGCATTAGCCCTGTGCAGTACTTTCATCAGCCGTGCAGTACTCATCAGCCCGTGCAGTACTTCATCAGCCCTGTGCAGTACTGCATTAGCCTGTGCAGTACTTCATCAACCCCGTGCAGTACTCATCAGCCCCTGCAGTACTTCATCAGCCCTGTGCAGTACTTGGCATTAAGCCCTGTGCAGTACTTCATCACCCCGTGCAGTACTTCATCAGCCCTTCATAGCCGTCTTATCAGCCTGTGCAGTACTTCATCAGCCCTGTGCAGTACTTCATCAGCCTGTGCAGTACTTCATCAGCCCTGTGCAGTACTTCATCACCCGTGCAGTACTTCATCAGCCCGTGCAGTACTTCATCAACCCCGTGCAGTACTTCATCAGCCCCGTGCAGTACTTCATCAGCCCTGTGCAGTACTTCATCTAGCCCTGTGCAGTACTTCATCAGCCCCGTGCAGTACTTCATCAGCCCTGTGCAGTACTTCATCAGGCTGTGCATACCATAGCCTGTGCAGTACTTCATCAGCCCTGTGCAGTACTTCATCAGCCCTGGCAGTACTCATCAGCCTGTGCAGTACTTCATCAGCCCTGTGCAGTACTTCATCAGCCCTGTGCAGTACTTCATCAGCCCTGTGCAGTACTTCATCAGCCCTGTGCAGTACTTCATCAGCCCTGTGCAGTACTTCATCCCTGTCAGTACTTCATAGCCTGTGCAGTACTTCATCACCCGTGCAGTATTCATCAGCCCTGTGCAGTACTTCATCAGGCCCTGTGCAGTATATTGCCCGGCAGTACTTCATCAGCCCCTGTGCAGTACTTCATCAGCCCTGTGCGTACTTCATCAGCCCTGTGCATACTTCATAGCCCTGTGCAGTACTTCATCAGCCCTGTGCAATATTTCAAGCCCTGTGCAGTACTTCATTAGCCCCGTGCAGTACTTCATCAGCCCCGTGCAGTACTTCATCAGCCCTGTGCAGTACTTCATTAGCCCCGTGCAGTACTTCATTAGCCCCGTGCAGTACTTCATCAGCCCCGTGCAGTACTTCATCAGCCCGTCGTACTTCATCAGCCCCGTGCAGTACTTCATCAGCCCTGTGCAGTACTTCATCAGACCTGGCAGTACTCATTAGCCCTGGCAGTACTCATCAGCCCCTGTGCAGTACTTCATCAGCCCCTGTGCAGTACTTCATCAGCCCTGTGCAGTACTTCATTAGCCCTGTGCAGTACTTCATCAGCCCTGTGCAGTACTTCATCAGCCCTGTGCAGTACTCATTAGCCCTGTGCAGTACTTCATTAGCCCTGTGCAGTACTTCATTAGCCTGTGCAGTACTTCATCAAGCCCTGTGCAGTACTTCATCAGCCCGTGCAGTACTTCATCAGCCCTGTGCAGTACTTCATCAGCCCCGTGCAGTACTTCATCAGCCCGTGCAGTACTTCATCAGCCCTGTGCAGTACTATAGCCGTGCAGTATCATCAGCCCGTGCAGTACTTCATCAGCCCCGTGCAGTACTTCATCAGCCCTGTGCAGTACTTCATTAGCCCTGTGTAGTACTTCATCAGCCCTGTGCAGTACTTCATCAGCCTGTGCAGTACTTCATCAGCCCCGTGCAGTACTACTTCAATCAAGCCCCGTGCAGTACTTCATCAGCCCTGTGCGCCCGCCCGGCAGTACTTCATCAGCCCCGTGCAGTACTTCATTAGCCCTGTGCAGTACTTCATCAGCCCTGTGCAGTACTTCATCAGCCCTGTGCAGTACTGCATTAGCCCTGTGCAGACTTCATTAGCCCTGTCAGTACTTCATTAGCCCTGTGCAGTACTTTCATCAACCCTGTGCAGTACTTCATTAGCCCTGTGCAGTACTTCATTAGCCCTGTGCAGTACTCATTACCCTGTGCAGTACTTCATTAGCCCTGTGCAGTACTTCATTAGCCCTGTGCAGTACTTCATTAGCCCTGTGCAGTACTTCATTAGCCCTGTGCAGTACTTCATCAGCCCTGTGCAGTATTCATTAGCCTGTGCAGTACTCATCAGCCCTGTGCAGTACTTTCATTAGCCCTGTGCAGTACTTCATCAGCCCTGTGCAGTACTTCATTAGCCCTGTGCAGTACTTCATCCCTCAGTCTTCATTAGCCCTGTCAGTACTTCATTCAGACCCGCGTGCAGTACTTCATCAGGCCTGTGCAGTACTTCATTAGCCCTGTGCAGTACTTCATTTCAGCCCCTGTGCAGTACTTCCAATCAGCCCCCTGTGCAGTACTTCATCAGCCCTGTGCAGTACTTCATTAGCCTGCAGTACCATCCCTGTGCAGTACTTCATTAGCCCCGTGCAGTACTTCATCAGTCGCACTGTGCATGTATTCATCAACCGTGCAGTACTTCATAGCCCTGTGCAGTACTTCATTAACCCCGGCAGTACTTCACAACCCTGTGAGTTACTTCATTACCCTGGCAGTACTTTTCATTAGCCCGCCCGGCATACTTCATCAACACCTGTGCAGTAATGTCAATTAGCCCTGGCAGTACTTCATCAGCCTGTGCAGATACTTCATTAGCCCCTGTGCAGTAGCTTCATCAGCCTGTGCAGTAACTCATAGCCCTGTGCAGTAAACTTCATCAAACCACTGTGCAGTACTTCATTAGCCTGTGCAGTACTTCATTAGCCCCTGCAGTACTCAATCAGCCGTGTGCAGTACCATTAGCCCTGTGCAGTACTCATAGGGCACCTGTGCACTACTTCATCAGCCTGTGGCCGTACTTCATCAACCCTGTGCAGTACTTCCACATTAGCCTGTGCAGTACTTCCATTAGCCCTGTGCAGTACTTCATGTAGCCCCGTGCAGTACTTCATCAGCCCTGTGCAGTACTCATCAACCCTGTGCAGGTACTTCATTAGCCCTGTGCAGTACTTCATCAGCCCTGTGCCAGTACTTCATTAGCCCTTTGCAGTACTTCATCAGGCCCTGTGCATACTATCATCAGCCCGCCCTGTGAGTAAACTTTCATTAGCCCTGTGCAGTACTTCTAAGCCCTGTACAAGTAACTCATCAGCCTGTGCAGTACTTTCATCAGCCCTGTTGCAAGTACTTCATCAGCCCTGTGTAGTACTTCAATCAGCCCCGTGCAGTACTCATCAGCCCTGTGCAGTACTGTTCAAATAGCCCCCGTGCAGTCTCATAGCCCTGTGCAGTACTTCATCAAGCCTGTGCAGTACTTCATTAGCCCTGTGCAGTACCTTCATCAGCCCTGTGCAGTACTTCATCAGCCCTGTGCAGTACTCATTAGCCCTGTGCAGTACTTCATCAGCCCCGTGCAGTACTTTCATCAACCGCTGTGCAGTACCTTCATCAAAACCCGTGGCAGTAACTTCATTAGCCCTGTGCAGTACTTCATTAGCCCTTCAGTAACTTCATCAAGCCCTGTGCAGTGAATTCATCAGCCCTGTGCAGTACTAATCATCAGCCCTGTGCAGTATTCATTAGCCCTGTGCAGTACTTCATCACCGCCCGTGCAGTACTTCCATCAACCCTGTGCAGTAACTTCAATTAGCCCCTGTGCAGTACTTCATCAGCCCCGTGCAGTACTTTCATCAGCCCCGTGCAGTACTTCATCAACCCTGGTGCAGTACTTCATTTCCCTGTGCAGTACTTCCATTAGCCCTGTGCAGTACTTATCAGACCTGTGGCAGTACTTTCATTAGCCCTGTGCAGTCACTTTCATCAGCCCGGTGCACGACTTCATTAGCCCCCTGTGCAGTACTTCATCAGCCCTGTGCAGTACTTCATCACCCTGTGCAGTACTTTCATTAGCGACTGTGCAGTACTTTCAATTCAGCGCCTTTTGCAGTACTTCATTAGCCCTGTGCAGTACCTTCATTAGCCCTGTCAGTACTTCATTAGCGCCGGTGCAGTACTGTTCATCAGCCCTTGCATACTTCATCACCCTGGCAGTACTTGCATAGCCCTGTGCAGACTTCATAGCCCCGTGCAGTACTTCATCAACCCCGTGCAGTACTTCATTACCCTGTGCAGTACTTCATACAAGCCCTGTGCAGTACTTTCATTAGCACCTGTGCAGTACTTCATCAGCCGTGCAGTACTCATTAGCCTGTGCAAGTACTTCATCAACCTGTGCAGTACTTTCATTGCCCTGTGGCAAGTACTCATTAGCCCTGTGCAGTACTCATCAGCCCTGTGCAGTACTTCATCAACCCTGTGCAGTACTCTCATTAGCCCTGTGCAGTAACTTCAATTAGCCCCTGTGCAGTACTTCATTAGCTCCGTGCAGTACTTCATCAGCCCTGTGCAGTACTTCATCAACCCTGGCAGTATCTTCATTAGCCTGTGCAGTACTTCATTAGCCACGTGCAGTATTCATCAACCCTGTGCAGTACTTCATTAAAGCCCTGTGCAGTACTTATCAGCCCTGTGCAGTACTCATTAGCCCTTTGCAGTACTTCATCACCCTGTGCAGTTAACTTTTCATCAGCCTTGCAGTACTTCATAGCCTGTGCAGTACTTCATAAGCCCTGTACAGTAACTTCATAGGCCTGTGCAGTACTTCTCATCAGCCCGTGCAGTACTTCATCAGACCCTGTGTAGTAACTTCATCAGCCCGCCGTGCAGTACTTCATCAGCCCTGTGCAGTACTTCATAGCCCTGTGCAGTACTTCATTAGCCTGTGCAGTACTTCATCAGCCCTGTGCAGTACTTCATCAAGCCCTGTGCAGTACTTCATTAGCCCTGTGCAGTACTTCATAGCCCTGTGCAGTACTTCATAGCCCGTGCAGTACTTTCATAGCCCTGTGCAGTACTTCATTAGCCCGTGCAGTACTTCATACCCCTGTGCAGTACTTCATCAACCCTTAGATGCAGTACTTCATTAGCCCTGTGCAGTACTTCATCATAGCCCTGTGCAGTACTTCATCAGCCCTGTGCAGTACTTCATAGCCCCTGTGCAGTACTTCATCAGCCTGTGCGTACTTCATAGCCTGTGCAGTACTTCATCAGCCCTGTGCAGTACTTCATAGCCCTGTGCAGTACTTCATTTAGCCCTGTGCAGTACTTCATCAGCCCTGTGCAGTACTTCATCAGCCCTGTGCAGTACTTCATCAGCCCTGTGCAGTACTTCATCAGCCCGTGCAGTACTTCATCAGCCCCTGTGCGTACTCATTAGCCTGTCAGTATTCATAGCCCTGTGCAGTACTTCATCAGCCCTGTGCAGTACTTCTAAGCCTTGCAGTACTTCATAGCCCTGTGCAGTACTTCATCAGCCCTGTGCAGTACTTCATCAGCCCTGTGCAGTACTCATTGCCCTGTGCAGCTTCATAGGTGCTACTCACTGTGCAGTACTTCATTAGCCTGTGCAGTACTTCATCAGCCCTGTGCAGTACTTCATCAACCCTGTGCAGTACTTCATCCCGTCAGTACTTCATAGCCTGGCAGTACTTCATTAAGCCCTGTGCAGTACTCATAGCCCTGTGCAGTACTCATTAGCCCTGCAGTACTTCAAGCCTGTGCAGTACTTCATTAGCCCTGTGCAGTACTTCATCAGCCCTGTGCAGTACTTCATCAACCCTGTGCAGTACTTCATACCCGTCACTTATAGCCCTGTGCAGTACTTCATTAGCCCTGTGCAGTACTTCATAGCCCTGTGCAGTACTTCATAGCCCGTGCAGTACTTCATTAGCCCTGACCATACCGTGCAGTACTTCATTAGCCCTGTGCAGTACTTCATCAGCCCTGTGCAGTACTTCATAGCCCTGTGCAGTACTTCATAACCCTGGCAGTACTTCATAGCTCAATACTATCAGCCTGTGCAGTACTTCATCAGCCCTGTACAGTACTTCATCACCCTGTGCAGTACTCTATAGCCCGTGCTCCATCAATCACCTGTCATACTTCATCAGCCCTGTGCAGTACTTCATCAGCCCTGTGCAGTACTTCATGCCCTGTGCAGTACTCATCAGCCCTGTGCAGTACTTCATCAGCCCTGTCAGTACTTCATTAGCCCTGTGCAGTACTTCATAAGCCCGTCAGTACTTCATCAGGCCTGTGCAGTACTTCATCAGCCTGTGCAGTACTTCATCAGCCCTGTGTAGTAACCCGTGAGACTTCATCAGCCCCGTGCAGTACTTCATCGCCCTGTGCAGTACTTCATAGCCCTGTGCAGTACTCATCCCTGTGCAACTCATCAGCCCTGTGCAGTACTTCATCAGCCCTGTGTAGTACTTCATCGCCCCGTGCAGTACTTCCAGGCCTGTGCAGTACTTCATCAGCCCTGTGCAGTACTTTCTTAGCCCTGTGCAGTACTTTCATAAGCCTGTACGCTACTTCATCAGGCCTGTGCTAGTACTTCATCAGGCCCTGTGCAGTACTTCATCAGGCCCTGTGTAGTACTCATCAGCCCCGTGCAGTACTTCATCAGCCCTGTGCAGTACTTCATTGCCCCGTGCAGTACTTTCATTAGCCCTGTGCAGTACTTTATCAGCCCTGTGCAGTACTTCATTAGCCCTGGTGCAGTACTTCATCAGCCCTGTGCAGTGACTTCATCAGCCCTGTGCGACTTCATTAGCCTGTGCAGTACTTCGCGGCCCCGTGAGTACTATCATCAACCCTGTGCAGTACTTCATCAACCCTGTGCAGTACTTCATTAGCCCTGTGCAGTACTTCATTAGCCTGTGCAGTACTTCATAGCCCTGTGCAAGTACTTCACTTAGCCCTGTGCGTACTTCTAAGCCCTGTTGCAGCTACTTCATTAGCCCTGATGCAGTAACTTCATCAACCTGCTAGTACTTCATTAGCCATGTCAGTACTTCATCAGCCCTGTGCAGTACTTTCATTAGCCCTGTGCAGTTACTCATTAGCCCTGCTGCAGTACTTCATCAGCCCCTTTGTGGCAACTCATTAGCCCTGTGCAGTACTTTCTAAGCCCTTGTGCAGATACTCATTAAGCCCTGTTGCAGTACTTCATCAGGGCCCGTGCAGTACGATTATCAGGCTGCAGTACTTCATCAGCCCTGTGCAGGTATCATTAGCCCTGTGCAGTATTCACAGCCCTGTGCAGTACTTCATAGCCCTGTACTACTTCATAGCCTGTGCAGTACTCATAAGCCCTGTCAGACTTCATCAGCCCTGTGCAGTACTTCATCAGCCCTGTGGCAGTACTTCATCAGCCCCGTGCCATACTCATCAGCCCTGTGCAGTACTTCATTAGCCCTGGTGCAGTACTTCATCAGCCCGTGCGTATCATAACCTTGCGACTCAAGCCCTGTGCAGTACTTCATTAGCCCTGTGCAGTACTTCATTAGCCCTGTGCAGTACTTCATCAGCCTGCACTCGTGCAGTACTTCATTAGCCCTGTGCAGTACTTCATCAGCCCTGTGCAGTACTTCATCAGCCCCTGTACAGTACTTCATCTAGCCCTGTGCAGTACTTCATTAGCCCCGTTGCAGTACTTCATTAGCCCTGTAGCCAGTACTTCATCAGCCCTGTGCAGTACTTCATTAGCCCCCGTGCAGTACTTCATCAGCCCTGTGCAGTACTTCATCAGCCCTGTCAGTACTTCATTAGCCCCTGTGCAGTACTTCATCAGCCCTGTGCAGTATTCATAGCCTGTCATACTCATCGCCCTGTGCAGTACTCAGCCCCTGCAGTACTTCATCAGCCCTGTGCAGTACTTCATCACCTGTACAGTACTTCATTAGCCCTGTGCAGTACTTCATAGCCTGTGCAGTACTTATCAGCCCGTGCAGTACTCATCAGGCCTGTCATACTATAGCCCTGGCAGTACTTCATCAACCCTGTGCAGTACTTCATTAAGCCCTGTGCAGTACTTCATCAGCCTGTGCAGTACTTCATCAGCCCTGTGCAGTACTTCATCAGCCCTGTGTAGTACTTCATCAGCCCTGTTACAGTACTTCATCAGCCCTGTGCAGTACTTCATCAGCCCTGTACAGTACTTCATCAGCCCTGTGCAGTACTTCATCAGCCCTGTACTTCTCAGGCTGATGCAGTACTGCAGTACGCAGCAGCAGATACTTGTCCTGGCCCCGCCCCCTCGTGTCACATGACTCTCATAAACCTCTGTCACATCTGGAGCTGGTTACAGCGGAGCCACGGTCTGAGCCGACTTAACCCTTTACTGCACCAATACTACGAGTACTATTACTACTACTACTGCTACTACAAGTACTACTACTACTACTACAAGTACTATTACTACTGCTAACCCTAACTAGCTTCAGGTAAACGGCTTAAAAAGTGAAATAACTCCTGCCCAGGAAGTAACTTTACTAGAATACAGTTACTCAAAGTGAGTATTCTAAGTATGTATCAGTTACTGGGTCCTGGTGATTATGCAAAACAAAACAGGAACATTTTGCCACAAAGTCAAAAAATTCAGCCATCAAGAAAATGTAAATGACAATTTTTAGCAAATGCTGCAAAAAGAATCTTGAAATATGTCATGTTGTCCTTGATTTGTAAACAGTGTAAGTAAGCTCCTCCTCCTCCTCATCTAAAGGTGTCAGAGCGAGGAGGGAGATAAAGGAGCTCTATGTTTCCTTTAACACCTCCTTTACAAACCTCGGGATGTTCCTGATCAGCCCATAAGGAGCTGAGAACAATCCCACAATGCACTGCTGCCTCCTGAAGGATTCCAGACTCTCTGATCTCTGCAACAGAATAAAAACATAATCTATATGAAAGTATAAAGCAGGTCCTGCAGTGTTAGAGCCACAGCAGCATCTGGACCTTTGATTAAAGGAAATGTATGAACTTAGAACATGACACACTTTAGTTTAGAAAAGAACCAAAGTGAAGCCACAGGGTCATTTGCATAAGATCCACTAATGCAGCGTGAGTGTGAACTAAAGGACAGGCTTTATGAACATCAGGGATAATTACACTTGTTTATTTAACACATCATTCATTTGTGCAGCTGCTCAGATTCTGTGGGTCATGTTAACCTGAAGTTTGTTCCAGGAGGATATGGAGCGAGTATTAAAGGACGTTTGGGAGGTTCAGGTCCTCCTGAAGGAGCAGCTGAAGCTCCTGATCCTCAGGGTCGACCTCATGACGTCAAAGGTGAAGATCCAGCCTTGGTAATGGAATCACTTTGTTTTATATGTTGTCCAATGAGCTCACCTACTGGTGAAAGTTAGAACTGCAGTTTCTAAAGTCTGAACATGTTTCAGTCAGAATCTGAGTCTTTGCTTTGAGCTCAGAACGGCATCGTCTGTAATGAACTCATTCTCTGCATTATATTATATTTTTATGTTTGAACATGTTTTGTGCTGAGCTTATAATTATCTCCCTTCTTTGAAGTAGTTTTACAGTATTTAGAGTATTTCAGTTTTACACATAACTCATTCAAAGCTGCTAAAGAAACTAAGCAGTGTTTCTTGGATGAATGAGTGAGTTAGACTCACAGTGACAAAACCACTGAAGATCCTTTATTGTGATCTTTATATTGGTCCAAACACAATATAAATGTGAAGGTATGTCGTGTAAAGGCTCATGTTACTGTGTTTAAAAAGGGAAAATGTGGAACAGCTCGGTAGCTTCTAACTTCACCACAGTTTGGAGCTATACCTTTGCTGGAAAGGCTAAATGCTAACAACATCTTTGGTCTTTTTGTGTGACTGAGCGCTCGCACAAAGACCAGACAGGAACGTATCAACTCGTCTAAGCTCAGGTAAGAACAGATCAGATCAAACTTTACTTTTCATACAAGATGTAACACAAAGTGCTTTATGTGCTTAAAAATCATTAAAATAGTCCCACCAGCAAATATACATAAATAACAACAACCCCCACCTCCCCCGCACACACCCGCACCACACACACACACACACACACACCACACACACACACACACACACACACACACACACCACACACCACACACACACACACACACACACACACCACACACACACACACACACAGACACACACAACACACACACACACACACACACACACACACACACAGACACACACACACACACAACACACACACACACACAGACACACACACACACAGACACACAGACAGACACATATACATACAGACACATATACACACAGACACATATACATACAGACAGCCCAGCTGTTAAAAGTCTTAAATAAAATGGACATAAAGTGGGGAAATAAGGCTGAGTACAGATGAACTGAAAGAGACCAAGAGAGATCTCAGTCTGGAAAAACGCTGGCTGTACTTTAAGTTTTGCTTGATGAAATAAAGGAAATAATAACAATGAAAACCAACATAATATTATGTTTATTGTTATTGTGATATGGTTAAATTCAGTATTACATAAAAAAGTATTTTTCATTTAAAATAATAAAATAGCACAGATTAACTGTGACACTATTTTCTAACTTGATTCAAATGTATTATCACATATTCAGTTACACGGGTTAGACCTGATAGTTTCTTATACAAACAGTATAATGTCAAAAACTATTCATGTTATATCGTTTCAGTATTCTACTATTAATGTCATGTATAAAAATGACCAACTTGCATCTAGTTCCTTTAAGTTCAAATTCATGTCTATTTCCAATAATCATCATAAAATCCAGTTCATTCGTTCCATATAAAGGAGATAAAATCAGACTCAGTGAAGCAGTCAACAAACTGTGTGCTCTTCTGGATTACCAACACCTGAGGGACTAAGGTGTGGCTCCCCTTTATAGAGCACCACCACAGCGCCTCCTAGTGGTGACACATGGCTCCAACAAAATGTAATCATCATTATTAGAAGAAACAACATGGCAAGACAACTCATGAACTCAAACTGAAAATTCATCTGAGTGGACGATATCTCACACTTTGTCCTGATAAGTGTTTATGGTTTATATAATGAGGAAATAAAAATGTCATATCATCAAATAAGAATGGCTTTCACAGCACTGTTGACTTTAATCTGTGAAGTAAAGATCAAAACTGCTTTGATGTGTGTGTGTGTGTGTGTGGTGTGTGTGTGTGTGTGTGTGTGTGTGTGTGTGTGTGTGTGTGTGTGTGTGTGTGTGTGTGTGTTTCTGTGTGTGTGTGTGTTTCTGTGTGTGTGTGTGTGTGTGTGTGTGTGTGTGTGTGCGTGCGTGTGTGTGTGTGTGTGTGTGTGCGTGTGTGTGTGTGTGTGTGTGTGTGTGTGTGTGTGTGTGTGTAGCATATAGACGCTCTGTCTCCTCACCTGCTTCTCAAACGTGCAGTCACTTGTTGTTGTTACAGTGTGTGCAGTTTGTCCTCTGTTCCACTGACTGTCCAGCAGGGGGTGCTGCAGGGCTCCATGAGCTGCAGTTACTTTTACAAATCTCCAACAGTTTTTAGATCTTCGTCTGCAGCAAAAACAAACTTATGACCTTTTCAAATGCAAAAACCAAAGACACATAAATGTTGCCCTTCACACAAATATCTCGGCTTCATTATCGACAGTTCTCCCTCATTTTCAACATCTGGTCAAGACGTTAAAAGTTAGACTTGTCTTAGTCTTGTTAATCTTTTAGGGCCAAACGTTTGGTGTTATGGGGACATCACTCACCAGGGTCTCCTTTACTCCCATGTAGATATTCACATGTTCATTTACAAAACATGACTTTAATTCCCTCTTATTCACAGTCACAAACCAAGCACCTGTTACAGCCTCCGGTCACAGGTTTGATTCCTCCTGTTGGTTCCCAGAGTAAAGACTGAAATGAGGTAAAAGGCTTTTCACATTTCTGCTTCTTTTGATTTGAAGAGAGAGTTTTGGGGGGTCAGCCCTATGTTCCTGGTACCTATGTTCCCCCACTTCTATTGATTAAGATTAGGCACCAGCCCACTATCCTTAAGGTTAGTGTCTAGGGCAGGGTCAGGGTTAAGCTGATAGATATATGTATGACGTTTCACACTCATGACTTGTGACTGGTTGAAGTACCAACTCACCTATGGAAAAAAAATGTGCACCCGGGGAACATAGGACCCGGGGAACATAGGACCCGGGGAACATAGGACCCGGGGGACATAGGACCCGGGGAACATAGGTATGCACCCGAGTTTTGGAGAGTTGGATCTGCTGCTGCCTCTCGGCCAGGTCACTTTGTAAAAGAGATTGTAAATCTCAGTGAGTTTTTACCTGGTTAAATAAACACCAGTGTTTGTATGCATGAAGAGCAATATGGTTTAAAGACATAATGAGAGTCTGCACTGGTTTAAGGCAGTGATAAAACCCTTAAACCAAATACTTACACTGTGGTTTAAGTTTCACTGTGACGGATCAAAGACATTATAAAAACACTGATAAGATAAACCCACAGACCTTTGTCTCTGGAACCATAAACCGTGATCTTTGAACGAATAAAGGCGTCACATAAAGGGAATAAACTGAAGATAAGACTGTTTATAATCTTTTATGGGATCAGACAGTTTAGTCTTTCAGGACGTGACTCCAAAGCAGAGATGCACAGAAATCTACAAGACCAAAACAACTAAACAACTATCAGACAAATATGAGCCCAGGGCTTCCACACACATATAATCAACAAAACAATATTTCTATGAAGCATAAGGCCGTTCACAGTCAGTCCCAATGTAATGTTAGGAAAACACAGAAATATGAACCACTGTCTACAGCTGTGGCCAAAGGCAGACCCTGTGTCATTCATTCAACTATTCCTCCCACATCACTACATTTCTTAGTTCAGTTTTGTAAAAGTAACATCAGTATCACAGCTGTACTGTGTCACTAACATGTCTGCAGTATTAGCTTCAGAATGTTACTGAAGTGCCCTGTATCACACAGTAACACTGCACTGTGGATAATAATACTGCAGTCTTACCTTGAAGGTTTACGGTTGACATGAGGCTCTGCTATATTGGTCTTTGTCTGGCAGAATATTCTGTAAATAAGCATGTGAGAGAGAGAGCACAGAGGGAGCAGAATGAAAGCTGTGAGGAGTTGGCCCTCCATTAAACGTACATTTCTATAAAAATTACATCAATCGTTGTAAAAATCTTCATTTGTGCTGTTTTTGTTTTTGAGATATTCATGATTCTTCTTTGCATGCAGTGTGTGTTGCCGTGCGCCTCTGACACGTGCGCGCCTCTGACACGTGCGCGCCTCTGACACGTGCGCGCCTCAGAGGAGGACGAGGGTGGACACTTTAAGGCTCTACAGTTTGTAATAGTTTAAAAAACCGAACCACTAGAAACGAAAATCTTTACAGCACAAATGTAACTCATTTAAAGCTTTATAAGGAGCAGGGTGACCTCAGATCTGACCAAGAAAACATTCATATCTCAAATTATTTATTTATTTCATTCAAAAAGTGACATCATGCAATCACTGAAAGACCCTCAAGCCAACACAGCACGAATGAAACGGAGCAGAGGAGAAGAACAAGTCTTATAATATCTGTCCCTTTTGTTACTTCACACTTTACATGCTGTCTTTTAAAAAGATGTGCATATATATATATATATATATATACATATGGTTACAGTCATATACATATTTACAGTCTTTTCTGATGTTTTTTGTATTCTATATTTAATTATTTACAATATATACAATAAATACCGAACTGTTATATTCCTAAATGTTTACAAATGGTCAAAAAAGAAACAAACCATATTCATGTTTGTTCAAATCAAATATCTCACATTATTCATGTCCAAGTCTAATTTTCATACTTCTTTATCATTGCAGCTTTTATGTGTTTCTTCCTGACTCTTTCACTTCTTTCTGAAGTTTATTCCATAGACTCTGTCTCTGTAACAGTTTGTTCCATTGCTTTCGAATTGAACCTGGGTTTTTTTAAAGATGTCTGTAACTTTCAGATTGTAGTGGCTTTCTCTTGTCTCTCTATTTAAAGGGGGGGGGGGTAATGTTCACAAGTCTCAGACCACGAGTCGGAGTCGAGTCTCAAGTCCAAGTCGACTGGTCATGGGGTCAAGTCAGCTTTAAGCCTAATTCTTCTTTTCAAAATATGTTTAATCTACTTGAGAAAATCCAACAATAATTTCTCAAGATTTAGTGATTTTGAAAATTTAGACTCAAATCAAACTTTTACAAATCTAATGGATTTGGATTTGAAGCCTAATCAATATTTAATCACCACAAAATAAAAATAAAAACATTTATATATTGCCCCTCCTGGAACTGCAACCTTAACGTGGTGGAGGGTTTGACCTGAATGATCCTGGAGCTCTGTTGTCGGGGGCTTGGTGCCCCTGGTAGGGTCTTCCATGGCAAACAGGTCCTAGGTGATGGGTCAGACAAAGAGCGGTTCAGAAGCCCCTTATGAGAGACCAACAGGCCCGGTTAGAACCATGAGGCCGTCCTTCTGTGGACCCACCACCTGCAGGAGGAGCCATATTGGACTGGTGCAGCTCCAACAGCTGCCCCCACGACCCGGCAACGGACAAGTGGAAGAAGATGGATGGATGGATTTATATATTGAATGCTCCAGTCTATGTGCAAAATGACTGGGACAGCATTTTAAGGAGGGGGACCCGGGAGGGCCTACTTAAAAAAAAAAAAAACGAGATACACATAGCCTTGGGAATCCTGTGCATCATCGAGGCCCAAACACATTCCCAGCGCAGATCCAGCCACTCAAATACGTTTTCTTGTTGCCGCTTTTAACTTTTAACTTTGAGACAGTTTTTGTTTCATGTGGATTCTTCCAGTAATGACTGAGATATGAGCCAAAAACTAAGACGAAAAAATCAGCAATTCACCAGTTACCATAGTTACCATGGTTACCGTCATGCAATTTTCAGTAGCTCCGCCTCCATTTAAAACTATGGCTCTTTAGAACGTTGCAATGTCACGTGACCACAGTTTATTGGCGCTGCTCTCCGTGAGCAAACGTGTATTCTGTTTGAGGTCATGTACATGCACATCTGTCAAGAATGGATGAATCAAAACAACATGTTTCTATTCACCCTGTACCTTTACACGCGTGTACAGCGTGGGGAAGGTACAGGGTGCAGAACAAGGGGGTACGTTTATTTCCAAATGATTTAAAACAGACGACATCAAACAGTGTATCAGCCGTCGCCTCCATGCTTATGTTTTCTCCGCCTCTCGGTTTATGATTGGACTGATATTGAGTCATTCCATTAGTTTCACCCACAGCCTCCCAGGTGACCCTCTCAGATCTCCATGAATTTTGTTATTTCAGTTCCTCCACATGTGTAATGAACATATGCAAAGTGATTTGCTCTAATTCCCAATAGTTATTTATTTTTATTACAATTTACAGTAGTGACCACCGTTTCTGCTCGCGGGTGATTTTTGCATTTGTGAGCACTTTTAAAGAGATTGTAAACTTCTGGATTTATAGCCTTCTAAAATGGCAATTGTGAATTTATGATTTTTTCCCCCCAAAATGTCAGGGGCTCTAGAAAGGAAGTGTATTGAGTGATCATCTACATATTGTAGGTTTTAGTTTATTATTATTAACCTCACTGCAGTAAAAGCAGGATGTGGATCTAATAAAGGATCTTTGAGTTATAGCTTCACAGAGATGGTCCTACTCAGAAAAGATAACCCTCTAGTCTCTGCAGGATTTGACCACATAGTCACTACTGAGACACTTCAAAAATGTTTCCCAGATAGAAACATATCAGTCAGAACATTTGTATCTCAAATGGGTTCATTTTGAAAAAAATATTTTGAATGCTACTCTTTTTTGCAACAACAAAAAAAGTGCATTTCTAACCATCTATTCATTGTTAAAATAAAAAAGACAAGGTTTATAACGACAGAAATGCATATTTATGAACACAGACCAATATGAACATAACATTTTAGTTTTGCAAACATGTTTCTTGAGATGACACATTTTTGAACAGTTCTGTTGAACAGTTCATGATCAGTACCAGCCTGTGTTTATGATGCTCACTGGTCCATTAGCGACATAATGCAAAGAAAAGGATGTATTTGTAAACTTGATGAAACAAGAAAGAGAAAACATTTTTTTAGGCCCCAGAAAAAGCACCCAGACAAGTGTTGGACCATTTCCCCGTGTTCTTTGTGCTGTGAACGAACCTATGATGATCCACCAAACTGGCAGACAGTAGTTTAAAAACAAAACAGAAAAAATAATCTTATGTTTTAATCTATCTCAAGAAAAATGTTTGCAAAACTAAAATGTTATGTTATGTTCATATTGGTCTGTGTTCATAAATATGCATGTTTTTGTCGTTATAAACCTTGTCTTATTGATTTTTAAATGAATAGATGGTTAGAAATGCACTTGTTTTTTGTGTGTGCAAAAAACGAGCAGCATTCCAAATATTATTTTAAGCATGAAGTCATTGCAGACAGGTAAACATGTTCTGGCTACAGACTGAGATATGGCTCTATCTGTGTTTAAAATGTGAAGTGCCTCAGTGGTGACTACATGGTCAAATCCTGCATAGACTAGAGCAGTGGTTCCCAACCTTTTTTCCTTGAAGCCCCCCCAGCCCCCTGCGTGTGCCCCCCCCCCACAAATGTATCAAAACATGAAAAATCATTGCTTATAAGTCTTTATTTCAAACAAATGAACTGACATTGGAGAGTTTAATGCACCTGTGGTCCTGACTTGGTCATGTTTGATGATTTTAGACCATTTATTTTACTCAAATAATGTCATTTGTGGCCTGACCCTCTGACCAGGCAAAGCTCTGGGCCCCCTGCAATCCCAGGGCCCGCCCCCCAGGTTGGGAACTACTGGACTAGAGGGCCAGAAGAAGAAGAAGAAGAAAAAGAAGAAGACTCAATACATGAGTGACAGTAAATGTATTTTAACAGACTGAAATATGCTTCAGTTTGCAGATATAGAGAGATACAAATGTATTTATTATTTATTTATTATAGGGACAGTGCATATTAATATACATTATGTAAATATGCCAGAATAAGCCTAAGGGCTACTTTTCATCTGTAGACCCTGGGCAGTCATTATGTGTCCTCCTGAAGGGTGAATTACAATTATACACATAACACAATCTGATAAAATACAACATAGTAAAATATATAAAAACAGCACAAACCAAACATGACAGACATTATAAGACTGTTACAAACTCAACAACAAGTCAGACAAATAAGGGACAAGAGGCCAGCAGGGGGCAGCGAGAGGTGATGTCAGTGCTGACAGCTCTGATTCTCAATGAGACTTTTTTTAAACTGTATTTTAAAGGAGTTACAGTATATGTGTTGATATTTCTAATTGTTGTGGGGGTAAGATTCCATTCATGGGCAGCTCGGACAGAAAAGGTGGTTTGACCAAAGATACTTTTTCTCAGAGTGATGATACAGTCGCCTCTCGCTGCTGCTGCTGCTCTGGTTCTCCTGAGTTCTGTTGTTCTGGTGTGAATCAACTGTCTAAGTGCGGGTGATGACAAACCATGTATTATTTTATAGATGAGGCAGAGATGAGAGTATCTGACCATGTTTTCCTAACTTGAGTAAATGATGCTTTTGTAATAGTGGACAGTGAGTTTTTATGGTGCGTTTGTGCCGGGACTGGATGGGTTTGGGAGTTGTGACATTGACATGTGACCAGGCAGTTAAACAGTAGGTTAAATGAGAAAAGATCATTGAGTGCATGTACATTTTTGCTGCTTGTATTGACATTTGGTGCCGGATGTGTCTGAAGTTGCTGAGGGTGAACTTGATGTGATTACTGATCATTTTAACATGTGGTTTGAATGACAGTTTTGAGTCAAGAATTACAGCAAGATATTTATACTGGGTTACATTCTGCAGCCGTTCACCTGACACACGAACATCAGGCTCATCAATAACACTAGTATGAGACTTAGTGAAAAGCATTGATTATTCAGATATGACTGAATCCATTTGATAGTATTTATGGAAACATTAAAGTTGTATAATTTACTCAGCAGGATGTTGTGATTTACTGTATCAAATGCTTTTCGTAAATCAAGGAAGACTGCACCAACAACCCCTCCCTTGTCCAACAACCCTCGGATGTTCTCGATAAAGAAGCAGGTGGCAGTTTCAGTCGAGTAACTGGTTCTAAAGCCAAATTCAATCGGGTTTAGGGCAAAGGAGGTGTTATTGAGGTGTTCAATTATTTGATTGGAAACTTTTCAGCAACTTTGAACATCATGGGAAGTATACTTATAGGTCTGTGAAACTTTTTTTAATCTATCTGTACATTTCCTCTAGATTTCTTATTGCCTGGTCAAAAGTGATGTTTCTCCAATCTCTCAGAATTGCTCCACCACCTTCATATTTTCGTTTATAGTGCTCCTCTATCTCCCTTTGAAATGTGCAGACGACCCACTGCCAGTAGGACGTCTGATACATGTCAGGGGTGATGCTCCATGTGTTGTATGGAGGGCCAGCGGAACGATATTGTTTGAAAGGCACGAATCCCTTTGAAGAAACAGAGTAAAAGGATCCATTACCTCCTACTTTTGTTGAGCAGAATGTCACAAACTCCTCGTCTGGTGTCAAAAAGTGACGGCCAAGGGCAAAAGGAGGTCTATGAAAAGGAGTGCTATGATCGGCACCATATTCACTTTTATGATCTTTGATGGTGTTGGTGCAAACTGCAGCGCAGAAAGGACATGTTTCCCAGCAGCAGTCACACAACTGATCGATGAGGATCTGGTCTGGCCTCAGTCTGAACCACTTTACCTTGTTCACTGAGAGATCGGCAGAGATGGAGTTTAGTCCTGTTTCTATTTCTTCCTTCAGAAAATCAAAGTTGTTCACATCAGTAAAGTTTTGAGGGTCTATTGTTATGAGTTCTCCTTTGATGGATCCTGTAAACTCCTTCAGCCACATGTTTATGTTTCCATTGTGTTTTTTGGTCGTCTCTGATGCCTCATGAAGAGCATGAAGAATCTGTTGCTGGATGTTTGAGATTTTCTGTTTGAAGAAACTGTTGCATTTATCCTTGTACTCTGTGTGTAGGAGATTGTTCACTTCTTCTCTGATGAAAGTCTCAGTGTAGGTTTTTGGATCATTGATGTATTTAATATATCTGTTAAATTCTCTCTTTTCTGCCAGTGACTTTAACACATGTTTGTCCAGGTTGAGTCTGTTCTCTTTGAACGCTGGGACATTACATTTCATGTCTCCAGCGATATCAATAGCAGTCTGGTTACACACAGCTTCAGTCATGGAGGTCTTCAGTTTCTCACAGATCAGTTCAGCGAGAACAACAGCTGAGGAGCTTCCTTTGCAGAAACTCCTGAAGACACTGTAGTATTCATCTTTCTTACGTTCTAAATATGTGCGGACGTCATTGTTTTTGATGAACTGAGAATGAGACTCTGAGATCCACCTCTGTGTCCTGTAGAACACAAACAGCATCAGATCCACTTTAAACTCTTTCTTTAGAGGATATTTCCATTCTTTTAATGATTCAAATTCAGCAATAGATTGTTTCACATTCAAACTCATTTCACTCAGGTAAGATGAACTGTAGCCTCTTTGTACCACAGGCTTTTGCCTGATTTGTTCTAAAGTCTGTTTTACAACATTATTGATGAGGTTTTTGATCTTCTCTTGGTCTTCATGTGGAAGATGACCAAATGAGGATACATTTTTTACCATTTTATTCCAGGTCTCCTTAAACATACCCTGGCTTACATACTCAGTATAATCTCCATGCCAAGACAATGTCTTGTAATGTTGTGAATGTTTTTGAGATATGATTAAGTCAATTTCAAATCCCAGCTCCTGAATGGCCTGAATCTGATCCTTCTCTAAGTTGATCTTTTCAGCAGGTTTTATGCCTCTGGTCAGTTCAGAAACCCACTTCTCCCAATCATAGTTAAACTGTTTACGCAGTGTTTGATCATCTGGTAAGTTGTCTTTCAGTTTAAGAGCGAGCTCTTTGCTCTTATGTAGGAGGTTCTTCTCAAATGCTGTCTTTTTGTCCTCAACCTCTTTACTTGCTTTCTTCTGTTCAATCACATTGTTCAGTTTTTTCTGAAGTCCATGAACCAGTTCATCCAGAAAGTGTTTCATTTTGAGTTCATGTTCGGCACGCCACTGAATTAACATTTCTTTGTCATTTTCGCCTGCAAAGTACTTTGTCATTGAATCCTTAATTTCTTTATATTTATTGTCAACTTCTTCATAGAGAAGATTGTCATCAACATTACCAAGTTCTCCATTTTAATTGTATATAAAGTTTCTCTTCAATCTTCAACATCTCACTTCTCAAAGCCCAGGTCCAGTTTCCGTATTGAACTTCTAGTTTCCTGTAAACAGCGATCTCCAGAGTGTTTTTGAAGCTGAACACAAAGTTCTCATTTAAAAGAGCTTCCCACAGATCTGCAACTTTAGTATTGAACTCAGAGAGAGTGACTCCAGGAGATTTCTTTGCTTTCTCGAGGATAAAGCTCTTCAGATCTTGGACACATTCACTGTATCCTGGATTTGGAGGAGCCATCGGAGGACTTCCCTCCCACAGCTGAGCAAAGTACTTCACATCTTTCTGAACGTCAAACTCAATGATGTCACTGAAACTTTCAGCATCACAAACTTCCTCTTTAGCCGCGAGTTGGACCATTTTATCCAGTTTTTCCAGCAGTTTCCTTTTTCCATCCATGTTTTCTCTGTAGCACTGACATCAGAGACATTTTGATGAACAAACACACAGCTCGGTGAAAGTCGGACTTTCTTCATCCTCATGAAAGCCTGGACCACAATCTGCAGAACGTCCTGCATATCAGAGGGATTCTCTCCAAAGATGTTCACCAGAGTCATGTTTCCCAGACCAACAACAAATGTAGCAAGTTCATTGTCGTGATGAATGGTTTATTTCCATCTAACTCCAGAGCTCGCAGCCCTCAGTGTCCACCACAAGGATGAAGTCCCACTGAAAACCTTTCTTCATTTCTTCTGACAGTTTGAGCAGCTGCATGAAGGCTCCTCTGGTGCATCTGCCTGCACTGACTGCAAACTGGAGTCCAAACATGGCATTGAGCATCGTAGACTTCCCACTGCTCTGTATCCCCAACACAGACAGAACAAAGACCTTCTTGTTTCCCAGTTTGTAAATGACCTGATCAATAAGACCTGAGATCCAAGTCAAAGGGACGTGACCTGCATCTCCATCCATCAGCTCCATTGGGTGTCCTGAGATTATCAGCTCTGCTGCCAGCTCTGGGTATTTAGACCAGTCAGTCGGCCTCTGTCCTGGAGGTTTATCTAGACTCTTATGGGCTTCATAGATCTGAGCCATTTCTCTGAAGATGTGCTCCAGGCCACATGTGGCAGACTGAAGATCCTGACTGAGTTTTGCAAGTTCTGCATGCTTGGTCCATAACTGTTTAGATCTGTCAGAACTCTTCTTTGGTCCAAGTCCTTTGACTTTGTCTTTAGATCTAAGACCTCAGACCATGTTTGGTTATAACTTTGAAGAATTGCAGAAAGTCGATCTGTGGCATAATTCTCCAATAAGATCTGAGTCCATTTGAGGAAATACTCTCTCTCTGTTTGACACAAAGACGAGAGATGTCGAACAAAAGAACTCATCATTTCACTGCAGGAAGCTTTGACCTGATCATCTCGTAGTTTCTGGCACTCATTCAGCTTTTTAGATTTTTCTTCCTCAACATTTCCTTTGAGGTGATACAGTTCTCTGTTTATTCTGCTCCAGTCATGCCACAGTTGACCTTGACATGGAAGGAATTTATTTTTAACGTCAGACACAGGGACAGATTCAATAATTGTTGTAATATCTTCTGCAAAATACAAACTTTTTGTGCAGGTGCGGTCATGTTCATCCACTCTGAGTCCAGTGTCTGACATGGATTCAAGTTGAAAGGACTCATGTGGACCAGATATAATGTCTTCGATAATTCTTCTCAGCTCCTCAGAAACATCTGACTGGCTTTTGTCTTTAAGACCAACTTTGTATTTTCCTTTTTTGAGCTGATTTGCACTATTTCCACTGTTTTCAATAAGTGCTATGAGAGGTTTAGAAGATTCAAACAGATGTTTGATCACTGCAGCACTCTCATGTTCCCGATCCAGCATTGGTACAAAAACCACATAGACTGAAGCCTTGTTCATCAGTATTTGCAGCTGTTTGTCGTGAGTCAGACCATCTCCATGAAGATTACAGAAGGCCACACAGTCGGTGAAGCTGTCAGTGGGTTTTCCAGAGGGACAGTACCAGGCGATCTCTGCTACACCATCCAACAGGAGGCGGTTTTTAGAGCTGCCTGGACAGTTTCTGTGGAAGAAGGTGCTGTGTCGATCATTGATCAAAGTGTTGATGAGCTGAGACTTAGACCCAGACAGAGAGCCCAGACGGAAACACAGAACCATCAGAGTCTCTGCTTTACAGATGGACATCAACTTCATGATCACTACAGTTTCATTATCTTTGGTTTCAGTTTTCTTCCAGGTCTTTTGAATCTGTCTAAACGTCCACAGAGGACACTCAATGTCCCCAGTGAAAGGGTCAGGCACCAGCAGAGGTAAGGCGTACTGACACTGGGACAGTTTAGTGACCATCTTCTGCTTTAGAAAGCTGTCTGAGCAGTGAAACACCGCCATCTGGAGGTCCAGAGGATGGATGTTGGTCTGTTCTGATACACTAGATAAGTTCTCAACTGGGGCAAAAAAATCATCTGTCTCTTTATGTTGGCATACATTAGATACATTTGTGTTTTCCTGTTTAGCCTGAATGTTCCTGGCTCTGTAGTCTAACATTAACAGTTTGTGGAGATAAACAGAGCAGAGGTCACTCTCACTAAGCTCTTCTTCATGTTTCAGAGTCGGTTTGATCTGAAGAAACTCTGCAGTGGTCAGTTTATTCTCAGATCTGTCCTGAAGGTGGAGTCTGCTCAACATCGTCTGGAAAAAATGAAAACACAATTCAGTTATTGAAAGTGTTTCTCTGGTGTAAATGCACAGAGAGGATTGTTTTAAAGTGTCACATTACACACAATTTAAACATTAGAACAATTATACTTAATATTTGCAAATAAATACATATTTTTCCTAGTTTGACTGTTGTTCAGTTTTGATTGATTTTTGATTGATTTTTTTTATTTCGAGCTACACACAACACAGGCAAAAAAGCCAAAAGAAAATACAATAAAAGAGAAAATAATAATCAACACTCAAGCTCGAAAAGGAGTGGGAAGAAGACAAGCTTATTAACTCCCACTCCTGTTCATAAACTTAATAATGTGGTTGCTACAATAACACTGTTTAGTTCTTATTATCTTACAAAACGATTAACAATTAAGTTG
Source organism: Neogobius melanostomus (assembly GCA_007210695.1). NCBI lineage: Eukaryota > Metazoa > Chordata > Actinopteri > Gobiiformes > Gobiidae > Neogobius > Neogobius melanostomus. Next base: position 295,446 of record VHKM01000190.1, read on the forward strand.
GTTACATATTTACAGACGCAACAATGCAGTATATTAAGTCAACATTCACAGTATGTTACACTTTATAACAATTGAATTTTTTTTTTCCTATATCTATTTATTACCATGTTGGTATTACTGTTATTCACCATCATCACTACAGCCCATGTAAGATTCCTCTTTATCAGAGTGTTTGAATGATACATAACATACTCCACATTTATTCATGAAAGGTACAGTAATCGCAGACTGATTGATGCTCATGATAACCAGATTAGTCTTAATGATGTGTGTTAAAAAGGAGTCGGGGCTTTTCTTTCTTTTTCTTCTTTTCTGTGACTGGACCTGCTGCCAGAGGGGAGCAGCCCCCGAGCAACCGGACCATCATTTATTAAGTGTCCTATACTATGCATTAAAAGAGACAAGTTTTAGGAGTCTGCTGCCAGAAGAGGGTTTCCTCGAGCTGCCGGCCCCCACCTGTCTGCCCTGTACTATGGGTTATGTTGAATGTGGAGTACATAGATATGTGCATGTTTTACTTCTAAGAATTTAATTCCTTTGTATTAGTTCACTTCCTTATTGGACATTGGTACAGAAAGTGACACAGATTTGAGGAAGTATTTCCTTAACTGTGTCTGTTTCAGCTGTTTTATCTTAATGAGAAGTGAGTGAGTGTTTTTATGAATGACCATAATAAAGTGTATTATTGCTGTGATCATGTGAAGTGTAGAGCTCGTTCTCCTGTTTTCATTTGCTTTTTATGTCGGAAAATGAGGATTTTATTTCACAGAATCTTCAATCACTGATGAGGCTTTAACTGAGCTGAATGTGTAAGTGCATATGACAGGTTGATACGTTTTTGTTTTATATTTTTAAAATGTCATTTTGTGAAGAAAAGCCCCATAAATTGTTAATATCTGTTAAAATACTACGATTTTTTTCATGTAAAATGAGGATGAAATAAGGGGGATGTAATTAATGTGATCACATTTAGGAGCAATAAGAAGTTTTCTTTTTTATTGTAAAACCAAACAAACTTCTTCCATTGGCAAATTATTATACGCTCCGACTCAAATCAGGGTCAGACATTCTTAATTCAAGAAAATGTATTTTTACTTCTTCCTCTTTTTAGTGTAGAGCACGGCTGAGAAATTACAGCAGAGGACACACCTATTTATCAGCAGTGTCAATAATTCACACATTTTTACAGACTTTTCTTCTGAAAAGATGGATAGATACTGACACTGAAACATGCTTTAAAAAACAAAACAAAACGTTTTTTGAAATTCTTTCAAAATTATTAAATATTACCATAAACTCTCTAAATAAAGTTATGTTGTATTTAGGGATGTAACGATTCATAAAAAATTGACTTTAAGTCGATTTAAAATAAATTTAAACTCGATTTAAACTGCTTAAAGTATGAATCGATGTAAAAAATAAAATAATCGGTTCGTAACGGCACGTTCAACAAGCGCTCTCTCATGGCTCTGCTGTAAACAAACTCCTCACGCACAGTACGTAAGTAAGTTCATACGCTGCCACAAGTCTTGCGTATTGCGTTTGTGGATGCGATAAACAAACTAAACACAAGCAAGTGACTTCGAAATAGAAGACCCTCCAGCCAATTTAAAGTCAGTAGTGTGGGAGCATTTTGGCTTCCCCGTGTTTACAAAAGATAAATGGTGAGAAAACTGCAGACAGGACAAAAACAGCATGTAAACATTGCAAGAGACTGATCACATATACAAAGAGTACGACCAACATGTCACAACATATTCCCCGACACCACCACAAGAGCGAAGATTAGCAAGGGGACAAACAGCACTGACAACACATTCTTTAGCTCGCTAAAAAACATGAGACCATTTTCAACCTTAGAAAACAATGGCTTTCAGGAGATAATAAACATTTTAGAGCCGACATACACCATCCTGTCACGCCCACACTTCAACCAGAAGGTGATGCCCAAACTCTTCAGGCAAGTTTTTTTTTTTTTTTTTTTCTTTATTTCTCTCTTACAACAACAAAAATGAAAAAGCTGTTTTATAAATTAAAACCAGGCCTTATGGCATTACATTACAGACGTAGAGCACTTCCGTTCCTTTGTGACGATAGAGAGCAGGATTCAGGAGGATTACTGAGAACTGCGTGAATGAAGCCAATAACCGCTCTGGGGTGTTTTTGATAAGGAAATAGCATAACAACATGGCTAAAAACTCCAAAAAGTCGATTTTGCATGATATAGGACCTTTAAATTCTGTTAACTTATATTTATACGGACATTTCTAGAGGTGCTTTGTGGGTGTGGTCCGTGTTGAAACGACCGCTCTGGAGGGTTGTAGGTTCTCTTTTGCCGGTGGGGCAGTATGATGTTGCTTAATGTAGGATTGATATTGTAAATATAACAGGCAAAGTTGGGTCATGGAGGGGTACGTTGTATGTGTGTGTGTGTGCTGTGTTCCTGTTCTTGTGTCTTGTACTTTGTAACATGCTCCCTGTACTAGTGTGATTTGATCAATTGTTTTTATTTAAATGATGTCGGGGGTGGGGCTTATAAGCTTTTGCTTCAGCCCACTCCTGAGCAGAATTTTAACTGCTCAAATAAACTAATAAACTAAACTAAGTCCAAGCTAATGTTGTTGAGGTGCTTGAAAAGGTTACAGTGTAGTGATTACGACTGACAGATGGACATCTAGGGCAATGCAAAGTTACCTTACAATTACGGCTCATGTAATTACCGCCAAGTGGAAAATGGTTAGCTTTGTGCTTCAAACGTGTCCTGTTTTTGAAACGCACAGCGGGACAAACATTGTGCAAGTATTGAGAGATGCTGTAGCAGAATGGAAGCTGGAACGACCAAAGCATGGCATCGCTGTTACAGATAACGCAGGAAACATGGACGTTGCCATAAGGGAAGCTGGACTCGGGCCCCATATTAAGTGTTTTGCTCATACACTAAACTTAGCAACTCAGGCAGGCTTAAGGGCCTGTCACAATGGGCGCAGGGGCACTATGTGATCGTTTGCAGCCTCAAAATATGAAGGTCGTGCAAACACTTTCTTTTGGAGCACGGGCATCTCCACGAGCGACCGCTATTGACCGCATGAAAAGGTGTGAATCGCAGTGGGATCAGTCGCAGCTGAATGTCATGCACACAATTCAGTGGAGGTTGATTGTGACTGAATATCAACGCTACGGTCGCAAGAATGGTGAAAGATAAATCGTCTCAGTCACACAGATGGTGAGAGACTGGTGAGCGCCACTATCAGTCTCGTAGAGGCTAGACGCTGTTTCCTCTTCCCCTGTTTGGTCTAGAGCGCAGGACGTTTTTTCTGTCCGAGCCCGGCCCTTGGAGGGGGCGGGGGATGGGGGGCTCATAAACCCACTGTTACCTCGTAGCGCAGGTGAATTCAATACTTGTCAAAACTTCTCTCAGTCCGTGCGCTTAGAGCGAACACACACCGAGACGCTTTGAAACACAGTTTCACCATATATCTGTGCGCTTCACAGAACCCATTAACCTGCTAAAAAGAGCCACGTTTGCCCTCTCTCTTTCAACACGGACCTACGTGTTATAATTATTTAGGCTAAATGGATAAATCCCCCTCCTGGAGGCTCCATCTTAACATGGTGGAGGGTTTGACCTGAATGATCCTGGAGCTCTGTTGTCGGGGTCTCCCAGGGCAAACAGGTCCTAGGTGACGGGTCAGACAAAGAGCGGTTCAGAAGCCCCTTATGAGAGACCAACAGGCCCGGTTAGAACCATGAGGCCGTCCTTCTGTGGACCCACCACCTGCAGGGGGCGCCATAGGGGCTGGTGCTATGTGACCTGGGCAGCTCCAACAGCTGCCCCCACGACCCGGCAACGGACAAGTGGAAGAAAATGGATGAATGGATTTGGGATAAATCATGTGTTCAAAGCGCTGCATGGTTTGAGAAAAGCCTTTGAAGTGAAGTTACACAGCACGTAATGTTGGCATGGCACATGACGCACTGTGTGTCTGCACCGCCACAGAGTGAACCATTTCAGACAGTTCTGGGGTCTCATTTATAAAGCCCACGTACGGACAAAATGAGGCCAAAACCTTCCGTACGAACTGTTCTGCGCCAAAGGTGGTATTTATAGAAATCAAACTGAACGTGAAACATTAGGCACCGCCACACTAGGTTTGTACCTGGCGTACGCAGTCGGCTCTTCTGAAACGCTGCAAACACACGAGGAGAGGCGAGGGAAAGCAGCAAGGGAGGTCGGGTTGAGGAAATGAAGTCTGGTGCACATTTTTAAACTGCTCATTTCTTTATTTTCTACAGAAATGATTGAGATCATTAAAATAAAATCTAGGAAATCAACCGTTGGCTTTGTGTAGTGTTTCAATCTTTCGTTTATATACTTAATACAAATATTGTAGTCATGTGTGACACTCAAAGACGTGCACGCTCATGACGCTCATGCACGGACACCGGAGCGCACTGCCGCCGGCTGGAGAAGCAGGAAGGATCCGAGCCGCTCTGTGCTTTTAACCAAAGTCTGACCAACTCCTGTGGAGGCCGTGCTGAGGGCTGGTCCAAGGCACAAGTCCATTCAGAGACGCTGCAGCTCCACAACCTCTCTCTTTCTCATACCACCCGGACTCTGCTCCTCATTCATGCCCAAAGCGAACCGGTGCCTCATCCCCACTGCACGTACAGCGAGCTCAAAAAACAATAGACTATCTGAGTGATTCAAAGCCCACCGAGCTTATTCTGTAGTTTCAGGAAATTTGAGCTCCGTGAACAGCACTGGGAAATATCACAATCAGCGTCTAAAAGGCTCTTCTTTACGTTCTAAAAGTGTATTTCCAAAAGTGTTATTGATGAGACTCTGCACTCTGCCAGTAGGTTACTTGTGATCAGAGAAACAGCGGTAACATGTCAGTAACGATCCACCCGGCCTCTGCCGTCACTGCTGCGGCGTGTGGCCCCTCCCTCTCTGCTCCCGGGGTCTCGGTAAAACCCTGTCATTATCGCCTCATGTTTAGGTAAATCTCATTCATAAGTTACTTTGCATATCCTTATATGGTGACATGGAGGCGTGCAGGGGGCGTGACGTGAGGAGGGGTCATGTGTGCACATTTCTGCTCCAGGTGGAATTTGTGAAGGGAGTTTACGTGGTGCTGCGCGTACGGAGGGTTTCATAAGTCACAATTTTTTCTCCGTACGTGAAGTTTGGGTTTTGCTCGTACGGACTCTTATAGGCAGATTCTCACTGACAGTTTCATAAATGAGACCCCTGGACTGTCACGTTCACTTTGTGTCAGAGTTCAGCGAGCTCCACAGAGCGCTCCCTCCTTTAAAGTGCAGACAGGTTATCAAGTTTTTATAATTCTTCTTGATTTGGTGGGATAATACCTGTGTTAAGGAAAATATCACAGTTTTACACCCATAAAATATCAGCGTGTGGAGAAAATATGATTAAAAAGTCAAAACTAGGGATGGGTACCGAACCCCGGTATCATAACGGCCCCGGGGCCACGTGTGTCGGTCCACCCGGACCGATAAGCTCCAGCCTTATGTAACAGAGTTAAAAGTATTTGTATTCCACTTGTCATGGACACTGGTGTTATGGTGGGGCAGCGCCCTCTTGTGGTGACAAATTCTATAAGTATTGGAGACGAAGTGTGCTCGGTGCCATTCTGACTATGAGCAGGCCGAGGTAAGGTCACGATTGTTGGGGTGTCTGATGAAATTATATTTTTACGTTTATTTTACATTTGTATGGCTGTGGTATGCGTGTAGAATTAATAAGGACCATTTTTAGTTATGTACTTTTTAACTTTTATTTGATTATATATAGAAATGTTGTTAACGGTTTATAACGTGTACCCCCACTAGCGGCTGTTCGCTTGTTGGTGTCCCAGGTCCAAGGCTGACCAGCTATTTTGTGTGTTGCACAGGTACATTTATTTTATTGTATATTAGTTGGCCATTCTGACTATGAGCAGGCCGAGCGGCTGTTCGCTTGTTGGTGTCCCAGGTCCAAGGCTGACCAGCTATTTTGTGTGTTGCACAGATAAAGAACCACTTTCCAAACAACCCCGTCTTCTGGCCGTTACTGCTCCCGTTACACTACACAACGCAGAGTCATCCACGTTACACTGGTGCCGTGACCGTTTTCTGTGGCGACATCGAGCGGGGATTAGCCTGTGGACACCTTGATGCTGTACTCGCCCGGCAGGTACATCCAGGATCCAGCGGGACTTGCCAGCGCCATCAACCCGCTCTCCACGCATCAACTCGGGGCCGCTCGCGCTGCTCGCTTCGGCCAACGTTGGGGCTGCGCATGAACTGGTGCGCGCGCTCACGGAGCTCCGCAGGGACTCGTTGCGCTCGGAGAGAGGTGGTAGTGATCTGCGTCATTCCTGGATGCTCTCAACTTTTGCCATTAATGAGGTTAACTGGTGTTTGCGTTAATACTGACTGACTTTATTTTACATATGAACGAGAGGCGTTTTGATCGCTATTTTGTTTTATCCAGTGAGTTTTTTTCTTTTCTTCTACAATTCTGAGTGAATTGGGACTATTTTGAGAACTATTTAATTTCGCCTCCAGTTTTGTTTTGTGACGTTTTCTATTGAGTCATGGAGAGTACTCCTGTTGGAAGAGGGAGGGGGCTTCCGCGCTTCACCCCTGTGCCTTTACCTGGTATAGGCAGAGGCGCTCTTTTATTTTCTCCAGTAGCATCCACACCAAAGCCAAGCTATGGTTTAACACAACCTGGTATTAATTCTTTGTGAACCAAAACTGTAATGGTTGCCCGGATGCGAAAAGAAATGAAGGTGTAAATGAAAAGCTAGTAACTGATATAGCTTCACATATTGGGCTTTCAATTGGTGAGAGTATTGCATCCTGCATTGAGTCACGTCTGAGTACTGCACCTAGTGCAGTGGGGGCATCGGTAAATGACCCTTCTCTATTGAATGTCATTGTGCGCCAGGACGTTAAAGAGCCTGTGAGTTTTAAAGGGGATGGTAATGACACATGTTCTGTTCAGGAGTGGGAGGTTATAATGCTGTCATATATGAAGAAAAGGGGCATCCCTGTGTCTGATCAAGCTGATGAGGTGCTGTCAAAGCTCACGGGGAGGGCGCGTGAAGTGGTTAAAGTGGGTATACGTAGTAAGCGGATGTTGACCCTGACTGACGGCCCGGAGCCCATTTTTGAGATATTAAAGCAGCACTTCAGTGACACACTGACCTCTAGTTTACCATTAGCTGACTTTTATGCAACAAAACCCCACTCTGGTGAACTACCCCTTGACTACTGGCTAAGACTAAACAGGGCCCTGGAGGTGACTGAGGACTCTTTGAAAAGGCAAAATAAGACATTTGACTATCTATCACGTGATTTGGCTACCATGTTCATTCAGAACTGTCCCGATACTGAACTGTCACTCATTTTCAAGTGCAGACCACTGCAAGAATGGACTGTAGCTGATATTCATGATAATTGGTTGAGCACTGTAGGGACCATAAGCAAGCACCCAAGCAGAAAATAAACACCGTCTTGTGTTCGCAGCGCCAGGAGGTTGCTGCTCCTGTCCAGAGTGCCACTAATGCAAAACCATCACAAGCTGCCGTTGTGGCGCCGCCTTCTGCACAGCAGGCAGAGGGTTCACCTGACCGCCTGGACAGAGTACTTGCCCTGCTCGAACGTGTACTTGCTCAGCAATCGCAGCAGCCTAAATATGTCAGTAAGTACACTGCACGCGGCCAGCCCTCCAAAGTCAAGCCCCTAGCGCCCTGTGCCGTGTGCAGTGATAATGGCCACACTACTCAGTATCACTGCAGGTCCGACCGTCTGTGCTTCACCTGTTTCGCACCTGACCACACGCGCGCTGAATGCCCAAATGCTGTCAGTAAGCCTGGTGTTAAGTCTACAGTGCAGCGGCAGGAAACTAGCTGGCCTGCATGTGGGAGGGGCAAGTGTTGGGCCTACAAACGATTCCCCTAATGTTAATGTGAGTGATGAAGAGGAGTTTATCTATCAAAGTATTTGCAAGGAAAGAGAAATGGGACGCACACCCGTAGTTCAAAATGTTCAAAGACTTCAGCAGCATGATGAACTATTCTATGAGAATGTAACACTGAGCGGGAAAGTAAAAGTCTCTGCTTTACTAGACAGCGGTTCGATGGCCTGTACTCTAAGTGCTAATCTAGTTCCCCAGTTGCTGCAGCAAGGTGTTATAGACCCCACCCTTGGTGATACGGACGCCGTGTTAATTGGGTGTGGGGGGTCCAGAACTCTACCTGTGGGTGTGTGCGATCTCAAAATGGAAATGTATGGCTGCAGTGTGATTGTCCCGACTCTTGTTGTCAATGGCCAGAGCGAAGATCTGATTGTTGGCAGTAACCTGTTACGTTACGTGATCAGTAGACTAAAAAGGAATTTCCAGAGTCAGTGCCCTTCAGTGCTCAGCTGCGGGAGTGATGCAGAACGGAGACTGTTGAGTTTAATGGCAGGAGTGGAAACTGAGGATGTCTCGGATGTGATCGGAACTGTCAAACTCAGGAAAGCTGTTACTCTGGAGCCTATGACAGAGCACCTAGTGTGGGCAAAACTGCAGTACGTGGACAAACAGTTGGCTGGTAGTGAAGTTATTGTAGAACCATCTAATGCTAAATCCAGACCAAGAACAGTCATAGTGGGTAGAGCTGTAGCACTTTTAAGAGCTGATGGCTGGCTGCCTCTCAAGGTGATTAACCCGTCCCACAAATCTGTCACTCTCAAACGTAATGCTAAGATAGCTGACGTCTCTTTATGTGAGTCAGTGGAGAAATTTGGTGCTCAGTCTGTTCAGCAACAAGTACAGATTCAAAGCGCTAGATCAACTGTACCCAGTCTTGTTTCAGATTCCTCCACTTTACCGGACTGTCCTCAATTTGAGACGCCGTGTCCTGACTCTGGTTCTCTCCAGTCTAGGTTAGGTGAGCTGGGTCTGTCGGACATTGATGTTGACTCGTGTCAAGTTTCCCCCGAGTACAAGGCTAAGCTTGCTGAGCTTATTGTGGAGTATGAGTCAATTTTCTCCAGAGACAAGCTAGACTGTGGCAAGGCTACTGGTTACCTGCACCGTATCAGAGTCCTGGATGAAAAACCTTTCCGGCTCCCATGCAGGCGCATACCACCCACGCAGTATGAAAAACTGAGACAGGCTTTGGATGAAATGGAGGAGCGTGAGATTATAAGAAAGTCCAGCAGTGAGTTTGCGTCACCCCTCGTGCTTGTCTCAAAGAAATCAGGGGACTTGAGAATATGCAATGATTTCCGCTGGCTCAATGCACGCACCGTAAAGGACGCGCATCCACTCCCTCACCCAGCCGACGCCCTAGCAGCCCTAGGTGGTAATGCCTTCTTTTCAACTATGGACTTAACCTCAGGATACTACAATGTGGAAGTGCATGAGGAGGACAGAAAATATACAGCTTTTTCATCACCGTTCGGATTGTACGAGTACAATAGGATGCCGCAGGGCCTTTGTAATAGTCCGGCAACGTTCATGAGGATGATGTTAAGCATCTTTGGCGACCAGAACTTTATGAGTCTATTATGCTATCTGGATGATGTTTTAGTGTTCGCCTCTAATGAAAAGCTGGCCCTTGAACGTTTGCAAATGGTGTTTGATAGACTCAAGTCCCACAACCTCAAACTCGCACCAAAGAAATGCAACTTCCTGCGACGTTCGGTTAAGTTCCTCGGTCATATTGTTAGTGCCGATGGAATCCAGTCTGACCATGATAAAGTTGCTGCCATAACTTCCTTAAAAGAGTCAGACCTTATGGAGGAAGGCACCTCAGTCCCCTCGCAGCGTAAAGTCCGCTCCTTTCTTGGTATGGTTGTATACTACCAGCAGTTTATTGAGAACTGTTCCGCCATAGCCAAGCCGCTGTTCCGTCTCACGTCAGGGTCCAAAGGTCCACGGGAGCTGGTAGAAAACGGCACCAGACTCGTAAAAAGCTAAGAACAGAGGACTGGACTGATGAATGTAAGCTGGCTTTTACAAAACTGAAACAGGCCTTGTTAGACCAAGTTATTCTGGCCCATCCAAACTTTAACGACCACTTTTTGCTCTCAGTTGACGCCTCTACAGATGGGTTAGGTGCTGTCTTGTCGCAAGTTCCTCCTGGTGGCACAACAGCAAGGCCAATCGCGTTCGCAAGTAAATCCCTCACTTATGCTCAGTCAAAGTATCCTGCGCACAGATTAGAGTTTTTCGCATTAAAGTGGGCGGTGTGCGATAAATTCCACCACTGGTTGAGAGGTCATCGGTTTACCGTGTGGACGGACAATAATCCGTTGACATACATTTTGTCCAAAGCTCGTCTAGATGCATGTGAGCAGCGGTGGATTGCTAAACTTGCGCCTTTTCAGTTCGATATCAAATACATCCCAGGTCCCCGAAATGTAGTCGCCGACGCCTTAAGCAGAGAGCCGTTCGTGCAGTCCAGTGCATCCCACCGTTTAACAAGGGTACCGTATGTTGAGTTACTCGCTGAGGCTGCTGCCGTTGGTGCTAATGGCATTCAGGACGCTTTTCGGTGGTCTGCTAACCCACCTGACATGACATCCGAGTGTGGCCAACCTGTTGTTGTACAGTGCGCAGCAGTTGTCAGGTGTGGCTCGTTATCATCTCTAGAGGTCGCTGCTGTTCTTGGTGAATTGAAAAGCCGCGATTCAGACTCATGCCCACACGCGTTGCTCCTGCCCCAGTTCACGCAGTCAGTCCTGTTGCCCCCACAAATTGACTCTGAGGTACTCTCCCACAATGAATTAAAGGACAAACAGAGAAATGATGCGGATCTGAGCAAAGTGATTTTCTATGTGGAAAGAGGAAGGAGACCATCAAGGAGGGAGCGTGCAAAGGAATCTGCTGGTGCAAACAAAATATTGCGGGACTGGGAGAAACTAACTATGAGAGATGGAGTACTTTACCGTGTGACAAAGGATCCAGTCAATAAAAGAAAAACATACCTGTTTGTTGTCCCCCGCTCATTATGCCACAAAGTACTAAAAGGTGTTCATGATGAGGCTGGCCACCAGGGGCAGCAGAGGACTTTGTACTTAACTAGACAGAGGTTTCACTGGCTAGGGCTCTCTCGTGATGTTATGGACTATGTTAAACACTGCAGGCGCTGTGTAGTAAGCAAAACCCCTGAGCCTGAAGCCAGAGCGCCTTTAGAAAATATTAGAACATCCGAGCCCCTTGAACTTGTCAGTATTGATTTCTGGACAGCTGAAGATTCTGCTAATAGGTCCCTGGATGTTCTTGTTGCAACTGACCATTTCACTAAAATGGCGCACGCCTTCTTGTGTCCTAACCAGTCAGCCAAAGCAGTCGCCCATCAGCTGTGGAATAACTACTTCAGTGTCTATGGATTTCCAAAACGTTTGCATTCTGATCAGGGAGCCAACTTCGAGAGCACTCTGATAGCGGAGTTACTACATGTTGCAGGCGTGCATAAATCACACACTACTCCCTATCATCCCATGGGTAATGGCTCGTGTGAAAGGATGAACCGTACTCTTGGCAATATGATTCGAGCGCTTCCACCAAGAGCAAAACATCGTTGGCCCCAAACTCTAAAATCCCTGACGTTTGCATACAACTGTACTGTACACGAGACAACTGGCTATGCACCATTCTTACTCATGTTTGGGAGAGTTCCGCGACTTCCAGTGGACGTTATGTTTGGCTCGGTGCTCAATGATCCGGAGGTTGTGGACTATGACCGCTATGTTGAATCATTGCGTCAAAACATGAGAGAGGCTATGGCAGTAGCACAGTCGACGGCGACAAAACAACTTCAGCGCCACACTGGACTATACAATAAGAAAGTGCGCGGTGCTCCGGTTGAGGTGGATGATCGTGTGTTATTGGCTAACAAAGGTGAACGTGGCAAAAGAAAGCTCGCTGATCGCTGGGAAAATACAATCTATGTGGTGGTGGAGAAAAATGATGACAGCCACACATTTAAGATTCAAAACCCGACAAGTGGACAGATTAAAGTCGTACATCGCAATCTGATAATGCCAGTGAACTTTTTGCCCTTGCCTGAAACCGAATCAAATGACCAAGAGGAGGATGTATTGTCACCCGTGTCGAGCTCAGTGGACCTCAGTAGGTCTGCAGTCACTGATGCATCCTCAGAGTCAGCAGAGTTTAGAACCAGAGCATGGGTATCTAAGCTACCATCAAATACGGGTAGTGTGACAAATGTTGAGGATGGTGTTCTGGAGGATGCTGTGCCCGAAAATGTCCAATTGAATGAGCCTGAGAGTGGTTCTATGGACCCTAGCCTAACACAAGCCCCTGTCCCATGCCCTGACCCAGAGACTACTATGACCCCTGACTCTGACATGCCTACCATTCCTGCTGCGACTTCAGCTAACGCAGTAACTGACCGTAGATCTAGAGCTGGACGTTTACTGAGACCAGTGACTCGACTTCTTGAAATGATGCACCAAAAACCTGTTTCAGTCCTTTAAGTTTTTTTCGGACTTTGGTGGTTTTCAGTACCCAAATTTTTTTCTTGAAGAGTTTTGCAACATTTTGGTGATGTTGTCATTTTGAGTTTGTACTGTTTTCACCAGTGTGATTTTTGTTTTATATACTTTGAGGTGTACCTGCAGTTACATTTAACAGGATATGTAGGTGGGCATATTCTATTTACCCTATGTGTGTAGATGGGTTTTGGCCATTCCGGTCTCGCACTGATCCCTCGGGGATAGTTTTTTGCTGGGTTTTGTAACTGTGTCGGTGCTCGATATTACCTCGCCGGTACGGTTGGGAACTAGAGTGCTTTATGAGTTTCCTGTACATATAAGTGTGGATTTTGAATGCTGTTTTTTTGTTTTGTACCTTGTGCAGTGCTGGTCTATTTTGTTTTTTTGTTATGGGACAAGTGGAATTCAGCAGAGGGGAATGTAACAGAGTTAAAAGTATTTGTATTCCACTTGTCATGGACACTGGTGTTATGGTGGGGCAGCGCCCTCTTGTGGTGACAAATTCTATAAGTATTGGAGACGAAGTGTGCTCGGTGCCATTCTGACTATGAGCAGGCCGAGGTAAGGTCACGATTGTTGGGGTGTCTGATGAAATTATATTTTTACGTTTATTTTACATTTGTATGGCTGTGGTATGCGTGTAGAATTAATAAGGACCATTTTTAGTTATGTACTTTTTAACTTTTTATTTGATTATATATAGAAATGTTGTTAACGGTTTATAACGTGTACCCCACTAGCGGCTGTTCGCTTGTTGGTGTCCCAGGTCCAAGGCTGACCAGCTATTTTGTGTGTTGCACAGGTACATTTATTTTATTGTATATTAGTTGGCCATTCTGACTATGAGCAGGCCGAGCGGCTGTTCGCTTGTTGGTGTCCCAGGTCCAAGGCTGACCAGCTATTTTGTGTGTTGCACAGATAAAGAACCACTTTCCAAACAACCCCGTCTTCTGGCCGTTACTGCTCCCGTTACACTACACAACGCAGAGTCATCCACGTTACACTTAACGGTCTTCTTAACGGGGCTGCTGCGCTCAAACAATCACTCCGCCCTCATGGATGCGTTCGCTGCATCGGATCTGTTCATCCCCGCTACCCCACACGAGAGTGCAGGGTGTCCCCCCTGCGCTCTGCCACTGACCTGTCTCCCCTCCACAGCCGTGTGCAGTGAGACAGGTGCGCGCGGGAAAGACACGCGGTGTTACGAGCTGCTACCGCTAACCCGCGGTAAAAAGCGAAACGTAACGACTTCGTATTGAACAGACAGACGAGCCACTCGCACTTTTCTTCTTTCACAAATACCCAAACTAAAGAGTTTCGGGTGGAGTCTATTTTTCCACAAACGGCGTACACAGTGGCGTGTACTTGCACATGCGTGTGCGCTCCCACGTGCACGTCAGCGCGAGCCGGTGTCGACTCCACTGGACACAAGCTGAGAGGCTGAAAACAGTTCATTATTTTACTGCACATTTGGACTCATTTGGAGCTACAGCCAAATCTAACCAACAGCCTTGATTTACTAGACAATAATAATGATTTTTTTTTTAAAGCGACGTAAGTGAAGTATTTTAACTCCCATATATTAAGTGTATGCGCAAAGTGGAAATGAAATGTAGAGTAATAAATAAATAATATAGACCAAGGATTAATGCCTACGTATACGGTAGTCTCAATCTACCTATATACAGTATATTTTTCTGTTAAAGTACCGATAAGAGTACCGTTAAAGTACCGGATTGATAAGGAGTATCGATAAGAGTAGTAGTATCGATAAATCCTTAACGATACCCATCCCTACTCAAAACTGTGGTTAATATAACAGGGAAATGTCCTTAGCAACTCCTTAGCAACAGTAGAACGAACTTCAGTGCTGACGTAGAAGGAGGTGCAATAAAAATACAGCAGATGGCGCTCTTTTTGTAGTTATTTGTTTTCATTTATTTTCATTTTTGTACAGTCGCACAAAACATAACTGTTGGCTCATATGAAGCCTGTTAAACATAGCTCATGCTGTATTGCTTGTAAGTCGATGTTAGACTAGTTGTATTTTTGTTAAAGGTAATTAGTTTTATGCTAATATTCACGTGCTAGCCGTTAGCCTACATGCCTTATGTTTAGAAATTGGCTCACCGTCATTTTGTGTTTGTCTTTAGTCACTGTTAAATATGTGAAATTTTTGTTAATTAGAAATTTACAAGTAAAAAAAGTCTCTGCTAAAGCTATGACAATGTCAGTGTAGCAAGACGAGTGGTGATGGTATATTTTAGCAGGATTCAAATTAAATAAAACTAAAGACAACGCCACCGGAGAGAAGGCTCCGGACCTCTAGAAAGGCTCGTAGATTCGTTCATTGATAGAGGACAGAAAATGTTCCAAAAGTATCCATGATATTTATTTATCACATTTGCTTCCTTTAAAATCTTTTGTTCACATTTCCATTATTTGCGATCTCAGAAATCGTCAGTCCATAGTTAATTATTCTTTTGCCCTAAGAATTAATTTGAATGTGAATATTTAATATTTGTTTATGTGTTTTTGAACATTTTAACCTCAATGCATTACATTATAATGCAATAGTACTTAATGCAACTTAAAGCTGCACTTTGTAAAAAGTGATTTACCATAGTTTATCTGTAATTCATGATTCTTGTTGCTGTTAATTGTTTGATATGTGAACTTTTGAACTACAAATGTGCTTTTATGGGATATACATATTATTCCATGATTATAAGCTACACTAAAAATGTTGTTTTATTAATGTTATAGTGTAACTTTCGTAATGCACTTACATTAATTGTGATATGGCCATATATATCGAACTAGAATGTGAACTGAATGGTAATTAGTCTTGTTCTTTGTACAGGCTCGGTTTATTTGTTTATGCTGGACCTTGGGAACTGGAATTCTTCCTGACGAGGGAGATGGCGAGCCTGTCCACTTGAACCGAATCGAACCTTGGCTGGGGAACCAGTCGTTCTCCCACCACGAACTGTTGCAACTGTGCGTTTTTTTTCATAAGGCGCACTTGCAGACTTCGTATATGTGTCGTGCGCCACACGCACACCTTTAGTGCGGCCAACTCACGCTCATATATGAGTCGTACGGCCGGTTGTGACCGAGGCTTTAATAAAGTGAATGCCCTTCAGTCATTTACTGCTGGTGTAAATTCTGTTTTGTTTACAGATGTGGCAAATATAAAAAAATATTATTTTCTGCTACACACTGACTTTAGACGCCTTTAACACTGTGAAGAGCATCTAAAACAATGCATCAAATACATTTGACCTCTTTTACTGTAGAATATAAGTGAGACTAAAATAACCCTTACAGTAAATACCAAGATATAAAGATTTGTTTTTAATAATTAGTTGCTACCAGTTAATATTTGTATTATGAAACGATGCATGTAAACTTTATAACTAACCCTGAGTCTATGGTGCTATACTGCGTTTCAGCAGTAGGGGGCCAAACCTTTCCAATTTAGCATCTAAAACGTGACTGTCTGTAAAAAGGTCACTTTGAGAGAAGTAACTATGGAATTTATATAACTGATTTCTTTCAAAAGCTCCGCAGTATGACTTATGATGATACTTTTACAAATGAATGTGTTGTGACACGAAATAAAAACATTAAATATCCAGAAGAACGATTTGTACAGCCCTCCAAACACACAATAGTCATCATTATATGGCAAGCTTACAAAAAAAAAACACAGAAAAGACGATCAAAACAAACCACTGGCTTTACTGAGCATCTCTACCTAAAGACACATCATATCACAGGATTTTATCAAACCCTCTTTATAAACACAGTAAAGTGTTCATTTAATGTTACTCGGGCAATAAGAAAACAGATTAAATATGAATTTCCCTAATCCTTCACAAAACGATTAACCTGACATATGCACTTTAAGCTCAGTGGGCCTGTCCTGCTTAAATAAGGTCAAATAAAACAATAAAGAAACACTGTTTAATACCATTCAGTCACAGTGGCCTCAGTCAGAGCATTTGATGGCCGAAGCACAGTGTGTGATGAGCGTAAAGCAGGCGGCGGCTCTGAGAGTGAAGTGAGGACACACCAACGCCTGTGGAGATAAAACCTTTATGACTCAGTTTCCTTTAATCATTAACATGTAAGTGCAGGACGTGGACAAAGGTTTCTCAGCTTTGACATGTCACACACTTAATATAGATGAACAACAGTTGCACAATCCAAAAAAAAACTTTGGTCAGTTTTAAACCAAAGGAAAGTCTCAAAGAGCCGCAAACAACAAAGCAGACACATTTAAGTAAATGAATGTCTAATGAAGAATAAATGAATTAAAGTGAAAATCTTTAATCTGTACAGATGTAATATAATCAGATGTTTCTTCTTTGCTAAATGTAAACAAATCACATTTGTCACAGCCGTCGTTCTGGCTCAGATTTTCATACTTTTGCAGAGTGTCTCTCATATAAACACTGACTGAAGCCTGACTGTTGTTATTCTCTCTCTGAGGAAAAGTCTCCGATAAAGAGAGTCTGATTTTGTATCGATGTTTCAAACCTGCAGAATGTGCTTCAGTAAAAATGTCCTGATGTTGAAAAGACAGTGATTAAATAAATCATAAAGACTGGACTCACCTGGACTCGCGCTCACAGAACAACAGACTCAGTTTGCCTCTGCCTGAGCCTCTGCCTGTTGAACATGTGACATTGTTTATTGTTGTTTATTGGTTTATTTGGTAGGGACAGTGCAAGTTAATGAACAAGCCACACCGGATTGTAGCCTTGGGCTAATTTCCATCCGTCGTCCCCCATGCGCACTCTCAAACACACTCTCATTCATCCTGGCCTATTGTACATGTTTTTAGTGGTAGGGGAAACCGGAGTACCCGGAGGAAACCTACACAGACACGGGGAGAACATGCAAACTCCACACAGAAAGGCCCCGTCCTTGGTGGGAATCGAACCCTGACATCATCAGCCAATCACAGAGCAGTACAGTTCACCCAGCTGTGAGTGCAATACTTGGGTAAGGGTAGTCAGATACTGAGCTCAGAGTAACTGAACTTTAGAGTCATTTTACACCAGTACACGGGTTTGTCACATGATCAAACATGTATTAAATCCACAGACTCCAGGGGAAATGGAGGAAGAATAAAGAGATGACAATTTGAAACTTTTGCTGAACATTACTGATATAAATAAGATAATACAATATTTCAAGTTTTCTGTCATTTTATATTTTCCTATAAAATCAGACTCAGTGCATAACACTGGCCTAAATAAAAGTCCATCTCTCAGTTACAGTAAAGTGACTGAGCCTCAGGGAAACTAAGGCTCAGCAGTGACATCACCACAAATAAACTCAGTCAAAATGTATCACATCATTTCAGGTGTCAGCTTCACAGAAATGAGTTTACTCATTTATGGGTTTAAGTCGAGAAAAACATTGTATTTCTCACAGGGGTCAATGATCTGTGTCGAGTTTCCTCCTGAACATCTTAGTTTCAACTCTGTCAGAGTCAAATCAGCCCAAACTCTCTGAGATTTATCTCCAACATGTCTGTGTGGCTCCCTGGTCTTTCCCACGATTATTCATTCACTAATACTGACATGTTTGGTATCCACGTGTAGCATGAAAGGCTGTAATCCAAATATGGTCATTTCCTTTGTGGGAGACAGCAGCGGCTGAAGACGGGAGGAATATACACAGGGCCCATGTGCAGATAAAGAGACTAAACTTTAACAACATCTGCACTGATATCCATGTTTATGTCTAAATATGATACAAATCAATGTGAGAGTATGAAGTACTCAGGATACACTCTGACTGGACAAAGTAACTGAATACATTTCAAAATATTTTTTCAGCAAAGTATTCATATTGTGTAGATAAATATAATTACAGGCAAAAAGAGAAAAAAGTCCGAGGCACTCCGACGCGTTTCGGTCGGCATGTCCATTTAATAAAGGACTTTTACGCCTCGGACTTTTTTCTCTTTTTGCCTGTGCTTATGTTTTGGATCCTGAAGAGCACCTGACCTCCTTCACTGACAATTCTACCCACTGAAGCGATCACTTTGTTCCCCTCAAAACATATAATTACAGTTTCAAGTATTCTCCCCAGCTTTGATCAGGAGTTCATATTAAAAACCTAAGATTTACATCAGACTGATTTATTTAAAGTCATTTTTTTAATTTTTTATTGTTACATCTGTAATTTATCCATCATGACTTTTAAAGGTACTCAGTCCAGAACAGGAGCAGCAGTTTTGCTCAGGCTTTGAGCTCGAGCAGTAACTCATTTACGGCTCTAATAATACGCACTGTTTGTAATGTAAATCAGGCTCAAAGAGTTTTTCTGACTGAAGCACAGAGCTGTGGCTCTTCAGGAAGTGCGTAAGTTAACTTCTTAACCCCGCCTTAACCAAGTGCATTTTCTCCAGTTCAGCTTTGCCCAAATCTAAAAGCTTCTTGAAAAAAGCAACACAACAGCAACGAGAACAAAAAACGAGACATAAGTAAGGATGGAAATGCAGCCAAAAAAAGCATCGTAAGATGGAGAAAAACACATAAAGTCATGAAAAAGCAACAGATGTACCAAAACAGGCGGCAAGAAAGTGATAAAAGAAAGTGATAAAAATGCAACAAAAAATAAATAAATAAAATAACCTGTGACAAACGCAATTAAAAAGCACAAAAAATACAACAAAAAAGTGATGACAACGCGGCGAGTGGAAACATTTGTTTGCGTTTTCGTCACGTTGCCATTTCTTTATTACAGTCACACTAAAAACAAAGGCACAAAAACACTAGCCTGTCTAACGCCAGACTGCTGTGTGCGCTCGAATCTTTTCGAACTTCACAACAGCCTGGGGACCATGGCCGACATTTTTCCATGGATTTGGGACCAATCACAGAACGAGGGACAGTAAGACGACGTGCTATTTGACATACAGAAGCTTGTAGTTTGTTTAGTTATAAAAAATATATTTACGGATCCAACATGACAGCAGCAGACGCGATGCCATCTTTCGATCAAGCTTTAGAACGTGTTCTAAATAGTTTAGCTCAAAAGTTTACAGCAGGTACGGCAGTCATCTGATACTACTTCTACGTGCAGACGCATGACACATTCGTAGCGCCCAATAAACGGCTATGGACAATCGTAAACCACACCTCTCCTACGAGAAAATGAATTGGTGGTCCCCAGACTAAATATCACTTGTGATTTTAGTCTGGCGTTAGCCAGGCTACAAAAACACTACAAGAAAAGCAACAAAATCAACTACGACAAAACAAGGAAGAAGCTTAGATGAGTTCTGTAGGTCTTAGCTTTCAAATGACCTATAGGTTGTCAAGTCCAGTCGAGAATGTGTCAGAATGTGGGTAAAACTGAAGTGAAGAAAATGTGCTCTGTTAAAGCCAGCTGCCTGTGATTTCAGATATTTACTAGAGCACGTGCAGGCACAGGGAAAATAACACAATGCCCTCCGTGCGCTCCTCCTTTGCTGGATACGGGCTGGTCGTGTGGGGCCACGGCTGTACGGGATGGAAAACCTTTGGGAATATGAGTCGCATGTATAACCCTGCACACCATCAACACAACTCAATTATTGTTTCATCTTTGTAAATGAGCAGATACAAACGGTGACAAATGCAATAAAAAGCAACAAAAACCTGGGAAAAAAGCACACACAAAAAATATAACGGAAAAGTGACAACGCGGCGACGGTGCGTTTTCATCAGCTCCTCCTCCACGGTAGTTTCATCATGTCAACTGCTGCGCAAATACAGTCAAATCAATCCCTTCCTCTTGTTGTAGGTGGAGTAGCTCCTCAGTTATGTTCAGGTCACTGTCCACTCCTCTCAGAAATATCAGTAACTGCTGGGCAGTGTCAGATACATCTGTACTTTCATCACAGGCAAAATGATCAGATGAAATGTCCTGGACTCTGGTGCTCTGAGCCAGAGTTTTCCACTATTTTCATGATGCAGGCTTTTATAAACTCTCCCTCCACTGGCATACAGTATGCTTAGCGATTAGCATAGCCAGCTCGTAGCTTTAGCATTTTCATTAGACTCCTGTGCCCGAGAGAAAAATCGCTGTTGAGAGGAATGAACAGCCTCCAGTTGTGTAACTTTGCTTGTCACATTAGCATGTTTTGTCTGATAATGTCTTTACATTGAATTCTTTGTGCAGCCCGACAGTCTCTTGGCATATGACACAGTTGTTGTTAAAATCTGTGAAAAAATATTGCAGTTTCCAATTATCTTGAAACTTGAGGCCCTAATCATGGCGATCAATATCTCTCACGTTTCTCTGCGGACACACCCAGTCACAACATGCACGTATCAAGAGGCAGTATAGTGACATTGCATTATCCTAACATAATTTAGTTGGGTTTTTGTTTTGTTTTAGGCTTGCTGGTCGCAGGCCATATATAATGTTAATTTCTAAAATTGTGTACTGCCACATTAAATTACGTCAGGGGGCGTGATTAGCCTGTGGGCCGGACTTTGGGCATGTCTGACTTAGACCCACAAAACAAGCAAGTCTAAACATTAACACTTAAAGCAGAACTACAGTGGACAGAAATGGTGTAAGTACACCATGTGAAATTTCTCACATTTATGCCTAAATGTGGTCTGAGCTTTATTAAAATCACAGCAATGATTAAACAGTGTCTGCTTAAACTAATACCGCCCAAACATTTACATTTGATCATATTTTTATCGGCCATAACATGTAAACATTCACAGGACAGGGAGGAATAAGTAAGTACACCGCCTGAATCTCACTGAACTGCAGCATCTTGGATCTGTAGTGAGTGGCTGCACGCAGCAGAGGGACAGTTTTATTCCTTCTTTATTAAACATTGCGCGCTGCATGTGCAGGTTATTAAGCGTTTACAGGACAAACTACAAAACTACAACCATACCTGATCTCCCCTACTACAAACACGCTAGAGTGTACTAAAAACAGCAAAGGCTGCAGCGCAAATTTAGCGCAAACGAAGGCAATTTTGCCACAATGTGCAAAATTTGAGGCGGGGAAAATGCAAATTTACAAAGAAAAATAATAACCAGGTTGTTTTGATGGTTGTGAAGGAAGTACGTTACCTGTGACATTGTTTCCCATTGGCTCTTTGAACTGCTGTTCACAGCCGCTGTCCATGAAAGAGCTCCACGAGTCTGTCCCACGTCCGTCCTTTTAAAGTCTTTAATCTTTACAGAGTCCGTGGGGTCTGTGCAGAACGGTGACGGTGTATTGAAGAGGCACGAGCTGTATGTTCACTGTTCACCTGCTGCTCGTGCCCGGGCATCTCCAAAGTGAGCGCATGTTTTCCTGCTGGATCGACATTCTCTGCTTTCGTCCATAATAAAAACCTCTAGTCCTCGGCAGGGGCGTAGCACCAAATTCTGGGCCCTGGGTACAAACTATCTTGGTGGGTCGATGTAAAAATGCTAAATATACAATATACATACTTAGATCATTGTTTGTTTGTTTGTCTGTTGTGTACTCAATGTTTGACTTGAAATTTCGTCTGATTTGGCTTCAGTTACAGAAATTGAACAACCTTTAATCCTGGTAGTGATAGGCCTATAGATATTTAAATTCGTGATGTAATATTCTACTTTCATTGGGCCAATTGAAATTGCTAGTTTTAGAGAGAACATAATTATTATTAGCATACCACATTAAACAGGAGGGTGCACCAGGGACACAGGATTTTGTGCTGGGAATAACACATTTGTGACTTTAAAATAGCATTTTGTAAAATGCTATTTTACGAAAAATAATGATACTGTATGTTGTCTCTGTGGCCCACAGCCATTAGCAATAAAGCCAAGGGCTTCAGCCTCATTTAGTCTCTCACCATTTGAAGCCGACCTTCAAGTGTATTGTCAGTAAATTCTTGTTCTACAAAGTTACCCATAGGCTAAATGGCACGAGCCCTCCACCTTTTCACTAGAACCACGTTGACTCGTCTCCAAAGCTGGGCATTTATAATGTGAGTCTCCAAATGCGCGCGCCTAATTAGCATAATTAATTCGGCAAAAATAGCGTGAGCGACCTGTGGCCTTTGTCACTGTATTGGCCTGATTGCAGTCAGTTACAATAAATATAAGGAAAGAGAAACTTTAGAGGTTAAAACCATATAAAACGAGGAGAGAGCTCTGGCTCTTTCTCTGACTCTGCACCTTTCACTTCTCAGCGCAGGCAGAGGCAGGACTCGCCTCACTTCATGTTTAACTGTCATTTAAAAAAACGCGGCTGCAGGCCTGCTCACAGGAACCAAACGACATGAACATATTACTCCTGTTCTGTCTTCTCTTCACTGGTTACCTGTTGCTTTTAGAATCGACTTCAAAATTCTATTACTTGTTTTTAAATCCATCCATGGACTGGCACCGCCTTATTTATCTGAATTGCTGTCTTTGCCCCTGTCAGAGCTCTGCGATCCTCGGGCCAAAGTTTGCTGGATCGTCCAAAATCTCATTTAAAAACTAAAGGAGATAAAGCTTTTGCAGTAGCAGGCCCTAAACTGTGGAACTCCCTCCCTGTGAACATTAGACAGGCTACATCAGTTGAGAGCTTCAAAACTCTGTTAAAGACTTACCTTTTCACGCAGGCTTTTAACACAAGATGAGCTGAGCATTTTTCATATTTTTACAGTTTACATTTTTACTTTTCTTATCGTGTTATATTGTTGTGTTTTTGTAGTTTTGTATTATTGTACTGTGTATCTGTACAGCCTTTGGGGCAGTGATGACTGTTTTGTACAACACAGTCTCACTCCGAAAGCGTCATAAATTGACGAACGGTCACTCGCCTTATGCGTAATATAGAATGCAAAAGGTCCCGTTTGCGTCTCCAGTAACGCAATGGGTTTGTAATGCATTTGAATGAGGGTCCAGACGCGGCTCATTTGACGATATCAGACAGCTCATAGTATAGAACACGTAGTACAAATTCAGCTCGGTTTAGCCAACTATAAAACAATCAAAATGCAAAAATTACTCGCTGTGTATTTGCAATTACAATAATGCTAAAGAAACATGCAAAATCACAGTCAACACTCGCTTGAATCCCTCGCAAGACAGGCAAAAGCGCATTCAGCACGCATACACAAGCGCAGAACTACAGTATTCATATTTGCGTGAATCTGAGGCCAAACTGTTGTTCATCAAAGCCAAAAACTGATGGATCCAGGACAAACCAAGCCGGACCCAACCCAATCACAAAAACTTCTTCAGGAACTTTTACAATATGGCATTGCATTACAGCAGTACGTAGTTTAAAGCCTTTTCCCTACCTTCTGCTGTCTTCATGGGACGAGTTCTCCAGTATTTAGTCCCACAAGTGGCGTGTCATGGTCCGGTTTTAATCCATGGCTTGCCGGGTCTTTGCCGGGCTTGTACCCAGCCAAGGTGCGCTCTGTTCGGGTTAGCTTTGAGCTGCGGCCCGCTGGAGTCCCATGGAGGTTCGTAACGCCGATTCACACTTCCTCTGCAAAAGTCCTTTGGGTGAAAGTGATGCCAAGCGTCCACGATGATATAAATGTCCTTATGTTTGCCTCGGTCAGCCATTTAAGGTTCAAAGATAAGCATTTATTGATCATATGTTTCATTAGGCGCCAAGAGACAAAAACACGATCAGCTGTTCTGATTGACACCCGCGTCAACCAATGACACGCGTTCAAAACTGTGACGTCACTAAGAAGGCGGTCAATCTATATTTTTTATTGTAAAATATTAGTATTACACTAAACCTGCACTGCTGATACCGACTATAGCATTATTATTATTATTATTTGCAGTCTGTTTACTTATTATTATTTACTGTGTACACTTTTTGTCCCCACAAAGTCCTTGTATATAAGATACCACTATTTACTATTTAATTGTTGTTTATTTCACATTTCCTGCCTATTTGCACCCTGAGTGTTTCTAAGAGCTGAATGTAACAAGTACATTTCTCCATTGTGAGATCAATAAAGGCTATTTTATCTTATCTTATTAGCCTTATTTACGTCATTGAGCAGAAGAATCTGAAAGCACATTTAAGGTTTGGATTGGAGGCCTTTTTTATTTTATTTTTAGAATGATTATTTTTATAAATTTTTCAGCAATTAAAGACGGTTTACTTCACACATCTCTTGTATGAAACAGGTGCATAAGAGAATGTATAGAAGTCAAACGTAGAACAGGAAAAAACTCTCACACTGTATACTTGCAACACCAGTGTTCCTTTATTTGATGCAACGTTTGGGCCAGTGGCCTTCGTCAGGCAAAATGTTTTTTATGAATGAGAAGCCATCCTTAAATAGGGTGTGGCCTGCTGCATCACAGGATGCTGTCATAATGGCCTATGGCAAAACGTAGGCAGCATATGTATACAACATACATCCAAACACAAAAACAAAGCCAGGATATAGTGAATAAAATATACATATGTACATATATACAATAAAAACATCTAGTGGCACATGAAATACATGTGGGAAATGGATATATAAGACAGCTCAAAAATAGAGACGATCTGCCTAAATCTATGCAAATCAACATGTACACCAAGGAAGTTAACACAGCCTATAAACATAACATGGCATTGGAACCTCTATAGAAAAACATTTATCCCTTGGGTGTAAGGGTCTGTAAAGTTACAATCCAGTAGGCTTTCTCTTTTCTTCAAAAGTTTGTCATGGTCTCCTCCTCTATAAGAGAGACTTGTTCAAAAACATAGAGCACTGACATCATGATGTGCATCGTTGAAATGAGCAGCTACTAGATATTCTCTGTCATTTCTGCGTATGGAGCTCTTATGCTCGCTGATTCTTTGTTTTAATTTTCTTATGGTTTTTCCATAATATCCTAAACCACAAGGGCAACGCAATAAATAGACCACATACGTGGATGCAAATGGGTATGTTTTTTACCACTGTGGGGATGTTGGAAGAAAGAAGTTTTATAAGTGTTGTTACATTGAGCACAACTCCCACATCTGTAATTCCCATTAGGGATAGGTGTCAATAGTGTCTGGGTAGATGTGACTTTGGGGCTGACATTGGCACGGACCAAATAGTCTTTTAATTTTCCCCCTCCTATTGACAAAAAGAGGGGGTTCCTTGAGTGGAGAGTTCAGGGTCGGATGTTAAGATGTGCTCTTTATGGTAGCAGAGTGAGCCCAATACTGAGTTATGCAGGTTACAGAGAATAGAGACAGAGAGTTCTCTATTGACACCTCTATAGAGGTTCCAATGCCATGTTATGTTTATAGGCTGTGTTAACTTCCTTGGTGTATATGTTGATTTGCATAGATTTAGGCAGATCAAAACATTGCATCAAATAAAGGAACACTGGTGTTTCGAGTATACAGTGTGAGTTTTTTCCTGTTCTACGTTTGACTTCTATACATTCTCTTATGCACCTGTTTCATACAAGAGATGTGCGAAGTAAACCGTCTTTAATTGCTGAAAAATTTATAAAAATAATTATTCTAAAAATAAAATAAAAAAGGTCTCCAATCCAAACCTTAAATGTGCTTTCAGATTCTTCTGCTCAATGACGTAAATAAGGCTAATAAGATAAGATAAGATAGCCTTTGGTAGAGCGGGTCGTCTCATGATCGGAAGGTCGGGGGTTCGAATCTCGCCTCCTGAAGGTGCACATTGTCGTTGTGTCCTTGGGCAAGACACTTCACCCACATTGCCTCCAGTGTCTGCATACACTGGTAGCCCCTAGGAGAGACCGACAGGCCCGGTTTGAACCGTGAGGCCGTCCTTCCGTGGACCCACCACCTGCAGAAGGAGCCATGGGGGGCTGGTGCTATGTGACCTGGGCAGCTCCAACGGCTGCCCCCACGACCCGGCAACGGACAAGTGGAAGATGATGAATGAATGAATGAATGAAAAGATAGCCTTTATTGATCTCACAATGGAGAAATGTACTTGTTACATTCAGCTCTTAGAAACACTCAGGGTGTGCAAATAGGCAGGAAATGTGAAATAAACAACAATTAATTAGTAAATAGTGATATCTTATATACAAGGACTTTGTGGGGACAAAAAGTGTACACAGTAAATAATAATAAGTAAACAGACTGCAAATAATAATAATAATAATGCTATAGTCGGTATCAGCAGTGCAGGTTTAGTGTAATACTAATATTTTACAATAAAAAATATAGATTGACCGCCTTCTTAGTGACGTCACAGTTTTGAACGCGTGTCATTGGTTGACGCGGGTGTCAATCAGAACAGCTGATCGTGTTTTTGTCTCTTGGCGCCTAATGAAACATATGATCAATAAATGCTTATCTTTGAACCTTAAATGGCTGACCGAGGCAAACATAAGGACATTTATATCATCGTGGACGCTTGGCATCACTTTCACCCAAAGGACTTTTGCAGAGGAAGTGTAAATCGGCGTTACGATCCTCCATGGGACTCCAGCGGGCCGCAGCTCAAAGCTAACCCGAAGAGAGCGCACCTTGGCCGGATAGAAGCCCGGCAAAGACCCGGCAAGCCACGGATAAAAACCGGACCATGACACGCCACTTGTGGGACTAAATACTGGAGAACTCGTCCCACGAAGACAGCAGAAGGTAGGGGAAAGGCTTTAAACTACGTACTGCTGTAATGCAATGCCATATTGTAAAAGTTCCTGAAGACGTTTTTGTGATTGGGTTGGGTCCGGCTTGGTTTGTCCTGGATCCATCAGTTTTTGGCTTTGATGACCAACAGTTTGGCCTCAGATTCACGCAAATATGAATACTGTAGTTCTGCGCTTGTGTATGTGTGCTGAATGCGCTTTTGTCTGTCTTGCGAGGGATTCAAGCGAGTGTTGACTGTGATTTTGCATGTTTCTTTAGCATTATTGTAATTGCAAATACACAGCGAGTCATTTTTGCATTTTTGATTGTTTCATAGTTGGCTAAACCGAGCAGAATTTGTACTACGTGTTCTATACTATGAGCTGTCCGATATCGTCAAATGAGCCGCACCTGGACTCCCATTCAAATGCATTACAAACCCATTGCGTTACTGGAGACGCAAACGGGACCTTTTGCGTTCTATATTACGCATAAGGCGACTGACCGTTCGTCAATTTATGACGCTTTCGGAGTGAGACTGTGTTGGTTTTGTAAATGTGCTTTATAAATAAACTTGACCTTGGCCATTTATAACAGAAAGTTGCATCTAAGGCCCGCTAGTAGAATAGGTTTGTGTTAAATAAAAGCACATAAGAGCGAGGCAAGACTAATATTTCTCTTTCCTAGCTCTGTGACATTGCATTGGAGATCTCACCTCATCAAAGTCACTGTTGAGTTGAAGCGCGCGGTGCTGAACGCCGGTGTGTGGACTGAACCATTTTGCACATTTTTAAAGGGGTGTCAGGGCCCTGAGATTCATCCATCATTATTGTTTGTGCAAAATTCTGTGTGGCAACCATTGTATTTCAGCCCTGTTGTGTTCAGTTCTTATATCAATTATGAGGAAATGTAGAAAGTCCAATACAGAACGCTTTTTGTAGCACTTTTGAGGGCCCCCACCCTGCTCTGGGCCCTGAGTACTCAGTACCCTTTACCCCCCAGTCCGACGCCCATGGTCCTCGGACAAACTTTCTTCAGCGCTGATCTCTGTTTCCAGTTTTAGTCCCAGATCTGACCCTGGCCTGTGCGCTCTGTACGCAGAGCTCATGCTCCTCCAAACAGCGCATGGAGAGCTTGGTGTTTGTTTTTTTGCTGCGACAACACATGCACATAAACTATTAAATAAGTCAACAGACACAAATCAGACAGTATCTATTGACTACTTCTATAAGCTAAGAGGATTGTTTTGCTATAATATTAATTTGTCTTTTAATTAAAATGATAACAATTGATTGTGGACATCTGCACAGCCGCAGCAGTTTTGTGCAGACTGTGCTTTCGCAGTAAACTCATTTGCATATCACATTTGCGACACTAATAATACACACAGTTTCTAATAGTAAATCAGCTGCAACACGCCGACCAGCTAATTTTAAGTAAGGGAGAGCGGATATGGTTGTGACACTTTTTGCTTCAGCACCTGTAACTCACTGAATGTTTGAGCTCGAGTTGTCAAACTTTTATACAAAGTCTCCACATTTGTGAACTACAAATGGCACCAATTCAAACCTCTGCAAGAAAATCACAGACCTCATGAGCTGATGTCAAATACATGGAGTTCATGTTCATGCTGGGGTGAGTTGTAATAGTTAGACAAAAGAAATAACAACATGGGCTTGGTCATGGCTTCAAATAGAGGTTTATTTAAACAAAAGAACAATGTCTCTCTCTCTAACCTGTCACATGCTTAACCTCAGGTGGAGTCAGTCCATAATACAGGTCTGTGTCTGAGTCAAATAATCAGCCAATACTTCCTCCTGCACCTCAGAGAAAACTCTGCTGATGCTTCAGTGTGACCTGCACTGGGATGATCACTGGACCCTGGTCTCTCAGCTTCTGTAGTGTTTTACAGTATCTGCTCAGTGTTAATGGCAGATCACATGTGCCTTTGCAACTGATCTGACCTGCCCTTCTTTCTGACCACATCAGACGCTTTTAAACATTAGCTGGCACAAATCTGTCAGTCTTTCTTTTCCACTGTTTAGGCATTCTGTAAAAGTATTAAAATCAAGTAAGTGTTATTAACTGTATATAGGGCATGATTGTGTTACAACCAGTGGTTAAAGTGGGATTTGGGAGGTGGGGGAACTCTAATCTTTAACAAGCAGTAAGATACACGCTACATTTTATATTTTTATGTACTGACTTGTAGTCATTGGTTCTGAACAGTATAATATTCATACTGCACAATACAAGGTATTTGATACTGTAATTATTTTATTTTCCAATATTTTTTAAGGCCTTGAATTATTTTTAGATATCCTTTAGCAGGTTTTAATAGTCATAAATGATTAAAGGTCTATGTGATTTACCAAATGAACAAATTCTGCTTTTGCCAGATCCACTTTTTTCCCCTATCTATGAAGCTCCTCTCTGGGCAGGCATGGTGCTCCTCAGTCCTACGTCTTATGGAATTTATGGAATAAATTATAACTTATTGTTTATTCATTCTTTTAAATTACAGCTATTTTAGTATGTAGGTATTGAAAAAGTATTGTTAAAGTATTGGTATCGAACAATATTTAATGATGCCCTGCCCTACTAGCCTGGCACGAGCCAGACTGATCCTCCATGTTCAGAGATACTTGGGGATACAGTCTGGAATTGTGCGATTTGAATCTCGCTGACTCCGGCAAAACCAAGACGAGCCAATCATAGCACGGGAGGCGGGAGTTAAAGGTGCGTCATCTTCCGTGCTAGGATTTCCTTTCCCATCAACCAGTGCTCCTCCGGGCCGCAACATTTTTTTCCCCTAGGATGGAAAAGGCCACATTTGAGAACAACCCTAGTTTAAACTGATCCAAACTACCCGTAGACCTAAACCTAACCCTAACCTTAAAAACACTAAAATTATTGGAAAAAGCCCTTTCCCATCCTAGGAAAAGAAATTTAGCCTCCGGGCTGTAACCCCGGTGAAGATGGCGGCCGCGACACGATGATCTTTTACCAGAGCCCTTTCTTCTGTTTTAAATGAGCTGGACTTGTCCTTAAAGGCTCTGAAAAACATGGCGAAAAAACATGGCGGAGGACGTAAACGCAAAGTGCAAGTCGCTTTGTGTTTGACTGGTTCGCTCTCGTTCAAACTGCGATCATTAGCCCCGCCTCCATTCTCAATTTGGAAATTGAGTGATATTACCACAATTCCAGACTGTCTTTATATGTATTTATAAATACATAAATAAAGTCAGTCTGGCTTTATGCCAGGCTACTACACTTGAGCCGAATGTCCAAGAAGATAATGATCTCTTCAGTGACAGACGCCCTGAGCCTGTGGTGGAGGTATCTGACCCCACAGACTAAAGGCGTTTTCATATCAGTTCATGGAGACAGTCCCTGCCCAGATAGCAAAATGACATTGTTTCAACATTGATTTAGGGTCAGATGGTTGACTTTTGGTTGAGGTTGAAAAAAAGAATGTTGATTCAATGCTTTATTACGGGTTCCAGATCAATAATTTAAAAAATAATGTTGAATCAACAGTTTTTTACAGATATAAATTCAACAATTGAAATGCTAACGTTGAATCAACAGTTTTTTACAGATATAAATTCAACCGTTGAAAGGCTAACGTTGAAACAACAGTTTTTTACAGATATAAATTCAACCATTGAAAGGCTAACGTTGAATCAACAGTTTTTTACAGATATAAATTCAACCATTGAAAGGCGTGAATCAGTTTTTTACAGATATAAATTCAACCAGTGAAAGGCTAACGTTGAATCAACAGTTTTTTACAGATATAAATTCAACCATTGAAAGGCTAACGTTGAATCAACAGTTTTTTACAGATATAAATTCAACCATTGAAAGGCTAACGTTGAATCAACAGTTTTTTACAGATATAAATTCAACCATTGAAAGGCTAACGTTGAATCAACAGTTTTTTACAGATATAAATTCAACCAGTGAAAGGCTAACGTTGAATCAACAGTTTTTTACAGATATAAATTCAACAATTGAAATGCTAACGTTGAATCAACAGTTTTTTACAGATATAAATTCAACCATTGAAAGGCTAACGTTGAATCAACAGTTTTTTACAGATATAAATTCAACCAGTGAAAGGCTAACGTTGAATCAACAGTTTTTTACAGATATAAATTCAACATTGAAATGCTAACGTTGAATCAACAGTTTTTTACAGATATAAATTCAACCAGTGAAAGCTAACGTTGAATCAACAGTTTTTACAGATATAAATTCAACAATTGAAATGCTAACGTTGAATCAACAGTTTTTTACAGATATAAATTCAACCATTGAAAGGCTAACGTTGAATCAACAGTTTTTTACAGATATAAATTCAACCATTGAAAGGCTAACGTTGAATCAACAGTTTTTTACAGATATAAATTCAACCATTGAAAGGCTAACGTTGAATCAACAGTTTTTTACAGATATAAATTCAACCATTGAAAGGCTAACGTTGAATCAACAGTTTTTTACAGATATAAATTCAACCATTGAAAGGCTAACGTTGAATCAACAGTTTTTTACAGACATAAAGTCAACCTTTGAAAGTGTAACGGTGAATCAATGTTGTTTCGACGTATGGGGTGAAAAGCCCGGGAAATTTGAACTAATTTCACGAGCGCCCTCCTCCTTACATTTTCGCATCTCGGCAGACAGAGGACACGGAGAAAGACAAAACTGGTAAGTGCTCATACATTTTTAAAGTTTAATTGTCATCTTGGTTGTGATCAGTAAACTAAATGGCCACCGCACACTGTAGGCTATTTATTTGTCATTTGTTTATTATGAGCTGATAGGCTATGCCAAGCTAACGTTACTAGCCTTAACTGTTTGCCACCAAAGAAAGCTTACATGTTCCACACATCCCAGTAACATAACGGGACATGATTCATGATTAATTTCACGATCCCATAACCTGATAATAATATCAATAGTAAGTCAATACATTTGTTTGATCTTGCCCCACAATGTAGCCGTTACTTTAGTTTGGATTCAGTTGGTAATTTTATGTAGGCTAACTGTAGGATTGTGACGCACTTTGACTTGCCTTGTGAATGAACTGTTCTACACAAATAATACATTTGCCTTTAGTCAAGACTATAACTTATTCGACGGTTTAATGGGTGAATCATTACTTTAGTATTAAGGTGCTGACATGGTTAATAAAAGAGCAAACAGAGACAGTAACACAAATAAACAAATAAAATGATCCCCTAAATGTTTAGTTGCTCCAATTATTTTATTATCAACCATGATTACTAAACACTACCATTTTTATTTATTTATCGTAGGTGCAGCTGCTGAGGAAAGCTCCCAGGAACCAAAGAAATTGTCAAAAGGTAATCAACATCTGCATCTGCTCGACCGTCTCCCATCATCTCCTGATGCTGTTTGCCAGTGGAACTAAACACAAACCTTTTTCGGCATTCTAATAATTTTTCCCACTGTCCATATTTTGCCATTTTATCAACTGTAATTTGCACTTTTGTGTCTAAACCCTTGGATTTTAGATTTTTGGATTGTTATAATACTATTTAAAAAATGTTTTATAGATAACATTTTGCTGCGAAAGGAATAAAGTTATTATTTGCAATTAACATTTATGACTGAATATTGATTGTAACAACTGATTTACAAACATTTTATACACGCTACAATTACCTGGATTAGCCTTCAGTATGATGGCCCTGTCAATTGTACTTTTATGAAACAAAGCTTTGTACAGTGGTAACATCTTGATTGAACAAACAACAAATTGAGGGAATTCACTGCACAAAAATTAAACATTCTTTACTCAATGTTGTGGAGATAACTGTTTTATACATCTCATACAGAAATAAATATTAAGTAATGAGTGTACCATTTTTTTCTGGTGTTATTTGGTCACAAACTCTCCTGCCTTTCCTCCATGTCTCATGCTCTTCTGCTCCAAATGCTTTTAGTTTGTTTGATTTAATTTACTGCACATTCTTCACGGAGGCACTGGTTATGGGTTATACTATATTTATGGAAGCAAAGGCTGAAAAGGTTTTGGCCTCTGCACTATTAGGTCGTAATATCTGTCTTAGGACTGCAGGAGGCACTGTCACGCTAAAGACACCAAAATAACGATTTAAATGGGGCATGCGCTGTAAAGTACGTAATGTAAATACCGTGGTAAACTTGGATAAAGTGGTGATTCTGAGTGCTATATGGATGTATAATGTACACAAACAGGAGGAAGTGGATTGTATGCCTCAGATTCATAGTTTGGACAGGTTATGCCTGTGGAAATGACTCAACATGATGACCGCGGTGAATGCTGTTTAGAGGCTGATTTATGTGGTGACGCGGTAAGTAGCGCCAATAATCAAAATACCGTTTAAAAAAGGTTGAATATAGGTATATTTCTATAGATTAATCAATGTTGAATCCATGTTTAAAAAACATTTGAATTTCGACATCTATTCAACTACTAATCAATGTTATTTGCATGACATTGATTCCATGTCAGAAAAGATCAAAAATCAACGTTGTGTTCGACATCTATCATATCGAGCGCTTTCAATCACAGTTCAACGTCATTTTTCAACATCTATTCAATCACAGGCCATAACACTATTTCAATGTTGAAACAATGTCCTTTTGCTATCTGGGTGAGTACCCCCAGCCCCTCTTCTGTCCCAGGAACCCCGTCCCCTCTGCTCATGACCACCAGAGGACATGATGCTTAAAAAGCAGCTCCACAATGATAAGAAAAGAGGCGGAGTCTAACTGGCTTGTGCGTTATTAATAAACACTGTATTTAAAGGTAATTACCAAACGCACTGATGTATTTGCGTTACATCCGTCTCTCACTATAAGCCAAAGAGATCTTGTGATCTTGCGTGGAGCCCCAGATCGAGGGAGATTATCAGTGGTCTTGTATGTCTTCCATTTTCTAATAATTGCTTCCACAGTTGATTTCTTCACACCAAGCTGCTTACCAATTGCAGATTCAGTCCTCCCAGCCTGGGGCAGGTCTACAGTTTAGTTTCTGGCTCTTTGGTCTTGACCATAGTGGAGTTTGGAGTGTGACTGTTTGAGGTTGTGGACAGGTGTCTTTTATACTGATAACAAGTTCAAACAGGGGCCATTAATACAGGTAACGAGTGGAGGACAGAGGAGACTCTTAAAGAAGAAGTTACAGGTCTGTGAGAGACACAAATCTTGCTTGTTTGTTATTGACCAAATACTTATTTTCCATCATAATTTGCAAATAAATTCATCAAAAATCAGACAATGTGATTTTCTGGATTTTCTCATTTTGTCTCTCATAGTTGAGGTTTACCTATGATGAAAATAACAGGCCTCTCTCATCTTTTAAAGTGGGAGAACTTGCACAATTGTTGGCCGACTAAATACTCCCCCCCCCAGTTCCATAATGCACCTTTAAGGTACGAGAATTCAAGAATTCAAGAAAATAAATGACATTGAAATTAAACTTCTATTTATTTGTATATGTCACATGAAGCAGATTGACTAAAGAGTAAACCTTTTAAATTATTTATTCTACTCAAGTAAATATAGGCCTAGTACTGTAACTTAATTTACTTCAAATTCATATACGTACTTAGCCATACAATGTGCACTCCAGTATTGTGTATCATGAAGACTTGACTTAAATTGTGTCGCTGTATCATCTTTTTATGAACTTCTAAACAGGCTGCTTCACTGAGGTCATTGCAGTTCCAGAAACCAAAGATCCATGTTTTCCAGTTGGACGTGATACGCGTAAAAACACTGGCAACATCAGTGCAGTCAGGTTTGTCTGAAGTTCCCCTTACATGTGTTAGGCTCCACCCCTCCGCTTTACAGATACTATAATAAGTGTCAGAGCATTTCCAGGAGGACACCCGCGCGCGCTCGTCTTGAGTGAGCCGTCATGGCAAGACCTCGGATCCAGATCGCTGAGGCGCTGTTGGATCTCACCCCGGAGGACCTCACCAGGTTCACTGCTCGGCTGAAGGAGCCGCGGGGTGACAACATAAACCGG
Source organism: Neogobius melanostomus (assembly GCA_007210695.1). Lineage (NCBI taxonomy): Eukaryota > Metazoa > Chordata > Actinopteri > Gobiiformes > Gobiidae > Neogobius > Neogobius melanostomus. Next base: position 330,598 of record VHKM01000190.1, read on the forward strand.
AGCGCTTGAAACAGTCCCGGCTGATTGGGAAGGACCACCAGGGGTTGGCTGACCTCCTCGCGGACTCTTTCGCAGGAAATGCTGTGTCAATTACCGTGGCGCTGCTCAGAGACATCGGCGCGAATCGGGTGGCAGACGAGCTGGGTGAGTGCGTGCGCCTTTACGCACGGAGAGTGTCTGTCCAGCAGCAAAACCAACTTAGGATTTGTTAGTCTAGTGTCACTCTGGTGTTATGTAACCATTTTTTACTTTCACTTTCTAGTTCTGTTTGGAAACTTTGTAACTCTGTTGCATTAACTTTGCACTGGTTTAGTGGCCGTTTAATGACGTAAACTATTTTAGACTTTAGTCCTTAGTATTTAGCAGTGATTTAAATCTGTTTGTCCGTGTTGCTCATCCATTTTTCTCCCAAATGTTAACAAGTAGAATAAATCTCGTTTACAAACTCTCCAAATAGTACAAAACGATCAACTTTGTTATGATTGTAATTCTTTCTGTCTGTTTGTTTTCTGTTTGCAGAAAAGGAAGCCAAGGATCCGCCCAAGAGTAAAAGCTGTGAGAAATTTCTGCTTTAGCTTTGTTAACACACTTGCTGAAGATAGAGTCATTAGAGCGCACAGGAGGCCTATTCAATCAAGTTTATAGTTTTACTGAAGAAGCAGACAGGTAGCTTGCACAGTCGCCCATAGAACTTAATACTCCCAGGTATTAGCTTTGCACTACTACTACTACAATTACTACTACTACGATTACGACGACTACTACTTCTCCTAATCCTGCTGCTATCCTCTTTTTAAAATATCACTTCAACTAGACCTAGCCTGGCATTACTTTGTCTGTGGTTAATCTAAATATTGCATATTATAAGACATTGAGTCTCCAGGGACTAACCTGCAGATATACATAATATATTAATGATCATGGTAACACTTAATAATAACTTCACCTTTTTAGCCTTAATAAGTGATGAGTTAACACTTAATTCATCATAAGAAAGTGTAACTATTTAAAGCAGTACTAAGTAACTTGTTTACCTTAATACATCCTTTCCGTCGTCCCTCTGGGGTAATAAAGTGTTAATGGGATGATTGGAGGGTCTTTCATCGCCCCCTGGTGTCTCTGGACAGAAAACCACATTTGCAACTTCACCGCCTCCGGGTCGGAGTCACCAATACACACTAATGGAATCACGAAGAAGAAGCTAACAGGCTAATGGGCAAAGCTAACAGCGGGCTAGCACCACTTAAACAGTGTTTACAGCTAAGTTAGAGTGAAAAAAATCATCTCCATTGTGTAATTGATGCACAATATCCCTCTGTCCCTTTGTCTTTTCTGTCAGCGTAGTACTCGTAGTACTCGTAGTACAGCGTAGTATTTACTCTCACAGACAATAAGTTAAAAAAAAGGCAACGTGCTACAACACCTGCGGTGGCGCTTATGGCCTCTAGAGGCATGAGTTACTTAGTACTGCTTTAACTGTAGTAGTTAAGTAGTTATTAAGTGTTAGTCATACTTAACTAATGAATTGTTCATGATTAGGGTTGGGTACTGTTAAATGGTACCTACTTGATTCCTGTATTGGCGTAATTGAAAAACAAATATTCTGTCGGTGCCAAGTTTCAGTACTTTACTCTTCAAACGCCAATAAATGACCCACAGTGAGTCTAGAAAAAGCAACATGAACACGTGAGCAGATAATTAGCCTCTTCAGCGCAAATGCAGCTGTTTCCTAAAGCGAGTTCCTAAACTTTTGCAATTATTAGAGATGGCAGAGCCGGTCTGCAGCAGGTGTGAGTCAGGACTAAACCAGGACTGAATAAGGCACTAGAGTTCTCAGGCAAATTGAAAGCACAATAATCGAAGAAAAAAAGAAAAAAAAGAACGCTACCCAGCCCTATTCATGATCAATTAAGTGTTAACTCATCATTTATTAAGGCTAAATAAGGTGTATTTATTATAAAGTGTGACGCAATCAGTCAGAAGTAAACATGGCTCGCCTACTACCACAACCCCAGATATTAATAGTAGTAGTAGTAGTACTAGTTGTTGTGGAGGTACAAGGAGAAGTAGAAGTTGAAGTGGCAGTAGCAGTGAGAGTCATATTAGTATTGTAGTAGCCAGTGGTTAAAGTGGATTTTGGGAGGTGGTTCTAATCTCAAAGACTCAGAACGCTACATAGGTCGATATATGAAAGGTTGTGTGTATATTACATGTAACAGAAGGTGTTTTATATTACTTTTTATTATGTCTTTTAAAAATTAGTTTTAAACTATTTCACAGAATAAGATTTCTTTATATGTGCTCTTGTTTGAGATACTCCCAGAAAATTAGAGCCAGTCCTACCGGGGATTTTAATAATCAGATACAATTTAGTGCAATCAGGTGTATTTAAGGCAAAAATATGCTGTTTGAATTAGCCGTATGATTACTTTCCTAAAGAAAGAAAGAAAGAAAGAAGAAAGAAAGAAAGAAAGAAAGAAAGAAAGAAAGAAAGAAAGAAAGAAAGAAGACTGATTTTGATAGCTGCAAATAGACTTTTATTATGTACTTTTATAATGTACTGTGTAAATGTTTCCCTGTGGGGCCCCTCTGCTGTGGGCCCCCTCTGCTGTAGCTGCTCATCGCGCTGAGCAGTGAGGAGGAGACACAGGCTCCACACGAGTCTAAAGACTAAACTTTAGCCTGGATTCATGACTCTATTGTTACTTTTAAACCGCGGGCAGATTCAGAGGCTCTGATCAGAGGAAATACTTTGTGAAAAAGGCCGACATTGCGCCGTAACCGAGCGCCGTAACGCCGCACTGTTTATCGCCTTTTCTCTTCATTATGCTTCCTAAATTTATCTCTAAAACCGAAAATATGAGGCTGATTGATACGAAATAAAAAGCGTGCTGAAGCTTGGGAAGAGTAGACTCTGTTTATGGATTAGTTTATGTCCGTAAAGTTCATGATTTCATGATAAATGCTGTTATATTGAGGCGCATTAAACCTGCGCACATGAGGAGCGGACTGAGCTGCTGCTGATCTTATGATTATTTCTCCAGATTCTGAAGAGTGGGCTTTTGTCCAGCGCAGCTTCAGCAAATGAATAATAAAACTACCCAACCTAGTATTTATTGCATTGATTTATCTCACAGGCAGACTTTCGCAAGTGTGCGAGATGACAAAGTGTCAATCATTAACTTTTTCTTTGGTCACGTGAAGGTGCGTGAACGCCGTTCCCAAACGTTCCCGCCCACTTTAACCCCTGGTAGTAGCATAATACAGATTGTAGACATTTACATTTGCTTCAAAGTAATGACTGTTTTCTTATTTTGCAGCTCCTGCTGCTCCTGCCATGAGTGAGTACATTTCACTAACATGTTTACACAGAAGTGTAGCAGTAAGAGTCATATTAGTATAGTAGTAGTATAGTACTAGCTCATATTATTGGTACTTAAGTGCTTGTTATCTTGTCACAGCCGGCAGATCGTCTGGTGCTACTCCTCGTGGTAAGTCCATTTTCTATTTTGTTTCCCTCAAGACAAATAAGTTTTATTTGTAATACTCAACCCTTAAATAAAGCTGGAGATTGGTCGTTGCACATCTGGAATCGGAACATACTAATCTTTAAAGATTTGAAGTGTTTTTTATAATACTGACCAGAGGAGGGTAGAGTAGCTCAAATATTTACTCAAGTAACAGTAACTTTACTTTTTTTGTGGCACTAGGCTAGTGCTAGGCTAACGCATTTCTATGGTAACAGTTAGCCTGCATTAAAAACAGTCTGACCCACTCCACAGTTCACCTGAGGTAAATCACTTATAACACCAGACTAATGATATAAATGTCTGTGTCGAAAGCAGAGCCGGATTTTCCTATACGCAAACTACGCAAGGTGCGTAGGGCCCCTGCAGCCGCAAGGCCCCGCATCTCAGTCAAACTACAGTGTTGTTTCACTGATTAATCAACGCGTTGTTACAGGACCTGACAGCGCTCACTCACTCGCCGCTTACTTTGCTGCGTTTTACTACTACAGTAACTCTAGTACTCTGAATGTGCACAGTCTAAAACGAACTGGGCTACTCACAGGCTAATTCTCAGTGGTGAGACAGAAATAACTGTCAGGTGCAGGTTTCAGTTAGTTTTAAATCAGCGGTTCCCAAACTGTGGGTCAGGAACCAAGGAGCGAGAATGTGACCATTCGCCATTTAACATTTTAAAAAGTGGGGAAAATAGACTAATAGTACTCCTAAACCCCAGTCTGACAGTGGCTAAGTCAGTCCCGGCGCCAGCTCAATACAGAAGGGGGGCGGCTGAAAACCAAGGGGGGCAATGACGTTAAGGTCAGCACACACTACACGATTTTTATGCCCGAGTTTGATACAATTCTCAGTCACGCCGAGTCTTCCTGACTCGTGGCTAGTTGAAGGCAGTCACAGAGAGTCATGTCTCTGGATTCCCGTTGGAATCGTGTCGTGTGAGCAGCAGTCAGACACAACTGGACTACAGTCGCAGGAAATCATGTTTGATTTTTAAGCCTGATTTTGGACGCACAGGAGAAACGTGGGTGATTTTACCGTCCCCAAAGTGAACACACAGAAAGCAGCGGCCAATGACCGAGTGAAATAAAGACAGAAAAACACCGCCGCGCCTCCCTCGTCATTTCTCTGTCAAAACAGCGGCACAAACAAGTAATTTCATGGCCACAGCGATTCCAACACGAAACAGCACAACTTTATATCACCAAAAGTTCACAATAACCATCTTTTCAAGCTATATTTCAACTGTGAACAGAGTTTAGCGGCACTTACTGAGTTTTGCGACGGACTGTTCAGCTTCACCTCGCTGCTAGCGGCTCCTCTCTCTGCTTTCTCCGCTGTCTCCTCCGCCTCCTCCATCTATTAAATCTACTGAAATACGTCCCGCTTCTTCGTGTCGCCAACTTTTATCTCCATTTGACAGAACTATAGCCAAGTTGAAGGCTTTGTAGCAGTGGTAACCTTGCACTGTGATGTTGTGACACTGTTGACACCACTGACCAATCAGGACATGTTTTCCCACGCTCACAAACACAGGCCTATCTTTGCGGATTTGGGGTCAGTTTTTGAAACCGGAGGAGAAATGCATAAATTCCTGCTTCCGGTAGAGTGAACGCAGGCGCGTTTTGCAGCCGCTACTCTCCGGACTACACGGAATAAAACATTGTTTACGCTATATTGGATGTCGTGATTACGCAGTAATTAAAGGGCTGCTGGTTTGCGAACTATACCAACGGTAGTTTGCTGTTGTCAGTCGCATTAGTGGCTGTTTGTAACTTACTCCTACCTGGAACCCCTGGCTGTCGTATTCCCTTCCTGGGAAACGATGTGGATCTACCAAATAACACGCTGATTTGCTGTCATCTGGCTCGTCGTGTCCCTCGTCCACTTGCAAACTAACGCACTCCTCCAATACTCCGCTGTGAATCTCCTCAAACTTCGACTCCACGTCTCCGCTCCTCCTTTACCTGGGCTCGGGCGTGACATCCCTCCGGACATCGCTTTCCAGCCCCGACGGAGATATGTTCACGTCGTAAGTTCCAATACAATGACTCTCATCCAATAAAGTCAATCTGGTCTACCATACGTCGCCGCCGCTCCCACAACGCTACTCGGGATGTTGATCACAGTGCCCTGGCCAATCTAGCTAGGTCGGCTAACTCCGCTGCGGCCAAGAATAGCTCCACCACTGTCAGCTTCGGTCTCCTTAACATCCGCTCTCTTAGCAGCAAAGGGCATCTGATCCGCGATGTCCTTGTTGACCGAAAGCTTGACTTCTTGTGCCTGACCGAAACAGAGAGAGTTGGAAAGTCGCGAGAGTTGTAAAGTCGTTCCTGTGCCTGCTGCCCCTGTGTTCTCCTCCTTCGAGTACTCTGCGTCACTGCTGCCTGGACCCTCACCTACAGTTATTGACACCATCTACCGCCCACCAAAACACAACAAGAACTTCCTAAACGATTTCTCTCACCTGCTAACATATTTCACATCCATATCTCAAAATGCAATTATTCTTGGTGACGTCAATATTCATATGGACAATAACAGTAATGCTCTCTCCAAAGACTTTTCATCCTGTTTAGATAGTTTTGGCCTGCAACAACACATCAATTTCCCTGCACACTGTAAAGGACACATCCTGGATTTAGTTTGTTGCTCCGGTCTCACTCCCACTGACTGTAAACCTCATTCAATCCCATACTCCGACCATATGCTCATTACCTTCAACACCAGCCTCACCCTTTCCAAAATCATCCTCCCCAGAATAATTTCTTTCCGCAAGATCAAAAATATAAACTCTGACACCTTTTCCTCAGACATTAACAATCTCCCTAGTACTAATCCTAATAGCTCACCTCACGATCTGGTTTCCCACTACAATAGTAATCTTCATAACCTGTTAGACACTCACGCGCCACTCAAAACCAGACATGTCTCTTTCACCCGCTCCGCACCCTGGTTCACCCCCGCCCTCCGTCAGCTTAAATCCCAAGGACGACAACTAGAACGGCTATACAATAAAACTGGACTCACTATACACAAGAAATGTACAATAACCATATCATTCAATACAAGGACAATCTCTCCTCTGCCAAATCCGCCTACTACTCCGGTTTAATTTACTCCAATCAACATAACTCTAAAACTCTCTTCTCTCTCCTCTCCAATATCACAAACCCCCTGACTCTCCCACACCACATGCAATCCACTGACTTCTGTAACTCACTCATGTCTTTCTTTGTTTCCAAGATCTCCATATCCATCAACACCTGATCACATGTGGAGCTGCAGTTTCTGGAGTAGACTCCCCGGCCCCTCACTCATCTCTTACAACTACCTTCTCCAGCTTCATCCTCCCTCCGTTCAAGTCATTTCCGATTTCATCCTCAAATCCAAACCCTCAACCTGCCCGCTTGACCCCCTCCCTACAGCTCTTGTTAAATCCTGCCTTCCTTCACTTGCTCCCTTTATCACCAATATCATCCACTCATCTCTTATCTCTGGTACTGTCCCTCCCTCACTCAAATCCGCCACAGTCACACCAATCCTGAAAAAGCCCGGTTGGATCCCACCAACTTGACAACCTCCGTCCCATTTCAAACCTTCCCTTCGTCTCCAAAATACTCGAAAAATCTGTCGGCGCTCAACTCCACAACCATCTTATCACAAACAATATCAACGACCTCCTCATAGCTTCTGACTCCGGTTTGCTCTCCATTCTTATCCTCCTTCTCCTCACCTCAGCTTTTGACACCATTTCTCACTCCACTCTCCTTGACAGACTCTGTTCCATTGGCATAACCACACCCCCCTTGCTTGGTTCACTTCCTATCTCTCTGGCCGCACACAGTTCATTCAACTCAAATCCCACAGGTCCAACACTTTCCTGTCTCTGCTGGTGTGCCCAGGCTCTGTCCTGGGGCCCCTCCTCTTCATCATCTACATTCTCCCACTCGGTAACATCCTTCGTAAACACAACATTCATTTCCACTGCTACGCGGATGACACCCAGCTCTACCTCTCTACCAAACCTTCTTCATCTCTTCCTCCATCCTCCCTTGCCCTCTGTCTACAAGAAATTCATTCTTGGTTTTCTGCCAACTTTCTCAAACTGAACAGCTCTAAAACAGAAGTCCTTCTCGTAGGCACCCCCTCCACTCTCTCGAAATCAAACAGTTTTCCTATTCCCATCAACAACTCATCTGTCCTTCCCTCCTCTCAGGTTAAGAGTCTGGGTGTCATCCTTGATAGTACACTCTCCTTCAGTCTCACATCAATAGCATCTCCCAGTCTGCATATTTCCACCTACGTAACATCTCCTGTCTCCGCCCCTCTCTCTCCCCCACCCACCGCCATCCTCGTCCACAGCCTCGTTACCTCCCGCATTGATTACTGCAACTCACTTCTGTTCGGTCTTCCCAACAAATCCCTCCAGAAACTGCAGCTCCTTCAAAACGCTGCAGCACGAATCATCACACGGACCCCTACTCTCACCACATCACCCTGTCCTACAACAACTCCACTGGCTTCCCATTAAACATAGAATCAACTTCAAATCCTCCTCATCACATTCAAAGCTCTTCATAACCTGGCCCCTCCGTACATATCTGACCTCCTCCACATCGCAATTCCTGCCCGCGCTCTCCGCTCCTCCTCCACTCTCAAACTCTCCGTCCCACCGGCCAAACTCGTCACCATGGGGCACAGAGCATTCAGTCGCTCTGCTCCCCAGCTCTGGAACTCTCTCCCCGATCTCCGTAACATAGACTCTCTGCCACTCTTCAATCCAGACTCAAAACTCACCTGTTCAGACAGTCCTACAACACCTAGTTATGCGCGCACCCTCTCAATATTGTACTCTGTTTTATTCTGTCGCTCGTTTTTATAGTTTTTAATGTGTCCATTGTACAGTGTCCTTGGGTGTTCTGAAAGGCGCTTTTAAATAAATGTATTATATTATTAAATGAAGTGGTAGAGAGTTTTGGGTTGTTTTGAACACATCATAGACTGAAAACAATATATAAAAAATGAAAACACTACATTTGTCTGAGGGGCGGACCTGTCCGCGTGAGGGGGCGACGCCCCTTATGGCTGATAAAATATGATCAAATGTAAATGTTTGGGTGTAAATGTTTAAGCAGACACGGTTTAATCAGACCACATTTAGGCACTTTTCCTCCCACAGTATGTATTAATTGTATATTGTGTAAAAAGCCAAAGACACTCAATTATAATAATAATAATAATAATAATAATTAAAGCCGCAAGCGGCATTTAGAGGCCCTCGAGGGTCTCGTTTGGCCGGTTGACGCCGGTAGCCGCACGCCGCCCCAATAACCGGGAGGCGCTGCCGCGCCCTACCTGCCGCACTAGGTCGAGATTATAAAAGAGCAAAGAGAAGAAATGGCGCCTTCGGCGCCAGATCACTCGATTTTTCCCAAAATGGCCGACCTCCTGTTGGTTGCCTAGCCACCACGTAATGTACTTTTTTGTTCGGACAGTCGTGACGCATGCGTGTACCAATTTTGGCTTAGCTACGCCAAAGTTGACACCGGGTCGTTGCCATGGCAACACGGTGGGAAAAGGGGCGTGGCCTCAATGACATTTTGTTCGGGTCACGTGACGGATGTCTGTGCCAATTTCTTTTGTCTACGACAAAGTTAATTTTTTTTCCTCATTCATTTTTATTTGGTCCTCTGCAGGGGGCGCTATCGCGCCCATTTTCAAATTTCCTATATCACAACATCCGGGGTCGACGACTCGACCAACGATTCAAGTTTCGCTCAAATCGGCGCATATTTATATATTCGGAAAGTCTCACGTCCAGTAATCCAACCGTGGGGTTCATTGTCTAATACGAGCGCGTTGCGCTCGTCTTTTACCTCTTCTTTCTCAATATTTACCAATGGATTTGTTTTTTCGTATTTTTGTGCGAGCTGAAGCAAATATGCCGCTTTCGCGGCAAAGACCTATATTATCGGATAGGCCTCGATGCCCTGAGTCACTGTAACAGTGTTTTGAGTGCTGGTGAGTGGCCATGGACAGGTCGTGGTGCCGGGAGTGTCGTTATTACTGTGTAATGCATGGGGAGCGCTCCGCGCTCTGTTTCTTGAGCGCTCCGCGCTCTTTTCGGGACGTGCGCTACATTGCTCTTCACAAGCCTGTATTACCAAGTGTCTCAAAGTGCATTACTGTCGTCATTATTTATTCACTGACCGGTGATGGTAAGCTACTGTTGTAGCCACAGCTGCCCTGGGGTACACTGACGGAAACAAAGCAAGCAGTCTGCGCCATTGGCCCCTCCCACCACACCAACCACTCACTCACTCACTACATTTGGTAGACTTCTGGTGTTCCCAACGGTCTCCCATCCCAGTACAGACCAGGCCCTTCCTGCTTAGCTTCCCAGGTCTGACGGGGCGGAGCAAAGGCGGGATGGCCTTTAAAAACAAAACAAATTCTAACATTTGTTTGTCTTTTGTAGATATCGATATGGAGAAGGACAAAGAAAAGGTAAAGACCCTTAAACCCTGTTTGCACGGGATTAGAATGACTCAGTAAAATAAAAGTGACTTCAGTGTTTCTGTCTGTGTGAATCTGTCATGTTGGTGATTTGGAAAGTGAAAATTCCGCTCATTTTAATAGATTCATAAAACTCCTCAGTCCTCAGGGGATTCTGTGTTTTTAAAGTTTTTAACCTGAATGAAGTTTAGATAAGGACAACATCGTTTCAAACTGTCTTTTACCAGAATATCTGTGTTTAAGGGGGGCAGCCTTATCCTGACCCCCCACTTTAATGCATCTGACATTGTCACATCTGTCAGACACACAATTCTAGAGAAGCACATTATAGAAACAGATTCATAATAATATACAGTGTGGAAAAAAGTATTTAGTCAACCAACAATTGTGCAAGTTCTCCACTAGAAAGATGAGAGAGGCCTGTAATTTTCATCATAGGTAAACCTCAACTATTAGAGACACAATGAGAAAAAAAATCCAGAAATCACATTGTCTGATTTTTATGAATTTATTTGCAAATTATGGTGGAAAATAAGTATTTGGTCAATAACAAAAGTTCATCTCAATACTTTGTTATTTACCCTTTGTTGGCAATGACGGAGGTCAAACGTTCCTGTAAGTCTTCACAAGGTTTTCACTGTTGCTGGTATTTGGCCCATTCCTCCATGCAGATCTGCTCTAGAGCAGTGATGTTTTGGGGCAGGCGCTGAGTCCTGGTGGCGTAGTGTGTTACTGACGGTAGCCTTTGTTACTTTGGTCCCAGCTCTCTGCAGGTCAGTCACTAGGTCCCCCCGTGTGGTTCTGGGATGTTTGCTCACCGTTCTTGTGATCATTTTGACCCCACGGGGTGAGATCTTGCGTGGAGCCCCAGATCGAGGGAGATTATCAGTGGTCTTGTATGTCTTCCATTTCTAATAATTGCTTCCACAGTTGATTTCTTCACACCAAGCTGCTTACCAACTGCAGATTCAGTCCTCCCAGCCTGGGCAGGTCTACAGTTTAGTTTCTGGTGTCTTTGGACAGCTCTTTGGTCTTGACCATAGTGGAGTTTGGAGTGTGACTGTTTAAAGTTGTGGACAGGTGTCTTTTATACTGATAACAAGTTCAAACAGGGGCCATTAATACAGGTAACGAGTGGAGGACAGAGGAGCCTCTTAAAGAAGAAGTTACAGGTCTGTGAGAGACAGAAATCTTGCTTGTTTGTTATTGACCAAATACTTATTTTCCATCATAATTTGCAAATAAATTCATAAGAAATCAGACAATGTGATTTTCTAGATTTTTTTCCTCATTGTGTGAATTAGTCTCCATGCATAGACACAAAGGAACTATAAAATCAGTTTCTCCCTGGTGTCTCATGCAGGTCTCCTCTAGTCTCATCTATTGCTTCTAGTGAAATTTAAAGAAATAAATAAGAAAATGGCAAAAATTAAACTACAATGAGGCTACAATAAGAGTGTTATGTTTATCTCCTGAGCTTAAAAATAGGCACATTTGAGCAGCACATTTTTTCTCTGCACTTTCAAAAATAAGGGGAAGCAGTGTGAGGCATTATTTTGCCATATCGTCATAAAAACAGTTGAAACAACAATAGGACCCAACCTAGTAAATAAGTTCAATCAACCCTAATATATGGTGTTGAACCTACTCAATGCATCACATTGGACGAACACAATTGCTTCATGCTGAAAGAAAGACATTTAATCATGTGGAAATAGTTTCCATGATTTTTTTACGTTCATTCAAAGAGTTATTTTTTGAGTGTACCAAGCGACTTCAACATCAGGAAAAAGGAACAGGAGAAACTAAAGAAATACCAGGGCTCAGAGAAGAGCTAGAGAAGGCCTGGAGAGTGAAGGCATCAGTGGTGCCCGTGGTCGTTGGGGCACTCGGGGCAGTGACCCCCAAACTGGAGGAGTGGCTCCAGCAGATCCCAGGAAATACATCAGACATCTCGGTCCAGAAAAGTGCAGTTCCAGGAACAGCAAAGATACTGCGCAGAACCCTCAAGCTCCAGGCCTCTGGTAGAGGACCCGAGCTTGGAGGAAAAAGAGAGACCGCCCGCGGAGGGTGAGGAAGAGTTTTTTTTTTAATATATATATATTTTAACTTTTTGTGTGTCTTTTTTACCATTACTTTTTGTCGTATTTCATCATATTTTTGTCATGTTTGTCGCTTTTTTGTTGCATTTTCATCCTTGCTATTTCACCGCTAAATTTCATGAAACTTTTAGATCCAAACTCGAGAAAGTGTGCTTGGTTCAGGTGGGGTTAAGAGGTTAAACAACGACAATAATGTGCTGATACATTACAGATGAAACTCATGAAATTAGATTTTCGTGAAAAGGTTAATTTATTCTGTAATTCAACTTAAAAGTGAAACTAATAGATGATATAGGCTAATGGCATGCAAAGTGACTTATGTCAAGCCTATATTAGGCCCGAGCCGGACACAGTCCCTGGCAAGGGACTATTGTTTTTGGTCGGTTTCTTATTATTTTTACTTTTTGTCATGAAAATTGATGGAAATAGACAAATTGGCCACGTCCAAAACTTAATGGCTCGACAGCGCCCCTCAAAGTTGACCCCTATTCAAATCGGGACACGCGTTTTTGGGCGTAGGCCAAAACCGTTCGGTACAGTGAAAGTGGACATCAGGACAAATCAAAAACAGTTTGTTCGAAACTGTCAAACTGTCATTCTACTGCTTAGAAGGGGGGGCCCGAAGAGCCAGGTTCATCAGAAACGGAGCCCCCACCTACAGTCTCGTACAGTTTCACTCCACACTATAACCTTGTGAATACAATCGTAATTGCACTTCGTTGTGGCGTGGTCCTTGCTAGTGAAATACATGTTATGTGTACAGAAGGTAATGTGACACGAGTCCAAAAGAACAAGTTGATAATGTTGCCAAGGACCAGCGAGATAATCAGCGACAGTCAGTGATACTGTGTCTTTTCATGAAACAATTTTACACACTGAAAACAGGTTTGCTCGAAACACTGAAGAGAGACTGAGAGAGGAGTGAAAGCAGCCATCTTTGTTAAGAGAGAACCCTATAAATGAACAAATCGGAGGCTCAAGATTCCAAAGATTTGCCCTCTTCCTACAGCAGTCTTCACAGCGATATGGACTTAAACATAACCTAATCTAGAGTAACCTACTCTAGGACATCTCATGTAAAAATATGAGGATAACAAGGGAGTACTCAGTACGATTCAGATCTGTTGAATCCAGACGCGGCGGCGCGGTGGAAAACACAGGCTTTTAACCTCCTGCAGAGGCACAGAGGCGGGTCTGCTCAGTGACAGACAGGGGGCGCCGTGAACTTTGTTTGTTTGGACGAGAGAAGGAGACAGAGAAACCATCGTTAGGGCTCAGGCATCAGGAGAAGTTAAACTCCTGTCTGTCGCCAACTCGCTATTAACCTACAAAACAGAGCCAGGTTTTCTCTCTCTTACAACACGGACATACATGTCTTCTTCTATTCATGATAAATGTATAAATCCTGTGTTTAAAAACCCGCACGGTTTGAGAAAAGCGGACGTGGCGCAGCGCGCTGCGTTCTGGTGTGTGTTGAGCTTTAGGCACTCCGAATCAGAACAACAATCGCCTCACAGGGCTTTCTCATGTTTCTGATTTGATCAAATGGAATGGATTTGAAAGTCAATCAGACTGATATAATACACTGCATATTTTGATTGATTGATTGATTGATTGATTGATTAGATAAAGAGATGGAAACACAGTCTCCCAGTGAAGGTTTGGACTGGACACAGGAGGAGCTGAGCCGCATCAATGGAAACTTGTGGAACCTGTGCGTCCAATAGAAAACACAGAGCCAGAGTCCAAACGCCAGTGCATCCACGGCCTGAAGGTTACACACATCCCACAAATGACCTCTGCTCTCCGCTGGTCAAAGCTTCACAACCTCATCACAAAAATCCCAACGACATCCAAGTCTGTAACAGCAGAAGTTTTTCAAAGAGGAGAGCAATAATGAAACAGACACATAAATAAAACTAACTTTGGAGTACCAGAACTGTCAAAACTATCAGTAAATGAACAAAAACATATAGAAATCAATTCATAAATAGACACAACACACAAGTCTTGAAATAAATATGTTACATGAATAAGTAATACTGTACATTTATTGACAATTCTATGCTTTTTAAACTTAACAAATATTTGTGAAATCTGCAAAAAGGTGCTATAAAAATAAAGTCATTCCAAAAAAGTCCTTTTTTGGTCATAATTTATGTCAAAATATTATGTCTGACTGAAATTAGATTTAATAAGAAGGGACTAAAAACGTTGAAAGAGCCTCATACAGCGCCTCTCAAAAGTACTAATACACCTTGAACTTTTGCACATGTTGTCATGTTTACAACCCTAAACATGAAGATTTATTTTGAATGTTTTACTGAAAGTTCACACACAAGTAACAGACAACTGTGAAGTGAAAGCAAAATGATACATGATTCTGTTATTTTACAAAATATAGAAAAGTGGGCGTGCATAAGTATTCATACAGCATGACTTAATACTTTGTGGAACCCCCTTTTGCTGCAATAACAGCAGCAAGTCTTCTGGGGTATGACTACAAGGTTTGCACATGTAGAGACATTTTAGCCCATTCCTCTTTACAAAACAACTCAAGCTCTGTCACATTAGAAGGAGAGTGTTTGTGAACAGCAGTTTTCAGGTCTTTCCACAGATTTTCAATAGGATTTAGGTCAGGACTTTGACTGGGCCATTCTAACACATTAATATGTTTGTTTTTAAACCATTCCATTGTAGATTTAGCTTTGTGTTTAGGGTCATTGTCCTGCTGGAAGGTGAATCCGCCCCAGCCTCAATTCTCTTGCTGACTCCAGCAGGTTTTCCTCCAAAATGTCTCTGTATTTGGCTCCATCCATCTTCCCAACTATTCTTACAATCTTCCCAGTCCCCGCTGAGGAAAAGCAGCCCCATAGCATGATGCTCCCCACCATATGTGACACTGGGGATGGTGCACTCAGGACCATGAGCAGTGTTAGGTTTGCTCCATACATAACGTTTTGCATTTGGGCCAAAAAGTTCCATTTTTGTAAAAGCATTTTGTATATCTAATAACGTAATGAAAAATGCAGAAGAGAGTTGAAGTCTGAATCAAGTGGCCATTTATTGTCTTAAGAAGCTTATAGATTTGGGTAAAGCTGAACTGTAGAAAATGTGCTTGGTTAATGTGGGGGTTAAGAAGTTAAATTGGTTAAGGTTTCACAACATCGACTGTTATTAAAGCGAACAATCCCACCTCTTTGGAAAGTTGTTTTCTGCCCTGGTTCTCATTGAACAAACTGCTTTTTCAAAGTATTTGATTTGCACTTTCAGTGTCAGTAATGACGGATCATATTCATGTTTTTATTGGTTTGATTTTATTTCTTCTAAATTGATGGAAGTGTGAAGTACTTTGACTGTCCTTGTGTATGAATGGTGCTCTGCAGATGAACTTGTGTCTTTTACATGAACCAGAGACATAACAATTGCAGTGTATATGAAAGGTGACTCACATTACCTGATGTTGTTGTGGATCCACTACCCTAGACCCTCCCCCCTTAACCCGTAACACATTTAAACAAAAATGACTTTTGAGTATTATCACTAAACCATTTCAAATAATTGCAGCTTTATGTAATCATTTATTGTGTTGCTCAGCCTCAGTGTTTCACAGATTGTTGAATAGTTTATATTTTGTGTGTTTCCTCAGAGAAAAGGTGAATTTAAGAAGGCAGACGAAGGAGCAGAAGAAGACCCTGAAGTTAAACATGGTAATTCTTCATAAATCAACGTCACAGTCGGAATTTGTTGGATTTTATTGAAAATGATTTCTAATTCAACAGCACATCCTGAGGTGAACTTGAACAAACATCCAGGACAGAAACCGTGAGGAGTTCAAGTCTACAGCGAGAACACGAGCTCTCAGACCGCTCTAAATGTGAGGACTGTTCAGATTTTTCAGACAATGTCTCTGTCCATGTTTTGCAGCGGCACCAAGTCAAACAGAGTCTGACTCTGACGTCTCACTGAAAGAACAGCTCTCATCCACTCATAATCACTGTGACCAAGAGGAAAGTGAAGGAAACTCTCACAGCCTCACAGGTGAAATAGTTTATTAAACCTTCACATTCTAACAGTGTTTACATTTGTGCAAAGATAGATGCATTTTAAGGTCATTTTGTTTTGGACAGATAATGATGAAGCAGCTTTACTCCGAGGTTTAACTGACGACCCACAGCGACGAGATCCAGAAACAAACCCTTCTGAAGACAAAGGTAGATTCTTTGTTAAATGTGCAGTGTCTTTGATTAAGTGTCTTAAATCTACTGACTGATCTTCTCTTTTGAAATAGATGCACTAGGGAAAGCTCTGTGGAGGACAAAGAGGTAAGAGTTTCTTAATGTGTAGACACATTATCATTAATAATATGATGATGAATTATAACATTTAAATAGTGCCACTAATATGAACAGAGTATCGTCTATAGTTTTACTTTATTTAGTTATTTATTTTTACTGTATTATTGCATGTTACCTTTTGGCTTCATCTTTGTTTTAAATTCTGGAATGAATCTTTTGAGACGTCTTTATAAACACAGATATCTAACAAAACAAAAATCTCCCTTCATAAAGTATTTAACACACAGTAAATAATCTGCCACATGGTGGTTACTCACTACACACCACGGAATCCTTTCAAAGTATCATATTATTCCAACAGCTGTAAACTAATCTCCACAGAAATGAACAGGAATAAGAAGTGCTGGTGCTCACAGTTTCAGTGGAACTGATGAATCCACATTGTTCCATGAGACAATTCACAAACTGACATCTTGATTTGTTCCTGATATTGACCTTATATCGACCCGCCCACTTCTGCCTCTTTTTGCCTGTCTCAGCACTTCCTTTGTCCAGACACTTCTGGTAGAGATTTAAAATCTGATGTTTAGTAGATTAATTTGTGTAAAATCTCTAATGTTCATTTGCACCACAAGTCAACACTGCACCGTTTCTCTGTGCGCCCTGAAAATGAGTTGTGTCGTGTAGAAACTGATTTTCTCTGACGTCTGTAGGCCTATGTAAACTAATATGAGAGAAGGGGCGGGCACAATTCATTCGCTCATGGGAACCCCCAGAGTAACTGTTATGGCTGATTTTAACTTTAGCTATAAAACAATAACACAGCCGTCTTTAGGGTGTCCGCCATTTGACTCACACAAAAAAAAACACTTTCAATAACAAAAACTCACGTTGCCAGTGTCGTTTAGTTTCCAATCTTTTATTTTCTTTTATATCAAAGTCCAAAAATGTGTCGTGCGTGCGTGCGGTCAAAGACCGTGTCGGTCACCCTCCAAACTAGTCTGTTTCCCCCCACACCCGTCTCCCCTACTTGATCTGATTACCTGTGGCCTAGTTTCCTTAGACCCGCCCACTACCACTATAAACATGCTACAATTTAGAAATACTTTAATGATTTGTTAACAGAAAATATGCTTAATTAGGTAATTATCTCATTTTAATCAAAACAGTTTTAAACTATAATTTTGCTCTAACATCTCCAGCCCCTAATTGCTGGTCTGGCAATTACAATGTAACAAATACTGATCTTGGCTACCACTAGTGGGTGTATAGTCGTTAGGTCAAGGTTAGGTTGTCAAGTTAGTTTGGTATTGATGCAGGTGCTGTCCTTTAATCTTCTTAAATTTCTTTAATCTTCATTTTCTAGCACCAAACACAGTTTGTTTACAGGTCGTTGCAGGATACCTGTTTTATTTTGATGAGGGCACTGCGCACCAGTCCTTTACTTCCAGGTTGTGTTTGTAGGATTCGACCTAGGATCCATGAGTTCCTGGGAGCGGTGTTATCAACTACGACTACAACATCTCCTGGTTGTAGATTTCTTTTGACTTTGTTCCACTTGTTTCTTTGTTGCATAATTGGGAGATATTCTCTGACCCATCTTCTCCAGAACAGATCTGCCAAGTATTGGACCTGCCTCCATCGTCTCCTGGAGTAAATGTCATCTTTGTTGAACAATCCTGGGGGCATAATAGGTTTCGTCCTCAGCAGCAGGAGATGGTTTGGCGTGAGTGGTTCCACGTCATTCTTATCGTTGGATATTGTTGTGATGGGCCTATCATTCATTATTGCCTCCACCTCGCAGAGTACTGTTTGCAGAGCCTCGTCGTCCATTGTTTGCTCTTTTGTGACGGAGCACAAGATCTTTTTCAAAGTTCTTATTAGTCTCTCCCATACTGTACACCCCCATGATGGGCGCCTGCTGCCGGGTTGAATATCCATTGTATGCCTTCGGATAGGAATGTTTCACGGATCTTGTCATGATTCAACTCCTCCAATGACCTTTTAAGTTCCTTATCTGCACCCACCAGATTTGTACCTTGGTCTGATCTGATGCTCACCACAGTTCCTCTGCGACATATGAATCTTCTGATCGCATTTATGCATGAGCTTGTGTCCAGATGACTAGCTACTTCCAAATGTACTGCACGAGTGTTTAAGCATGTAAATATTACACCCCATCTTTTCACAGTTGTCCGGCCACGTTTTATGCCAAATGGTCCGAAATAGTCCATTCCAACTGTGCTGAATGGTGGCATGTCAGGCAACACTCTGTCTTTTGGAAGATCCGCCATCTTCTGTTCTCCAGCAACCGACTGCATCTTCCGACAGTAGACACAGTTCCTTATAACGTTGCGTGCTGTAGCATTAGCAGAGGACATCCAATACTTTTGATGGAACTTTGACAACATGTGATTTCGTCCAGTATGACCGATCTGCTCATGAATGTGTCTAAGAATCACTTTACAGATGTGGGATTTTTTGGAATAATGATTGGATTCTTGATTTCTGTGGGCATGGCCAGCTTATTCATTCTGCCCCCAACTCTCAGCAGACCAGCTTCGTCCAGAATAGGGTCCATCTTGAGTATTGGACTGTTCTTTTGACAGTACTTTTCTTGTTTAATGAGGTCAATTTCTTGTTTGTAGTGTTGTCTTTGTTCATGTGCCAGAATACACTTTTCTGCTTCTTCAATGTCTTTTACTGTCAACCTCTTTTCATGTTTACTCATTTGTTCATTCTTCTGTCCTTTTATTTTTCTCAGAAGTAGCCCCTTAAACTTCAGCATCCATGCCACACTCCTTTTGAGTTTATTCCAATCTGAAAAATATTCCATTAATTTGCTGGTGGGACTTTTTTCAATTATGTTGACAGAATTCACAAAGACATCCTTTTTGACCTCAGGATCTTCATTTGATAAAGGGTACTGCATTGCCTCTGGGATTGGTGGCCATTGTGTGTCATGCTTTGTCAAGAAACCAGGTCCATTAGTCCATCTTTTAGTTTTCAGGAAGGCCTCTATACACAAACCACGCGAGGCATCATCTGCTGGATTATACCTTGAATCCACATATCTCCACTGAGTGACTAAAGACAGAGCTTGGATTACGGCAACTCGATTAGCCACAAAGGTTTGAAATCGTCGTGATTGATTCCGGATGTATTTTAGAACAGACTGACTGTCTGTCCAGAAGATAGATTCTTCTAAATCAAGCTGGAGCTCTGATTTTAACATGCAATCAACACGAACAGCAAGAGTAGCGGCCGTACGTTCTAGTCTGGGAATAGTCATTTTCTTGAGAGGTGTAACTCTTGACTTACCATGACCAATGCTACATGGACATCTCCTGAGCTGTTGGTGAATCTCAGGTAGCTGGCTGTGCCGTAGCCCTGCTCGCTTGCATCAGAGAAATTATGTAGCTGTGCTGTACTTATTTTGCCAAAACCTTTTGGAATCAGGCATCTGCTCACCTGGAACTGCTTTAATTGTTCCAATTCGGAGAGCCATTTTTCATAGAGTTGTGCAAGTTCATTGGGAATGATTGTGTCCCAACCACATTTCATTTGACAGAGAGTCTGTAGAATAAGTTTGGCTTTCAGCACAAAAGGAGCTACCAGGCCTAAAGGCCTTGTTAGCACTTTAGTTTTGACTGCTATCTGGAATCCAAATGTGTCATTTTCTATGTTCCATACCATGCACAGCGCTCTTTCAACTGGCAGTTTGTCTCTGTCCAGGTCAAGTTCTTTGATCTGTTTTGCTTTGCTTTCTTCCGGGATGCTGGATAGAACCGCTCGGCTGTTACTGACCCATTTGGTCAGTTTAAACCCGCCCCTTGCACACAGCTCACTCAGCTCTTTAACCAGATGTATGGCAGCTCCCTCTGTAGATACGGATTTAAGACAATCATCGACGTAGAAGTTCGATTTGATTGTATCAACTGCAGCTGGTGTGAAAGAGTTTTTATTGTCATCTGCTGTCCTTTTCAGTGCAAAGTTAGCACAGCTTGGTGAGGAGACGGCACCAAATAAATGAACCTTCATTCTATATTGTTCCAGAGGTTGTGTAACATCTCCATTTGGCCACCACAGAAATCTTAGAAGATTCGAGTCTTCTTCGTTCACCCTCACCTGATGAAACATTCCTTCAATATCTGCCATAACTGCAAACTGGTCTTGACGGAATCTGAGCAGTACCCGAATCAGAGAGTTAGCCAGATCCGGTCCCTGAAGCAGCACTTTATTGAGTGAAGTGCCCTGGAATGAGGAGGTACAATCAAACACAACTCTAAGTGTTTTCTTGCGTCTGTGGTACACACCATGGTGAGGTATGTACCATACCTTTTTGTTATGCAATTCTTTCGAGGGCACCTTTTCAGCATAACCTTTTTTTATTATGTCCTCCATGAATGATCTGTATTCCTCTGCAAAGTTAGGGTTGTTTTTAAACTTTTTGACAAGATATTGAGCGCTTTGTTCAGCAAGATGATAGTTATTGGGCATGACAACATCTTTGTTACGAAGTGGTAGTGGTAAGTAATAGTGATTGTTCTTCAGTGTGGCTTCTTTTGACATCATATTCATAAACTTTGTGTCCTCCACCGACATTTGAGGCCTTTCTTCATATTCCTTTTCAGGGATGTCGTAGCTGTATTGCAGCTTTAGCAAGGTTTCAACCTTTTCAATAGAAATGCGGTTTACTGATGCCACAGGTCTACCATGTTGGTCCACGGCCGTAGAATTAAGTGGGCCATTCACCACCCATCCAAGTAGAGTTCGTACAGCGTAGGGTCCATTACCTTGACTGTTTATTATCTGCCAGGGTTCCATTGCCTTAGGCACATCTACTCCAATCAGGAGTTCCACATCCGCATCAATTTCTTTCATCCGTATCTCTCCCAAGTAAGGCCACTTGTCAATGTCAGTTTGTGTAAATATGTTTGCCTTTGTCACTGGAATCTTTGTTTGAGTGTATGTCTTTTCCAGTTCAATAAAGTTGTTTCCA
The DNA here is from genome assembly GCA_007210695.1 of Neogobius melanostomus. NCBI lineage: Eukaryota > Metazoa > Chordata > Actinopteri > Gobiiformes > Gobiidae > Neogobius > Neogobius melanostomus. The sequence goes on from VHKM01000190.1 coordinate 352,040, forward strand.
CTCACATCACCAACTTGTAAACCACTTATTTCGTAACTGTTCACTGGTTTTCTTTGTCCCATTGTTTGTAACAATACCTTTTTCCCACTTATATTGAGTTGTCTCATAATATTTTCCGTGCAGAATGTTGCAGTGCTTCCGGGATCAAGGAAAGCATATGTCGAAATAGTTTTGTCTCCTTTTGTTGCCTTCACTTGGACAGGAACTATTGATAATTTGCAATCACTTCCAGCCCCAGTATTGCAACTTTGGCCCCTTTCCATTTGGAATAATGTGCCGCTGATTGACTCTTTTTGTTGCAGGTTTTTAGATTTGAACTGTCCGTCACTGTCCGGTGTCCTGTGTATATGTAACACACTTGGGTGTTTCCTTTGACAGTATTCGCAAGTCATTCTCCGAGTACAATCTTTACTCAAATGCCCCTTGTTTAGACAGCCAAAGCAGATGCCATTGTCTCTGAGCAGCTGTACTTTAATTTCATGTGGCTGGACTTTCAGTTTTTCACACCGGTCGAGAGAGTGATCTGCCCCTCCACAAATACAACACATGGTTTTACTGTTGTTTATGGACATGACAAAACTGCTGCTTTTATTTTTCTGTGGCCGTTGCTGAGATTTGGAGTCAGTCATCAACGCAGTCGATTTTGCATATGCTTTTCTGGGGACTTCCTGAATGTCACCAAAGAGGGGGTCTTGTAAAATACTGGCTTGTGTCTCAATGAACGATACCAGATCAGAAAACCCTGCTCTTTGTTTATTCTTTGCCAAGAGCTCATATGCTGTAGTTCTCCATTTTTCTTTAAGCTTATATGGCAGTTTGGACAGAATCAGTTTTAGGTTAGAAGGCAAATTTAGTTCATGCATTCCCTGTAATTGACCCATTGTATTGCAACATCCTCTCAAATAAAGCGCATATGCATGCAATGCTTTTCCATCATCGGATTTGATACTGTTCCAGTTGAGAGCCTTTTCAATATAGGCATTAGCCATTTTGATTTCATCTCCAAAGTGAGTCTTCAGACGTTTTTGTGCCTCTTTATAGCCCTCGTTTATGTTCATGTGAAAACAGCTTCTTACAAGCTCTCTTGCTTGCCCACTGGTGTATTGTTCCAAATAATAGAGTCTGTCATCATTGTTGTTCGTTTTATTTTCAATACCATGTTTGAATGCTTACATAAAAGTCTGAAATTGCAAAGGATTGCCATCAAACACAGGTATTTGTCGTGACGGAAGGGAGGATTGTTGCGGTTGATGCACCAGGAGATTAGTAATATCATTTTGTTTCTGGATAAAAGTTAGCAACTCTTTGGACAGTGGTGAGTCTGATGTGTCAGTGTTGGTGCTTATGTCGCTTTCAGAGTCACTGTGATTTTCAGGTGGGGCTGTTACAGGTGCTTGACTTCCAGATGGAGCTGAAACAGGAGCTGTGACAGGCTTGTGGCCACTAGATGGAGCCCTAACAGGAGCTATGACGGGCGTTTGGCCATCAGATGGAGTAACAGGAGCTCTAACAGGAGCTATGGCAGGTGCAGCTTTAACAGGTTCTGGACCACTAGATGGCGCTCCAACAGGCGCTTTGGATGTTATGACATCAGGTGGCTTACTCAAATAACGTTGTAGAGGGGTTTTTGGGATTGTCCCTATATCTGGGTACCTAAAAGAGTAAGCCTCTGAATGACACATCGATTCATTATATTCTTGGATGTTTGGATTTGACACATATTTGCTTTCACTCAGTGTTGATACAATGTAGGAATGCTCAAAGCTGTCCAAGACCCTTAATTTTGCATCAGATGCTGCTATTTCGGTCTCAAGCTCCATTTTAGCAGTTATTTGTGCTTTTTCAACTTCTATTGCATGCTTTTCATCCATCATAGCCATGCGAGCCTCCATGGCAGCATTCTCAGAGGCTATTCTCAAGCGTTCTCCTGATGTCACACTGGTGCATCTTGATTTCCCAGACTTTGAGCTACCTTTAGATTTGAGTGACAGATTTGATTTTAAGCTCTGTTTGAGTGAGAGGTTTGATGCACTGTCCTCTGTTTGAACCAACACTTGTGGATCAGGATTTTTTATCCAGGTTTCAACCTCTTCCACAAATGCATTGAAATTGTCCATCTTAGGCACATACTGTACCAGTCTATTGTTTCGTTTTCTTTTATTTCTGGGGGCAACAACATTTGTATGGATTCATGACATGCTTTGAACTCGTTTAATGCCACTTTAAATTGAACAAAACCGTCTGCGACACGATGTACATTTTGTGGATCGTAAAGAAGGGCTTTTATTTCATTCATTCGTCTCGTACATATTCCCAGCCTTCCTTTCCGGCTGGCACTGCGCTTTTTCAGTTCATTTTCAGTGTTTTGGGGATCATTCTTTTACTTTCAACAGTTTCATTACCGTTGTCATCGGTAGGAGCGTTACTACACGCCCCCTGGTCCTCGTTTCCTTGTTTCGTCTTATCGTCACTCATTTTACAAGGTACGTCTGATATCTTGTTCCAACTTCGTATTCGTTTACTTTTATGATCCACACTTTTTCCTCATTCAATGTTTTGTCACATTTCGAGGCGCTCAGTTGCTCAGCTCCGTTTACTCACACGCGAGCCTTTGCATGCGCCCTCAGCAGCGCGGTGCCTTTGATTCATTCAAGACGAACGTGCAATCTGCGGCGCTTGGCGTCCTGGTCTTCCACGCTGCAGGCCAGGATTCCGGAGCATCCGAAGGTCTTTGACTTTGTTATGGCTGATTTTAACTTTAGCTATAAAACAATAACACAGCCGTCTTTAGGGTGTCCGCCGTTTGACTCACACAAAAAAAACACTTTCAATAACAACAACTCACGTTGCCAGTGTCGTTTTAGTTTCCAATCTTTTATTTTCTTTTATATCAAAGTCCAAAAATGGTGCGTGCGTGCGTGCGGTCAAAGACCGTGTCGGTCACCCTCCAAACTAGTCTGTTTTTCCTCCCACACCTGTCTCCCCTACTTGACCTGATTACCTGTGGCCTAGTTTCCTTAGACCTGCCCACTACCACTATAAAACATGCTACAATTTAGAAATACTTTAATGATTTGTTAACAGAAAATATGGCCTTAATTAGGTAATTATCTCATTTTAATCAAAACAGTTTTAAACTATAATTTTGCTCTAACACACACTATGCAATGTATTTCTCCACTTTTTATATGGTTTTAGCTAATGTTAGTCTATGAACAATGTTTGCTAGTACTCACAAACATAGTGGACCATGTTAAAGGTGAATTTATAACATTCCATCCCAAACTCAATCGTTAGGTCTGTTAAAGCGTTGTGGAAAGACTGGAGAATTTTTCAGTCTGGTCGAAAGTTGATGAACATGGGCCAGTTTTGGTACAAGGCTGTGAACCAGGTCTGAGCCGAGATTTCAAGCAAATGTGACTTTATCGACTGTATCTCGGAGATGGTGTGGTATTTGAACGGGAGACACATGAACTTTCCCCTCCCCTTCTCTCTCTCACTCACATTCTTCCTCTGCTTTGTCCTTTGTTCCACAGAGCGACTGCAGACGTTTCATTCGGCTACAAATATGCATGATGTTACCGCTGTATGCAAGATTTTGATCTTTGCTGCAATTTAGGTAACATGTCGGCTCACCTTGGCCGGAGCGTTGACATTTCCCGTGTGGTACCCGATTTGGAGAGACCCCAGGACAGCAGCTAGGATGGAGACCAGCAGAGGCAGTGTCATCTCACTCTGGGATATGGATAGTGAAGTGTTACAAATGTTCATATTAAATCACTAATTAAAAGGTATATCATTTTGAGAAAGGCATAATCTTAGAAAATCAAAATGCACAAAACGTACATGGTTGGCAAAACAATACAAATAAAGAACTCATTTTAGGCTCTACAAGTTATTATTACAATCCATATCAATATCTTTGGATGTGTAAATTGCATTGGATACAAGCCTTAGACACATAGCTTTGTAAACAATCCCTCCCGTGTGCCTTCCACAACATGTACACAATGTACTCCTTTAGAACAAGGAGCTGCTACTCCCATGTTAGTAATACTGTATTTGTTTGTGGTGTAAAATCTTACCTCTGGACTCGCCATTTGTCTGGGTCGGACAGATTTCACTCGAGATGAAAGTGCATCGAGTTTCTCTGCAGCAAAGAAACAAGCATGTATCAAAATATAAACACTATAGTCTAGTTCATATAGTCCGGTCAGTGTCTTAACTGTTAATTCCACCACATGCAAATCACTGACAGAAAATTGGAATAGCGTTACTCAGCACTAGTTCACACTGTGTATACATCAAAAAATGTACATTACAGGGGGCATAGCGTGGGTAATGTATTTCATCTTTCTATAGAATAACCACAAATCTAGACATTTTGAGAGAAACAATGAACACAGTGGCTTCAATACAACACTGCTATATACTGAATTATGTACAGTATAAAATAGAAATTGATTTAAATGTGATTAGACCAGAAGTACTTTAGATAAAGCCACTTTCAGTCCAAAAAGTATGACTTTCAATACTTGCTCCCATATTTTAGATGGCTTTCTAAAGTCATTACAAGCATCAACCTTAAATTATTCAAACAATACCAGTGACTTTCTGTATTCTAAACCAAGCTTGATTTTAAAGAGAAAATAAATCTATCCTTAAATCCATTATTTTGAAGACTCTTGTTCTTACCTGTGATTCCTCCAGTTGAACGTTGAGTGCATCCACTTCAGCGGGTCCCCTTCTCTGTGGTCTGTTCCTGGAGAGACTTGTGAGCGCTGCACTCGCACCTGTCTGCTGAATTTGAGGCCACTCTGACAGAATGGATCTGGTCGAACAGCTCATTTACATGCTGCGCTCCGACTGACTCCAGATCAGTCTCAACATCCATTGTAATGAATCCTCCATAAAAGAATACAGCTTCTCTGACTGCTGGACCGTTGGGGGAAAAAAAACAGTATTTCATCTTGTCCAAAGTCCTCAGGGCCAAGTGTCAACTCACTGGCCATGTTTGTCTGGTCAGAACAATCAGATAATAAGCCAATAATCAGATCTGAGGCGTTGACATTCACTTCAGAAATCGGATAATCCAAAATGTGTGTTTGTCAGTTCAATTGTGGATTTTACAGCAACTGAACAACACTGTAAATTGTGATTAGTAAACCTTACTCAAAAAAATTGCAGACACAAATTGCCACAATTTAATTGAGTAAAAGTTACCATTATACAAACAATTAAAGCGTGCTCTATATGATCAAGGAAACCTTACTCTTTACAAAGTAAAGTTTACTCTAAATGAGCAAGGAAACCTTACTCTTTACAAAGTAAAGTTTACTCTAAATGAGCAAGGAAACCTTACTCTTTACAAATTAAGGTTTACTCTAAATAATCAATGAATCCTTATCTATTAGCGCCTGATTAATGAAACTTGTAATAACCTTAGTATTGTACAATGTATATTGTAAAACATTAATACCCAACATTTCTGGTTGTGTAATAAAACAAGTTGGTTAGAACAAAAGAGCATTTATTTTTTTAAATAAACAAACGGTTTTCTTCGGAAAAAACAAAGGAGAAATTAGATATCAGTAATCTCTTGAACAGACAAATGTAAAAGGCTTTTTCTCCCTGCATTTCAGAACAGATTATTTCTGAATTCCTCCAGTAGTTTATCTAAAAATTGCTCAACTATTTTAGGAGCACATGGTTCTACCTCAGAATCTGTCTGATTAGATTACAAGTTGTTTTGCTCTACATTGGTATCCTCACTGTGACCCTCAGTGTCAGAAGACTGCAAGACAAAGCATCTGTTTCCTGTAGACATGTTTTCTAAAAGAATTAAACCAGGAAAAAGTTGACTGCCATTCATTTATACCACAGGTGATACTAAAACCTGGCATGAACAAGCCCAACATGCTGAAATAACTTCAGATTGCACTTGGGGCCCTGGTATAGTTGTGGCATGGTGATCTAGCACAGATGGTTGATGATTCTACGGTTACAGTTCGAGTACAGTTATTGGTAGAGTCTTGTCTCCCTCTTCCACAATGCTGACAATGCGCCTCTGAAGAAAGGTGCGGGTGTGGTGGGTATGCAATGTTGAAAACGAAGTACATACTGAAGGCTTCTACACCATCTACTTTCACCACACTGGGCTCAGCACTGGTCGTCATAATTTTCCAATCGTTCTTCTTCAGTTGAATGGTTGGACAGGGTTTAGCAGGATCCCCCTAAATAAATGAAAAACAACAAAAGGTAAAAACATATCAGCAAATTCACATAAATTACATGATTTTAAAATGTTTACACTTAGTTTTTTCAAAATACATTAGATGAGCAAATTATGAATATACCAACATAATTCCTATTTCAAGTAAATTTGTTTTCCCATTCATATAAGATCTAGTAGTCAGCAATGTAGACAATTCAGATGCCTACCTCTCCCAGTGTGATGTAGTGTTTGATATTCTCATTGAAAATGGATGTCAAAAGGTTGAGTCCAGCTCTCAAGTCGACTCCTCAAATACAAGAAAAACAAAAGCAATCACAGATTACAAAGTGCAACTACAGCAGATCTACTTTCATGGTTATTGGTATCGACTACCTGGTAGATCTTCAGCCAGGGTATCTTGTCGGGCATCATTGTAATCTTTGGCCACCTTAGACTTTCCCTGTGCAAGCGATGGCAGAAGGCGAATGTTGCAGGGTGAATTCTGTCAACCTCATCAATACACTGTAGAATATACAAACACATGATAGATTAAGTATTGATAAACCAACCATTTTACAATGAACAAAACTACACTGACAAAAGCATTGAAATTAGGGACAAGACAATCAATGATATTGTTTATCACAATAAAAACAATTAATCATTACAATAATTGTCATTTATTTGGACCACATTGCTTTTTTTCTTTTCTTTCTATTTTAGTGTATGAGGAATTCATATTATTTCCTAATCCAGCTGCTTTTATTCCTGTGTGCTGCACCGTAGTCCCATCAAAAGGTTTGCTTTGAAGTTACCACCTCTGCTTTCTACATGACTTATTAGACCAGTAAAAAGAGTAACACAGACACGCGTATTTTGTGATGTATTCCAATTTACTTAATTTAAAAACACACAGACGTGTTCAAATCCCCCGTGCCGCGCTGTGTCTCCCCCACGGTCACTGGCTACACCACAGCAACATGGGGAGCCGATGGAGACCAATAGAGACTCATGACACAGCTAATCCTGTCAGTGCAATCAGGGCACTCTGGATAATCTCACCCGTCTTTACAACATTTTATTATATTTTATATTTATTGAAGATAGGCTGCTATAAGATGACTTCACTTTTTTAGTTTGTATGAAAACAAACTTGTAATGTTAATTAATTAAAACATACAACAGCAGACATAATTTTTCTAACCCTTTATTCTCTCCTCACTTTATATTGGCCCACTGGAAAAATGGGAATAAATATTTAGCCTACAAACTTCCATTACGATAATATTATGATTACTATGGGCACAAACACAAAACAAAAATTGCAGATTGTCCCATGCCTAATTGACATTCAAATGTGTTTACGTACTTACTGTAGCAGGTATCTTTAGGATATGATATCTGTTGAGATATTGTTTCTTCTACTGGCATCTCTTCCATGATTTCACGTCGTCTCCAGGAGAATGTTTGTGCCATGTGGTCTATGACAGGTCATATCTGGATGCATCTTCCGATATTCATTCTGCATGGGCTTCAACAGATGTAGAATCCTCCCCAACAAGGATTTCCTTTGGCACAAAGACAAACAGTGCACAGAGGCCAGTAAAGACTTATTGTATAGCATTTGAATTTTAAACTTTTAAAATGTATTCCAATCAATTATTTTTTACAAAAGTCATTATGTCAAAAAAAATAATACATGGAAATGCACTTACACGTTGACTTGACACCTTATGAGACAACTTTGTAGATGTGTTGGCAGCCTTGGACTGCTTTGTGTGGCCAAACTTCTCCTTCAGCTTTCGGACTTCAGTGTCACTGTACGTTCTGCTCAAAAGACATGTGCCAGGTGTGCTACAACAAATTGTATAAAACATTCCATTAGTTGGCTAATTGAGCAAAGATAAATCAAGTATCCAAAATCTAAGTATACTCATATTTTCTTAATAATTACACAATGGCCAACAATTAAAAATGCTTACATTCCCCTCCAAGTCTCTCAGACGTCTTGGCACTATACCCTACATTGGTTGGAAATGTTTGTTTTTATGTATCAGTTACTTTTTTTCACTTCTACTACAATAATATAGAAATAGTAAAAAACAGTTACTTGCGTGGTTTGGGGATTTTGTGTTCTCTTGCATCACGTTTCATCTGAACATCTTTGGGAAATGACTGTCACAATCGGTAGTCTCTTGTGAGCCGCTTCTCCACTGAAATGCAGAAAGAAAAAAATAACATTCCCTAATTTTGATTTTAAAAACAGCCAGCCAATCACTTACTAATCAAATCTATGGGGGAAAATTGAGAGAGAAAAAACATCCTGTCACCTGGCATCTCCAGCAGTAACCAATGTTTATTTATTAGGCTACTTTAGGTTCTATCATCGATTCTGTCCCAGCCTTGATTAGTTAGCATTAGCATGCTAAAGCTAGCGGGAGCTAACCGTCGCATTTTGCGCAGTGATCAAAAATAAATTTGCGGTGGTTAAAACTAACTCAGCGATTGGATTCTCTAGGTTCTTCCCGTTACAATGATATGCAGCATGTCCATATTCACTCAGATTTAGTTGGTGAAGGTTGTGTTCACCAACTAAAGCAGATGCAGATGAGGCTCGGTTCATTTCAGTAAATGGCCTTCGCCCCGGTTCAACAACTACGCGACTCTCCAAAAAGTCCGCAAATAATGCTCTCACATGAATGCCACCGCGCCACACGGGTAATAGAAATTATCTAATGTACAGTAGCGTGTATGTCAGATAATGCCTATCGCCAAATAATGTCCAGTTACAGAAAAATTAGACTCTGAAAGGGGTGGACTCGCTGCAAAGTCAGAAGGGGACAAGGTAAACAGGTAGCCCCCATGGACCAGAGCAGTGTAACTACTCGTTGTATATCAGGAGTGCGTTCGCCCATACAAAAAAAAATCTGTTTAATTTAACATTTATAAATATCTGATCTTATCAAATACATTTGATTTAAAAAATTAAAATACGCAAATTGAATTGCAAGCGGTTTCTCTTAGTGGAAACACTTTAGGCCTACATAACTGCTGATAGACAATAAATACACGGTACACCTCACAGTAGGTAGTTCAACATATGGAAATAATCTAAAGAGCGATAGTTATTAAAAAGATTTACTTACTGTACCAAGTAGACAGCAATGCTCACATTCAAGTCCTCAGTCCGTTAGGAACATGGCCGCCAGGACAGGAAGTGATTTGAATTGCCATGTGGTGTAAAACTGAACTGCGCATGTCACTTAAACTTACTCAGCATCATTTTGTTTATAAGATTAAGTAAAACTACTGACTTTACACTCATCATTTAAGTAGTAACTGATACAGAAACATGATAAAGAATAACAGGCCAATACTGAGTAAGTGTAACTTGACCATATTTTGTAAAACTCTGTTTTTGACATTAATGTATAGGTTACTTATTGTGAGTAGGTAAACAGAACACTTTGGGAAAATGTAAGTAAGGTATTATCAATTTACTTAAGTGAGGTTGGTATTAGAATTTACAGTGAATCTGCTCACTCTTCAATCATGCATCATGTCATCACATTGAATCATCTTCTCCTGGTTCTGCAGGTGGTGCTGATCACAAGAGATTGTGCCCTTCAAATGTGGATTCAGAGTCGAAGTGCTCCCTTAAAGGCAGCCAAACATGAGATTCAAATGGGTTTGGTCCTCATTCTTTGATCACCCACAGCAAAAATAGCATTTTCTGTGTCTGGATGGTCATAAGGAGCAAGTTTTGTATTGCTTGCAACATAATACAAAAATATTAAGCAATGGTCCTCAAGTTTCATTTTATTTTATTTTTTAATCAGTTGAAAATGTGGACAGGAAGTAATTGTTAAGTTAAGTTATCCTATACACTGGCCAACAGGAAAGCATTGTGTGTAAATATATTGTAATGTTTAAATCATGTGACCCCCTTTGACTGCTGTGTGAAATGATAATGGGGCAGAAGACGGTGTCTTATACCACCTTTGTAACTGACTGTGCATTTGTGATTTCAGAGAAACCTTCTACAGTGGTGTCATCATTGCAGCCTGCACAGAAATTCAAGGGGATAATTATACATGACACTTTTTATTATCACGCTTACTCCATGGAGAATATGCAAAGCCCGCCATCTGTTTCTCTGGGAAGTCCAGTCTAGGCCCAAACTATAGGCCTTTTTATAGTTTGGTCACGTAGGTCAAAGATACACCAGTGTGTCAACACAGCATGCAAAAAAAATGAGACTGATTTTTTTTAATGAGTGAAGAAAAGCTATTTAAGAATGGTTTGTGTACCAGAATGCAGCAGATTTATGTTTCCACAATGCAATGTACAACACCAAATTTTAGAAGTCGCTGCGTCAGAGCAAAACGGCTCCTCCAGATGAGATCCCCATTATGGAGGATACGCCTGTCGAGGCCATGGCCTTTAACCCTGAGCCCTGGTCTCCTGAGAGATTACCCCAATGACCCTCTGTTCAAACAGGTGTTGCTGAGGCTAACAACAGCATTAGGAACAAAACTGTGGGCAGTGTACCCCCAAAACCCCCACTGCTAATGCTTAGCCAACACACAAGCTAATGGCCCTCTCCAATTACCGATAATGGTGTTTGATCTGCTGCTAAATGTTTCAATGTACACAAAGGTTGTGGAAAAAACACACTAAATTACTCATTACAAGACATATGGCAAATAATAGCTTTCTGTAAGGAACAAATTTGTATACTTGTGTCTTTGTTATATTATTAGTTTTACCAAACAAAAAAGACAGTTATTGGCATGTTATATACAAAATGTGACAGTTTTACATAATGAGTTTAATATGCATTGGATCTACTTTCATAGTCTTAGTGCTGTACTATTGACGCAGTGCTATTTGACATGGTCACCTCTAGGAGGAAGAGTGAGTCACTACTTTGCCCTGTCTGTTATACTAATTCCTACACTGGCCCTCCCCTGTTCCCCACCTGTACTGGACACACAGAGGCCTATAGGACTTTGAGCAGCTGTGCCATTATGAAGCTCTTTGAACTTCACACCAGAGTCAAACGCCACATGTTTCTGAACAAGACAGATGTGCTGCAGCTGCCTCTGCTCCAGTTTCGCCTGTGATTCAGCTCTAGTCTAAACCCCTGTATCCCCAAACCTTTAATGCACCGACAACATTTGTACCTTTGAAAGACCTAAGACCTAGGATCTTCACATGGATAAACTCTGAAGAGAAGAAGCAGAACAACTGAAAATATAAGAAGTCACCATTCTGCTCTCAGTGCAATCATTACTGTCATTCATTATTTAGGTGAACAGTGTTTTTAGTTTGACAAGTTCAGTCTTTACACCAATCACAGGTGGGCCTATAGATTTGATCAGTCTTTCGTTTTTGTAACACTGACATTATCAGGGATTTGTAAATTAGAACCGTTTTGTCTCAGCAGGGGAGCTGTTGCACTTTCTGCACCTGTTTTGTTAAAGTGAAATGGGCATTTTTATATTGGAGTCCTGTTACACTTTGTAATACTTTATTTCATGGTAGTTTTGCTCCAAACGATAAACTGTTGTTTATTGACATTCTTGTTTGCTCGTATTATTCTGAAGGGGATTGTGGCAGCATTTGTTTGGAATATTGTTTAACTACAGCTTGTAAAGTTAGGTACCAATGGAGGGAAAACCTGTTGGATAACAAGCACATGTCTCTCCAGGTTTTTGTTTTGTTTTGTTATTTTTGTGGTTAGACCAAACCAACTGTATTCTGCACATCACAGATGAAGCTACTTTTATATTTTTGTCTACAAATGATATAAACCCACACAATGAAATGTACTGTAGATTGCATTGATGCAAATCAAATCCCAGTTGAAACATTTGTGAAGTGACACTCACTAATCTATTCTACTCACTGTGGCATATTGAGAAATTGTTGCTTTTTACCAAACAATTCCTCTTTGTGTTTTGCTCCAGACAAACATGATGGTCCATAATAGCCAAGAGCCCTTATGAGCCACTTCATTTGAACAAAACACTCAACAATTGTTCATTTTTTTCACCAAATTAGTCTCAAATGCCGAAAATCAGAAACAGGCACCCGATTATTGTCAGACCACTGTCCCGTGTTTTAAATGATAAATGCTTATATAGTGGTCAATGCAGGACAGTGATACTTTTATGTCACAATATGCTCTCATCAACAATAAGGAAACTGGTATGGGTCAAGTAATGGGTTCACATTGTTTATTGTAGAAATGTGATTCAGCTGGAACTGGACCCTGACTGAAAACATTGTGAGAAAAAGACTGGTGATAAACAGAAATGTTGTGTTTATTGTCAGACAGGAATGACAACCAAAGGGGTCACTGTTGAATCTGCATTTTCAAAGAGAGTTAAATATTTACAAAAACAAGATGTGTGCCCTTGTCATGAGCATCAAGTACACCAATAGGCACGTGTGGTTTCTGTGAAGACGTGTGAAGCAGTGAGTTTGTGGATGACTTCAATGCACATAACAGTGTTGTGTGTTGTATATCTGTGTGTGTGTGTGTGTGTGTTTCTGATGTCGTACTACTCCACTACAGTTTACAGTTTATTCATTCTCACTGGTCGGATCAGCAGCCGTTTCCCCTAAATGGTGCAACTCTACATCACAGTAATAGCACAGTAATGGAACGCAGTATGCAGCCTTAGTTACATATTATTACCAATACCATTCTTGCCATATTTTTCAAATTAATTTAATTTAACCGAATTAAACAGGATAGTCCAACTTAGAGTGTCCTTTTTAAAGGGAGTATTACCTCTAGAGGAGAACCTTTTATTCATGTTTTTAGTGATAGGGCAAACCAGAGCCCCCAGAAACAGGCACACATGCAAACTCCACACAGAAAGGTCTCAACCAGTGTGGGATTGAACCTGGGACATTCTTGCAATAAGGCCTGTCATTTACAGGGTTAGTGTAAGACTTATTAATCATTACCCTGAATTAAATGATGTGTGCGTCCTTGTTACCATCATTTTAATCCTATTGCGCTTGTAGATACCACGCTATTACTTGCTGTAAAGTGCGACCAGGTGCATACTGTGTGCTAAAACAGTCCATTTGCACTAAAAGTACTTCTGAAAACATCTAACCTATTTTTCATGTTGAATTCCATTGTGGCCAAAACGGAAAGCTCAAGTTGGTCCATTTCTTGCGGGACATTTGAACATTTTATCATCCAAAACATTATTAACAGTTGTGTTTTTACAATACAATACATCAAGACAGGGGCGTGTGTCACAATCAGCTCCAGTGGTGAGCCTGTCTTCTTCACAAATATATTCTCGTTTTCGCCTACAGACCTTCAGTCACTTCCATAAGACGTACAGTACATACAGGGGCGATGTCAGGCGTGGGGAGGAGAAAGTGCAAATATTTTGGCGCCGTTTTCGCTTCGTTTCATAAATCACAGGCTTCGTTTTTCTGAGCTCCTGTTTTGAGTTTCCCTCCAGCGCTCGGGCAGGTGCGGTTCCTCTGTGCTGATCCTCACACCAGGCGACCGACTGCCAACACACACACACAGACAGTAGGGAGAAAGAAGACACGTTAACTGATGGTGCTCAGGGCATAGTGTGGCTGTTTACATCTTCATTTAGATGGCAAGGTGCAGAACTAGAAGCAACAGATTTTGTTCCCATCATACATACAGGTGAAAATTAGAAAAGTGCTTTCATTTCTGTTAGTCAACTTAAAGGGCCTACTGTAGATGCAAGTTGTTCATTTTTATACTCACTACTGCCACCTCAGGTCTTACGCGTAACTGCAGCTTCTATATTAAAGGGGGGTTTTATGTAAAATCGACTTTTTCAAGCTTTATATCATGTTATTATGTCATTCCCTCATTAAACACATGCCTGGAGTGTTGCCTTGGCTCATTCACATATTTTTGAGTAATCAGTAAAAACTTAGACGGCAGCCATTTTAGGTGTAGCTATGCCTCAGTCCTCCTAGGAACGCCCCCACCTCCTGGCCCCTCCCCGCACAGTGTTGTTGTTTAGATGCCACAGCAGTGTGCTGAAGGGGGCGTGTCGGAAAGCTTCTTAAAGAGACAGAGGCCTATTTCAAGACGTTCAGTACAGCCATTTTGAGAGAGCAATTTTATTCAAGGCAGTTATTTTAATTTACTGCATATACAGACCAACAGAAGGTTACGTCATCATTGTAGTATGCTATAGACTGGTGCTATGTGATTGAAAAAAGCATAATACCCCCCTTTAAGCTCGTGCATGACGGCAATTCAGACCCGAATTAACATCTGTTTGAGTGACAGTGCAGGATTTTAGAGGCAGTTGTGGTGAACAGGTCTGGGCTCATTCTACACATTAGGACATTGCTGGAACATGTAGGGGGAGGAAAATACATAATTTTACAATTTTTAAAGTCCATATATCTGTGTAAGTTCTCAGTCGTACAGGAGTTGTCCATCTTCAAAGAAGGTACTTGAGTCATCTTCTGTACTTGGTAGTTGAGGTCTCCAAACGTTTCGCCTCTCATCCAAAAGGCTTCGTCAGTGAACCTGACGAAGCCTTCACTGACGAAGCCTTTTGGATGAGAGACGAAACGTTTGGAGACCTCAACTACCAAGTACAGAAGATGACTCAAGTACCTTAAAGTCCATATAGTTCCTATATAGTGTGAAACTAATATATGATAGACTCATTACATGCAAAGTGAGAAATGTATAGCCTTTATTTGTTATAATTTTGATCATTATAGCTCAGCTTGTAAAAACCCCAAATTAAAAATGTCAGAAAATGTGAATATTTTGAAAATGGACTGTAAGCCATAATCATAAAAATTATAACAAATAAAAAAGGCTTGACATATGTTACTTTGCATGTAATGAGTCTATATCATATTAGTTTCACATTTAATGTTGAATTACAGAAAGAAATATACTTTTTCCCCAAAACTTCTCAGGCCACCAGTGTTGATTTCGTCGAGTAAAATATTTCTTCAAAATTTTAGTAAAAGTACTTTTTTGCCGACTAAAATTGGACTAAAACTAAATTTAAAGTTGTTTATGAGACTAAAACTATAACGTGTCAAGATATTTTCGTTGACTAAAACATAAATAAAAATCAAAAGCAGAGACTAAAGTCATCCAAACGTTCAAAGACGGTTTGAAAGAGCCTCATGTCATTTACAATCAGTGCCAAAGGAACAGCTCTGTTCTTTGTTCATGTGGGAGAAGAAGCAGAGGAACTCGATTAAACATGATTATAATATATATAATATATAATAATATATATATAATATATAATAATATTATAAATGCAAAGTTAATTTCGTCTTAAATTTAGTCGACAAAATTAACCTGCAATTTTAGTCATTTGACTAAATTGCAACTAAAATTAAATTTTCTTCAACCAACAACTCGGAACCCCCTTCTGTAAAATGTAATTAGCATTTATAATAATTAAGGTTCAGAACATTTAAAATCTGGTATAATTATGTTAGTTTGCTGTATTTTGTATGTTTAGCTTAATTTCACTAAAATATGCTGTTTGACATAAAAAATACATCAAGCTCAATGGTATTTTTATTTTATTTTTTAAGTTAGAGATCATGTCTCATCTGGTTTTCATCCCCCTTTGTGCTAAAACTATCCACTCATATACAGCAGGTTTGTCAGCGGTGCTATGCTACATCAAATATCACATGAAACTACTAATATAAAGATTATAAGTGGCTTATAATGTTTGTATATGTTTACTATTAATCAATGAAGCAGACCTTTGCCCCTCTGTCCACGTCTATACCTCCTCCCTATGATACACTAATATGTTACAGAATGGTCCAATAAGTCAAGTTGTTTCATGTTCCATATGCTGTCATCAAACTGGACAAAAGATGGACTCCTCTCATGAATCTGACCAGCGAGCTTAGGGCGAAGATTTCAACAGTCGAGACTCAAAGAGTAGCCTGAGAGAGGTCACAGAGACGAAAGATAGAAATTGCTTACAGATGCCGGTTTGAACATTTTGCACATAAGTCTACAGGGTGTTTTTGTTTCGCTTTCGGTGTTTTCTTGCATTTGAGTTATCCTTGGCTAAAAACAAAGAAATGAGAATGATCTTGGGGCCTCAAAGTCTCCAAAGCTACACACAGTTACCTATATCTCCCCCCAAAAAAAATATGATCAGGAGTGCCAGCGTTGTTGAAGGGCATGTAGGTGGTAGGCTACATAGACCAGTAGTTTGTTCCCGTAGTAACCCACATGTCCTGAGCAGTAGGAGGTGTCCCGCTGCAGGTGTGTGCCTGTCACGGCTACTTATGTTACCCGTGAAACTGAGCTGCAGCTGATTTCATTGGACTCAGACAGGGCTGAGGGTCCGGTCTCCTGCTCATCGTGTCACGCACAGCACGCCTTTCACTGCCCCGTAAATCACACTGGACTCCACAGACAGGAGCTGCGCCGCTAGACCTGTTCTCGCATATACTTTAAGTGTGTTAGATAAAGCATTACAGCCCACTGAGCGTACATGCACTGTGATAACACTATGATAGCATGTGTTGGATACAGTAGGCATGGAAACTGTCATAGTCAATTTGAGATTTTGTTCTGTGTAACATTTTGGCAAAACAGATAAACTTCTACGGTTTCTACTGTCACACATTTATGCACACAATATCCTGGTGATAGTTATAGGGTCACCAAAACAGTGTGTCCTCCAAAATAGCACAATATTTAAGGGATATTTCATCATAGACGCTAAGCAGCTGTGGCAATAGTGTCAAAATCCACACGGCTACATAATAACCCAACATGTATTCTTGTATTTCTTTCCAATAAGTAACAAATAACCTTTCTTATCAATGTGAAGCCCTTTTTTTCTCCACCAGGATTGTCCAGGTCAGATCTACAGTAAACTGTTGGCCCGGCGCGTCATGCCAGGTCGCTGTTAAGTGAGTCCGCGCCCTGACATTTTAATGAGCCCTTATTTAGCGCTCAGATAATCCCCTTTGTAGTGAAGATCATTGTAATTACTGCTGCTGTCCGGCCCAGTCACTGTGGACACTGTCTGCAAGCATTACCAGCACAAAGCCCGCCCGCCTCTCCCCGGACACTTCGGCCCCACTTGAGATAAAGCAGTGAAAGCGGAGCCTGTCCTGCCGTGAATCACCTCGTCTCACATGGGACGGTCCCATACAGGAGTGCTGGCTTTGGGGCTGGGAATAAGGGACATGGCTTATCGTTTTGGCAGTGAGGGCACAGGACTGGCACACAGACTCTCTCAAGTGTACGAGAGCTCCGGCTGAAAGGATGTTCAGTTGCAAGAAAAATAATTGCTCATGCATAGTCTAACCAACAGAGCAGGATTTTATGAAATTATTGCTGTAACCTGTAATGTGTTTCAAATCTGTTTCAGACCTATGCCACAAAACAATGCTGCCAAATGGCTCAAATGTACCGGGTCTTCTTCCTAATTTACAAAATGTTTTCTCTTATTTACTATTGTTGTCTAAATTGATTTCACTCAATTATTAGTTAGCAATAGCATGGTTGACCTGTTTTATTGTCCCTAGCTATTTTATGCATTTGTCAAAATTTAAAACTAATTTACAAAAACGTCACAGCAGGGACTTGACATTAGCATTTTTGCTCTCTGGCCACTGTGGCTGTTATTCTTTTAAAACGGTACAAGACAATAAGTGCTTTCAGTATCCAGATTGTAATTACATCCATCCACTTGAATACCGTGCCTTGCGAATGTACTAATACACCTTGAACTTTTGCACATTTTGTCATGTTTACAACCCTAAACATAAGATTTTATTTTGAATTGTTTACTGAAAGTTCACACACAGGTAACAGACAACTGTGAAGTGAAAGCAAAAATTAGAAAAGTGGAGCGTGCATAAGTATTCATACAGCATTTTCATTAAATTGCCTTTATAACATTCCTAATGACTGCAGAAAGTTCACACCTTGCCCTAACCATTAAATAGAGGCCACCTGTATGTAATCTACTCTCAGTATAATTCCAGCTGTTCTGTGAGGGCCTCAGAGCTATGGTCGGAGTGTATTGGTCACTAAACAACATCATGAAGGCCAAGGAGCACACCAGAGAGGTCAGGGATAAAGTTGTGGAGAAGTTTAAAGCAACGTTAAGTTATACAAAGATTTCCCAAGATTTGAACATCTCACAGAGCACTGTTCAATCCATCATTCGGAAATGGAAAGAGTATAGCACCACTGCAAACTTACCAAGATACGGCCGTCCACCTAAACTAACAGACCGAACAAGGAGAGCACTGGTCAGAAATGCAACCAAGTGCCCTAAGATAACTCTGGAGGAGCTGCGACGTACTGCCGCTGAGCTGGGGGAATCTGTACACGGGACAACTATAAGTCGTACTCTACACAAATCTAGGAAAAAGAAAAGCCATTATTGAAAGGAGGCCATAAGAAATCCCGTTTGAAGTTTGCTAGAAGTCATATGGAGGACACAGCTACCATGTGGAAGAAGGTGCTTTGGTCAGATGAGACATAAATTGAACTTTTTGGCCCAAAACATTATGTATGGCGCAAACCTAACACTGAGTGCACCATCCCCAGTGTCATATGGTGGGGGGAGCATCATGCTATGGGGCTGCTTTTCCTCAGGGGGACTGGGAAGATTGTAAGAATAGTTGGGAAGATGGATGGAGCCAAATACAGAGACATTTTGGAGTAAAACCTGCTGGAGTCAGCAAGAGAATTGAGGCTGGGGCGGAGATTCACCTTCCAGCAGGACAATGACCCTAAACACAAAGCTAAATCTACAATGGAATGGTTTAAAAACAAACATATTAATGTGTTAGAATGGCCCAGTCAAAGTCCTGACCTAAATCCTATTAAAAATCTGAAAACTGCTGTTCACACACGCTCTCCTTCTAATTTGACAGAGCTTGAGTTGTTTTGTAAAATGTCAGTCTCTAGATGTGCAACCCTTGTAGTCATACCCCAAAAGACTTACTGCTGTTATTGCAGTAAAAGGGGGTTCCACAAAGTATTAAGTCATGCTGTATGAATACTTATGCACGCCCGACTTTTCGGTTTTCTATTTTTTGAAAAATAACAGAATCATGTATCATTTTGCTTTCACTTCACAGTTGTCTGTTACTTGTGTGTGAACTTTCAGTAAAAAATTCAAAATAAAATCTTTATGTTTAGGGTTGTAAACATGACAAAATGTTCAAAGTGTATTAGTACTTTCACAAGGCACTGTATGTCCCACTTCCTCATCTAAGTGCATGTATGTATTGTGTTCATTTTACACACTTTATATATTTTTCTCACTAACATGACTTCAGAATCTCTGTTAAAATCAATGCTTATAATGTAATCGGTGAGAGTAAAAGTGTTTCTGATAGAAATTATGATGAAATTCTTAAAGGAACTATACCAGATTTTTTTTTTCTAGTAATGGGGGAAAAGTTAATAGTACACATTTGCATCAATTTCATGAACTTGCAAGCTAGTTTTTCAGCATTTCTGTGAAAGTGATCCTAAAAGTTGTGAAACGTGCCTAAATTCATCCCTGTGAAGAATTGGGATGCTACAGATATTCTAGGTAAGTTAGGAATGAGTTTGTACCACAAACATTTTAATTAAGTGGCTTCCTCGTTCTTTGTTCTTTATCATAGTAGCCATCGAGATCTGTAAACACACGGTCTCCAGACTGTAAGCCAGAGAAGAGTGGGGAGTACCAACTTTCTTACACCTGTAATACAGTTCTGAAGAAGTCGAACGCCTGATTGTATCCTGATCCCGCAATAGGATGCCAAAATCTGTTCAAATCAGTTAACTATATGACACTTCTGAGCAGTAAAAAAGCATCTACTGTACATGTACATATGAAACAAAAAACACAGCTCTGGCTAAAGGACTTTCAACATCAAAGCATTACTAGTAGTCACAACAAAACTCCCCAGCATTCCTAATGTTAATCGTAAGACCTGTGTATATAAGCAACGTCTCTCTCCCAGCAGCAGGTAGTGGCAGGTTGAACCCCTCGTGCCCGGCACTGACCCATCTGTGTTTACTGCTGCCTGATGTCAGCTTCATTAAACACAAGTGTGAGTGGAGTCATGCTCTTGGCTCAGACAGATAGGACTTTAACTGAGCTGCTGCGCGGTGCCAGCCTCATAATGCGCC
Source organism: Neogobius melanostomus (assembly GCA_007210695.1). Classification (NCBI taxonomy): domain Eukaryota; kingdom Metazoa; phylum Chordata; class Actinopteri; order Gobiiformes; family Gobiidae; genus Neogobius; species Neogobius melanostomus. The sequence continues at coordinate 372,442 of VHKM01000190.1, forward strand.
CCATTCATTCCTATGGAGTGACAGGGATGAGCGGGACACGGCACAGAACCCGGGCACGCTCAACTGCTAAACAGGTTGTAAATCATCACCGTCAAAATAATTAGTATTTGTTTTGTGCGTTCAAAGCTGTACAGTGTCAGTAACTCTATAAATTCTCAATAAACGGCCGGGGTTGTGATTGATGTTGCTTTGGATGTTACTTCATGCGCCACATGTTTGTACTTAAATCACTTGTTTACATCTGTCTTAATGAAATTAGCATTTTTTTAGCCAACACCATAAACTGCGCAGTGATTTGTTTGGTTTGCTACAGGCTACTGGTCCAGGTCCCAGCCCTGGATACTGTCTCTGAACAACGACATTTTACGTGTAGATCAGATGCCTTGTTCTGCTAATGACCCATTCATGTTCATAAAAGAGTTAAGTGGGTCTGGAATCCCTTCCTTTTAAATCTATTACTGCCAAAATGAATCCTACATGGCCAATCATAACAGTTTCTCTAAATTAGAGTGGACTCTGGTCAGTGCTTTTATTGTAATTGGCCATATGGTGAAAACGGCATCAGCAATTATTATATTGGTACAACCACTTCAATTGTAATTAAATGTATTTATTTTTATTCTCTTCATTTTCTTTGCCCTGCATGTGTTGTTTTTTTAATAAGACCGTACAACATAAAATTGAATGAAGAAAGAAAATCATCAGCTGACTTATCTCAGATAATCAGAATCTCATCAGAATAACCAGGGACCCTACGCACCCATCACATAGTCTCTTCAAGGTAATGCCTTCAGGGAGGAGACTGCGAAATCCACAGGCCAGTTCCAGTCGACTGAATAACAGTTTCATACACCAGGCCATCAGGAAGCTGTGCTCCCAACCCTCTGTGCTCTACATTTCTCTCAATTAAGGATGAGAGAAATGTAATTTCAAATCATTCACAAATGGTTTGACAAATAAAAAATCTTTGAATCTTTTGAATCTTTGCACATTATATTTTAAAGTCTTATGCCTTCAATAGTTGTTCTAAAGTTTATTCACCTTGATTTTCATTAGGCCATAGCAGGGAACACTTAGGGGTAGTGCATCCAAAATTGGATCAGCAGAGAGTAATTTACGAATTTTTCCCTCACGCAGCATTATCTCCTTTACAAACCAGATTTGGGCCCCAATACTGTCACGAAAGCAATTTCAAATGGTAAATATGGTGTCTACAACTAGCTGTAAAAACTTTCCAGCTTGCACTTGATGACCCCCTTACAGTATGATAATGCCAGTGTACGACACAGAGACGCCAAAAGACTAGGGCTACCATTAAACGAAACTAGTATGGTTTCAGGAAAAAAAAAGTTAAAGTACTACTGGTATCAAAAAAATAAAAGTATCGAAAGCAGGTAAAATATTATATCTTGAAAGACCAAGTTTTGATGCCTGTTGGGTGGGTCCAGGGACAGCATTAAGGAAAGTTACTTGGTCGTTTCAGCTCAAATAAATGATATAAATTTAAAGGAAATAGTTTTTGTCAAATAAATGATCATCATTTCGCTGTTTTCTGGTTCTACAAATATTTTTGTATAGGTAACGGCCCTACTATTGACTGACTATGGCCATTTAGATTCATCATTTCATAACTTCATGAACTCATCCGTTCCCTTTGCCAGCATGTCGTAAGTTTGGCCTCTCTCACAGTGCTCACTGTGGTGCACTTCACCTTTAAGGACCCAAGATCCTCGCAAAAGCACGTACCGTACACTGTAAATATGTCCAACTCCGCTCCTGTGACCATCCTGAGCTAACGCCGCACATGATAAGATTTAAAACCTGGCAACGTTAGCGCAACTTAAAGACATCCAGCTGGTCATACCTGAACAGCTCCACAGTCTGTCTTAGTCAGAGCAGAATGGTGCCATATGTGCAGCGCTGGGCTTGTTCATCTCGGTTTATGCGTCAATCACACTGTAAATCCCAACCACCCATCTTTTCAAACCTACTAAGCTATCTTGGCTCAAATGTGCTCCAGAGTTATAGTAACCCTTTTTAACTAGGTCATGGAGACCCAAATCTAAAAATGTGGCGTGATAGCTCAATTGCTTTGAGTTCTGATGCATCTTGTTACACTTCAAGTTATACTGACCGAAACCGTTTAAGCTATGCTTACTTTTTTCTTAAAATCGCATTATTAACCAATCAGAAAATGTTATTGTTTTTTGAATTTTTTGTTCTTTTTTTTAAAGAAAACATAAAACTTGTTTTGTTAGATATCATGATATTAGTATTATTGTCAAGTAGCCTATTATTGTCAGTATTATTTATGGGCAACATTAGGGATAATACTCAAAATAGACAACATTTATCATTTTATTATTGATAATATCACTTTAATTCTCCATTGTCCAAAGTGAGTAGAATAAAAAGGAATAGATGAAAAAATAAAAACTACTCTGATCAATCTTGAACCCACCATCTACTGTACTCCAGTCTGAGTGTCTATCGACTCAACCACAATCTTATCTTGCAAAGTATAATCCTTTTAGTGATTATTATGACAGAAAATCAGGATGCTGATACAATGTTTTCAGAGGCATAAATAATTCCCAATCCTGCAGTCAGTTTATAAAATTATAAAATTCAATCTAGTTCAATATGATTTTATAGTAGTGAATTATTTTTAGTTCATAATTATAGCCTTCTTGAAATACATAATAAAAAAACATGAGTAATATAACAAGCATCACATTTTGGTCCAACGTTGTTGAGAGAGAAAAAAATTCCCGAGTGGGAATTGATCCAGCTACCTTCGTACCACTGGTTATAGCCCACACCTGTAACCACTCAACTACCACTCCATGTGGAAAATTATGATAAGTTATAGTATATAACGATGTTTATCCCAAGTTTGTTCGGACGTCAATGTCTGTTTAATGATATATATGCATTATTGTCGCATGATTTGTTCGATAGTTATGATTAAACAAATGAATAAAGTAGTAAATGGAATTGTATTGCGCAAAAACGTATGCAGACTGCACCACTGGAAGTCCAATCAAGGCCGAGTTCACCGGAGCTCCTCCCACGCCCCGCCCCTGGACTTTTTGAAAATTTCGGTTTGAGCTGAAGCAGCAGCCATGATGCTTCTACCATGTCACAGACTCGCTCCTTTGCTAAGACGAGGACTTCATTGGATACGACTGGACGGTAAAAAATTATCATTATTATGTACCGATAGTGCATGTTCAAAATTCCCTAAAGCTAACTTTAAGATTAAACGAGGTTGAAGCACTGCTCCTGTATGCTAATTAGTTTACCACCGGTTTGCGCTCAGCTTTTCATATTTTATTTATACAGTAGGCTACATGTAATGGTTGTTAAATGAGACTTAGCAAGAAAACAATTGCGCCTTGAACTTTTAATTTTTCAAACACAGTGGAGAAAAAGCGCTGTCGGCGCCATTTTAAGTTGAGTTGCAGCCGCAGCGCCATTCTTTTTATTTCTATGCTGACTAGCCCGTCTCTTCTCCAGGCTGTGTCCCGCACTCGCTCTCGGCCTGCGCCGAAGAACACAGCCCGCTGTACACCGGTGATCCGCTCCAGACACCGCCGAGAGGGCAGCCACATCAGTGAGGTAAGGCCTTGTCGTACATTACAACACTCTGATAACTTTCGCTGGTAAGATTCATAAAGTCAACCGTGCGCTAACGAATCACAACAAAGTCAGGCCGGGTTATAAGGCGACGATTGAAGCCTTCATGTTGGACAATACCGCGTGAAACAAGTGAGAGCATCTATAAGCTAACAGACAGCCAGACTGATTTACTGTGGCTGAAATTAACCGTGGCTCAGTGCGCTCTGTTCTCCTCTGAAAACGCCCCGCGGTGAGCGAGTGGGAGTAATGAGGAGAAGGCTCCTCCAGGTGTGGGGAGTGTTGGGGAGAGCGGGCTCCTGCTCCAGGTTTGGGCGCGCACAGATACGCGCGTATCAGAAGTGTCTGATGTTCAAAAAGTGGCTTGCTTGAGTTCAGGAAAATGCATGTGCAATATTCTGTACAACCCCTGAGGCCCTGCAAACTGTTTTCACCATGTGTTTGCTTGTCTGAAATGCTGCAGTTGTGCATTTTAATTGTGTAAATGATATCGTAATTTATACCGGTATCATACCATTTCTTATTTATGTCGTGATATCATTTTTATGTCATATAGCCATGCCCTTAGGATTAGATCTTTTTAATTCTTCAAAAAAAAATTATGCTTTTGACTTAAAATTACTTGTTTTGTTTGTTAACAAAAGGTCCCTCCGCAAGAAGGACGTGAGGCTCCTGAGGCTCCCTACAGTGAGATTGAAGCCTCTGCACTAGATCAGTGGTTCTCAACTGGTGGATAGACACTCGGGACCCACAAGTGAGTCGTAAACCTTTCTACCTTTTATTAATATCACTTTTTGAGAGCTTCCTTGATCATTATTTCAACTTTATTCAGTGTTATTATCACAATATATATATTTTTTTCTTTTTGTCAAAATGTTTTGTGGGAGATACGAGTATCATAAACATGTACTTCTTTGGATCTTGGCTTGTCATCAGCGTGTTGGTGGGTCTCGATGCTGTAACTCAGTGTTGTTTTTGGAAGCCCTTTTAGTTTTAGTCTTAGTCTTTTGAACAAAAACGCTTTTAGTTTTAGTCACATTTTGACATTTCTAAACGTGATAGTTTTAGTGATAGTTTCATAAAATGTTATTTCTTTTAATTATTTATAACTATATTTCTCCAGGTAGAAGCACAAGATCCCTCTGCAGAAAACTACAGCGAGGCTGGACTCCACGTGCAGGATTGCAGGTAAATGTCTTTATCATTCCACACTATGTAGGTGGTTCTCAACTGGTGGGTCAAGACTCGGGACCCGAAAGTGAGTCACAAACCTTAACCTGGGTTACTCCGGCGGCATTGAAGAATGTTCAAATGCAGAGGACAGTTGTATGTGACATGGGGTACGTCTTTAGGAATTCCTCCAGTGTTGTTTTGACTTGTTCTTACTCAATAAGAAAAATAATTCTGTTCAGTCATAGTTTCATCCTGATACTGACTTAGCCATGCCTTTGCTTTGGCCTGGTTAAGTCCTTGGTTAGTCCTTAATTCCTGATCCAGGTTTAGACACATTTTACTCCTACCCTGGTATGGCTACCAGCTTTAGTCCTGGTTTGATTTAGTTTCTTTCTTTTTGTTTTGTCAAAGGTTTAGTCTCAATCCGCAGTCCTGCTGTAATTCTGATCAGATCACTGTTCTCTAACACACTTAAATTTGTGTAATTTGCATTATTGTAGCCTAAAACATCTAAGCTGGTAGTCATAACTAAACGATGCACTGTTGTTGTTGTTGTTGTTGTTGTTTTTTTTTTTTTCAGAGTTTACAATATTTATAGCAGGATGAAAAAACTAAATACATATGTATTTTTGTGTGTGTCAATTTCAGGAAGAAATGGCGTTTGAGGAGGGAACTGTTGCTCTGGTGTCCAAGACGAGGATCCTTTCTCATCCCAGCAAGTGTTCATGGCACTTAAGGATCAGGTTGTGATGTCTCTCAACAAATGGACTGACACACTGGTTTAAGGCTGACATATGCACATGGACTTTGAAACAGAACTACAATATTTTTGGTACCACAGTAATGATACAGTCCCGATCAAAAGTTTGGTGTGGTTGGATCTTAACAAAGTTTCAAGTAGAACTTCAATATGCTACAAACAATGAAAGTGAGACAAAAACAAAATATTAATAAACCTTTTATTGAAAACAGCTATTAAACTAAAATGTTTTTGCAGCTGATCGAAGGTTTAGGGCCACATGCTTTTAACAGGTCAAATCTGAGCACAAGTGTGGATTCAGTGTCATTTTCTGTCAGGTTTTCACACAGTCATGTTCCATAACCCTCAGGATCTTTAAGGAAATTCAAATTACTGTTATTGCGTCCCACCTCAATGACAATGAATACACATTTTTTGCACAGATTTGGCCTTTTAACCTCTTAACCCCCACCTGAACCAAGCTCATTTTCTCTAGTTCGGCCGACCTTACCCAAATCTAAAAGCTTCTTAACTGGAGAACTGTAGGCCAGTGTAACATCTGATTTGAAAGCTAAGACTAACAAAACTGATCTAAACTGATCTTTTTGCTTGCGTTGTTGCCGTCACTTTAACCTTTTTTTTCCATCGCTTTTTTTATCACTTATTTGCCCTTGCTTTTTTTAAATTTTCATCGTCTTTGTCTTGTGTTGCTATTTTGACCCTTTTTTTTCATGAAGCTTTCTTGGATTTGGGTAACGATGAACTGGAGAAAATGTGCTTGGTTCAGGTGGGGGTCAAGAGGTTAAAGGCATGTGGTCTTAAACTTTTGATTAGCTGCAAAACCGCCAGTTTAATTGTTTTCATTAAAAGCTTTACTCAGAAAATGTTTTGTCTCGCTCCCATTTCTTGTTGCATAATAAAGTTATACTTGGAACCTCGTTAAGATCCAACCATGCAAAAAAGTGATTTCCTTTTTGCCATCTTTCAACTGGTCGGGACTTGATCAGGACTATATATTACATTTTATCATTTTGAAACTCAAGCACAAGGGTTTTAAATTACTGTCTGGAGCTCCCTCTACAGACAACAGAGTGAATTACTGTTTCAACAAACTTTGGTACCGAGCTGTCCTACGCTTCAATCGGATGTTGGATTATGGGCTTTAAAAATATGGAGGAGAGTTTTTGTTTTGTTTTCCCTGATGCAATATAACCAGATACAGACTGGAGCTCCAACAGTAGAAAACTTAACAACCAAGGTGAATATAATGACTCCAAGTCTGTTTGACCAGGAAACAAGATCTTGGACACAAACATGTACATTGTTTTTATAGTGGTCAAAACAATGTTTTGATGTCTGCATCTTTTTCCAGTTCCCTTTTGTTGGTGGAAAGTTGTCATAAATAAAGTTGTCATAGAAAATGTTCTTCCTGTATGTGTTATCATTTCTCACATGGTTTAGTGTTGTATGTTTCCTCAATTTAATTGAGGGAATAAACCTTTTTAAAACGGGTTTAAGTTAATGTAGCATTTAAATAGTTTGAGTATAATAAGCTTGAATCATTTGAGTTCATTAACCTTAATGCTATTGTTGACTAAATGATTTGAGCTACCGTTGACTAAATGATTTGAGCTACCGTTGACTAAATGATTTGAGCTACCGTTGACTAAATGATTTGAGCTACCGTTGACTAAATGATTTGAGCTACAGTTGACTAAATGATTTGAGCTACCGTTGATTAAATGATTTGAGCTACCATTGACTAAATGATTTGAGCTGTCACTGACTAAATGATTTGAGCTACCGTTGACTAAATGATTTGAGTCCAAGTGAACTCAATTGGTTTAGGCTTATGTACCACAACCATATGGTGCAGCGGGTTTCCCCATTTAATTTGAGTTATCATAGCTAGTCAGGGTTTACAGTGCAGGGGTCTCAGATAAAGAGTAAGATAAAGCTGTCAACACAATGGCATGAAGGTAGTAACAGTCATACTATTTATTAATAAACAATAACAATTAGGCCAATTAAAGTTGGATTTACAGCATTGTTTTCCATTGTTTGAACCGTGGGGAAACTAGGGCTGAGAAATTAATCAAATTGTGTGTAAATATGGTCGGTCACACTAATCGAATCGACAGGTCTACAGCCAGTCCTGTCGCAGCAACAGCACATTGTTTGGAATAAAGATTGGACTTCGAAAGAATAAAATGGAAACAGTTGTGTCAAAATGGTACAGGGAGGAGACTCTATAGACCTGATCTGACTAAAGAACAGCTTCATTCACCGGGCTGTCAGAAAGCTGGACTCACTACCTTCCCTGCCCTCTTTTCCTTTGCTTCTACCTGCATTTACAAATGGTCCACACCAGTCCCTCAAAGTCGCTGAACTTTAACCCCCCAACCTGAACATATTTTGACATTTTATTCAATTTGCACCAAGGGTTTGAGAGTCAAAAATACTTCGATATTTTTTAAACATTATATACTGTATCTATTTGTACAAGCCTTGTTTTTAATAATAATATAATACAATCTATCCCTTTTTTTTTTTTTTCTTGGCCAATATCAATGTATGCAGAAAAATGCTGACACAATTAGCCAATATTCTGCCATGCACTTGTGATGCTATTTTGTTGTCCATCTGTCCTTGGGGAGACTAACATTGCCCCGGCTGTCTCTCACTGGCACCAAACCACCACAAATGAATACTAGATGAAGAGTGTTGCCCACAATGGAATAACCGACTCTCCAAAGAATCTGAAAATATTATTTTATGAGCGTGTTGCTGATTGATAAATGGATTCCTTATGCAAATCTTGATATTTAATCAGCTCTATAAAGCTGTCATGCCAATTTTTTGTATTTATATGTATTTATATCTCCTCTAAAAAGGGTTGAGTGCCCAGAGGGAGAGCAACCTCCTCTCTGCTCCTCCAATACCTGCTCCTGTTTACCCTGGCATCAGCAGACAGACCCTGAGAGCTCTGACGTTATGCCCAAACCCAGCCACCGCTCACGGCTGCTCAGAGCCCGTGCCTGTCTAAACACATGACCTCAGACAGAAGTGGAGCTGAACGGACCATAGCGCACAGTCAACTGCACCGACGGGACTAATAACACACATCAAAAATATACAGGAGCTCACCAAAACAGAGCGAGATAACACACTGTGAAACCGGCATGATAGTATCTCCGATTTCAAAAGCCACATCTTACGGCGGTCAAGTAAATCTGGGCTCAAAAATGTGTTGATTTGGGGGAAAAAGTAGTTTAATTGTGTTTTATGAGCTAAGTGTAAACGGCTCATAACACACCATTACAACTCATATTTTCTCAGTTGCCTCTAACAGCCTGTAAATCTGTCTGTACCTGTTTTTGTGATTTATGACACCGAATCAAGAATCAAAATACCGAAATTACACAACATAAAAAGGGCTTGCCTGCAATAACAATATTTATTTGTTATTGCACACATGTGACCCGAGCGGGAGCTAAGGAGAGTGCACCCTTGTTTTGCAGGGTCACTGGAGGGGCCTATAGATACAATTAAAATATCACTCAAACATGCAAGAATGGCTCAAAATTCAGATCTAGGGTGTTTCTGATGATGCTGCAATGTTCTAGAAAGTTCTAAAAAGATGACTTTTGCAACACAACCTGTAAACAGTCACTTATTATCGGTGACATGAATAGTCTGTTTTGCGTGTTGGACACATAAAAGTAGCAGGACACAATAATAGAAACAAAGTAAAGTGCCTTACTGAATAGATTTGTCCCTTGCCTTGTCCCTTGGTTCCCATTACCTGCAAAACAGAAAAAGGAATTTTGGATTCACGTTTATCAGATAAGACGCTTCGGCCAAAAGGTGCAAGATAAGGGCTTCGTGACTTATTGAAGTGATCCTCCATCTTTTTTTCCAAATTCCATCATTCTCTCCCTTCTTTGCAGACACTTCTACCTGCTGGATTCTAAGCGCCAAAGTTTATGTATTTGACAAACTTCATTCGGCTGTGTCTGTTTAACTCTCCTGGTTGAAATGGTTAGGGAGAGACAAGCATGACTTCCCAGCTGGCCTCGTGTTCACACCGGTGACGCGACCTTTGCCGTCACCCCTCTATCAATTACCCACTGACTCCTAGCTCCTTGGCTCCTCTCCTAAGCCCTTACCATCTTTGCTGACTCCCAGGCAGCCCTTCAGCTCGTGCAGGGAGATGGCCCGGTCCTTGTTGAGGTCGCAGTAGTCGGTGAACTTGCGCGCACATTTCTTGGGTTTGGCCTTTTTCTTCAGGTACCTCTTAAAAGGCTTCAGTTCTTTCTTGTTAATCTCGTGGCTGCCGTTCAGGTCCAGCTGAGCGAAGTACCAGTGCACCACCCGCTCCTCCAGTGTGTGGCTGGGGTCGGGCTCCACAAACCTGGAGCAAATCAAAGACAAGATGAAGCATATTTTGGATCATTCAACAAGTAAATGAGTGGGATAACATTGCTGAGGTAGCGTTCCTGTTTTGTGAACATGGACCAAACTTTATGGCCCAAGTAAATGAATAAAACATTATCTGAGTGCATGCAAGTGTGTAATACAAGGCATACAGTATTTTTGTCATCAGAAACAGTATCTACATTTTGTTTGGCGTCTTGTGGGAGGTTGTAAAAGCTGACATTTATGGGGGGAAAACAGACCACTATCTGCACTCCGCATTGTATGATGAAACATTTTATCTAGCAGATATAACGTTGTGCTGTTTGCAGGTTAGGAGTTGATAACGCTGATGCTTCACCTTACCCCCTGAAAGTAAACTCATCCCCATAAAAAAAAGATATGGAGAAATGCAATGTTAGGAATGACAGTTTCAGTTAAACTACTTTTACTACTACTTTAAACTACTTTGTCACATTTTAGAATAATATTTCGTACAATAACTTTAAACATTTATGAGCAGGAATTTAAGCTTTAGTTTGACTTGTTAAAGTTTTCTGTAGTGGTCAGTATTGTCAAAAAATAATCCATAAGGCTGCAGAGGTGAACAAGTGACAAGCACACAGGAAGCCAGACAAGCCAATATTATTTAACCTTTTCCTTTTGTCATTGCAAATTTTCCATGGGGGACTTTAAATTCCCCTCCTGGAACCGCCACCTTAACGTGGTGGAGGGGTTTGAGCACTCGAATGATCCTGGGAGCTAAGTTGTCGGGGGCTTCATGGCCTGGTAGGGTCTCCCATGGCAAACAGGTCATAGGTGACGGGTCAGACAAAGAGCGGTTCAGAAGCCCCTTATGAGAGACCAACAGGCCCGGTTAGAATCATGAGGCCGTCCTCCCGTGGACCCACCACCTGCAGGAGGAGCCATAGGGGCTGGTGCAATGTGTTTTGGGCAGCTACAACAGCTGCCCCCACGACCCGGCAACGGACAAGTGGAAGAAGATGGATGGATGGATGGGACTTTAAATTGTACCAAAACAATGCCAGCTCTAGTAGGCTACCATTTGCATGGCCTGAGAGGTACTATTCTCCCAGTGTTGGGCCTGAAAAAAAGCCAACATGTAGGATGTGTCCACCAAGATGGTTTGTTAGGGACCTGAACTTGTGCTACATAGATGCAATGGGCACCATGTCATGTGTACTTACCTCCCAGCACCAGAGGGAGCTGGAGAGTTTATAGCGTGGACCATATCTGTGGTGAGGGCATCTAACAGGCTTGTAATGAATTCCACTTTCTTTCCGTCTGGGCAGCCTGAAGACAAAACAGCACAATTACCTGCCACAACTAATTTAACCCAATAAAGCACCTCCAGAGACAGATGGCACTGGGGCGGTAATAAAACACATATATCCGCTGTATAGCTGTATAACAGGTGAATCAGACAGTGTGAGCGGAGGAAGTGCATTGTTTGGCTGTTTTGTAAGGCTTCAGTGGTGAGGCACATGCAGAGATGTGGAGCAGAAAGTGTGCAGCGGCCCAGACCTGTTAACTTTTATGACCCGATCAGAACACCTTGGGTAGCTCACTTTAATTGTCCAGATGTATGGCTTTAATAGCCCGCTAAAGCAGTGCAAATTTTTCCCTCCTAATTGTGTCTCTTAAAGCTATACTTCAAACGCAGCTGCATAGTTAACTCATTTTCTTGCTCTATTTTGATCCCCTCCACCCCCTCTGTCCCACCGCATTGGTCCATTTTGACTCATAGCTCGGTGCAACTCTTCTTGTGTATGAGGTGGTCCGATGCCCCTGGAACCAGGTGAACCCAATTAACATGTCCAACAGCAGGGCCAACTCGCTGTGCCTCCAACCATGTGTTAAATTGGGAAGTTATGACGGAGGAACTAATGTGCCTATGTATGTTGGGCGGGTCTTGCTGTGGACCACTGGCAACATCTGAACATCCTTTTAAGCTGTTCATCCCAGAGGAGACTCTACAGGGAATAGGATGACCTAACCTATTTAAATCTCATATTTGGCTGCCGTTAGTCAACATCTCCATGGAGACGAGCTGGAGACGTCCTGCTCACGGTAAAGTTACAGTCAGTACAGTCAGGTCTGAGGAGAGGTGAGCGGCTCACAGCAAAGACACATGCTTGTTTATTTTTTAGCTATGTTTCAACAATAAAAATGTCTGTAATGAAATACTATTATTTATTTTATTTAGTGGGTGAAAATGTCTCTTCTGAAATCTTGACTGTGTTTTTGTATTTCCTTGATTGAATATTTTAGGACACAATAACAATTTTAAAAACTAAACATTTTAAAAGCCTTCCATGATTTAGGATGCACATTAGAATGCTAAATCACATGCAGGCCGCAACCTAAGCATTTCACTTTGTTGTTTTTTTGTGTGTGTTTTGTCTTGTCAGTGACTCATGTAGTTCCTATAATGCATACATGTTGTCCACTGACTGGAGGTGACGTCACAGCGAGCACTTGTACCACATGACTATCTTAAACCTACTGGAGATTTGCCTAAATGCAAGCTTCAACTGTTCAACTCGTTAACTTGACAGTACAATACTCCACATCCCAAACCCAACGCTTCAGTGCAGAGCATCTCCACAGCACATAAACCTCAGCTCCGGTTCTCGGTCTGTGCCACTCAGAGCCCCCTCCCTCCTCACGCCTTCAGTAAACCACAGCACATCTGCCTCTCAGTCAGGAGTCATGCTCCACTCTGTAAACTCGCCAGATGGGAATTGAATAAGAGTTACAGCCTGGGCTTGAACACAGGGGCAGCACCAACCAGGAAGCAGCAACATGGACGGGACGGTCTCTGACTAATAGGCGCATTGAGTTGCCTTGTGTGTGAAATGCCCGGTATAAATAAAGTCGCCTTGCCTAATACTGAAACCACAGAACCACCTTTTAGTTTTAAGTTTGTTGACTAATCTATGCTGTCAAACTTTGATTTAGACAAAAAAATAGGTTAATTATGTGTCTGTGTAGGCTCTCAGTCGTACAGGAGTTGTCATAATTGACCGCTTCAGTGAAGGTTCTTGAGTCATCTTCTGTGCTCTGTAGTCAAGTGTATAACATTTCGCCTCTCATCCAAAAGGCTTCGTCAGCGACACAAAACTTTAAGCTCATCCCGCAGACTAAATATAGACCACTGGGAGGAGTTTGGCTATAGGCTAAGTCTCTCCCATAGCTAGGCTAAACCCCTCCCAGTGGTCTATATCATAAAAATATGCCTTCATCTCTAGATAGAGATGAGACCACAACCAGACAAACTTGAGTCTGGTCCTTTGTACAGTTGCTAAAAGACCCAGGAAGCCATGCATTATGATAGATACTAGACCTATTTGTAACACTTTTAGATTTAGTTGATCAAATGGACTTGACATTATACTAAAACTGACATTATTTGAGTGAGCCTTGACCAAACAAAACCACATCATTACAACCCACTCATTAAATAACATTTAGTTGCTTTCTTTCACGCAATCTTTGCTGTACAAGCTCTGGACGGAACGCCCATGTCCACCTCTTACCCCACGCTCACTTCTCTATAATTAAAAAATTTGAAATAAAACACTACCTCTACCTGTGATCTCTCTGCCTTGGAAGGGGTCCTCTGTGTCTGAGATTCGAGAGCGAGCAGCGTTGTCACACTCCGGTGTCTGGTACCTGTAGCAACAAACATAAACCTTTTTTTTTTTATTCATGAAACACACAGAGATCTGAAAGTCATATTATTCCCTCTAGGCAATCCCACTTGCGCTATACTGCCCCAGGTGAAATGCAGCCTGACCTGGTGGAGGTGCCTGGGATGGGCCGTCCCGTGTCGACCAGTACACACCAGCAGTAGCCTGTGGACTGGTGGCACTGCACAGGTTGGTACAGTCCCCCGGGACCGCAGTCCGGGATGAAGACGGCCTCGCGAGGGTTCAGCAGTGACTCGTCCAGAGCGCTCTGCCTCTCCTGGTCACAAGAGGGGACCTTCTCTACAACCACAGGAACGCACTCAAAATCATTACTCTCCACAATGCCTTTTCAAGGTGCTCCCCAAAGACTTAACACAGACAAACAACTGTGTATCAAGTTATTGCAATGGAAATATTTGTTTTCTTATTTTTCCCCAACAGGTTAAACACACTGAACACAATCTGCAAACCTGCAAGTATAGTGAAGTGTGAAGAGGAAATTCAAACTAGAACCAATGCAATGTTTCTGCAATTGTACATTTGTGAATGAGGACAAAAGTATCTGTTTATGTTTATGCTCCCGCTGCACCTTGTTCTCACTGTATTTACATTCACATCCATTACCTCCACGGCTCTCACTTCAGGCCCGAACAACATGAGACTGTTGCCTTGGAGATGAAGTGTTCTTGGACTAATTGAGCTGGTTAAGTGCGTTGCAATTTCTACAATAGCAGCCCGACACTGAGGAAGAAGACTGTTTAACCTCTTAACTCCCACCTGAACCAAGCACATTTTCTCCAGTTTGGCATTGCTCAAATCTAAACGTTTATTAAATAGTGACGAAAGTGAGAATGCAACAAAAAAGCATAAAAAAAGTGACAAAAAGTGACAAAAATGCAACAAAAAGTTAAGGAAAACCCTGATGACAGCACGGCAACAATGTGAGAGAAAAAAGATATGTTTAGATTTTGTCATTTTGTAGATCTTAGCTTTCAAATGAGGTGTTATTACACTGGCCTATAGGCTCTAGTGGAGATGCTTTAAGATTTGGGTAATGCTGACCTGGAGAAAATGCACGCGGTTAAGGCGGGGGTTAAGAGGTTTAAGTTGAATGATTGAAAATAGGAAATAACCTTAAAATGTCATTACTGTGCTCTTTTTAATCATTTATAGCATAGATTTATTACGAGGCGACATATTAAGTTTTTGTTTGTTCAAGAGCAGTAGTTTCCACTTTTGATCTTTGCTGCAAGTAGCAAAGCAATAACTCACCCGATTTCTTTTCATAGAAGAAATATTTAAATTCCTAATGACACAGGCTTGCAATTGATATGATGCATGAATTCCAAGAGTGCTTTATTGCCTTCAATACTGGCAAAGGAGAAAGAGGAAAGAAAGACAGCACATGTGTTCACGGACTACACATCTCCTGTGCAACCTCATTCTCAAGTGTTTTAGCCCCATTATTTAGGGCTGTTTATTTTACTAAGCTTATTCTGGCAGCAGAATTAGCTAAAGGAAACTGTTTCGGTAAATATAAATGGAAAATGCCTTTTGAAACCCAATATAATTATATGCATTCTTTCTTTGTATCACTATTTCGGTGCTATTTATTTTAAGTTTATTCTTTCCCCTTTAATTTAAATCACTATTGTGGTTGGCAGAGGCTGAGTGATCGGAAACTGCAGCCCTTTGAGAACATCATCGGGGTAAATCTAAAAGGGCTGAAGCCACACACAGAGCGTGTCATGAGCCATCAGAATAATTAGTCCACTGTTGAAGATGTCTCCTCGGGGAAGGCTGATCATGGACTAAAGACGACACAGGTATAAAGTCACAGTGGAGCAGGATCATTGACCGTCTGCAGTGAAATTAACGATCGTGGAATTATTACATTATCGTCCAAGTTTATAGTGACATTATTTATTATGTATTTTTATATACACTTGATCTTTCCCCTTATTTGAGATATCAGTCTATGTTTAAGTTGGTCGATTGGGCTAGTCCTTCTTTAGAACTTTTTAGACCTGTTTTTTTAGCCCCAATTTAGGCCTGCTTTAGTCCTTTTGTGGACCCTTTTTTTCTTACTTGGTGTAAAAAGTGCAACCAATGTAGCCTACCACCTACACTAGTACTGTAGTACACAGCTTGCAAACTTATTGTTCTGTCTCAAAGCAGTATAATTGTATCCACAGTCCAAACTTATTAAACGTATTGTTTGTGGATGTAAGGCCTTTGTTCTGCCTGATCCCGCCAGATCACTGAAGGGAAGGGCCTGGTTGGTTCATGGATGGGAGACCAGTTGGGAACACCAGGAAGCCTGAGTAAATGTAGTGAGTGGTTAGTGGTGGTCGGAGGGGCCGACTTCAGGGCAAATAGTAGCTTACCACCACCAAGTTTGGAGTAAATGAACAATGCTGGATACCGTTTAGCTGGATACCGTGAACATACAAATCCATTATTATTTAAATCAAAAACAATGAAATTTGAGGACCTTACTGAATTTAAAATGGCTCAAAACATGTTCAAAGCCTCACAAAAGTCGCTTCCTGAAAGTATACAATACGTTCTGCAAACGAGAAGTCAAATACAACTTGACAGACAAAATGAGTTTCGATAAACAGTATTCCAGAACAACTTTAAAAAGCATGTGTCCCACGAGACCTGGTGTAGAGGTATGGAGGAATTTAGATGAAAGCATCAAAGTTTGTAAAAACCTGCCACATTTTAAAAAGGTTTACAAAGAATCAATATTTTTTTAAATACGAACAAATTTTGTGAGTGTTGTAGTATATTCTTTTGCTGTTGTTTCTTCATTTTGCAGTTGTTGTTTTTTATCATTGTTCCTTATTATTTGTTGTTACCTTGCCTTATGTTCCCTTGTTTATGATTGTTTATGATTTGTTATCTTGTATTACGTTTCTTGCTTTGATTGTTAATGTAAATGTTATTGTTTTTAATTTTGGGTGGCGCTTATAGCTATTTGCTTCGGCCCACTCCTTTTGAGCAAACTTACTGCTCAAATAAACAAACAAATAATGAACAATGCAATGTAAAAAGCATCTTTGAGTGTCCAGAAAAGAGCTAAATAAAACCAATGCATTGTTATAAAATTATTACTATTTTTATAAATGTATTAGTCTTAAGGCTTGTTTTGCAGGACTGTTTCAAATGCATCACTTTTGCATCACTTTGTTTTGCATTACTGCCTGTCAATCAGGTTTGGTTTATTTCATGCCCGGTATGTTGCTTGTATCTCGATCGTGTGTTGCAATGTTTCCCCCATTTTTCCCTTTGTCATTGCTTTGCCTTCTTTTGCTCTCACCAATAGTTTTCAGCTGTCGGTAATCACTCCAACATTGTTTCTCACACCTTCCCCACAGTCAAACTAGTAGAAATGCTAGCATCGAAAACCCACACACCAATAATCGAGCAATACTGTTTTTAGTAGCGTTCAATCAATAAGCAACAGCAAATATGCCTAAGACTGTAAGTTGCTTATGAGATGTACAGGTACATGAGGATTTAGAGGGATAGATTCAAACACCTTATATGGAGTCATGCTTGGCTGACTTAAGTTGCCCCTTTTCTATTTGCTATTGTTTTTCCTCACCACAAGAAACGACTTTTTTTTTTTTTAGTTTGACAAACGATCTCCCTGACAAAGTGTTCGGCCTTAACCTCAGGCTTTGAACAGCACATCGTCACAATCTGGCAACGGCGATTTCGTTTGAGAAATAGTCGAGCAATTTTTTCCTTCCTAAACAAACATTCATTATAAACGCAATCCCGGCATCACTTTAAATCACTGTTATGGCCCGTACAGAGACACAGGCCGTGAATGAACGATTGTGCGCGCAGGAGGCCGAGCTGTGATGGATTCCAGGCAGTGAACGGATCAACAAGTTTAAATAGTTCCCAAACATCCCAATAATGATTTAAGGTCGTTTGACTATTATACGTTTACCCTCTTTTTCTTGGGCTTGTGTATTTTCGTATGATCTGTCGGTGTCAATGTCATTCTGTTCAAATCGACCACAGTCTTCTTCTGCAACAGCACCATTACTAAAACCTCACATTTAAAGGCCCGGTTAAAGACCACTGAATAAGGATGGGCAGACTGAAAACGTGGGCAATTAATGTATGGATGGAGATTGTTTATAAGGAAGTTAAGTATTTTGTGAGTAACACATTCTGTCTAGACCAGTGGTTCTGAACTGTTACAGTGTCGGGAAACACAGTCACCCTGGGATGACAAGCTGCGACCCAAATATGACTTAGACTTGTAAAATGTGGTGTAAAATATTGTCGTTTCCTCAAAAAACGTTTCCAAACCAAAATCTAAAAGCTTCTTGATAAAAAGTGTCAATGTAGCTTTGAAAACGTGTATGAAAACACAACAACAAAGTGACAAAAGAGCGACAAAAAATTGGATGAAAACACGTTAAAAAAGAAGAAGAAAACTTGACAAAAAAGCGCCAAAAAAGAGACGAAAATACTAGCCTGGCTAACGCCATGCTGCTGTGTGCGCTCGAATCTTTTCGAACTTCACAACAGCCTGGGACCATGGCCGACATTTTCCATGGATTTGGGCACCAATCACAGAACGAGGAGGACGGTAAGACGATGACGCGCTATTTGACATACGGAAGCTTGTAGTTTGTTTAGGATAAAAAAATATATATATATATTACGGATCCAACATGACAGCAGCAGACGCGATGCCATCTTTCGATCAAGCTTTAGAACGTGTTCTAAATAGTTTAGCTCAAAAGTTTACAGCAGGTACGTCATACGTCATCTGATACCATGATACGATTGGCTATGGCTACGTGCAGACGCATGAGAGACATTCGTAGCGCCCAATAAACGGCTATGGACAATCGTAAACACACCTCTCCTACGAGAAAATGAATTGGTGGTCCCCAGACTAAATACTTGTGATTAGTCTGGCGTTCCAGCTACGAAATACAACAAACAGCTTCAGAAATGTGAAAAACCACGGCGACAACGTGACAAAAAAAAGTTACCAGTTTTGTAGGTCTTTCAAATGAGGCGTTACTCTGGCCTAGAAGCTTTTAGATTTGGGTAAAGCTGAACTAGAGAAAACGCGCTCGGTTAAAGTGCGTATGACAGGTTTTAATGCTCTTGAAAATATGACTTATTTAATGGATTACATCAGTTGCATAGTTTATCATGTTTTTCAGTGAAACAGCAATTTTAATGAAGAAATGTTTGGCAGAAAAGTTATTTTTATTTGAATTTTTAAGCCACTGACAGGAAGTGACATAAAAGAAGGTAACATTCCATAGCAGTTTGACTCATTCATTTCCCATTGACTTAACATGGTTGCACGGCAACAGTTTAAAAATGTTTACCTTCTTTTATGTCACTTCCTGTCAGTGTCCAATAAGGAAGTGAAACTATAAACATCACATATGTATAATTGTGTTAATTGTGTTTAGCAAAATTTTGTCTAATGTGTCATATGCACTTAATAGCCAAAAGCTGAATTATGATCAAACAACCATTAACAGTCATTGAACAGACTTAGGGGACAGTGGCGCAGATGTAAGCGGTCGTTCATGATCGGAAGGTGTGGTTCGAATCCCCTCTGACTGTGCACATTGTCGTTGTGTCTTGGAAGGCACTTCACCACATTGCCAGTGTTGCCTACACTGGTAGCCCCTAGGAGAGAACAGGCCGTTGAACCGTGAGGCCGTCCTTCCGTGACCACACTGCAGAAGGAGCATGGGGCTGGTGCAATGTGATATGGGCAGCTCGGCGGCTGCCCCACGACCCGCAACGGACAGTGGAAGAAATGGTGGATGTGGATGAACAGACTAAATAATTATAACTTTTTCTGTACATAAATAGTCAAATAAATGTTTCTCGAAAGCTTTGGCTCTGAAAAGGTCGCCCCCACAAATGAGAACCACTGGTCTCAATGGAGCTGTTTTATGTTTTCTGCATTATAGGCATAAATTAAGGTTTCAATACCCATCCATTCACCAAAGCTTTACATACAACATGTAAGCTGAGCGGTGACTCCTGCAAATAATCTACTTTCATCCTGCATATATTTATTTTAAATTGAGATGTCCTCTTTCACCTCATGATCAAGGCCTGTCACGATAATTACTATATTGACTTATCGTTCAATAAATAACAGATACATTTTGGGCTCAATAAGGGTGTAAGAGTGTCAAACCAAATTGTAACAAATCTCACCACTACATTGACACTCATTTGGCTTCTGTTTCCAGGCTGTGACATCACTTGCATACCCTCATTATCTTTTCAGTATAAGCCCAAAGCTTTACAATCTCTTATGTGTGCTGCTTACTTATGTACTCTTTTGAGAGGTGAATGTTTACAAATATTGAAAATGTTCAATAGCACCATCTATAACTCATTGTCGTTCCTTTTAGAGCCAGAACTTAATCAAGAAGCATAAGAATCCCACATCAAGAACATGTTCACGTAAACATTTTCATCCACATTTTATCAATACCATGCGTTGGCTCTCACCTTGCTTTCTGGCCGAGGAGCTGTTCTGTTTGTTCTCTTTATAGACCAGCTGTTTGATCCACAGAGTTGGCGCCGTGATCTCTGAAAGAAAAAGATACAAATATCTTAAGCCGCCGCATGATTCTCTGAGCTTTGTGCAGCTTTGCCAACCCGACTGCTTCCACTTTCACATATCAAAGCGCAACATCGATGTATCTGTCACTGCGCTTTGACGTCCGGGCTTTGCTTTAATGCCACAGGGATTAGGACGATCAGACACGCCAATTTCTTACAGTTACGTTTTTCCAAGTTTGAGAAGAGATGTTTTATTTAAGGCCTGTTCCCATTTTCACATCTTTTTTAAACTGACAGAGAACAACTTTTCGCAACATTTCTTTATGGGGGCACGTTTATGAGCATGTTGCACAACTTTCAGAGTGGAGCTTTACCTCCATGGTAACGCTAACATATTGTAGCTCGTAAACAGTGAATCAGTGTCAGTGTGGGTTTGCAATTTAAAAATAATAAGCTTTATAATTAGATGCAGGCAGTTCACAATAGTTTCATTCTCCTACTTATATCGACACTCGCGGACCCCAAAACATCCTCCACACTTAATCAATGTGACGTTGAAATCTGTCCCCAAACCACATTTAAGTGAGGATGTGATTTTCTCATTGGAATAGATGTTAAGATCAATTATAAACATTTAAAAATACATAATTACCAGAACACCAGTCTAAACCACTAAACATCTACTGTCAATCAAGTCAGAAATCGAGTAAAATGGTCTTTGACTTGACGAAAATAAAATACATTTCAATTGGTGCGATGCACATTTTTTCTCTCTATCAATCTCCCACAGCAGAAACCTGTTCAGCTAGACGTAGTGATCAATCTTTCTTGCATTCCCAGGAAAATGAAAAGTGACTGTTATATATATAGCCTTATATATAGCGGCACGTACTAGGCTTTGCACCAAAACCAGCATTGAAAAAGCTAAATTTTTTTAAGATATGAAGAAATCACAACATAATGAGCCACTATTTTCGAGTAACCGGCCACTTCTGTGTTAGATTTGACAAACCTCTTTTTGAAAGTACACCTCATTTGTTAAAGAGGGGGTATTATGCTTTTTTCAATCACATAGCACCAGTCTATAGCATACTACAATGATGACGTAACCTTCTGTTGGTCTGTATATGCAGTAAATTAAAATAACTGCCTTGAATAAAATTGCTCTCTCAAAATGGCTGTACTGAACGTCTTGAAATAGGCCTCTGTCTCTTTAAGAAGCTTTCCGACACGCCCCCTTCAGCACACTGCTGTGGCATCTAAACAACACTACTGTGCGGGGAGGGGCTCTGCTGAGCTGAGGAGCAGTGGTTGGTGGCTTGGCTGGTGACGAAAGGTCCAGAGGCGTCTCAGGAGTGGGGGCGTTCCTAGGAGGACTGAGGCATAGCTACACCTAAAATGGCTGCCGTCTAAGTTTTTACTGATTACTCAAAAATATGTGAATGAGCCAAGGCAACACTCCAGGCATGTGTTTAATGAGGGAATGACATAATAACATGATATAAAGCTTGAAAAAGTCGATTTTACATAATACCCCCCCTTTAAGACAATGTAGGACGCTGCACAGACTGACCAAAAGTGTGACATTCGTAAAGGAGGTGGTTGAGCCTTACCGTCTCCCTCGGGCGGGACGTGGGTCTCCATGGTGGGGGTGGGTTTGGAGCCATCGTCTGGGTTGAGAGTGAGAAAGAAACGGAAGGAGACTACCATTATTGAGGTTAATACAATCTACTCTCCAGAACTGTTGAATGGTTGGGATTTGCACATGGCCCGGCCACAACACACAAGACGCACAGGAAACATTTAACAAACAGATAACACAAAGTCGCACTCTTTCAACTCCACTCAGAGGCACTCGCATTTGAACGCTCAACACAATCCACACAGTCAGCACAGACACAGGTTTGTACATTTACTCTCATGCCTTCAGGAATCCACCAACACCGCACACAATAAAGGATCGGAATAAAAATGATTGGCTTCCAAAGAAATGGAAATTTGACTTTTAGCGTATAATAATACTACTGAATTTACTGTATCCCGATTTGGGACCCGCAAAATGTATACCATGCTGCTGGGGTTCAGGTTCCAGGTTTATAAACGATCTCGAATGACTGAATAAATGAACGAATTAATAAATAAACCCTCAAGTTTTGAAAAAAATAATAGTAATATAATATCAATAGCTTAAAGGTACATTACGCAACTTTGTATGTGGAAAAAAAACTTTATCTTTGTGCGTATTTGATGTTGTAGTGACCCAGCAGTTGTGTGAGTGGTTACCATGGCGTCTACTTTCCATCACAGTGGTCTCTAGGACGCTCCAGGATCAATTGTTTGGAAGGTTTTCAGTGCTGACGGAGCCTCTCACCAGAAAAACTACCAAACAATTGATCCTGGAGCGTCCTAGAGACCATTGTGATGGAAAATAAAGGCGCCATGCTGACCACTCACACGCAAAAATGTCAACTTCTTTTTTTTACGCATAAAAAGTTGCATCATGCGTCTTTAAAGAACGCCAGCTAATCAGCCATGTGGATATAGAAGTAAAAAAATCCCAAAACTGGATTACCTGAACATTTTTAACATAATTTTACCGTATTTTCAAATAAATATGGTATTTTCTTTTTCGCTGAGGCACTGTTCATATTTAATTTTTGAATTTCTACTTCCAGAACCTGAGCTGTATCTGTTGTGCTCCACTTCAGATAAAGATATTGATTGAACGTTACAACACTAATAGGTTTAAATTAGGCGTTTAATTACTTCTTGAGAGTCAAATGTCTCGGAGTGAAATCCCTCACTGAAGCCTGTTGGTGTAAATAGTGAAGGCACGGCACCCATCACATACTCACCAGAGTGGAGTTTTGAAGGATCTCCAACTTCCCTTAAGAAAATAGTCAAATCACATGCAGGCCACAAACAATATCGACAAACAGTATGTTCATGTGCATGCGTCCACTTTTGATACTTTTACATGATTTAGTTACTAACACAGGACATGTGCGGGGTAAGATTTAGTTCACTCGTTTTGCTACCAGGATTCATGAGGATTGAAATCGTGCTAAATCAAAGTCAAAACTATCACAACAAGACGTAATTACGCATTTGATACAGCCACAAACACATTAGTCATGCACAAATCCTGCAGCAGATCTCTGCTCACCTTTTCTGCCCGAGTTCACTGGACCGGGCGGTTTGTCTGTCACCGACCCTGGACAAAACACATCGAGTTATACACGTCTGTAAGTGAAACTGTACTCAAACAAAAGTAATGGTACATGGAGGCAGGTAGTACTCAGTTACATATACTCAACTACATGTAACTTTTTGACTTGTGCTTCTCCTACTTATCAGTGACAAAGGCTTCATGTGACAGATGAATGAGAGTTTAACCCTTTGCTGGTATTCAGGAGACGTGCTTTGTGATATGAATGATCACACCTGTCATAGGCAAGAGTTTTTGTAATGTGATTGTGCTTTACATGCAGTGGGCGGGGTTAGTCACCTCCAATATTGTTTGAAAATTTACTAAAATTAACCTTTGGCAACATGAAAACATAGTCCTAGGGTTTATTTGTTTCTTTTGTCAAGAAATGATACCATCTTAAGTAATGATCGCCTTTTGTCACTTGCTTTGTATCAGACATCGTACATGAAATGAGAGCGTTGTTGTAGTTGTGCTTCGTTTCTGTTTCAGTTCATTTTTGTTAATTATATGAACATCTCAAACAGTGCTTTGTGACTGTGGTCCATGATAAAACAGCCGCTTTGAAGGAACAGGTTCTCTTTTGCTAACGAGGCAAATCAAAATATGATGTGCTAAATGTATCATTGATAATGTGTAAAGTTAATTCACAAACGGGTATTTGTGTGTTTGTGTGCATGCTGTGTTCCTATGGTCTTGTACTTTGTTCCTTGTAATATGTTCCTTTGTACTATTGGGATATGTTATTTTTTATTGTAATGATTTCGGGTGGGCGCTCATAAGCTTTTGCTTCGGCCCACTCCTTTTGAGCAGAACTTCAACTGCTCAAATAAACAAATAAACTAAAATACTGTAAGTATGAATGATAGTGCAACGGGCATGTCCAAATATGGACAAAACTAATTAACTTTAGGTTTATGATCAAATATGCTGTAATTTCACTAATTTCTCTACGTCCTCCAAAACTAACACATATATCATCACTTAGCACAATTATTCACCAATAAAATGTGTGAGTTTCATCAACATCAAACTTACCATGGTTAGTTTTCAAGTTGTGTAAAGAATATGCACCATGAATTTAGCCAGACTTGGGTCTTTTTCAGACTTCAGAGAAAACAGGAAGTTGAGAGCGTGACCGGTCTCTGCTGATTGGTCAAATGCCACATTAGTGGGACCTGTGATGTAGGGTGATCTCTTCTGATTGGCTGAGTGAGGACCACATGCTTCTTTACCTTACTGATGTGCAGCAGGGAGGCCATATGTAAAGTGTGCAGAAATAGTCACTTTCTCTATAAAGGGTTAAGCATTTTAACTTCTATTAATTTTGTGTGCCTTGTCTTGCTATTCTTGTACTTTTATGGCGTATTTTGGAAATATCATAATTTTTGCGTAATTTTTACTTGACTAATCATTCGAGTCACTTCTTTTTACTAGAGTAAATCTATTTTAAAGCTACATTTCTCTGACTTGAGTAAATATTTTGGCAAGTTTACCCACCTCTGTTGGTACACACAATCAATCTGTTCAGTCTGTTAAACTCGAGTCCTCCTTAAAAACTGATCGTTTGTAATGAAGGCCAGGTGCTTCCTCGGACCCCTCTGACGTCAAGTATTAGGGTTATTTCCCGAGTTTATTAGCGTACATTCTGTTAGTACTTAAGGTGGACACATAGCGAAACACATTACCCCAACCCTGACTAACGCAGACGCGAGTAATCTGCCCCATGTGTGAGGGTTCTCAGAGCTCGCTGATACATGCAGGTACAGGGGATGCACACAACAACTTGTTAGTGAAATGTGTAGTCATTGTTCGGGGAAAAGATGGGGGTACAGTGGATTCAGATCTTTTTAAAATGATTTTATCGTATTAATTTATTTTCTGTTGGTGAAAAATCTGCAATTATTCTCCTTCATAATACACCAACACATAAGAAAATTAAAATAAAATATAGAAACCAAACTGTATTGTGACCCATTTCATTCAAAGCATTTCATTAGACATGTTTCTGGCAAATTGTATCCATTCCCCATAATGACAAAGGATACAGATTTATATGGGTTTCACAGTGATGCAATATGAGTTAGCAACTAAGAATTAAAATAAAATATTTATCTTTCAATGGTGAAAAGTGCTCAAGTTACGTCTATAAACAGAAAAAGTGATGGGATTTTAACATGTTCTCATTCTCAGACCAACAGAGAGGCGTCTCAATGCTTCCTGGTCCCACCGTATTTTGAAAAAGCTAGAAGTAAATGTACTACCTGACACTCGCATGAGTTTCCATAAATTCACTGTAGTTTCCTGCAAATGTTTGCAACATTATTGATATGGGACCAGTTTGGACGGTGTCATTAAAAGTTAGTGTCACAAACTGGCCATTTTACAAAAGAGTTTGATGCATGCCTTTGCAAGAAACAGTGATCATACAGGGTCTTATGCGGGACATAGAGGAAGAGAAGAGGAGGGGAATCTCTTCATTTTAAAGCACAATTCTGCTCTTTTTCACCTGTTACATCAGGTACTGGGTAACTATCCTACTCACAGCTTTAGGAGCTTATTTGATAAAGATATTTGCCAGTCAATTCAAAGGAGAGGCCACATGTTTGCCACAACTAAGGCAGCTGTGATATAGAAGTGGATCATGAACATAATGTGTCACACAAGAGTTAACAAATACGTCTCTAATGTAACTATCGTATTAGAAAATTGGTTAAAAACCAGTTTTTTCAAAGTGTTTTCAAATATAAGACCTTGTTGTTTAGGGGTGTCATGGGTTTGGCCTGGCGACAACTTCAGGAACCATAATGCATGTTTTTATCCGGCCATAATAATCTGAATAAATGTACTGTGGCAGAGGGGACTAATGTGATAAAAGCACCATTCCCAATAATAAATCAGAAAAACATGCCCGCCTGGATTTCCTTCTGTTAAGCTAAAACAAGTCACCACAAGTAATGCTAGTGTGGCCCCTTACACTTAATACATTTTGTTTTGCCACAGCCCCTGATGAAACAGTCCGGACGCCTCTGCATGGTCTGTTTATGCACTGGACTGCGATGCTGGAAAGGGATGAAGTGAAATGAAACTATGCGGTACGTCCTGGTGAAAGACTCGCGCATCTGTTGCGGAGCAGCGAAGGGCATGCGACCACTTTCACCACTCTCCTCAAATGTGCTCCATATGTAGCTCCGGTGACGCTGCAATCCCGCTCTGGCAAAACGCCCCAGTATTATCTTCAGAGGAAAATGACTGTGATTATCATAAAGTGTTCCCATCCCGGACTGACGGAGGGCTGTGCGGGTTAGACAGCTGGAGAGGGAGCAGGGGCCCGGGACGGTTGGCTATTAGCCTCCTGTCTGACCTCAAGCACCTGCTGCATGCCGCATGAAATACACATGTGCCACGGATCAGACAGGCTCCTTATTGTATCTCAGTGGCCTCGTTCAAACTTCTCACGCTCAGACTTTATACATCATTTCTATTTTTATCACAGTTAAGCTATGACAGCAAGAAGTGTGAGGAAGAAGGCATGGGAGATTTTGATTCATTTGTGATTAATCTTGTACTTGTATTTCCCCATATTTTTCTACCTACTACTACCTGAACACACTGGCGTCCTGTTGTGCACTGACGAGCCGCTCACTGGTTTCCCATCACTCGTGACGCACCAGCAGTATCCTGTCAGCGTATGGCACTGGACCTGGGATCCATAAAACATGAAGCAACACAAATAAGACAATATTTCATTAGGCTAGCGTTAAGACAACAAAACAAGAGGAATCGAGGCCAAAACTCGCTAATGAGGAACAGTCATTGGACAGAAAAGCCATTGTTTCACGAGCTGGGAATGGAGGCGGAGGAGGGACCTGTGCAAACGTCCCGTCTTCGTTGCATTCGGGGATAAACATGGCCTCCTGTGGTCTCCGGGCCTGTTCCAACGCCTGAGTCCTCTCCGAGCGGCATTTGGACTGACCTGCATCTGCAACACGGCAAAACATTCACAATGGTGTTGTCATTGCATTGAACAATAGAGTGACCTTTCTCAGTGTGAGCATGTTCATTGATGAAAGATTCTATTTTCTCTTTACATTTAGGAGCTTTTAACCTCTTAACCCGCGCCTTAACCGAGGGCATTTTCTCCAGTTCAACTTTATCCAAATCTAAAAGGTTACAGCCTATAGGCCAGAGTAACGCCTCATTGTAGTCCCGTTTTTGACATTTCTTTGCATTGCTTTGATGCCACTTTTCTGTTAGTTTTTTCTGGCGTTTTTGTTGCTCTTTTGTCACATTTCTGTCACATTTCCGTCACATTTTTTTTACATTTTGGTCAAATTTTGTCTCATTTTATTGCTATCATGTCGCTAGTTTTTCAGGAAGCTTTTAGATTTGGATAAAGCCAAACTGTACAAAATGTGCTCGGTTCAGGTGGGGGTTAAGAGGTTAACAAAAAGTCATTAGCTAATAGAAATGCTTTTGCTTGTAAATTCGTGTCAGGCAATCCCAATAACTTATTACTGGGAAATTGCTTAAAGTGCATATTGTCTACATCAAGCATGTTTTTATTTGTTTTATGTTTTCCAAAGATCACAACCAGCTGAACCTTTTGAAAGGATAAAAGTAGAAGGCATGTCAATATGGTTGGCCTCTATAAGTGACTTAAAAAAATAAATAAGAAAA
Organism: Neogobius melanostomus; assembly: GCA_007210695.1. Taxonomy (NCBI): domain Eukaryota; kingdom Metazoa; phylum Chordata; class Actinopteri; order Gobiiformes; family Gobiidae; genus Neogobius; species Neogobius melanostomus. The sequence continues at coordinate 400,595 of VHKM01000190.1, forward strand.
GGTTACTTTTGGCAGGGGCTGTTTCTCTGTCCGGCCTAATTTCATTAATCTCCTGGATCGCTCATGCCAACACTGACCACCGCTATGTAAGCACACACGTCGGTCCTGCTACTACTGTGCAAGTGTCTGAAACAGCGTGGAGGGGATGAAAGGTTGAGTAAAACAGACCTCTCAACGGCTGATGTTTTCACTGAGCAGCTTTAGTTATATACATTTGAACCCCAGGGACGAGAGCGGGACCCCAGAGGGCGGGCTCTGAATGAGTAGCAGCTGATTAAAATACTAGAGGGTGTCTCTGTTTGCCTAACAATAATCCCACTAAAGGACAATACATTTCCCTAATTGTGTCACAGTGCTGTACTTAAGTAGAGTTTTTGAGGGTCTGTACTTTACTTTGTGTTTGTGTAGAGACCCTATTGCTTTTACTCCACGACATTTGAAAGATAAATGCGATACTTTCTACATCATTGCATTTATATACAGGCTTTGCCCACCACTGATCTTCCGTCTGCTTTAAAACACGGGGATTTCAAGATTTGGGGTCACGAGGCACGAGCCTGGGTGATGAGAATGTTTTATCATTATTAATGTATTACACTTTTCTACACATTACACCTTTGTGAATTGGGCTTTTTAATTCTGGGCATTTTCATTTATGTTTGTCCATAAAGAGTTGGCTAAAGTTTCATCTGCTTTAACGTTGGATTTGGACAAAAAAAAGTGAAAAAAGTGCCAATTGTCCAACTCGAGGCAGCTGACAAATCACCACAGAATGAAACCGAGGCTAAATAAGCTGCTTACAGGGCAAAGGGACAGCTACGGCCCACGTGAATGTATTTTAATGGCACACTAAATTATAGGTCATGAGCACCTTGCGCGTCATTGCTGGTGTTAATATTAGTGAAATACATCATACTATATTGGACAGTCTGTCAGGAGCTCATGCTGACTTGGAAACAGGTCTGGAAATGGGATAAGGAATGGCATTAACACCTTCTCGCCCCTGTCTGCCGCTTAAATGTACAGAAAATGTATTTAAGGCAATTCCAATCATTAAAAAGCAATATGCTGTATTTGTTTAGTGGATGTTTTACAACTGAGACCATTTTTATCATGAAAAGTGTATTGACTCTGTGCTGTAATCACTGGTTCCCAACATTTTCTTTCTGTGTCTTCAATAATTACCTGCCCCCCCAAAAATCTATTAATTTCCGATTATATTAAGTATGTTAAATGGGCTAAGAATAAATGAATAAACGTAATCATAGTAGCCACATGTTCCAAGCCAAAGTCTAAAATATAACATCATATTGAGATGCAGATAGATGATGATGAAGCATTCAGGCGTGTTTCACAGGTCAAAGAGACAGAGTTTGTGGAAGTCTGTAATAACATTGGAGACGTCACAAGAACCGCAGCAGTCTGAGTGAAATGTCAACACAATATCAAAGCTGTATTCATATCCACCACAGAAATACCTTTTGTTGCTGCGAAAGTAGAAAAATCCGTCCATGCTAATCTGTTTTTCAGACCTCGTCCCCATTAATTTGTCTTTGGTCTGGGGATGCCATTAAAGAAGTCTAGCTTCACACATCCACACTTCAGACGGAGCCAATCGTCGCCCAACTATTTCCATTTCACGACTAAAATCACCTTTTCATGCTCCTTATTATACATAAGTGCGTTCACAAAGCTTTCAGACCCCTTTCAGTATTTCCACTTTGTAAAAGACTGATGTAAAACTCTTCTCTTTTGGGAAATATCCTCACTGATGACCCATATTAAAATTAGACATACAAAGGAAACATATGAAAAAAGCCTTAATAAAATGTCATATCGACACCCTCTTCAAAGGAGTTTCTCAAACCTCATGTACAGACTCCACAATGATGCTAAAAGAATAAAAGGAGGGGTATGAATACGTCCTGAAGTAATACTACTGTAATACTTGTTTGGTAATGGCCATGCATTTTATAGCTTGGAATTACTTCTTCTTTGAGTATAAGCAACAGATTAACAAGCCCGACATCTGCAATCATGTTTTTTGCTAATTGCGGTTTTCTTGTCGTCCAATCAAACTCACACAAGCTTGACTCTGCCAGAAGCTGTAAACTGAGATTTGTAAAAAGCCGTATTTTGATCATTAAACGTGTAAAAACTATGAGCTTGGCCCGGCTCAGAGTTCCCTGGAACGGCACCATGTTATGAAATGAAAACACGGATCGCGCCGTATGCAGAGAAACTAGGCTTTCATCCAAAAATGGCTTCAGTTTCTGGGTTTCCTAACAGACAGTAGGCTGGGAGAAGGGAGGGGGGAAATGCCAAGCTCCAACCTTGACTCTAAACCTATCAATCTCTGTGTTGTTGAGTGGCTGGCATCCCGGTACTCAGGAAGTTGACTGCTGCAGGTCTGGTTAGGTTTACACGGAGACCCGGAGGCGGAAAATCAAAGACATCTTCTCGTGCGGCTTCACGCGGGCCGGTGTCTACCTGCAGAACCCCGAATATTGCTTCTACGCTTCAACTTTTGCATAGAAATGACCAACAAGTACAGGGCGATACTAGGTTTTCAAGCTGCAGGGCGGGTGATAGACTTTCGCTTAATAGGTTTCTTGGCTTAAATGTTTAGGGCGTAATCATGCAGACATTACAATACTTTGAAATGTTTAGAAATTGGGTTCTGCCAAAAATAAAAAGCAAAAAATCGTCCAATCCACATGCTATGCCAATCTAAGCACGTGTCAGTAATACAGTAATATGTGTAGACTTCATTGCAGTATTTTACTCAAGCATATTTTTGTTAAAAGATTGTATTACCTACTATTTCCCAAGATGTTATTTAAGATATGATTTTAGTTACCTTTAAAGTCAAGGTCTCTTCCCACTGAAGCTGACGTTGGGGCGGCAGCCGACTGATCGATTCTTACCCAGTTTTTACCTGGACAGCAAAAATGACAACAGTGTTTTTTGAGGATGGATTTCGGGACTATTTCCATGACATGAATCGAATCCTCACCTCGACACCTCCCTCGATGCGCCAGCGTGAGCGTCTTGTCTTTGCAGCGCGCCCTCTGCAGTTCACAGCTGTTCTCGTAGCTGCGGCCGTCCGAGCCACACACCGGTTTGCCCTGCGTCCTGGAGCAGAGCAGCCCACAGTGACTGTCCCGGTCCCCGATCAGCCACTGCAACAACAGGCACGCGTGGGGATTATCAGCAACATGCAGTCAAAGAGGTTTTATTACACAGTGTGGCCAAAACATCCGACGTTTCCAGCTTAATTGACAACAGGCATTTTGGATTGGGTCAAGATGCTACGGTGCACAATAAGGAACATTTCTTTAAATAAGTAAATTTGCAAATAATTAGAGACAAATATTGATTTTCTTGAAATAAGATTGTTGTTGATGTTTGTTTTTTTTCTTAAAACCACACTGTGTAATATTTCACAACAGGATACAAGCATTTTATTACAGATATATTTAACATTGAAATATGCCTACAGAATGACCAAACATGTGCCTTTGTGGTGAGCAACTCATCTCCTAAGACCTGACTGTAACTTTACTGGGAGCGGGGACGTCCCCAGCTCGTCTCCATGGAGATGTTGACTAAAGGCAGCCAAAGATTTAACCTCTTAACCTCCGCCTTAACCGAGTGCATTTTCTCCAGTTCGGCTTTACCCAAATTCTAAAAGCTTCCGGACTGGAGCTTGCAGCCTATGGACCAGAGTAACGCCTCATTTGAAAGCTAAGACCCACAAAACTGGTCTAAGCTTCTTGCTCATTATGATTGTTGCGTTGTGTTTTCATCACGTATTTGTTGCTTTTTTTTAATATGTTTTGGTCAAATTTGTGTGGCTTGATTTTTTCTTAAAAAAAAAAAAAGAAGCTAAATATGGCCAAAGCGTGTACAAAAAAACATTGAAAAGGCGACAACAAACTATAAAAACTCATTCTTTGATTGCCCACTGCACAATTACCATATTCTGTTTAGATGTTTGTTAGGAGCGTCTGTTATTGCTGGAAACTGCATAGCCCAAAATGCTAGAGTGTGCCTTTAATTTAAGTGTTAAAAAAAACGTGCCTCATGGATAGATTTCTTGAAACTAGCTAAAGGGTTATGACTTACGAAGTTATAAAGCTGCACTTTCCCCGGAACAATCACATCTAAAGACATATTTATACTGGTATTTTGAAGTATGGTTGACTTTGATTGTAATGGATATTTTGATTGAAGCTGTAATATTTCAACCAGACTGAATGCCAGTCTAGTTACATCTTTACAACCTTTACTTCACAACTAAACCACTAATAATGTTGTCTTTTATATCCACGATAATTTACTATTATAAAATACTAGAGAAGGTTCTGCTGCCACCTCGGCTATTCATTTTTGCTATCATTTGGAGTTGTGCAACTATACTTTGATTGCTCACAAGCCTAAAAAGGCACAATCCCATCATGTAGTCTTCTCAAACACAGCAAATGTATTCCTTGTTTGACTTTATGACTTCTGTTTTGCTCTGAACAAAAGCTGTATTCACGTTTTGCCAAACCAGTACAAATTGGACACAACGCTCACTTGGCCCTTCCTGCGCAGCCTCTGTCTGTCCCTGTTAGGGCCGCAGCAACGAGGGCGTGTGCTGCTCCGTTCTGAAGTCAAACTCAAAGTCGTATTTATCTAATTGATCTTTGGCTGTAGATGGGTCAGATCCTGATGAACAACACTCAAAGTCTTTAGTCGTTAGGTTTCTGTGATTGGATCAAGCTTCACGGTTGGATTACGGGCTTGTTGTGACAGCGGTAATAGCACTTGGCCATAGATTCTAGCGAAATGCAGCTAAAGCCTTAAGGATTTGAGGAGAGGGAGGGAAATCGTGCCAAGGATAGTTTGTATCTTGTTCAGGAACAGTAAAGGCGTGTTGATTTAGCATACACTTTGGAAGCTTATTGACAATTAAAGGGGGGTATTATGTAAAATCGACTTTTTCAAGCTTTATATCATGTTATCATGTCATTCCCTCATTAAACACATGCCTGGAGTGTTGCCTTGGCTCATTCACGTATTTTTGAGTAATCAGTAAAAACTTAGACGGCAGCCATTTTAGGTGTAGCTATGCCTCAGTCCTCCTAGGAACGCCCCCACCTCCTGGAGACGCCTCTGGACCTTTTGTCACCAGCCAAGCCACCAACCACTGCTCCTCAGCTCAGCAGAGCCCCCTCCCCACACAGTGTTGTTGTTTAGATGCCACAGCAGTGTGCTGAAGGGGGCGTGTCGGAAAGCTTCTTAAAGAGACAGAGGCCTATTTCAAGACTTTCAGTACAGCCATTTTGAGAGAGCAATTTTATTCAAGGCAGTTATTTTAATTTACTGCATATACAGACCAACAGAAGGTTACGTCATCATTGTAGTATGCTATAGACTGGTGCTATGTGATTGAAAAAAGCATAATACCCCCTCTTTAAATAAATTTGTTTTCAAAATCGTGATTTCATAAATGTGTAGAGAGGGACTGATGATCAATACATGCCTTTTCTCTATACATGCCTTTCAGTCATATGACTTTTGTTGTTATGGCGGCCATTTTGAATACCTAAGTAGCAGTAGTAGTAGTATACAGTACTGATAATTCTACTTAGGTATTCAAAATGACTATGCATGATGTTATTGAAAACGCATGTATAGGCCAAAAGGTTGTGTTATATCTTCATGGTTTGTGTGCCTGGTACTCCTGGTTTCTCATTCAGACTAGAAAAATTGGCTCCAGATAGTCTAGAGTGTGTTTTGTCAGCTCTACAGTCTGAAAGCATAGTTCTCAATAAAGCAGGTAAATCATAAATAGTGGAAAAAATCTGCGCCACAGCAACAAATGACATATTTTCCATTTACCCACTTCACTTCTATCTACAATCCAGGCTTAGGAGCACAAGTTTTACGTGTAAACCTCTTCTTCATTATGAAAGTATTTTGAACAACATCAAAACAGTTGCTCGGAGACGGTTTTTCCTCCGACACAAAAGCAATCAGACCTGTGTGAGAGGAGATGGTCAGGCAGCCAAGCCACTGATGTCATGAATAAGCTGCATAAAACTCAAACAATGAATCATGACGTTTAAAGTGCTCCGAACAGAGCGGGAGAGGATTGTCTTCTGTACTTCTCACAATCATCTGTCTGATGGAGCTGCCAAATAACATCATGTTGAAAATGTCCATGACACTGTTTCACTGGAAAAGATGACGCTGGAAATATTAATAATCTATAATTTATCACTAGTCGAGGTTAGAGCTGTATCACAAAAATGTAGTTATAAAAATCTTGCTCATATTTATCTTGAAGTAATTGAGCTGGCTACTGTTTCTGCTGTCATTTTCACCCAACAGTGCCATGGTTCACTTTGCTATGTAAAGTGATCATAATCAATCAAGCAAAACCACACGACGAAAAGATGGATAAGACATTTTGGAGCGCTTTACAGCACAGGAATAGAACAGTGAAATAACATGGTAATTCCACTCTTGTCATGGTATTTTATGTATGTTTTATGTAATGGCAATATTGTAATCATCCAGGAATGTTTCATCATAGTAAAGGTTTTCAAAGTTTCAACTGGATTGGGTTGTTTGAGTTGTTTAGATGTTTCACCTCTCTTCTTGGAGACTCCTTCTCGCTCACATAATGCTGGTATTTTATCTCCTCTTCAGCAACTCCTGAGGGGAAGAGTCAGGACTGCCATAGCCATATCATTAGACAAACCATTGTTCTGATCTGGGTGCGATAACCTAAGCACTGCTAACAAATAAGACTGTCTGATTTATACTTCAGCGTCAAATCCACGAACCCCAAAATCATTCAACCAAGAACTCGGGACCTCCTTCTGTAAAATGTAATTAGCATTTTTAATCATTTCAGGTGCATTTAAAATCTGGTTTAATAATGTTAGTTTGAGAGTCTGAGAAAAGAAGTGTCCCACATTTAAACAACCTCTGTGGAGTTCAGTCAATTAGGAAACATTATTTTCTTGGTATGAAACAGCGCCACAAAATACACTATCCCTCGTTTCTCGAACTATTTCCATCTTATTACCATCTTAATACCGTGCTGTAAGGTGCGACTCTCCCAGTTACTGTACGCCAAGAAACCATTTACACCCATTCAAGTCAAATCTGACCAAACTTAGCTTAGTGAATTGTAATAATTGGTTCGCTCATATAAATGTTGTACAAGTGTTTTGTGATGACTGATGAGAAATAATAAAACACGGCGTTGACGGTAATACATTCTGTCTGCTTTCATTTTGTGTCACACTTTGGCTTGCGTCACTCTCTGGCTATAATATTGAGCTTGTAAGGATAATAATTTCAAATGGAAACAAGGAGCAGGTCAGAAAAACATCAGCTATTTACCGTCCTCTGTGGGATTTTACCATTTTAAACAGCCCTGCCAGCGCTGACAGACTTGGAAGTCACGTCTCTATCTATCACATGATATTTTAATCAACCTGCCAAGAGCTGAGCAAATGCAACCTCAGTCCAATACAAATTAACTACATAAAATACTACTGGGACTGATAATAGTGAGGCAAAAACTTGTTCCTCTGGCTTCTTCCAATTTGTAAGATGGAAAATATGGCCCCAGCGCATTATATCATAGTAGCAACTGAAATAAAAAGTTTACAGCCGAATAAACGTTGAGGTCAATGGTGCAGACAGGATGTAATATTAAACTAATTATCAGCCGTCAAAGCTATCAGCACATGCAGGGCTCAGTGTGGAAAAACAAGATGGATGTCAGGTTTCATTCAGAACCGAAAAAGACTGAAATAAATAATGCCTGACCACAGTGGCACATCGCATTAACATCACTGCCCAAATGAAGTGTTCGCCAGGTCAGCAGTCGCTTTGTTTTACACTTATGCCTCAAGATGCTTGTGATTTTATATAAATATTAGGCTTTGATCCGTTCACTAAGGGGAGAACTAGGGGAAATGTTTGCAGCTAAAATATGATGCACAGTAGATTGATTTGTGAAAATGCACCAACAAGTCAACACTGCCCTGTTTATGTGGAACATTAAAACAGCTTTATGTCTGTGTAGTAACTGATTTTCTCTTGAGTGAAGGGGCGGGCACAATTCATGGCGGTGCCCAAGAGAATTTCCGTAATATGGGAACAACAATAAAGGACACCTTACAAATTACAAACGTGAAGGTGACCTGTGTGGCACAAGTCTACAATTTTGCCAGTCTAAGTGTGATGTTACTCTTAGCTTTGACAATTTACTGAATGTCTCTCTCTGTAGCTGTTTAACCTCTTAACCGCCGCATTAATCAAGTGCAATTTCTCCAGTTAAGCTTTACTTTATTTTCATCACTTATTGTTGCTCTTTTGTTGCTCTTTTGTTGCTTTTTCATCACACATTTTTGCCACTCTTTTGTTGTATTTTCATCCTCATTTCCTCCCATTTTTGTTGCTCTTTGAACGCTTTTCTCAAGAAGCTTTTAGATTTGGGTAAAGCCAAACTGGAGAAAATGTGCGGTTAAAGCAGTACTAAGTAACTTGTTTACCTTAATAAATCCTTTCCGTAGTCCCTCTGGGTAATACAAGTGTTAATGGGATGATTGGAGGGACTTTCATCTCCCCCTGGTGTCTGACCAGAAAACCACAATTGCAACTTGACTGCCACCGGACCGGAGCCACCAATACACACTAATAGAATCACGAAGAAGCTAACGGGCAAAGCTAACTGCGGGCTAGCGCCACTTTAAACAGTGTTTACAGCCAAGTTTGAGTGAAAAAAAATATCTCCATTGTGTAACTGGATGTACAATATCCCTCTCTCCCTTTGCTTTTTCTGTCAGCGTAGTATTTACTCTCACGGACAATTAATAAGTACAAAAACGCAACTTGCTATGACACCTGCAGTTGCGCTTATGGCCTCTAGGGGCAAGAGTTACTTAGTACTGCTTTAAGGCAGGGTTAATGAAGATTGATTGCATGTATTTTTAGGGCTGGACATATGGCAAAATAAATTATCACTATTTGTTTTTTTTCTGAAATTGATTGACTTCAATTTTTGATTCAATTTTATTACTTCATTGTAGCTATTGTTCTATAGACAGACCTTAATGTTAGTTTTTCGTACCTGACGGTTTCGGCATCAGGAAGAAGGAACATCGAACAGAATGTGAAAAAGAAACATCAAAAGCGTGCACACGAGCCACCAGACGACAAGCAGAACAAGAACAGCTGAAGTCTGCCATATCAGACCACTGCAAGAGGGAGAGCCATCTGATGGATTGGACAATGCCCATATCATCGGCACCGAGAGCAACAAACCACCGTTGGATCAGAGAAGCCATCGAGATCCGGAAACGCGCCCCCCAGACTGTGAACCGGGTCGAGGGGGCATACCAACTTCCCACATCTGGGACACAGTTCTGAAGAAGTCGGACTGCAGATGGCGCTGTCAGCCTGCTACCACAAGCAGGAAGACAGTGCCAAAAACTGTATAAATCAGCTGACCAGACACGTCACAGCAACATCACGTGACAACCTCTGAGGAAGGCCACAGAGTTAGCCGAAACCGTCAGGTACGAAAAACTAACATTAAGGTCTGTCTATAGGAACAATAGCTACAATATTAATTTGAAGACCTAATGAACCTAATCGGACTATTTATTACTTCATACTTAAAAATGTATAAATGCAGCTGATTCATGAACTTAGACAGACGTTCTATACAAACTTCAGCTCAAATTAAAACAAAGGCAAGGCAACTTTATTTATACTGCGCATTTCGAACACAAGGCAACTCAATGCGCCTTCCCAGGATCATTTTACACACAAAAATCTTCCTGTCGCCTTTCAAAGAAATGGTTGTAACCATGACGATTTTAAAGCTCCACAACAATTACTGAGATTGACCAAAGTGGAAAATGCAATTTCAATGAAATTTCAATTAATTAATTAATTAATTGCCCAGTCTTATGTATTTTGCGTACAAGGAGTCAATTCTATTACAGCTAATGGGGATTAAAAACATATCAGTAATACAGATGAATATAGCGATGGAAACAGCAAAACTACATACAGGACATAAATCATCTCCAAATAAGATACCTCGCCCTTTGTCTTGCAATAGAAAATACCAGAAGTTATAGTCGTCAGGGTGGTCCTAAAAGTGGAGCCCAAAAATGATTTTCTGCCAAATACTAAAAAACACAGCTGCCTCCTATTTCTGAAGTGAAAAACTGATACTTCCTTTGGGTAAATACCATTTGAATAAAACATGGACATTATTTAAACAAAAGACAATAACACAAAAGGATTCCAATCCAAATCCCAATGTTCAGGGCAAGACGGTTTAATGTGATTTGAGTTTTGGCCTCGTATCGCTCTGTTCCCGGAGCGGTGGAGTCAGTCCTGAAGTCTTTATGAGCAGAGTGCAGACAGGGAGGACACACGTCAGTTCATTCTATGCCCAGCACATCCTCCACAGTATCTAGGCATCAACAGACGGAGAAAAGTCACATGATCATGACTCAAGTGTAAACAATGTATGAATGAGGTTGTACTGCACTTTTAGGCCACTAGGGGAAATATTAGTTTAGTTGGGCTGCAGCAAATAAATTGGCCACAGTAGATGAGACATAAAGATAAACAAATGCTTAATTTAACAAACAGTGACATGATATCAAAACCCCCAATTATGCTTCACTGCGCCTGCAACAGGAAGACACCATTTGAACCCATTCATACTAGTTCCAGATGGTTGAGTCAATGTTGCAACTGCCATTTGCACTTTCCACACAATGGTAATAGAATCTTGACAACTCCAGCAGCCTCGTGCATCTTATTAAGCGCTCGCAAGACAAACTACCAACTATTTCTCCCACTGTGAGTTAAACACTGTCCCGAATATATCGATGGTCCAGTTTTAAAGAGCGCGGGGAAAACTACACGCCGCAGAAATGTGATCAGAACAAGCGTACGTGCGCCCTCTACTGCCACCCATCCACCCACCCACAGTAGCGGAAAATATTCCAGTCCGGCACAGTGTGTATGTAAAGCTTGAGGAGGGACCACTGCTGTAACATCGCCGTGGGAGTCTGGCCAGCCCACTCACTCAGCCAGGTATGAAGCTGAAGATTCCTTACAGCAAAAGTCTTGTCTACAGTCTGCCTTTAGAAACACAAGAACAGGCCCATACGTTTGTTAAGTGTGACGTCACGATTTCCGCTTCCGGGTCCTGGCAAACCGGCAAATATGCGAGAAAAAAACATCAAAAACATCAAAAAACTCTTAAAAACAACCATCAGTATTTCTGAAACTCAACAGAGAGTTACTGAACATACTTATTTATCAGGCCCATTAGCCAAAAATGCCGCACCTATGGCTAAAAAAGTAATATTTACTAAAGTCGGTACTTCCGGGGTTAGCGTAGCTGCTGCACCGTTAGCATTTTTTCCCGCTAACCCGGAAGTACCGATTTTGGTAAATATTATTTTTATAGCAGTAGGTACAGCATTTTTGGCTAATGGGCCTGATAAATAAGTATGTTCAGTAACTCTCTGTTGAGTTTCAGAAATATTGATTGTGGTATTAAAGAGTTTTTTGTAGTTTCTCTGCCGGACCCGGAAGTAGAGCTGTGACGTCACCACTTAACAAACGTATAGTGTCATGTTCCACCTTTTTCAACATTAAATTTAGCGCGACAAAATAATAGGTGCTATAAACAATTAACTTGTGGATTTTAAGTTATTTCCGAGGCTCAAATCAACATCATATGCCGCATTTCCAAGTCAGCTCTTTCTAATGATAATTATGCGAAAACACAGCTCAGGCCTTTTTTTAACTTCACTAAACAGTGTTTCAGACAGTGCAGGAACGTTGACACTTACAGTGTTTTTGACCTCCAAGCATCTCACATAAAAACAAGCTATAAGACAGTATGTTCACGGTAGAATATTTCTATATGATACAAACGCAAATGGGTTAGCAAACAAAGAGTAAAAAAAAAGAGAAAAAGAGTTCCAGCTCAAGTTTGCTCCCGCAGTTTATTTACTTGCACCAAGTCGTAGTCGTGACGTTTCGGGCGTCAAGCCAGCCCTTCCTCAGACAAACGCAAATGGGACCAGCGTTTATTCAGACATTTAATAAGGTCAAGAGTTGAATGACTTGGTCTTGACTCACAGCACTAAAGAATGTCAAACCTTCACAATAACACCATAAATCATGACATTTGGGCCTTGCATTGGCCTAATCACTCCTACGTTTCCTTAGTCAGAGCATCTCACCCACACACCTTCTTCCTGTAAAGACAAAAACTGACTCTACAAGATAAAACTTTCAGAAGAACTTGTAAAATCAAAATGTGAATGTTTCTTATCAAGGGAAGGAATTTATAGGATAAAGAGAAACGGGTGGTAAACAGATAATAGGACACATGCTATAGATTACACGTAAAACCAAATATTTAGACGGGACAAGTAACTGCACTTAGCTCTTCATTCAGAAACACGTAAACTAACTCATGCAATAGAGTATTTATAGCGTTAATGTTGTAGTCAAGTCACGTTATTTGAAAGTCGAAGTCACGCTCAAGTTTTTGTTGTTGAGTTCGAGTCCAAGTCTCAAAAATCCAGCCCAATCAAGATATTTTGTTTTGGGCCAAGAACTTAAAAGCTGAATCAAGTCCAGGTCTTAGTCCTTGGTCCACGAGTCAGAGTCCTCGAACCTTAAGTCGAGTCATAAGTCACTTTCCCACAGAAAATCAAGTGTGAGTCGAGTTCCGAGTTCTCGATGGTGAGTCCGAGTCGAGCCACGAGTCCCAGAAAAACACACTATAAAGTCCCAGTAGCCTATATTAAGTTCAGCAAGATATTACATGTATCTCATCATATTCTCCCTCTTATACGACATAAAAATTCTCTTTGGTCCTCTCGTTTATGCCTCAAATGCATCTGTCATTTCCAACCAAAACTTTAAGGAAGCTTCTGATTTACAGAGCTATTTTGTTTTTGTTTACAGTTTTCTGTACTTATTTGTTTTTACCTGTTTAATTTCTCATTATTTATTATTTTTGTGAAGCTAAACACTAGTTTTGTTGTTCTTGATTGAACTGTTCGATGCGCAGCACTTTAGAAATGCGTAGAAAGCTGTCAGCAATTAGTTTCTGTTTTTTGTGAAAGCATAAAAGCTTGAGTGAGACATTCAGCAGCAAATTATCTCCTCCGGATGTCGAGGTACAGTATTAACAGACACATCATCTGTACACACTTAGCGGCTAAAATAATAGTTAAATTCATTTAGTTCATCGCATGTTTGAAGTAGAATTGTTTGGCTCCAGAGCTGACATGATCCCTGTTTCCCTGAAGCTGCTGACTCACTGAACTGCGTCACACTCACTTCAGCCACATTGTGCTGCACAGCGCTGTGCACCTGGTTTGCCTCCGCACACTTCTGAAGCTAAAGTCACGGGCAGTAGGCACGCTCCCCAGCTGTCCGCGACCTTCTACATCAGGCAGGGGCACTCAGATGTGGTCAGACTTTTATAATCAAATGAAATGGTTTTGGGGAACTTTCACTTTACTGCGGTTAGCAGACGGTGACAGTAAAGTGACAAAAGAAAACTCTAAAACGTATTCAATGTAATACGCTGCTGGAGACTTGGCCAGGACAATCAGACCTGGCAGGAGAGAAAGCACTGGAAGAGACCGGAGACCTATAAACAAACGACCAAATATAAACCACTTAAATTTAACCTAAACTTGATCAGGAGCTGCGGTGGTAATCGCTACTCGGATAACATGACCTAATGGCTTAATGTTTGTTTCTCAGGGCCTGTAAAATATCTCCAGTGTCCTCAATAATGGGGTTTAAATTGATCTAATGGTTGTGGGAAGTACACAAGGAACTACTTGGTTAAAACTAGTCAGATGATTATAAAACTAACTTGATCTGACTCCAACATTAAAAGACACTGAATCCTCAAAATGGGTCACTTCACCAATAAAAGATCAAAGGACTTAACCTCTTACCTCTTGCCTGAACCAACAGTGTAATGCCTCATTTGAAAGCTAAGATCTACAAAAGTGATCGTAACTTTGTTGTCACATTTTCGCTGCGTTTTTGTCTCTTATTTGTCATGTTTTTGTCGGTTTTGTTGCTTTTTCATTGCTTTTTTGTTGTGTTTACTCACTTTTACTTACTTCACTTTTTGTGGCTTTACCAGCACATTTTTTGACACGCTTTTGTCACTTTCTGTTGCATTTTATGTCACTTTTTTGTCGTTTTTTTGTTGCTCTTTTGTTGTGTTTTCGTCTCTTTTTATCATGTTTTTGTCATTTTTGGCGCTTTTTCATTGCTTTTTTCATTATTTTTTTATTGCTTTTTCATCGTTTTTTTTCATTGCTTATTTGTAGCATTTTTGTCACTCTTTTGATGCTTTTTTTTTTAAAGCTTTTAGATTTGGGTAAAGCTAAACTGAAGAAAATGTGCTCAATTCAGGTTGGGCTTAAGAGGTAAATGTCTTTGAGCTTAATATTTTGAATATGTCTCATTGCACATTGTGGCTATGCTAGTTCCTCCGACCTGAAGTTGTGGGCACCAGTACTTCCTGTTTGTATTAATTTCCTTTTAAGATTAGCTTAGGCCCGTTCGATAAGCATATTTTCCTAAGATTCTGTGGTGGACAGTGAGTTCCTGGTAAATTATCCTTTACTGCGTCAGTGGAGGAGTCTGTCTGTGTTTTTAAAGGTCGGAGAGTTTGATTTGACATTCATTCCATGCATTATATAATTGGAAATAGTGGCACAAATGTTAACTAATCTGCACAAGAGCAACCATCTTGTCTATAGTTTTGTTTCTATGTAGGCATTTAGTTTTTATTGCATGTTAGCATTTAGCTTCAAGACAAATGATCCGACCTTTATAAAAACAGGCGTCTCCTCTGCTGAGCTACTTACATCCTACATGAAGTGATCATTTACCTTAACTCACTGTCCACCATGTAATCTTTAGAAAGTATGATTATTTGAGCGGGAACATGAAACAAGCCAATTGAACTTGAAGCAAAATTGCAATCTTATTTTCGGTCAATGTCAGCAACTGTTTTTCCGAGCACTGATGATTATTGATAGTCCGCCTAACGTTCAATGCTGTAATCATAACTTTGTGAGGAAATACCACATTGTTATAAACAGGGCCAAACAGCAAATTGTTTTCATAAGTTGAAATGGATATCTTTATTTGGGGTAGCGGTTTGTCATGATACACTGGAAGTGCGTCCCGGAGAACCACTAGTCTAGTCTCCAAGTGAAGGACTGACTGAGAAAACCGCAGCTGTAACAAGTCAGTGAATGCCACACACCAAAGTCATCTCTAAATCTGTTGTTACATACTTTAACAGCGTGAGCTAACGACTTTCGCCCCATAATTGGCATCAGGAAATCTATAAAGCACATGCCATCGCTCACACCGTTTCAATTACTTCACGGCATAAAAAAAGGGAAGTCTGAAAACACACCACTAAGTCCCCTCTTGTTCGTTACCCTCAAAAGCCTAATTGGGTTTTGTCTTAAAAGGAAACCTGCAATTTGCTGTTTTCAAAGTGGCTCTTAAAGACAGATGGGGTATTTTCACACAGAAGGGGGTGCAAAGTGTGTGTGGTGCAGAGTGGGAGGTGATGGGCCCAAAGCCTGTAGCGTTACAACCTGACATCATGTAATCGCCGCATGTGCCTCGGCCCTACGGTAAAGATGCACTGACTTCACCTGTTAATAAACTCTGCAGTAAACAATGCCTTTAGAAACCTTTAAAATGCACCGGGGGGAAGTGATCTTTGGTGGTCGGACCTAGAAAGGTATCGAGCAGTGGTTCTCAACTGTGCAGCTTCGGCTTTCGCAGTTTGACTTAGTAACATCTAAACACAGAAATTCCTCAGAGTTCTGCTGATAGAAGCTGATAACAGACACAATCAAAACAATCTGTTGGTATAGATAGACAAAAGTCGGGAGTCAGCATGTTAGTGGCCAGCTTCATGCCACCAACCACCAGTGTCAAACATTGAATAGAAGATCAAATTTCAATGATGCTCCGCAGTAATTCACGAGGCGAGAGCTATTATTGATTTCAAAAGACCACTCTGGCCACCAGGGTTGCATGATCCGAGGCTTTTTTTGTTTTGTGATCAAGTTTTTATTGTGCATAGTTGTACATTATGCACCAACATGATATGCACATTTTCCCTCAATTTTTCCAAAAATTATCTCCTCTTCCCCTATACCCTGACATCCAGGACTTTTATGTTTCCTAGGGTGAACAAACTATCCTTGGGGTTTTCCATGTCAAATTTGTTATAAATTGGTTAATCTGTTGTCCAAGTCACTACTTTGAGAAAGGGAAGGGGTATGTTTTGATCATCATAGAGGTTCTATGAAGTAGAAAATACATTGGAATTATGGCTGCCGTATGTCTTGGGGTTTTGGGTGGGTTTTTAGAAACTGCTGGGCAGGTTTGGCCTCTCCTGCTACCACTACTCATCAATGATTCTGAGATTATGATATTTTTGCAGCCTTGCATATCTGCGATCAATATAAGCTTGACATTAGCTTTTCATGTTGCTTTTTCTTCCTACTCCTTTTGACACTTATCCTTTGCACATATGATTGTATTTCTCCCCAAACAAAACTCTTAACAAAGTATTATTTCCAGTGATTTATTGGCCTAGTGATATTTGAATACTTACAAACTACTACAGACAGGTTAAAAGTAGATTAAACGCTTTATTAATGACTACAATTGTTTCTTTATGCGTCCTGTGAAGTGGGGAGCAGAAGTCACGGAGAAAGTGCGAGTGGCGGTGGGGCACTTCCTTTTCGGAAACTGCCCTAAATCTGATTAACAGCATTCCTCTTATGTCACTAATGCTACGTCTTGGCTCCGGAACAATCGGTTCCCTGGAAGCGTGTCCCACATTACAATGGACCCACACCATAACCAGAAACATGGAGTCAGACCACACAGTCGTTGATATCAAAGGGAAGTGAGGTGGAGACACAAGTGGAGGAAAAGGTTTGAGAAACTGTGGGACCAGTGCAACAGATGGCACTCACGCCTCCTCTGGTGGTACTTTTCGAGTTCAATTCAATGCATAGTTTTATCTATTAAAATACTGATTGTCATTTTTCTAATAAGCATCACAATTCAGTTCCAAGTGCACGTTTTAAACATGTGTAGTTACATTTAGGCCTGTCACAAAAACAAATTTGAAATTTCGATATATTGAGGGAGGAAAGTATCGCAATAAACGATATTATTGCCTCTAACGATACTAGATACTGTCAACTCTCAGGCATAAAAATTACAGTAAACCTGAAATATAATATAACTCAGTTTACTTCAGTTAGAAATCAAAGTTTTACAGAGAAAAAATAGGGGGGGATGCTAATAAATGTACAGACAATAAATATGGAGCCCAAAAATGTATCGTTTATCTGTTATTTATTGAACGATAAGTCGATATAATTATTGTGACAGCCCTAGTTACATTTACACTTAAGAGAAGACTGACATACAGTGCCTCTCAAAAGTACTAATACGCCTTGAACCTTTGTACATTTTGTCATGTTTAAAACCATTAACATAAAGATTTTATTTTGAATTTTTTACTGAAAGTTCACACACAAGTAACAGACAACTGTGAAGTAAAAGCAAAATGATACATGATTCTGTTATTTTTCAAAAAGTAGAAAACCGAAAAGTCGGGCGTGCACAAATATTCATACAGCATGAAATAATACTTTGTGGAACCCCCTTTTACTGCAATAACAGCAGCAAGTCTTTTGGGGTATGACTCTACAAGATTTGCACATCTAGAGACTGACATTTTAGCCCATTCCTCTTTACAAACAACTCAAGCTCTGTCAAATTAGAAGGAGAGCGTTTGTGAACAGCAGTTTTCAGATTTTTAATAGGATTTAGGTCAGGACTTTGACTGGGCCATTCTAACACATTAATATGTTTGTTTTTAAACCATTCCATTGTAGATTTAGCTTTGTGTTTAGGGTCATTGTCCTGCTGGAAGGTGAATCTCCGCCCCAGCCTCAATTCTCTTGCTGACTCCAGCAGGTTTTCCTCCAAAATGTCTCTGTATTTGGCTCCATCCATCTTCCCAACTATTCTTACAATCTTCCCAGTCCCCGCTGAGGAAAAGCAGCCCCATAGCATGATGCTCCCCCACCATATTTGACACTGGGGATGGTGCACTCAGTGTTAGGTTTGTGCCATACATAACGTTTTGCATTTGGGTCAAAAAGTTAAATTTTTGTCTCATCTGACCAAAGCACCTTCTTCCACATGGTAGCTGTGTCCTCCATATGACTTCTAGCAAACTTCAGACAGGTTTTCTTATGGCCTCCTTTCAATAATGGCTTTCTTCTTGCCACTCGTCCATGAAGGCCAGATTTGTGTAGAGTACGATTTATAGTTGTCCCATGTACAGATTCTCCCAGCTCAGCGGCAGTACGTCGCAGTTGCTCCAGAGTTATCTTGGGGCACTTGGCTGCATTTCTGTCTCTCCTTGTTCGGTCCGTTAGTTTAGGTGGACGGCCGTGTCTTGGTAGGTGCAGTGGTGCTATACTCTTTCCATTTCTGAATGATGGATTGAGTGCTCCCTGAACTCTCTGGTGTGCTCCTTGGCCTTCATGATGTTGTTTAGTGACCAATACATTCTGACCATAGCTCTGAGGCCCTCACAGAACAGCTAATTATACTGAGAGTAGATTACACACAGGTGGCCTCTATTTAATGGTTAGGGCAAGGTGTGAACATTCTGCAGTCATTAGGAATGTTATAAAGGCAATTTAATGCACTCCGAAAATACTGTATGAATACTTGTGCACGCCCCACTTTTCACTTTTCTATTTAAAAAAAAATAACAGAATCATGTATCATTTTGCTTTCACTTCTCAGTTGTCTGTTACTTGTGTGTGAACTTTCAGTAGAAAATTCAAAATAAAATCTTTATGTTTAGGTTTGTAAACATGACAAAATGTGCAAAAGTTCAAAAAGTTAAAAGTTAAATAAAAAAATAAAAACCTACCATGTGGAAAAAGGTGCTTTGGTCAGATGAGACAAAAACCTTTTGGCCCAAATGCAAAACGTTATGTATGGCACAAACCTAACACTTCTCATCGTCCTGAGTGCACCATCCCCAGTGTCATATGGTGGGGGGAGCATCATGCTATGGAGCTGCTTTTCCTCAGCGAGGACTGGGAAGATTGTAAGAATAGTTGGGAAGATGGATGGAGCCAAATACATAGACATTTTGGAATAAAACCTGCTGGAGTCAGCAAGAGAATTGAGGCTGGGGCTGAGATTCACCTTCCAGCAGGACAATGACCCTAAACACAAAGCTAAATCTACAATGGAATGGTTTAAAAACAAACATATTAATGTGTTAGAATGGCCCAGTCAAAGTCCTGACCTAAATCCTATTGAAAATCTGAAAACTGCTGTTCACACACGCTCTCCTTCTAATTTGACAGAGCTTGAGTTGTTTTGTAAAGAGGACTGGGCTAAAATGTCAGTCTCTAGATGTGCAAACCTTGTAGTCATACCCCAAAAGACTTGCTGCTGTTATTGCAGCAAAAGGGGGTTCCACAAAGTATTAATCCATGCTGTATGAATACTTATGCACACCCCACTTTCCTATTTTTTTTTTAAATATCAGAATCATGTATCATTTTGCTTTCACTTCACAGTTGTCTGTTACTTGTGTCTGAACTTTCAGTAAAAAATTCAAAATAAAATCTTTGTTTAGGTTTGTAAACATGACAAAATGTGCAAAAGTTCAAGGTGTATTAGTACTTTCGAGCGGCACTGTTTGTGGTCTGCAAAGTGGAACAGACAGTTATATAAATCCCTCTGTATCAGGACAATCTCGAGGGGAAGAGAAAGTTGACTCTGCACTGATCCGTGAACAGCCTGAAATCACAGCCTGGCTTTAATTACACTGATTAGACGGAGCTGAAATTGAGCATGAAATCCACACGCTGATCTGGAGTCAGCAGAACAGACGACATGTGGGCGGGATTTGATTGGCTGCGACAAGAGACACTCTCAGGCTGTGATTAAGTGATAGTTTGTAAGTTTGTAAAGTGAGGAGAGATAGAGTAAAATGTAAAATAAACAATCAAATAAAGAGGGGCTCTTTAAGCAGAAAGCCCTTCAAGCTCCTCCCCCTCCCTCCTGATTGGACCTGACAGGCTGGTTCACAGGAACAGCTCGTCTCATTGGTCAACGCGCGAGGATACTAGACTCTGATTAGTTGCTGAGATCCGGGAAGGAGGGACTTCAGAAAAAATAATATAATATATATATGCATAAAATGCAAGACCAGGTGGTCCATTTTGCATTTTGCTTTTATTTCATAAAATTTATAGAACATTTATACTTCCGGACTATCACTTTAATAGTATTACCAACATAATTTGAGCAACTGCACAAATGTCAAAATTATTTGTGAAATAGACAACTCTTTATAAACATGATAATAATATTCACCAAATCCACAGACAGCTGCATTAGCGTCTGTTTTTCACAGCGGATCTTATGCGAATTAGAAAAATGTAAATAAAAGTGCATAATGTTGCCATAAGGTCATAGATTACCTATAATAAAACGTTCATATGCTGCACTACCTGCTTTATACTTTCATATATTTAGGACTTAGCTCGTGTTTCATGAAATGTCATACAACAAAACTGTCAATCATTTCACACTCGAGTTCGAAAACCTTTGGGGTTACAGTTTTTCTTGAAGTTTGTCCGTCATATGTCTCATAATTTAAAAACTTCAATATATAATACTGTATGACAACAGTTATGTCTATTACAAAGACTTCTAATACAATTCCTTTCACTTTTAGTTTTAGTCCTGATTTTTCTTTGTTATCAATAGGAAAAAACGCAATAACTGGCTCAAGCAAAGAGAATTACAGTGGTGTCAATCTCTATGTGGCTGATCCAAAAATGCTGCAGAACAAGTTAATCTGAAATGTTTGTGTTTCCAGACAGCAATGCCAAACTATGACCGATCACGTTGCCAAAAACATTTTCCAAATCCAAATATATGGCAGCATGGATATTCTCAATCTTCTTTCAAGTGACACGGCTGCATTAGTTTCCAATAGTTTCTCACACCATATGATGGTCCTAATAAGCAAACGCACGGTGCGAGTTGCTCTTGCTTCCAATTACGACATAAAATAAATCGCTAACGGACACAGACAGGAAAGATGGCGCCGGATTATTCTTAACATCCTCTAAAAGTGAAAAACCAGAGAAATATGAGGTTCAAATGATTCAAGTCCTAGTTCCATCGTAGTAAATGTCTTAAGAAAGACTCCCCTGGTGTGATCACTGGAATTCACTTTATATAACATGTAAACTCCATCAAGTGTAGATGGTTTCTTCAGGAAGGGCATCTGACATAAAAAGCCACCGTGTCTATGGAAGTCAGTCAATCAATCAATCAATCAAAGTTTCTATAGCACTTTACAACAAAACTTGGCAGACCAAAGCTTTACATAAACACACAGGGAATAAAAACATTCAGCAGAAAATAACAGCTCAAACAAAAAGGCTAAAGGATAAGTACAAGGATAAGTACTATTTACAAGCACATACTTGTAAATAGCAATTTATCTTATCTAAAATGATAATAACATGCCATTTAAGGTCCTTCCTGTCTCCTCTCAGAGCTATTCAATATAAGGATTTTTTTTGGGTGGTTAAAGGTGCATTATGCAACTTTTTATGCGGAAAAAAAGTTGATATTTGTGCGTATTTTACCTTGTAGTGACCCCGCGGCTGTATGACTGGTCAGCATGGTACCTTTACTTTCCATCACGGTGGTCTCTACAATGCTCCAGGATCAATTGTTTTGTGGGTTTTCTGGTGAGAGGGTCCATCCGCAGTGAGAACCTTCCAAACAATTGACCCTGGAGCGTCCTATAGACCACTGTGATGGATAATAAATGTGCCATGCCATTGCTGACCACTCATACAGCCGCTGGGCCACTACAAGGTCAAATATGTACAAATATTTAAAAAAAAAAATCATATAAAAAGTTGCATAATGCACCTTTTAAGGCTGATGCACATGTTCTGGTGGCATGGGTACAAGTCCTGTCCTGACAATTTGCTGATTGATTTGCTGTCCGGTCAAATAAAGCTAGTGGGCCCAATAAAAAAATCTTTTTAGCATCTGCTCTGGACACGATGAAGTTTTATAATAGTTTTAATAATAATGTGTTGTTTATTGCTATCACCGACTGCCTCTCTGTCTTCTCCTGCTCCTGCATGGCATCACTGGTAAAATGTCACATTTATTTTTTATATTTTCATTTTTCAGATTGCCAGTGTGAACATGCACCGGTTTTTGAAACATGTTCCTTGTTTGTCACTATCAATCGCTCAGTGGATGGAATTGGCAATGTTTAAGTTTTTAAATAGTGGAATGCATTTTTTTAGAATTACAAATCCGAACATCTGAAGCCACTTCTAGTTATTGGAAAAGGGTGTTATAGCTACTGCTTTGTTTTCATGCAACAGAAATAATGATGCATGGGTTTTCCTTAATATTTAGCGGTCCTCAATATTAAATACTTTTCCGTGCATGAGATGAGATGATCTTGACTGTTGTAATGGAAAAAACGTATCCGTTTGGATTTTTAATACTTTCAAGTTGCTGGCCGGGTTTGAGAATGTAGGAAATTCCATGTTCACATTTATAGCCAAAGTGGAACCCATGTGTCTTCTTTCTGAGATTTTTTCAAAATCCGTGACGTGTAAGAGAAAAGTATGACATTTTTGCAACTTTATGAATTGGGTCATACTACACACAGCCTCATTATCACTGGAGCAAAACTGTAAAAATAAAACCTGGAGTAAACCCAACACCACAAAGTGAAAATGAAATTAGCGAGACATGACCACAGCCGACATGCTTTGCTTTGATCTGACCCGCGCTTTATAAGGTCCCATTACTCATTTACCCGGTAAGAATGTGATGCATCATCTTGCCTTTAGGGAAAAGGATCAGCGGAAAGTCTTAAAAACAGAAATGATCAACATATTTACAAGAGTGGACATAAAACTGTCACTTTCTGCTTTTGTAAGCTTTACACGCATCTCTTTTGTCGTTTACTAATGTTTTATCAAGTAATTTGACATCAAGTTGATTAATACTGATTTTGAAATACAAGTATATTTACACATTTTAGTACTTTTGCCATCCTAAGTACAAGAACAAGATTCTGAGATGTCTGTTTTAGTGATGTAGTGTTAGATGCATGGTGGAGAGGAGAACTTGTGTCATCCTGTCTGCACTGACTTTGAATAAATGGCTTTATTTTCATCTCTAAAGCACACCTTGTTCCCAGTGATTGATTTGTAAATCAGTAGTGACGGGAACACTTTTTATTTGGACTGGAGTGATGGGTTCGGGAAACAGGCTAAAAACAGCAACAGGAACACTCCAAATGAAACATTATGATGCCATTCAAAATATTTGCCGGATCCCCCAGTACTTAAGCACTTCTTCCCTTTAAATGAGTGGAGCTTAATGTTGTTGACAGCTTAACAAGGATAAGAGAAAACAAAACATCTCCGTATTCAGAGTTTATAGCAAGAGACAAGTAGAGAATGAGCAAATAATGCAGTTATATTTTCCAGACATTACATAAAATTAGATATATTCTAAAAGTTGAATAGAAGTGTATGTTTTAACCCCTTAACACCCACCTGAACTGAGCACATTTTCTCCAGTTTGGTATAACTCAAATCTAAAAGCTTAATAGCGACAAATCGAAAAAAAATGAGGATGAAAACGCAATAACAAAAGATACTGTATGTATATGACAAAAAATGACATAAATGTGACAAAAACAGAAAGCCACAAAAGAGCAACAAAAAGTGACAAAAAAACGATGGAAAAAGTGGCAAAAATGTGATGAAATAGAATGACAACAACGCGGCAACAACGGAAGGAAAAAGATCCATTTACTCAATTTTTTTATTAGGTCTTAGCTTTCAAATGAGGCATTACACTGGCCTCTAGGCTCTAAGCTCCAGTCAAGAAGATTTTAGATTTGGACTGGAGAAAAGGTATGATGAATATATCATGTAGTATTAATGCTGTGTTGTAACAGAGGCTAATGAAACTTTCCTTAACAAACGTGATGCTTAAATGCAGCTGCGTTCATGTGCATTCACAAACTGTGGTAAATCTTGCTGCAGAGGACTGATGAGTTGCCTAATAGCCCACTTGTTCACCTGAATATTCGCAGCATCACCACTTATGATTGTAAAACCCTGCCAAAGTGCACTGTAAAATTACTCACCCTCGAGCCGGGTTTCTGTGCGCACGCGGAGCGCAGGTGACAGAGGAGCAGAGGCGCGAGGACATGACACGACGTGAACAGGACGACCGTGGACAATAACATACTGCGGAGTGGAGCAAGCAGGCACGAGCTGGTGACGTTCAACAGGTCCCACGCGAGGAGACCGAAGAGAGCTCCAAAATGTCAGTCCACGAGAAGCAGTCTGTCCCCCGAGAGCGTTTATTCACATGTTGGCACGCGCGGGTCGAGGAACTTGGCGCAAACCATTTCAGTGACTGTTTCATCCACTGTGTGCTCGAGAATCAGCTGCACATCGCATCCACAAGTGCCGTGCCCAGTGCGCACTGAATTTAAACGCAAAGGTGGGGACAGCGGCGGTGACGGACCGACTGGACGGTCCAATACAAATAGCATGTTTAAAACCACGCCCAAAATGAAGTTGAATGCAGTTTGTAGAACTGCTGTGGTCAGATGGACAAGAGAGAGAGAGAGGGAAGGCAGCTGCGTGACCTCAGTGTAAGACCGTGGGAGAGGACAATGGCAGAGCGATTGTAAGGGTCAATTTGGAGATTCTTAACCATTCACAGACAGAGAGTGGACTATAATGGACCAGTGACATTTAAACTGCACTTCTAGGGAACATCTATTGATACAAGTCAATAGCTGTTACATGAGGGCAAACTGAAGAGATCTGAGGCAAAAAAAAAGGCCAAAGAATAATTTGAAAATCACATATTTCTTGTGACATACTGCTCTCTAAGTAAACATACTAGCCTATACTGTGCAGTGCTATACCCTATAGCTGGCATATAGGTTATTACTTTTTTTAAGCTTAAGTTTACAATATCAGAGAGAAGTCAATGACACTTTATATTACATTGTACCTGCCACATTAAGTACAATGTAATGTGCTATGTAACAATGTGTAATAACTTGTACCTACCGTACATACACAATGGAATAATGTGTATTAGTATTTTGGTAGTACAAAATGTAATAAGACATAAGACCCAACTCTAACCTAACCTAACCCTAAGGGTCTTATGTCTTATTACATTGTGTACCTCCAAAGTACTAATACACATTATTCCATTGTGAATGTACTGCATAGGTAAAAGTTATTACACATTGTTACATAGCACATTACATTGTACTACATTTAGTTGTGTTCAATGTATCAAGGTAGTGTAAAAGAAAGTGTTACCATGTTTTGTTTTGTGAGTCAGTCCCGATCAGACTTTTTTGGTCATTTGTATCTCCCTTTGTGAATCTCTGTTGTTCCCATGATTGTCTTTTATGGACAGATTTTGCCTTATAATGAGCTTTTACTTACAAGACCTGTTTCATTGATTTATTTGGGTGTGTTCATGATCGCACTTGTGATTTTTGGTTCACTTTAAGACACCCCTAGTGTTCTTTCAGGGAAAGTCTACTTTGTTTTATGCAGTTCAGAGCATGCCTCTGAACTACATGAACATAAACATAGAGCATGTTGAAAACCACTGAATTAAATTGAAGACAGTTACTGTAACTTGAATTTCCCACTTTATATTTCCAACTTTCTTTTCTTCTTACCTTTTGTGATAATGAAGGTCTGTGAGGATAAGTTCAAAGGAATCTGTCTAAAAGAGTGAAGTGCAGGTGTCTCATCAGCAGAACTCTTTAGAAAAGGTCTGGTCACTCAGTGGATGGATGGGTCTGCTCCCCCGTCCGAGCTCCTCTGCTTTGTGGATATTTTTGAAGACCGCCCAATGACAGTTGAGCGCCTTTTGGAGTGGCCCATTGAAGAGTCTTGTAATTAGAGCTATTGAGCTGCGGGAATTGGCACAATTAGGGTCAGCATTAATGATGTGTGAGCAGCGCTTTGAACCGGAGCTTTCACACAGAGAAGAGAGATGGACATGACTAGGAGAGAAAGTATGTAAAACACTGGAATATTGAAGGAGAGATAGAAACAATAGAAAAATGAATGCTAATAGGACTGAAGATTGAGGATTGGTGACTCCTAATTCTCTTAGTCCTGTCAATGTGGGTCTAGGGTGCCACACTTTGTCCACTTGAACCATCTAAGGCCCATTGTTGTAGTAATATTCTCCATAACATTTGGTCAGTTGCACAGTGTGGTTTCTCATTCAGTCAAGAATATAACCAAAGCATCAAATCAATCACTGCATCCAAGTGAAAAGAGAACATTTTGTGCCTAAAAAGAGAATGATGTCTGTGAGGATGATACTGAGTGGATGGTTGGTCTGTGGTCCAGAGGTGATGCTGAGGAGAGTGAGGGGCACTGGAGGAATGTTAACGAGACGCGTTTATATCTGCTTTCATTCAGCCCTTGCTCAACAAAGAGGACAGGTTTGTGTGGGTCTGTTGTAGGGAAAGCACTGTTTGACACTTTAATTCTGTTGTCATTTGGCTGCACATCAAAGAAACCCTCAACAACATAAAGGACTGAATGGACACACTCAATAGAAGTGTACTTCCAAATTACTGCAGCGGCTCATCTCTTTCCAGAGGATTACACTCTCCATATACATACAGACTAAATTAGCAGGTGTCTGTGCAGAACTCACAGGACAAGGGCCACCCAAAGACGGGACATACACTGCAGGGGAACCAGATGTTCAGCACTAATATCCCATGGACAGTGCACACACACAGTGCATACAGTGGGGAGTAGACGCTAAATGATGAGGATAAATTAGTGAAAATTGTACATATACACTTTTGAATGTGGTATTGTGACTTTGTGTGCTGCTATACAGCATTGTTTGAAGCCTGTGAAATGGCAGACCACATTTTTACTGAGCTCTCTCTTGGTATTTGTCCAAGGAATTGATGATTTTCATTACATTTGGCAATGACTTCATAATGTATAATTTATCATACTACAGAATCTAAAGGTAAAAGCTGCTACACATATTGGGCCTAGTTGTCTGTATAGGCTAAAAAAAAGTATTATTTCCATTTTAGTCCCATTTGAGCCCATTGCTGCTCCTTGATAGAGTGGTTGCTGAATGAAAAAATCGTAGCCCTCTCCTTTAAAGCATCATCTGGATTTAATTTCATAAATTCAACATATTTTAGATGTACTGCTGCAATGTTCACTAGCTCCTGAAACAAAGTGTACATATGGCCGTAAAGAATGGCCACACTAAGAGCCTCTACAAAGGCTGAGTGCACAGCGCTAAAGTGACGGGGACAAGCTCAACAAACAAGTGGACACCGCTCTACGCCCAGAGAAAGTGTGAAAAGGACCATTGAGTCTGGTCTGGTGTCACACACCTGCGAGCTCCATTCACTCTCTGTTTACACACTGTCATACACAATTACAGCCGCCGGCCCTCCTCCGCTACCCCCTCCATCACGGCCTTTATGGCTGTTTAATTGAGCATACCGCTCTCCTGATTGAATTAACAGCTCGGTCTCAGGGACCTTTAGCTGAGAGGGGTCTACTCCACTCCGGGACGTCCCACACAGGACAGGTCCATCAGGGAGGGGGCTGTGGCACAGGGTCAGGAGGGCAGGTGTTGAAAGTGTCTAGAAAATGTGTTCTTTCTGTTGGCAAACTAAAATTGGAGATGTGAAGAGGGGGCACCCAAAGGTCCCTATCTTCACAGGACCAGGAGGGCACTGTACACACAGATGCACAACGGGCTGGACTTTCTCACACTAGCTCCAATTAGAGTTACCTTTCAGATAATGTTTTCAGGGTGTTCACTGGGTCCAATTGCTGTTAACAGTGCAGCTTATGCAAAAACGTATCCTCTGATCAGACATACAATAATACAATGGCATGGGTTTTTAATATTGACCTTGTCAATAGCAGTGAAATGCAAAAAGTAAAACGTGTTCTTTCTGTGATGTTCTTACATCAAGCTGCATAAATGAAATGGATGAACTACAGTCTCAGGCCTTTTTCTCTTCAGGGCTGTTGTGTCTTATAATAATAATAATGCATTCGTTTTATATAGTGCTTTTCTGGACACTCAAAGACGCTTTACAGTTGCATTATTCATTCACTCCATACTCGGTGGTGGTAAGCTACTATTGTAGCCACAGCTGCCCTGGGGTAGACTGACAGAAGCGAGGCTGCCAATCTGCGCCATTGGCCCCTCCGACTCACTCCCTTACTGCATTCGCTCAGCTTCCTGGTGTTACCAAATGGTCTCCCATTCAAATACCGACCAGGCCCTTCCCTGCTTAGCTTCTTAGCGTCTTGGATGGATATTCTACAAATGGGTCATGAATCGACCTACATTTATATTTATTTTTTGTATTACTGTGTACATGGTTTGTAACATTCTCAGTTGCCAATAACAGTAATATATCAGCTGTTTTAAATAACTGCGGGGCATGTTCTTTTTGTATTCTGCTGGGTGTCATCTAGTTTTTCAGCGTTTCCCAGCAACTCATCCAACTCATCCATATGCATTGCATATGGTTTTTCTTTTCAATTTAACATAGTTTACTTTGTCAGATATCTGAAGTTGCTGTCAGATAATATGTATGTCATTGTAATTCTCACCTCTCGATGAACCCATATCCATCTTTCAAGCGCAGGATGCCAAAAATACAACCAAAAGCTTTCATATGTATGTGCACCCATGCCTCCAGTTAACAAACCAGCCGGACCAGCACGTTCCTCTTGTCACTGGTTTCACACTGTCCCCTAAATGCGGCTCAAGGGAGGGGCCAATTAAACCAGCACTGCCTCTTCCCCCCCCCCCGTCCAACACCACAGCGGGTCAGGAGTTTAGTGGGTCAGCAGAGCACTTAGGATCTAATCCTGGTTCAGATCTGAGACTGCGCCAAACTGGACTAAAATCAGTCCTAATGCATTTATATGTGACATGCTATTTTGCACGGACTGGGCTAATGCTTGAGTCATGGATTTTCTGCATGAGTTCACCATAGGCTTACCATATAAAGACATGCGCCTCTGTGGCTAATATGTAAAACTCGCAATAAATATAGGTCTGTTAAGACACGTTTATCTTGGGTTACAGTATCTAGTTTTTATATTTTTAATCTCGGCTCCCACTCTATTTTACATTAGAATGACATTTTGTTCATAATTTGTTGACTGCTTGATGTTTAGCAAATATTTTCTTTATATTGCTTCGTTTTATCTCTACACTGCCTTGAAAGGATTTTGGCAAACTCAAGTTGTTTGTAAATGTGCCTTTTAAATAGATTTGACATTGAAACTGTTGGGTTTAACTAGAGGATCCCAAAGCAGAGACAGATGCAGGAGGCACGTTTAACAGGGAGCTGGCTGACAAGGAGCAGGTCACCAAGAACAAGACACCAGGAGAATCTGAACAGATGGAGGAACAGCAGGTAAGTATATTTGCAGGTAAATTAACGAAAATCTAATTCCAAAACCAGGAGCTGAGAAACGCTACCGAACAGGACGGAATTATCTGGCAGTGTGCTGCTGGGACATCCAGGCATTCATACTGAGGTCGATCAGGTAATGACGTGCAGGTGTCAGGTCTGCAGCACCAGGAGTCAGCCACACACTGCTCTGCTGAAAAATGAAAACAAAAAGGGGGAGGGGGACAGCACACAAACCAAATCATAACAGAAATGGTAGTTTTACGGCCTTTACAATGAAAAACATTTGCACATAGACAGTAAGGCTTAGTAAAACAGGAAAATATAGGCTGTCAGGCCATGGGCTTATACTATACACAGTAGGCCTATTCACTATGCTTCTGCCTTTAACAATATTACATCATTGTCACCAATCCAGGCCCTGTTCTACAGCGGTGCAAGAGGGTACCTTTCAACCTGATTTAGCTAATCAACATGCACTATTGATTAGCTAACTGTATGTTAATCAATACAGTTAGCATATGTATTGAGCAGAACGGTGGCACAGCGATTAGCACCTTTGCCTCACAGCAAGAAGGTCCCAGGTTCAATTCCCATGTGGACGGGGCCTTTCTGTGTGGACTTTGCATGTTCTCCCTGTGTCTGCGTGGGGGTACTCCTGTTCTCCTACCACTAGAAAAATGTACACTAGGTTCCCCTCTGGGGCCAGGACTCCCCTGAAAAAGAGGTATTTAATCCCTGTGGGACTTTCCTGGTTAAATAAAGGTCAAATTAATCATTCCTGTGTAGACTACAGGCAAACAATTCTACAAAATAATAATACATTTATTTGGCGTATTTATTTGGCTACTTCAGGCAAAATAAATCACCTAAACTAAAATGCTCAACTCTGAAACAGCAGGATAAAAAAAAAAAACTCTTCCTCACCCTCTGCGGGCGGTCTCTTTTTCCTCCAAGCTCGGGTCCTCTGCCAGAGGCCTGGGAGCTTGAGGGTTCTGCGCAGTATCTTTGCAGTTCCTAGAACTGCACTTTTCTGGACCGAGATGTCTGATGTATTTCCTATTCCATATATATATATATATATATATACACATATATATATATATATCTTATGCTTCCAAGAAGCTGTTTGAGTGTCATTAGTGCATCATTATATATTTTATATGAGTTAATCTTCTGGAGCTTTTACATTTGTTTGGATTGATAGGTATTAAATAGTAAATCAACAATCAATCATCAACTATAGGCTCAATGTATAGGCTACACAGCCATTTAATATATGCCTACTGCTGAAACTAAATAATAATAATTGAAAAAACAATTGTCACATTTATCAACCCACCAGTCACTCAAAGCAGGATATTCTTTGGGTGTGGAGCAGCATAGCTTATGGCAGAAGTAAAAAGAAGAAAAAAACATATTGTTTGCGCAATATTTTAATCTTATGACCTCAACAAAATTGTTGCTTTAAATGAACAAAAGTGTTAAATTTTCGTAAAAATTATCATTACCCATAAAACCTGCCCTGTCACTTGCAGTTTCTCCAAAATTCTTAAAGAGTGCAGCGCCGCGCAGTGGATGACGTCGTAAATAGCCACGACAACGAAATAATTTTGATGAAGTAAAACACAAGATACAAATGATCATTTTAATAAACAATACAACAACAAATGTGCCTTTTGTTTCTTAAATTGAAAATGAATTTTTTTTTTTGTTTTTTTTTTGGAGCAGAAATAGGCTTAAGCCAGAAGCCATAAAATCCGGAGCAAAAGAAGATACGTGGATGGTGACATACTAAGATTTTTGCTCCAGGGCTAGCACCATTAAGTCAATTAGCCGCATGTTCTTAGTGGAGTGGACAAACATGCGCGTGCTTAATTGCTCGAGCAGACCAAAAGGCGCTCGGGCTCGGGACATACGCGCACATACGGCCGGCTGACGTCTTCCAGAAGGGGGAGGAGTTACGGAGGCTGGAAGAGGGATGCTGAGGCTGAGCAGGTGGGGACCGTGGATGTTTACTGTGCGCTCTGCTCACAGCGCGACAGGATCCTACGTACCTGCTTTTTTTTAACATCGATAAATCTACACACATTACTCTTAGAGACGCGCGTACTGCGTTTTAAGGGACGTATTGAGGTTTCGCTTCACTGCTGCATGCATTGACAGGCTGTGAGCTTCGCCGTCTGTCGCGATGCTTTGCGGGATGTGATGCTCCCACAGCGGCT
Source organism: Neogobius melanostomus (assembly GCA_007210695.1). NCBI lineage: Eukaryota > Metazoa > Chordata > Actinopteri > Gobiiformes > Gobiidae > Neogobius > Neogobius melanostomus. The sequence goes on from VHKM01000190.1 coordinate 432,566, forward strand.
CAACGGCCTGAGCCTCTCCGCTTGATGTTATTGTTATTATGCGGGAAACACAAGGGGCAGTGCACGGAGACCAGGGGAACAAAGCACCGGACACCAGCAGCAGCAGCACTGAGACGCACGTAAACACTGGCAGGTTGGTGGCCCAGGTTGGTTGTTTTTCCGGTGGATAAATTTAGCTAAGACGCCCTATGCTGACTTTACAATGGCGAGAGGGGAGAAGAAAAATCAATGCTTAACTGATGTCAAGCCTACGTTAACTGCAAAATTCCCACAAAAGTGTTGGCGAGCATTTTTACGCACCTTATCCTTACGTTATATATAAAACAAAACAAAAAGAAAAAGAAGTCAAGGCCAAAAATGATTATAGTGGGTTATGAAGAAGTCCCCACGCATAGCTACCACACCTTTACATCATCGGTTCTAGGTTAATTAATGTCATCGTTTTGGTTAAGGAAGCGTATGTAGGGTGATTGCGTGATATGGAGTGAGAAAATACGTCTACGCGTAATCAAATCGTCTCAGCCCAGTAACTTCGCCAAAAATAGCGTCTCTATTAAAGGACAGTGGTGTTGCCGTGCGTTATGTCACTTCCCTAGAGGCCAGATATGTCTCATCTGGTATACGAATCTGTGCTTTCTGCATGCATGAACTTGTGTTTGGACCATCCCCCCATAGACTTCACATATCAGTGAAGAGGTGGGGGGAAACGTTTACAAAAAATACCAAAATTAGAAGAATGTATTAGATTTAGGAGGTATAGTTTAAGACTGTAATTTTGGTCAATGGACATTTCCTTTGGTGTGGCCTACAATTGATGATAATCTATGATGTAGGATACTTTTGAATTTGGATCATCCTGACATTATTTTACCGATACGGCTACTTTTCATAAGCAGTACTGCTTATGAAAAGTAGCCGTATAAGTAGTTATTATTAATACTTTTAATAGTACACATATTATCAATACTTTTGTCTTTTCCAGCTGCCGTAATAACTGTTTTCACTCTCTCTTCCATGTGTGTCTCCAACATCACTTCCACCCGCAGTCAACCATGGTCGACCCTTCGGAGGCGGACGAACAGACCAAGTGCAAAAGCCCGAGCGTGGCAGCTGAGGACCCGCGCCTGTCTGACTCGACGACAGACGATGGCGACGGGACAGCAGAGGAAGATGGGGACGCCTGTTTCCAAACTCCTCCCACTGGCAGCGCTGAACCAAGCCCCTGCCACACTATATCCATCCCGGAAACCCCATCGCCTCAGATTGTCCCGTCTCCACAGCCTCCACCTCAGAGCGACCTAGCGCCCAAACTACATCTGGATTTGTATAATTTCGACTCGCCAGCTGCTGAAGGGAGTCGCTACGTCCTGACGAGCCCGCGCTCTCTCGAAGCGTGTGCGAGATGCGGGGTGAAGCCGGTGGAGCTGTTGCAGCGCCCCTTGGCTGACTTCGCCAGGGAGGCCCCGGGGAGATCCATGCGGGTCGCGACGGGGTTGTTCGAGGTCTACGAGCGGGAGAGGCATGGCAAGCTGAGGCAGTGCAGAGAGGAGAGGGAGCGGATAGTCAGGGAGGAGAAGCGGAGAATCCTACAAGCTGCGGTGAACAGTAGCGGGCCGCCTTCGCTAGAGCAGAAAGCCTCTCCGCCCAAATCCGTTTCTGTGATCACACCTACCGACAGCGAACCAACTCCGAAAGCCACAACTCCCGCTCCAAAGTCCGCTCTTTTGTCCAAGCCTTCTGTCAACAACCTCAGCACTTCTCCCAAGTCGTCTTGCAATGGCTCGTCCTCCAAGATCGGATCTACAAACTCTCTGACATCTTCAAAAGGAGGTTTCCAAAGATCTCGGACGAAATCTACGGAGCCAGTCAGACTGACCCGCCAAGGCTCCTCGGGTCCTCCCCCAGTGACAAGGAAGTCCTCAGGGGGCAAACCCGCCAACACGTTCCCTAGATCTACGCCGAAGTCCCCTGCTTTTCCGAGAGCTAACACAACACTAGCGTCCTCTGTGTCTAAACCAGCTAGCGCTCATCTTAACGGGGTAATCGGAGGACACTTTGGCCAGCATAACGGACATTTGAAAGTAAAGGTAAAAGCCATTCGCTGGAGTCATTACAGAAAAAAACTGACCCAATTTATTCGTCAACTTCTACAAACACTACCAATACATGCACCTCATCGGAGTCAGGCGCGTCTTCTTCATACAGTTGGGACGGTACCAGAGATCACTGGGCGAAAGTGTCCAGTCCAAGAGCGCGCACGTTAGCCACATTCAATTCCCTAATGGGCCGGAGTCTAAGTTTGGGAGACCTCAGCCACTCCCCTCAGACAACTCAAAAGATAGAGCGCATCGTGAGGGAGGTCAAAGACGAGGGCTGAAAGCGGTCTCGGAGCGGGACAGGAAGATTGCCGCATTGATGCTAGCCAGATATCAAGAAGAGGATATAATGAGCCAGACCAGATATGTGGCACATCTGCAGTGGGACAGCGAGAAGAGGACGGAGGAGTTTCGGCGAGAGCTGGAGGAACGCGAGAAGCAGAGGGCTGTGCAACAGTGCCAGCGAGTTTGGCAGAATCAAGTATCGATAAGGCAACAGAGACTTAGCCAACAAGAACGGCAGTCAGTGGAAGCCAAGCTCAAGCAGGTGGAGGAGAGTGAGGAAAAGTGGAAGGAGTTGGCTGAGCAGCAAGAGCGAAATAGGTCGTTGAAGCTGCAGCAAGCGGCCCGAGAGGAGAAGCACAAGAAAGTGTTACAAGAGCAGAACCTTAAGGCCTTGGAGGAGGAGCGAGCGGCCATGTTAGAGCAGGAAAGGTTACTGTTGAAAGAGAAGCTGACCATGGCGGAGTTGAAGAGGCAGGAGAAGGAGCACCAGGCGCAGGAGGAGAGGCGAGGCTTGAACAAGGCAGAGAGGAGACGACACGCCGTTATCATACAGGAGATCGCTCGCAGGGAGGAAGAGGAGAGAGAGGAGGCCCGGAGGCAGGCGGAGGTGAAACTGAACAGGTCACTGGAAAATTACGAACAGATTGTCGAACGTAGGGGGCAAGAGTTGAAGGAGAAAGCCAAGCGAGAAGAGAAGCAAATCCAGAAGGCGCGTAAGGCTGCAGAAAGGCGGGAGAAGCAGCAGCAGCAGCAATACGCGGCCAAAGTGAAAGAGGCGGAAAAGAAGGCACAGCATGCGGCGTTGGTGGTGGAAGAAAGGGCGAAGGAGAAGGCTTTAAAGGCCGTTCAGAGCCGACAGGAAAAGGAGCGGCTACAGAAACTGAACAGGCAGAGAGTGGAGGAGGAGGAGAGGCAGAGGAGGCTTGAGCTCATGCAGTCCATCGAGAGGAAGCTGGAAAAGAGCGAGCAGATTTTCAAGGAGAAGAAGGCCGTTCTGGAGAGCGCCCGGTCCGTAGCGCGGGCCTCCTTCCACGTGCGGGACAAAGTCAGAGAGGAGACCAACATGCGAACGTTCGACAAAATGGCACTGGAGGCGCAGCTCAAAGCAAGTCTGGATGAGAAATAAACCATTGGTCATGAGACACCTGCCTTCATTGCCAAACAGCTTTACCCCATTTTTTTGTGTTTTTACATACAGTATATCAACCCTTAATTTTCTTATTTTTTAACATGCAAGTCAAGTCATATCACGGATGTAAAGCAGACAGCTGTATAAAAGCCGATGCGGGACATACTGTAATTCATAATGGATGAGTGCTTAAAAGGAACCGTCCAATAAAAGACACTTTCACTCTGCCCTCTCCACTGCCTCAGCCACTGGACTGAAAAATGCTCAGATGAAAAGACCTATTGTTAACCAGGAAGCACAAGTCCGGGATGGAAAGCTTTTAAGACAGTCCTCCCGAGGGGGCACAAATCAGCTCAAAAAGAAGGTGGTGCGACTTGGCGCCCTTTAGCAATGCTTTTGTATACTTTATGACGTGATGCAGTGGGCAGCCTCTGCAGAGAAACAGCCTTCAGCCACACGCGTGTAGAACCTAAAGCTGACGGTGCAGAGAAGCCACGTGCTGCTGACCAATCAACACGGGATTTCACTTTGTGCACAATGCCAGCATCACTCAACACTGTACGGACTCTCCCTGCCTCCCCTCGACAAGAGACTGCAGCAAAGAAAGGCCCACAATCGCTCAGATACCAGGGAAATAATGTCAAGGTCAAAAACAGGTAGGACTGCTCTAGATAAGCGCCATTCCCCAAAGTATGTGTGTGAAATATAGAGTGAATCAGGTTTCCAGTCAACGTGAAGCACACCATTCACTTTTCACAAATTATTTTTTATGATTTGACCAGTAAAGTCCAGATATAGATTCAGAATCTCTTTATACAGGGGAGTCGGTAGCCCCAGAGAGAACCCTATTGTACATGTTTTGTATTTGTTTTAGTGGTACTGGAACTGCAACACCTAAAGGGACAGGGAGTGCAACATGCAAACTTCACACAGGAAGGCCTCACTTTTAATTCCTCACCTAGGAATCAAACCTGGGCCTTGAGAGCGATCACCTCTTTGCCATCCTGTTTCTAAGCTAATTCAGTATTACGAATATCACTTCTTCCGTCGTTCTTTGAACACAACACCCCTGTGTGACTTTGCAGCTTGACCAAAACTCTACCTCAGGCAGTGGCCTTTGAATGCTGTATCTGCATTAATCCCACACTGTCAGATTGAAATGAGAAATGCTCGTTGGTGGGTTTTTGCCCTCCGCCGTTGCCATAGTGACAAAGGGATAAAGCAGTGGGTGGGGATTCACAGAGAAGAGGAAATGACCGAGGATTTGAATATCGTAAATAAATGTTGCATGATTGCAGCTTTATGTAAACAGCAATCATTTTGAGATTGTCATCTGATATACGCTCATTACTTTTTCATTGCTCGATCATGGTTTAATGCAGAATAAGCTGTATGGGTTATTTCCCAGTATAAAGCTCAGGATTGTATGTGTAATACACTCCAAGCCAGACTGGACGGAGTGGAGGCATTATAAAAGCAGACAGGCTCAGACCACAGACGCATGTTCCCAGATTATCTCATGACGCTCCAGTCCTGCCTTAGTCAGACAGAACAGTTTATTGACATGGGTGAATAAATGAAATTTGCCTTTTCTATGTTTTCCTCTAAACACATTATTTTTGCATTAACTATAGCCTTGTATTTTACTTTCTTATTCTTATTCTTTATTAGGATCCCCATTAGCTCCTGGGTCCTGACATAATATAAATTTACATAACAGTTAAAATGGAATACATGAATGTTACACATTTCATATAATCATACAACCATAGGAAGCATATAGGACATGGTGACTATTGCTCACATGTACTGAGCTAATTGACCTTTTACTTTCAGCTTTAAGTGTGGTTTACTTTTAGTGTTTCTAATGATAAAAGAAAGGGAGTTCCAGGCGTTTGCTCCTCTGTACAGAACAGTTCTTTTCATTGAGTTACTATTGGGTCTGGGAACAACCAAAGAATTTGTCGTCACTTGGCGAGTCACATATCTGTGACAAAACCCGCTGAAAAAGAGTTTGTTAAACAAAAAACTGGGCTGTTTATCCATCAAAACTTTGTGCATGAACATGAGGAGACTTGACTGTAGTTTGGCCTCAACCGTTAACCAAGACATGTCAAATATTGTAGGGTTAGGGTTAAAGTTCCCTCATTTTGAGTCCAGGGCAATGTTCTAGAAATTCCTTTTTCACAGCCACAATTTCTTACAGATTACAAGTCTGTCTATTTAAAGCTCCCGACAGGGTTGGAGTATGACTATGTGTTTTGAGAAAGTTGAACGTAACGTGTTGTAGATGAATGATTAGTAATTCTGTTTTCTACAGGTCATGGTGGTCATCGAACATATCACCCCGAGTCCCTCCAGATCACAGCTTTTCTACCGACACCGAAGTGAACTCGTCCCAAATGAATCTACGTCCAGATCTTCTGCCTAGATGTCATTTTCGTACCATCCGTTTTGCTGCTAATACCATCACGCTGATTCTTACTCACCCCAGAGTGAACCTTAAGCCTTTTACCAACAGAGCTGATGTGTACTAGGCTCAAAAACAGCTTTATGAGTATTAAGGCATGTTTTCATTGCAATGTAGGCTCTTTGTCATTGCTCCTCTCTCCTCATTTGTGTTACTTGTATTATTTGTACATGATCATGAGATGTGCTAACTGCTTGCTTTTAGGATTACATACAGCGACTGGGATCATCAAAGAAAAGTTGTTCAGGTTGTCAGTGTTAAGATATCTTTATTTCAATTTCCCTTTGCTGCAATCCGGATTTACAGTTTTCTGCTCGTCTTAAAACAACAGAAATAATACAATTGCTTGACACTTAAGTGATTCTGCCAATAATTGTGATCTAATGAAAGCTTATCAGTGTTAATTTAGTGCGATAAATAATGTGTTTCATTTTTATCTCAATCTGAAATTTGGAGTTGGCTGACAAATGTGCAAGTAAATTAATGACCTTTGAACGTACAGTATTTCTGGCTGTTTTTACAATGAACATGAAAACTGTGAACAAAACCTGTACAAAATAATCTGTGCTTACAATCCAAACCAGAAAAATAAAATCATTTTTGAAGATACACTTCTATTGTTGGTTATCTGCTACATTCCTGCTATACATCAATGTTACAACTATTACATACATACAGTATATACATAACATGTAGACATTAGTGTGCCACATTTCCTTGTGTGCATATTAGGTTATTTTAAGGGTCAGAGAGCTAATTCTTTTTGAAAATAATAAACGTTTGTGAGCCACAACCAGGTTTCATGTTAAGTCCTGTGTGAGTACAAAATCAGAATTACTATAGGTCTAGATTATAAGCCAGGCCTGCATCTTTGATCCATTACTTTACTATAGTAAAGTAAGTCACTGTTATACATAAATGCTGCTTGTTGTTGTTTTTCTTGTTAAGTTTACGCTATTACATTTGTGCAGTTGTTTGACCACCCCCAAACTGCTACTCGCCCAGCCCACTAAAGGTTTGCCTGTAGCTGGTTTAGGCCTTATCGACAAACTTATGTCATCTGTTCTCGGAAAATATCTGCTGAAAAGTAGTTACCAATTAATTATTTTTATGCCTCCCAAATATTCATTAACCTGTTTAAAGGGGCTCAATTCCCAAAAGGATTATGTGCATATTGATTTAAATGTTATTTGGAGCTCCTTTTTATTTATATTTTATCATTTTTTATTTATTCATCAGGACACATTACATTACGGCAGTGGTTCCCAAAGTGGGGTCCAAGCACCCTGGTGGGCCTCAGAGGCACTGCAGGGGAGCCCCAAAACCTGTCTACAAAACAACAAGATTGCAGATTGAATGGAAACGTATAAGCCTTTGTTGAGATTTACTGTTTTAAATCAGTATAAATCCATAAGGTCACAGTTATTTGTTATTTCAAATGTAATTTAAACAGTTAAACATGGCAAATTCTTTATAATAGAGTTGATTATTATTATTGGGGGCCCAGGTGGTACTTTTAGGACAGTTTACTTTTGCCTAAACATTGGCTCCGTTGGTGCCGTCTTTGCGGGCGATGATCTTGTACACACTTTCTCTGAAGCTGCTGTCGGACGTGAGCCTTCGGGCCGTGGCCTTCAGCTCCTCCATCTCACCGTCGTCTCCGTGGGCAACCGCAAACGACCGGGAGTGTTTCACTGGACACCAGGGGCAGAGGAGAACAGAAGTAGAGCAGGGGAAAGTAGATGATTATGAATGAGAAAACCTTATCTGTCTTAACTTGGAAAATGAACCTATTGTGATATAAATAATACAAATGCTTACGCCAGTGTCGTCTGGAGGCCCTCCTCTGGATGCGGCAGCTCTTGATTCTCCGCGCCGCAGCTTTGTGGAGATACACCGCGTTTTTCATAATCGACGGGAGCTTCGCCTCGACCTCAGCAGCACAAATGCACTCCTCAAAGAACTCTGCAACAACATGCTTTCATCAATATTTCCACAAAACTTGTTCAGATGGTCTGTAATATTGTGACACATTGGGAGGCATTTTGAAACTTTTTTCCTTCAAAGAAAAGTCCTACATCAACAGCATTTAGATATTCTGTGCTCTTGTTGATCTCTTTGGAGCCATATCTGTAAACATGTAGGCTATGATTTAGATTTGCACTTAACCTGTGATAGTGTACACTGCATCTGTATGAAAAGTAATGCGTATTTTGTCCAGCAGGGGGCAGATTAATTGTAGAGAGCAGTGGACTGTATATAGCCTGGCTAACGCCAGACTGCTGTGTGCGCTCGAATCTTTTCGAACTTCACAACAGCCTGGGGACCATGGCCGACATTTTTCCATGGATTTGGGCACCAATCACAGAACGAGGAGGGACGGTAAGACGATGACGCGCTATTTGACATAAAGCTTGTAGTTTGTTTAGGGATAAAAAAAAAAAAAAAAAATTTACGGATCCAACATGACAGCAGCAGACGCGATGCCATCTTTCGATCAAGCTTTAGAACGTGTTCTAAATAGTTTAGCTCAAAAGTTTACAGCAGGTACGTCATACGTCATCTGATACCATGATACGATTGGCTATGGCTACGTGCAGACGCATGAGAGACATTCGTAGCGCCCAATAAACGGCTATGAACAATCGTAAACCACACCTCTCCTACGAGAAAATGCATTGGTGGTCCCCAGACTAAATATCACTTGTGATTTTAGTCTGGCGTTAGCCAGGCTAGACTGTATACGCTAACTTCATAAATATTGGCCAATCTGTGTCCACACACATTTTACATAATGTCGAAGTCAGTCAAAATAAAGAAAATAAGTAAAACAAGCCATTTATGTGTACATTTTTGTTTTGGTTCTAGAGACAATTATGCATTATAAAGTAGAAAGTAGAAAGAGCCCAACCCTGACTGTGGGACCGTTTATAAACCACCTAAACCTAAACTGCCTTAAAGTACTTGGAATAAGCACTTATTTGATATGTTCATGATTACATTTGTGTTCAGAACATGTTAATCTGCTTCTATATTTAGCAGCCTTAAACACTTCTCTGTAACATGATGCTAGTGTTACATAAATCCCTGTAATGTTATATCAAACCGTGGACAAACTCACTCCGGAGCTGAGTCACGTCTCCCTTCATCTTCTCATCTTTCTCTTTGCTACGGTCCAAAGAGTTCAGGCCTTGCTCCAGATTCTCCAGAGCCTCCTCCGCAGACTTCAGCCGCTGCTCCAGCGCCACCCGGGACTCAATCTCAGCCTGAAAACATACGCACTAATGTGAATTATAGCTTTTAATTGTATTTTTCTGGCCTAAAAATCCTAAATCCTAAAATTTGAATGAAATAGGTAAGAAAGTTATATGTGGAAAAAGGTTAAGATTAAGATTTTTTTCTGTCCATATAGGGACGTTTGTCCTCAGCATTTGATCCCACTGCCCATGTCATCACGGGGGAATATTGTATATCATTGGATCCATTTAACAAGGTCAAATGATTACAGTGCTCGTCATATAATTAGAATATCATAAAAGAGTTCATTAATTTCTGTAATTCAACTTAAAATGTGAAACTAATATATGATATAGACTCATTACATGCCAAGTGACATGTCAAGCCTTTATTTGTTATAATTTGAATGATTATGGCTTACAAATATTCTAATTTTATGAGATTTTTAATTTCGGTTTTTACAAACTGAGCCATAATAATCAAACTTATAACAAATAAAGGCTACATCTCTCACTTTGCATGTAATGAGTCTATCATACATTAGTTTCACAGTTTAAGTTGAATAACAGAAGTGAATGCACTTTTTCATGATATTCTAATTATATGACGAGCAATGTAGTCTGGAAATCATTTGACCTCGTTTTGGAGGTGCGTGATTTGCTGAACATGCTGCATTTATCCAATGGGAGGCTTTTATCTTTTTTTTTTTGTACCCAACTAAATCCAGGCGGTGTTGTTTTTGGCAGGGTAGAGCAAAAGCAAAGCGTGACCAATCTGTTGTTAACGTAACAAGTCGTGTCTAATGACCCATTTGGACTAAGAAACTTGGAAATGGAAAAGGATGGGGACAGGAAGCCTTAGTGAGATCTGATATGCGCAAGAAACTCAAACTATGACCTGGAATTTTAAAAATAATTTTCCCGTCAGTGTACCTTGAGCTCGGCCTCTGTCTGCTCCTTGTCCACCGTGAGCTGAGAGAGAGACTGTTGCAGAGTTTTGGCCTGAGACGAATAAAACTCTCGCTCCTTCTGCAACACCACTGACTGCTCCTCATTCTCCAGGAGTCTGAAAGGGAAAAAAAGTTTAAGTTATAAGTACTAAAATGTAATCTGTTGCTCTGTTGTAGTTGGTTGTGGAGGTGTATACATTTACGTTTATGTTGATAAATGACAATAACAAGTTACAAAAATGGCTTTTGTTTAGTACATTTTATCTAAGCCAGTTGTCAAAGTTTTCACACCAAAAAGCCACAAGAATGGTGTAAATGAGTAAATCTGAACCCAATCTACCACAGAACTATGCCACGGCTACCTTGGGCTAGAATTGACCCAAAATGAACCATGGCTATGCGGTTCTAAACATTAGACTTTCCCAAATGAGAACAAAGCAGCCAATGGTCTATGCCAATTTGCATGTTCTAGCTTTCAACTAATAACAACAGCTGAAATCGAAACCTAAAAAGTACAGTGCTGTGCATGGAAACAAATGATATAACTGCCGGAGTGTGTCCTGTGACGGTATCTGAACATTAGTGCTTCACAGTCAATAGGGTGCTGTAAAAATCCCTCTTTTGGAGTTGCCCGTCAATGCACCACTTGTTCAGGGATCAATACACATTTCCACTCAGAGCAGAGGCTCTTGTACCATTAGCAAAGACCTGGCCGAACCTGTCTGCATTAACATTATCAGATTATTATTGATTTCTGAGTCTTTTGAAACACATGTACAGTCTGTGAACAGTCAGTGTCTTTGTTAACTTATGGAGAAATTGCCTTTAGCATTTGACCTATGACCAATGGTACTACCAGGGCAAGTGGACAGAAGCAGTGGGTGAGACCATTGCAGTGACCATGTAGGGAGCTGATTTTGAGTTAGATATTTTATTGAGAGTATTCAGTTACAGGATTAGCCTATTCTGCATGTTCTGGGGTGTTGGGGGAATTCAGGGTATATGGAGTAACCAATCCAGACACAGGGACAACAGGCAAACTTCACTCTAAAAGGCTAGGCCCACACTGTCAGGGAGTCGAAGAGCGCTAACCACTCAGCCACTATGACACCTATACACTGACAACCCAGAACAGAAGAGACTCACCCAGACACAGGGAGAACATGCAAACTCTGCACAGAGATGCCCCACATTGTCCGATAATCAAACCTAGGGCCTTCCTGCTGTGACTGTTCCATCATTTCAGTCGACTTACTTGTGCTCAGCCAGGTCTTTCTCTTTGAGTAAAATTTTCATTTGGTCTTCGATGTGTTTGAGGTCCTGGAGCAGCATGGTGTCGCCCTCCTCTCCTCCTCCTTCATCTTTCATTGCGGCGCTGTCATGATCCTCAGTGTTATTCTCGTCATTGTCCTGATGCTCTTTCACCCCAAGGAGATCCAGAGTCCGCTGTTTCTCAAAGGAAAGCTCCTGGAAACGACGAAAGTAAGAGATTGAAGGGTGAAGTAAAAAGTATGCAGTGGTCTGTGCTTGGACTTTGAAACCATATTTATTTCATTTTGTTTTTAGTGGCAAATTTAAAATATAACGCTTGGGAATTCATACCTCGATGGACTTCTGTAACATGATGGTCAGACTGCCAGCTCCGCTTTCTCTCTCTCCACTCCCTTCAAAGAATGAACCGTTCCCTCCAGGTCTCTATAATGGACATGTACAGTAAATATGCAGCAAATTCAATGTGCTAGACCAGTCATTATTCATATAGACTAATTACAAGTGTTGGTCTTAACTGACTGATTATTAAACGCTTCGTGGTCACCTCTGTTTTGGAGGTTGTGATTCAACATTGATGTGTTACGATGTATACTACATAACAGCTTGTATACACATTAAATTGAAAATGTGCTCAAATATTCATGAGTAGCACTTAAGTTCAGAATCAAACTCCAGGTAAAGAAAGATGAGTAGAATAGTAATAGATAGATAGATAGATAGATAGATAGATAGATAGATAGATAGAAAGAAATACATTACTGCTTAATTTGATCTTGTTCCGCCTTCAGCTCCATCACCACCTCCTCATATTTCCGCTTCTCCTCCTCCAAGACTTGGTTTAGACGCTCCAACTCCTTTCAATCATAAATGCATTCATGTTAATACACTGTCTGACCAAATAAAAAGTCGCCACAGGCTTTGGTTACAGCACGCAATCGCATTAATTTTTCATTGATCTTGTGCTGATGACGGGAGATGTGTGAAGCCTTCTCCAGCATAGATTCTCAATGGGTGTAAATATCTGGACTCTGCGTCATTTGATCTTAATCTTTAAGGAAATAGTGCAGCGACCCCGGTTAGTTAATCCAAGTGTGTAATAAGTCTCGAGCTTAACCTCTCTCTGTGCTCTTTGATGGCTCAGCTCCTCTGTTTCCTCCATCAGTTTATCTGAAAGAAAAAAGTTGTACTCACATCAGTAAGGACGTAGAAAGCACAATAATGTAATGTATGTAGTGTACATTTCATATACCTAGATACTCCTGCTTCTCTTTGGCGAGCTGCAGTCCCTGAGCCTCCAGACTCTCGATCATGGCCTCGCCGAGCTGAGAGTTCTTCCACGTCCTAGAGGTCGATTAACAAATTATATCAAAACAAATAAGCTCAGACACCGGACAGCAAATCAATGGCAATCCTTGTTTGGACAAAGAGGTATAGGAGCAGTTCAGAGTACAGGGCAAAAACAATTCATGTTGTTGCACATCACTAATATAATGCAAAACCAGAGTTGTATGCTTCACAATCTGTCTCTTTTGACTTTAACTCAAGATTATGTGATGTCGAGATTGTGCCGTGTTCCTTTCTCTAAATTGTTTTGATTTCTGTGTATTATACGACAGAGCAGGCATTTAAAAGTACATTTTAGGTTATTTTCACCCTGTATTTGCTTACACTTTTCCCGACTCCTGAATCATCTCCATCCACTGAACCTGCTCCGCCTCGGACTCAGCCGCCAGCACTATGGTTCCCTGCAAAAACATTTTACATTACCAACCACACACCTGAACAGCAAATGTCGACTAACATCTGTCTCAAATATTTAAGTGGGTGATCTAATAAACTCATGCTCCAGAAACGCATTTTTACTTTAATTACAGATGTTATGCACCATAACTGTCCCTCATGGGAATCCCTGTCTGTGGCGCTAGTTCCTGTCTGATGCATCTGGGACGTTAGGTGCAGTCACTGTACATCACCAGGGACCTACTCCAGTTACAAGACCCACTTTTTTCCAGTAAGAAAATGTGTTACCTAAATGTTGGCAATGGATGATAAACAGACACTTTAAATTCATGACCTACAAAACAATATTACAGTAGTAGTTTAACGCTTTATACCGTTTAAGGAGACATATATGTACTGGTATATGAAATATACATGGGTAGAATGGAAATATAGTATCACGGTTTTGGTTTTCAAAAACTGCTATAAATTATTCAGGTTTTACATCTTGCCCAGTACGTGAACAATCCAATGATAGGATAGAACACATTTTGCCAATACTGTACTGTGAAAACTATTTTATTTATTTTGATCATATCATATGTATAATATGATACATTTCTACTGGGAGATCCTTCTGTAAATACCATAGACACTGGACACTATATCTGCATAATCTAAAGAAGAGATTCTCAACCTGAGATGGTAAGACATATTTTTATTGTTTTGTCCTTTTTTGTCAAGGCTCAGTCCTGTCATAGACCTGGGTTATGACAGGACTTTTACTTCTTAGGTAGTTTGGAAAGTTTAAGGTACTGCACTAAAATAATAAGATATTCTCCAACTCCTTATTTTGACTCTTGTTGCACTGTTTTAATCCAAGTTTACGAGTGTGTTTTCTTACACAGAATTCTTCCAGGTGGATCTCGATGGCGAAGGGCATCCCATGTTCTCACTGGCTGAGACCACACATCCGCCCAAAGGAATGACTCCCTAAAATCACAGAATATTTGAAGTGCTGTCTCCACCAAATGAATGCACGGTCATTGTTGACAAACCTTTGGATGGATGTTGAGGCACCTGTTGGTCTCAAAGTTTCTCTTTTCGTTTTCAGCATAATAGAGCAGAAAGCTGTCTTTGATTATGAAGAATCTAAATCAGAAGACAGTTCATGTTTAAATGCAAATGCTTGATGTCCATAATGCAATGACAATAACAATGACAATGTAATGTTATGCATTCTGTTGACAAATGGAGAAAACTCTAAACATTGAACTAGGATATAATACACTAACATCACAAAATCTCTTCCATCAGCTGCAAACACATCATGCAGACTTACTGCAAATACAAAGCATTTAGTGAAGTGATGAAGCTCATTCAGTCACAGGACCTTTATGACATAAGTCAGAATTGATCTGACAAATCCAGTGACCCAAAAATAGATGTTGTGGAGGATGTTTTGTTATATAAACTAAGCGCATCACTATGACAGAAGGTGCCAATTCAGGTATTTGTGCATCCAAAAACATATGGCTTTAATCACTGATGATATTGTAGTATTATTTTCTTTTTTTTCTGATATGTGTGAGAAATATTTGTATATTTTATGCATCTATATGAGCGATTATATTGAAGTAAACAGGTTTATGTGGTTACATTTTGCACTAATACTTCTAACTTGAGTATTTTATACTAAAAAAAACTATTTCACTAACGCCATGAGCTGGAGAGTATTTTCTTAAGAATCTGTAATACTATTTACATCCATGTGTGTTCATTAACATGCACTATCCCGAACACAGATTAGTTTGCTTTTTCAACTTCACCCAAAAGTGCTCATACTAATCATTTTCAACTTTTACATCATTTCTCATCTCTCACTCACCTACGGGACCACTTTGCTGAGGGCGTCCGAACGGCCTCTTCCACAGCACCCCATGAATCTGCACTTTGTGCTGATGTCCAACGCCTCCGAGTCCGACGTCTGCTCCATGGACGACCAGGGCGAGTGTAGAGAGTTTCTGGATGAAGAGGAGAACATGATCCGGGGCGGCTAGGTTCCTCCCCTGTCCCGCGAAGGGATGGTGACAACAATCAATGGGAAAAAAGAGAGAATCAGTCAATAACAATTAGCCCCTGTAACACCAGATAGTGCACACCCGTATGGAGAGAAGAGGTGCATCCAGGCAGTAGGTGAAGTGGAAAGATGCAGAGGTCAATAGCTGGCAGTGCACTGGACACAGGAAAACACAACGGACAGAGGGAGGATGCGATGGGGAAGGGAGGAGGAGATTTAGGAGTGAAATGCCTGGTCAGTAATACATCTGAGCTTGTAAAAATCCTTTGTTGAGATTACTGTCGCCGTCTCCAGCTTTGGCAGGTAGTTGATATGGAGAATTAAAGAAACCGTCTGCCGCTTGGTGTGCGGCATCAAGAGGGGAGCGGGGATAAACAGTGAGAGTGTATCAGATTAATTTACAGGACATGTGTCAGAGCAAGTGGACCAGGGATTAAAATGATGCGTACAGCTCATGGCTCAGCTCCCAGTGGCGAAAGCACAAGAGCTCAGCAGCAATGTCCTGCCCGAGAGAGAGAGAATAGATGACTATACTTACAGCACGATATTTAATGTAATAGGATTGCAGGCTCATTCAGATTATAAGAGAAACGACGCTCTTTAAATTGTGGTTCTCAAATATTGGGTAATAGTGTTTTAATGTCCAAATTGGAGAAGAGAAATTCTGTCACTGAGTTTTAACAAGTGGAGGCCTGCAGTGGACTAGACCAACCAACCAGACTCCTTTAATATATTACCTTAGTGCATTGTATGTGAATTTAACTAAACTAGAGGACTAAATTATGGTTGTCCTTTCCAAGAGCACTGAAGTTTCAACAGTGGTAGGAGAAGTACTCCAAAAATGTACTTAAGTAAAAGTATTTAAGAGATTGATGTGCAGGATTTTTTTAAATCATTTGAATCAAACCAGGTTAAACGAGTAAACCACTGACTCAGGTCAAAAACAGAACTAAACCAGATCTAAACAGTCTAAACAGATCTAAACAGGTCTAAACTGGGACTAAACCATTCATCGTAGAGAGGTCACTTTGAAAATAACACACTTTTACTTTTAACCCAATTTAAAAATGTAGTGGAGTAGAAAGAACAGATACAGGCTCTAAAATGTAGTGAAGTAAAAGTAGAAAAGTATTCATCATAAAATGTACTTAAGTAAAGTAAAAGTAGCTATAATTTTTACTTGTACTTGCAACTGAACTAAAGGGGAAAAATAGCAGAGGAAAAGCTAAACAAATGCAACTTTATAACAAAAAGCTCACAGTGTCACACAACTGCTGAAAGGGAATAGATGGGACAGGAGTGAACGACCTCAACTAAATGACTGACAACCTTTCCTGTGAACTTCCTGACTGATCAATTATTTGAATTGTGGAGACAGATAATCAGTTGAAATTAAAATGCATTACTAAAATAGAATATATTTTGTAGACGTAACAAAAGGAAAACGCAGTGAAGTCAATGCAGTAATTGCAAATGAATGCCATGTGATCGGTTATTGTAGCTGTAAGGCATATTTTGTGTTTTTTGTGTAAGACATGTAGTCCAACCTAGAGTACTTGCATTTTAATAAACCCAATCATTACATCTTGTTTCACCAGTTATAAAATGTTTAATTTAGTCATCATAAAACACAATGCTTTACGACTTATATTAACAATCAAGCTGTGGAAATAAGGCAGACTCTTTCAGGAATGACAATAAATAAACTGTGCGCATTGAAACAGATACAAATGAGAACTACTATTGAAAATGGACAGCCCCAGCTTGTGCCATTAAAATACAATGGCAAACACTAAATGAAGGTTACGCTCCCAAAATGGGTTTGGTCTATGTACAAGGCCAATATATAAATTATGATAAAGTGGAGGTCGTCCTCAAATAAGAGACAGCGACATGAGCTTTAAGTCTAACAATGCTCAAATCCAGGATGAATACTTTTCTATCTAGCTGTGAATATGAAAGCTGAAAGAATTTTCTCCACACTCGTCGCTTTTAATCATCATACACAAGTTTTATGGATTGATTTTCTTTCTTTCTTTATGTTACTTTATTAGGCTGTAAAGCACTTTGCAAAGCGCCGTGTCCGAATTGTGCTCTACAAATAAACTTGGCTTACCTATTACTAGTGAAAATATTTATAAAGCTGCACTTTCCTTGACAGCACAGTAATAATGTAGTAACACAATGGAACTACCAAGTAACTAGTAATGACGGGCAGCTTCTCTGTGGCGCTTCATGATCCAGCACAGAATATGATCCATTCAACTAATACAACTTTGTTTCCAAACATCTCTAGACATTATTCCAGTTAATTTACAGTCTTTACAATAGGTTATGGTGCAGTGGGGTCATGATTGTTACCCTACCTGATAAGTGATTAGATGAGTTTTTATAATTATTACCTTTTACTATGGTATTTCCCTTCTTTTTCTATTCATTAATGTGCTGTAAAGCGCTTCCATGCAGATATTTTTTGCCAGTCTTTGTTGGACATAGTGTTTTAAGTATCATAGTTAGAAGTATCATAGTCTGTAATAGTGGCATACTGGTATATAAACATGTATAATGGCACACAATGAAGCTGTCCTTAAAATCCCTTTAACCCTTGTTTTACCCAAAGTACATCAAGCTGTCAGTCCGAAAACAGTCAAATTTGATGCTGTGAAAATTAAACAGATAAAACTTGTAATGTCGACATAAAATAATCACATTTGCTGTGCACAGACACAGTTTGAAATGTTCCGTAACAGAAATTCTAAAAACAAAGAAAAGAATAGGCAGTCCATCTCAAATTAGTTCCTTTTGGAAGAAAGACGTTTTTCTGTACAGTATAGACACACATTTACATAGGGCAACAATAACAATATCCATCTATCCTGATAAAATAGTAGTTCGTCTATTGTTTGACTTGCGTTGAAGAGTCTTAAGATCCTGATATGTCGACCACACACAGACACAATGAATCAACTGTGTCCCCAATATTGCTCAGGTTTGGTCTATTATAGACTTTACGAGACAGAATACAGCTGTACTCCTGAGCCACTGGTCCCGATGGGGAGGTCGTTCATTCACACATTAATCAATTATTTCTTTACAATCAAGTCATTCCTGTACATGTTTCTGCCGTATTATTTGAGCGTCTGAAAGAGCAAAGTAACCACCACCAAACAAATGACAGTAACCCCAAAATTTAAGCTGGTGGATGCATTAACTTCTTGTCACGAAGATATCGAGCAAAATGCATTTCTTTGACAACTGCACGTGGCAATTTTTTAGGGTGACTAGCTCTAATTTTGTTTCTACATCATGAGCAGCTAATATGGCACTTCGATCTTGTTAGTCTTAAAATTCTTCATAACATACACTGAATGTCAATGTGCAATCTTGAAAAAAATTTGTTTTTGAGTCAAGGATGCTCTCCTTTTCTGACATTAGACAAAACAATCAAGCCGCACTAAAGAACCTGACTCTAGCTCAAGTTAAGAGTCCACTTTTGTCTTGTGTGGCAGTTACGGAGACCTTTTGTAAGTCTTTATCATCAGCAGAAAGCACATCCAGGGGATCCTTATTATCGCAGCAATAAACTACATATACGTAATTTATTCATTTTGCACAGCACTTTTCCAGTGGTCCGTCCATTTTGATTGACATGTCCGTTTTGTGTTCAAGCCTTGCCCTGTATTTAATGTTGATGGCCAATCGACAGCACCAGGGGAATGAGGCACCCGAGAACCAGCGCGCCCACCTCCACTTTGCTCAGTCCCTTGCCTCCACTGGTTCCGTTCGGGGCATGAGAGTGACCCCCGCCTCCCCCCACCTCGGGGAGGACGTGAACAGTGGCGACATAGAGAAAAGTGCCGGCGGAAAACAACATGGCAACTCCAGTGGCGTTCACGTCTGACAGGGCTTCTTTACTGCTCTGTGAAAAGAATAGAAATATTAGAAAACGTGTCACCTTACATGGTTTTTACATGGTACCAGGTTTGTACCTAAAATAGTAAATTTGGTATAGTTCTTTATTCTAAATTTGGAACTAAAACAAAACTTCAACAACAAGATGGAACCTGTTATTAAAAAGTGAGGAGTTGCTCAGAAAGCTGATCTCGTAACCAGTTATTCTGAAAAAAAAAATTCTACTAGAAGATGCTCTCTATACAATCATTAAGTATCAACACACTCTAGAACACGTTAGTTAAGTTAGCAGTACTACATATGCCAATTCCCACCACATGCATCATGTTAAGAAGACTCAAATGACAGTGTTTGAATCATCTCAGTTTGTTCAAAGACAGTTTACCTGACTGAGGCCAACAAAGGTGAGCATTGCGAGGACAGGTGCTGCCAATGCGAAAACCAGGAGGTGTTTGCGAATGCGATTTCGCTCGAGACCAGCGTGCATCAGAAATGACACAAGGCCAAACGCTGCCGGAGCCTAAGAAAATAGGACAGTGGGATCTTAGCTTGGCCATATTTTACAAAAATCAACAAAATGAGAAGTTAAACTGATTATTACCTTATGAAGCATAATAGCTACAAAACAATGAGCTGAACACTGGTTTGAGAAGTGGAAGCTGCAGCTCCCAGGGCAACTCCATCAGCTGCAAAGTAAAAGCACAGAGAGTTTGTGACACACAACATGATCAGTCAATCAACATTTTAATATCTGTATTTGTTTTCTAAACAGAATCACTCTGCACTTTGAATCTACCTGCAGCATGGACCACAAGTCCCAGTGTTGTTGTAATTTTGGAGGAAGCAGCTCTCCCAGACTCTGGATCTAAATGAGACAAAGGTAATGGGAAAGCGAATGGAACTACAAATCGTATGCTTCATTCTTCAAGTCAACAGCCTATTTAACCAAAACCCTTACCATCAGAGGTGTGCATGTGTGAACTGCCGATCTGGTCAACAAGCAGCATGAAGACAAAGCCCAGGACCAAAGAGACTCCAATGTATGCGTGGAGCTGTTCGTGACTGTGGTCATGTTTCACTCCGGCCCCAAGAGCAGCATCTGTGTCAACCTTTGGCTCGGAGACCTCCACCACTGCAGACTGTCCATGACTGTGGTGCCCTGTGTGTACAAAGACCACAGAAATCAACTAAATGTAACAAATATTTGTTACAAACATAAAACACTGGCTTTTGAACTTTGCACATTGTGTGCCCCATCTTAGGTCAACAAAGGTTCTACTATTTCAGAGTTGTCATTCTTTTCGTTACTTTTTCTCATTTACAGTTTGTAGCTGTGCTGTAAATGCATGTCAACAGAAATCAAGCTTTACATTTCCACTCTCTGTAGTGCGCGTAGTAGACCAATAAACTCAGGCATTGGAAATCAAAACTTTGGGTGTACAATCTCTTCATTTGTACCTTCAAGGATTTCTTCATAAAGTGCATGGACACCTTCAGGAATGATAACAGCCAACGCAGTCCCACATAGCAGCCCTGCTCCCAGTACAGTGACAAGCTTCAGCCTCTCCTGAAGAAAAGAAGACAAAGTTACTAAATCACAATGATTAAGGCATTTTAACAGATAATAGTGCTAATAATTCATTTATTAGAAATGAGCAATTATATAATCCTTAACATTCTCGTGTTAATGGACTTAAAAGGAGTCCACTGAAAACACTATACTATGACCCCTTATTGATTGGTAAACAATGGGGCAACAGTACAGCAGACGTTTAAGATATGTGTGAAATAAAACAAATCTCACCTCTGAAAAGTTGACAGCCAAAGGTATTGTCCCGGCCACATAACATCCCACTAACATCGCCAGGGAGAGCAGGCTGATCGAGCTGAAGTCGTCCATCTCCTCTCTTTCTTTTGATTAGCTGCTGCAACGATGAGCCAAACAAAAGCATCCAAAACACAGGCTCTATTTGTGCGTCAACAGAGCCTAGATCCGGATCACGTAGAGTTTAAAATCATCCCCGTAAAAATAAACCCAACAATAATAAATGTGCACGAAATTAAGGTCCTTGATTGGGTTAACTTCGATTTGATCACATCCGCGTTAGCCAAACACCAACGCAAGGCTCGGTGATCAAGCTAAGCTAACAAGTCTTATTAAATCAACCGAAACACACGTTACTGGTTCATGAAGATGTTGCGTTATCGTCTTCCTGCAAAGTGCAAACTCCTCGAATAATTTGTTTTGGACAGCTGACAAAATTGGAGAAACTTTGAGAGTTGACTTGGAGCTAAACAGTTAGCAGAAGAAGCCAGCCTGTTTGATACTGTGCGAACTTCTTCCGGGTCACGTGTTGTATTCAACCTGCCACGTATCTCAGTTACACGTCTGTTGTAAAATAATCGTAAATTAATAATAATCCTTCTTACCTTAAATGTTGTATTAACCACTCCATGGGTAAACCACGTTTCACAAATGTTTATATATATTAAATTCTAACGATTTAAAAGCTTGACTTAGTGGTTTACTAGCGTGTTTCATGTGGTCATATGCAGTTTTTATTCGTTTTAAATAAGATTTTATTCATGTTTCAGTACTGTACTACATTGTTGTTTTTTCCCCTAGACCTTATTTACACCCACCCAGATCAACTTGAGCAACCAGCCCCTTTTCAACATGGATTTGGTCTTGGGTTTCCTGGTGACTTAGAAAACCATATTTTATGAAGCAGTTCTTCATTGAGATGCACTGCCCAGCTTTTGTGTGATATCAGTTTAAGAGAAAAGACATCACACAAGAATAGGCTACAAGAATGTTATGTATAGATTTATAATAGCTCTACGGCTTGATGGCTGCCCTACCATGGTGAAAATAAGAGTTACAATGAACACAAATGCTGGATGCAGCATATTTAAATAAATCCAAATTTATTAACATGTATAATTTGCTTTGATAGCTACACAATGACTTCGCTGCCAATCTAATAAACGATTACATATACCTGATCAAAACAGACCCCTACGTAGAGATCAACAACTCCGCCGAAATTATATCCAAATGATTATTTTTTAACAATTCAGTCATTGGCGTATCACACATAATATTTGTAAAAGAATCATTTTTATTTGTCACATTGAAGCAGTGCCTCACGATGACCAGAGTAAATACAGGCAGAATATGTCAGACTCAACATCGTCCTCAACATGAAAAATAGATGTATCATCATGCTGTTGTGCAAATATGTTCAGTTCAGACTGTCTCTCTCGACTAAACACATTGCAGCAGGTCCACAGAAATGTGAGCTGTGTGTTGAATCAGGACATTGCAGAAAACTAAAGATTAAAATTTAAACCATGAGTGCTGACTGTAGAAGTTATTTTGCCAGTCCGATTTTCTTTGCCTCAGTTTCGTAATCAACAGCCTCCACATTTTGATGATGAACACCTCTGCTTCTTCGTCAAGAACCTGCAAACAGATGCACTGGTTACACTAGAAATTGCACAGATAACATTAACTCGAGATATGATTATGGTGTTAATGAGAGCCAAATCATCATTGTTGTTTTTACCCTATCATCCAAATATACAGCGGGACTGTTTTTTACCTGTTCAATAAGCCAAATCAGCATTATCAGTACGCATGCGTGGTAATGTTCCGGTCAAAGTTCACAACTACCCACGGTATCAACAAAGCCCATTAAAACCATACTATCATAGTGGAACAACGGGCTATTTAGTGACTATTATGGCACTTAAAGTGGTTTTACGGCGATATGCCAGGTTCGCATTCATTCTTCATTGCAGTGTGACTGTCCTCATGGGCTTAATCAGTGTATGGAAGAGTTTTGCCCTATTCACGAGTGCAATAAAGGAACCCCACAGTGTTTTATGCGAGCCACCATACGCACTCATCAAATTTCCTACTAAAAGAAAAGATCCAGAACGTCGTGACGAATGGATTAAATGTGTAAGTTTGACATATAGCTAAGTAGTAATGCTATTTGTAACCAATACGTCTATTTATTCGAAGACCTCACAATCACTGATTACTATGACAACGGACAGCGCCATTTTAGCGTGGTTTCCAGTTGCCTGACATAGCCATGGATCAATCATGAAATACCCTACATCTGGCAGGGAAAGCGGTGCCAATTTAGCTACTAAACGAAGCAAAGCTATAACTAGATAAACTTATCTAGTTATAGCTTTGCTTCGTTTAGTCTGCGGCAGGTCTGAGGACTAAACCGGCACGTAGACTACACCGGTTACAAATCAGGACTGAACCATGACTGAATAAGAAACTAGAGCTTTTAGACCAAGAGAAAAGCACAGCACAGCAGTGACAACAAGAAAGATATAGGTGATTTACCTTAGCGGCAGACCCAGAGCCTGAGCTCACGTACTGTTGTTATTAAGTTTACTCCAGCTGCACGGAGGAAATCAAAGATTTGTTTGTGGAAGAGTGAGTGCTCACTCTGTATTAGACATTTTTGGTAAAGTTTCGGTAATTTATTAGTGACATAGTGAGTGCTCGTACTGTGTAAAGATCTTTGACATGTGAAGTGCTTTTGCTTTGTCAGAGTCAGAGCGCAGTGCGTTCAGAAAGGTTTAGAGCTTGTGGAAGAAAGCCTGCCGCTCAGGAGGTAAAACGGTCATTTCTCTCGTTTTAATCACTGCTTAAATGGAAATTCCTCTCAAAACATGAAGTTACAAGTGACGCTGCTGCGGCCTGTTGCTTTCTGTTGTGCCTAAACCACGCTTAACTGGTTGCTACTTGTTGCTATGTCAGACTGCACAATGTCATACCTGATTTCGGCCATTTGTCATGTTGTTTCCATGCCAATGTAGGGTCATTCTTGATTTATCCATTGCGATGTCTGGCAACGGAAACACGCTAAAATGGCGCTGTCCGTTGTCATAGTAATCAGTGACTGAGTACACGCCGTCTTCGAGAATACAAACTGTTCTTTTTTATTTATTTATTGGTTTAGCAACGGCCACAAGTTCTTTTTTCTCTCCCCAGTAACACTGTGTCCCCGTTTCTTTCAAAATTCTTTTAAAACATCGATTTTCAACACTCAAAATAATCAATATCTGTGTCACACTCAGATACGTGTGTGACACAGATACGTCTGATACGTCTGGCAGACGTATCTGGCCAGACTCAGATACGTCTGGCAGGCCCAAACGTGTTGTGAGGGTCTGTTGGGAACGTTTGGTGGATCCCTCTGTCAGTAGGGTCTTCAACTCCCACCTCCGGAAGAGCTTCACTCAGATTCCGAGGGAGGTTGGAGACATGGAGTCCGAGTGGACCATGTTCTCCTCCTCCATTGTCGATGCGGCTGCTCGCAGTTGTGGCCGTAAGGTCTCTGGTGCCTGTCGCGGCAGCAATCCTCGAACCCGGTGGTGGCGCCCGGAAGTAAGGGATGCCGTCAAGCTGAAGAAGGAGTCCTACCTGGCCTTGTTGGCTTGTGGGACTCCGGAGGCAGCTGAGAGGTACCGGCAGGCCAAGCGTGCTGCAGCTCGTGCGGTCACAGAGGCAAAAACTCGGGTCTGGGAGGAGTTCGGAGAAGCCATGGAGGAGGACTATCGGTCGGCCTCGAAGAGATTCTGGCAAACCATCCGGCGCCTCAGGAGGGGAAGCAGTGCTTCACCAACACTGTTTACAGTGCGGGCGGGGAGCTGTTGACCTCGACTGGGGATGTGGTCGGGCGGTGGAAGGAGTACTTCGAGGATCTCCTCAATCCCACTGTCACGTCTTCCGATGAGGAGGCAGAGGCTGGGACTCGGAGGGGGGTTCGTCCATCACCCAGGCTGAAGTCACTGAGGTGGTTAGAAAGCTCCTCGGTGGCAAGGCCCCGGGGTGGATGAGATTCGTCCGAGTACCTTAAGTCTCTGGATGTTGTAGGGCTGTCTTGGTTGACACGTCTCTGCAACATCGCGTGGCAGTTGGGGACAGTGCCTCTGGATTGGCAGACCGGGGTGGTGGTCCCTCTCTTTAAGAAGGGGATCAGAGAGTGTGCTCCAATTACAGAGGGATCACACTTCTCAGCCTCCCCGGTAAGGTCTACTCCAGGGTGCTGGAGAGGAGGATCCGGCCGATAGTCGAACCTCGGATTCAGGAGGAACAATGCGGTTTTCGTCCTGGTCGTGGCACACTGGACCAGCTCTATACCCTTCATCGGGTGCTCGAGGGTTCGTGGGAGTTCGCCCAACCAGTCCACATGTGCTTTGAGAAAGCGTTCGACCGTGTCCCTCGTGGTGCCCTGTTGGGGTGCTCCGGGGCCCACTGCTAAGGGCTGTCCGTTCCCTGTATGACCGTAGCAGGAGCTGGGTTCGCATTGCCGGCAGTAAGTCAGACTTGTTTCCGGTGCGTGTTGGTCTCCGCAGGGCTGCCTTTGTCACCGGTTCTGTTCATTACCTTTATGGACAGAATTTCTAGGCGCAGCCAGGGGTCGGAGGGTGTCCGGTTTGGGAACCTCAGGATCTCATCTCTGCTGTTTGCAGATGATGTTGTTCTGTTGGCTTCATCAAATCAGGACCTCCAGCGCGCACTGGGGCGGTTTGCAGCCGAGTGTGAAGCGGCCGGGATGGGGATCAGCACCTCCAAATCTGAGGCCATGGTTCTCCACCGGAAAAAGGTGGTTTCCCCGCTTCAGGTCGGTGGGGAGTCCTTACCTCAAGTGGAGGAGTTCAAGTATCTCGGGGTCTTGTTCACGAGTGAGGGACGGATGGAGCGTGAGATCAATAGACGGATCGGTGCAGCGTCAGCAGTGATGCGGTCGCTGTATCGGACTGTTGTGGTGAAGTGGGAGCGGAGTCGGGGGCAAAGCTCTCGATTTACCGATCGATCTACGTTCCCACCCTCACCTATGGTCATGAGATCTGGGTAATGACCGAAAGGACAAGATCTCGAATACAAGCGGCCGAAATGAGTTTCCTTCGCAGGGTGGCTGGGCGCACCCTCCGAGATCGGGTGAGGAGCTCAGTTACCCGGGAGGAGCTCGGGGTAGAGTCGCTGCTCCTTCACGTCGAAAGGAGCCAGCTGAGGTGGCTAGGGCATCTGTTCCGGATGCCTCCTGGTCGCCTCCCTCGGGAGGTGCTCCAGGCATGTCCTATTGGGAGGAGGCCTCGTGGAAGGCCCAGGACACGCTGGTGGACTATGTCTCCGAGCTGGCCTGGTGTCGCCTCGGGGTCCCCCCAGAACAGCTGGAGGAGGTGTGCGCGGATCGGGAAGTCTGGGCATCTCTGCTGAGACTGCTGCCTCCGCGACCCGGCCCCGGATAAAGCGGAAGAAAATGGATGGATGGATGGATGTGTCACACTCAGTCATGTACACAGTTTGGAATATGAGCTGGGTAGTCCTGACCTTTAACCTGGACCAGCATGCTGTGCGCTCGGTGAAATGCTAAATCCGCTTATTACATACACATGTAAATTTGTGCCACATTTAAAAACAGGCAAAACCAAATAATTTTTAGGTCAAATAGTTCTCTCTGCTGTTGCCTACTTTGCTATTATACAATTGCCATGGGCATCGCAAACTCAAAAATGTGGATTGCGGTATTGTTTAGTGATTGTTAACTCACCGTTGCCACATCCTCGAGAATACTCTCCGCAGAGCTGTGTGCCTTTAACTAAGATATAAAAACAATACATTTATTAAGTTGAACAAATAATTTTGCATGCAATGTATTAAAAAAAAAAAAAAAAAATGTATTAACCCTTACCTTTGTACAGAGAAAATCAACCAGAGTAGGTTCCTCTTCTCCGATGTATTCAGCTATTTTCTTACTAATCCACGGTCGTATACAGCGACCCATTAGTGTCTGGAAATAGTAAACAAATTCACATTAAAATACAATGCATTTTCAGAAATTAAAAATGTGTATCTAAACAAAACAATTACCGAATCCACCATAGACCAGTCCAGCGGGTAAGAGAACAGCTCAGCTCTCCCCGTGGGGATCTTCTCGATGAGCTTTACTATGTGTTTGCGTTTCTCTTCTGTGTTGATGCTACTTTTGGACGCCGAGTTTTCCGCCCCGTCCGGGCGCTTGTTGTTGTCCTCTTCGTAGTCCAGGGGCACCAGTTTCCTTTTCGAGGCTGCTCCTCTGTCTCCTCGTCATCGAACTTGTTAAAAACACTATCTACGGCTTCCAGCTTCTTGCGTTTTCCTGTGAGCTGGCTAGGACTGTTAGTGGCACCTCCTAGAGGTCAAAAGAAGAAATGATTGCAGACAATTTATACTTGATCAACAAATCCAGAAACACAGGCTGAAGCCACTATTCTTTCTGTGCAAGCAAGAGGTCGCTAAATAACCACAGAAAGACAAAAGAGTTTTAAAAATATAGCTGTTGTTAACATCATCAGAACTTACCAAGTTTTAGGCTCAGTCCAATCTTGGGTCGGTTTTCATCGAGAGGCTGGAGCTCGCCCGTCTTCTCCCCAGGAATAATGATGCCGACTGGTGATTCATTTCCCGTGGAGTTGGGCGACACATCTCCGGACGACACGGAGGGGGCGATTGTGATGGGCCGTAACAACGGTTTGGGTTTAGTCTCCTGAGAGTCCTCTTTGTGGTGATTGTGGTCCTGCTGTTTAACTACATCTTTGCCTTTGTCTATGTCTCGGTCTTTATCTTTGTCTTGGTCCTTGTGTTTGCGAGAAGACGGTTCTGGTGAGTGTTTTGATGATTTCTTCTTCTTCTTCTCTTTGTGTGGCTTTTCGTCAGAGTCGAGTTTCAGCGGGGACTGTCTGTACTGTTCTTCCTCAATCTACCAATACAATGTAAAAGTTAGTTGCAGCTTTTTATACCAAACGAAACAAGAGTAAGCAGGATGAAATGAGAGTGAAGAGTGACTAGCAATGAATTAATCTCATAACAATGACGCGGGAAAGTCTCACTGGTGTTTTGCAATCAAACTCTTGGCCAAATCGATGGGTCACATCACTTTTTCAGTTATGGAAACTTGAGGACTTTTCCAAAAGAGGCAGGTTATTGCTTATTGTATCTTAATGATATTGCATTACAATAACTATAAAAAAATCATATTGTGCTATGATACTGTACAGCAAGATATTACCCTGAAAAATTGAAAAAGAAAGCACTAGTCGTGTCCAAAAGCTAAAAATCCACATGTTAATATGACATTAATATGCAAGATTAACATGGGATATCAGAAACAAAAACACCTATCACAAACAAAATATTGCCCCAGTTGTATTTCTTCATATACAATAAAGAATAAAATATGCACATAAACTTAGCTCCTCGGTTGCGGCATAAAACAAAGAGCACGGACGTCAAACTCACCCTCCTCAGCTCTGCGTCCGGGTCGGGGTGTCCTTCAGCCAAAAGCCTCTGTCTGAGCTCCTCCATCTCCTCCTTCTCCTTCTTCCTGTCACGCTCATCCATCTCCACCTCCTTCTCTCGATCACGTTGTCGCTTCTGGAGAGCGCTGCCCCTGAAATCAGTCAGGCGCATTTAAAACACAATAGGAAATATGCATCATCTTTGAACATTTGATGGTGATAAAATGGTGACCTGTAGTACTTTGGGTCGTCTCTATTGTCCTCATAATCTTCGAGAAATTCTTTTAGCCTCTTAGCCTCCTTCACCTGAAAATAAAGAAATCGATCATCAATATTTGAGAGACAGAACATCATTGTGTTCATTGAGTGTAGGTACCCGTTCACGGCGTCTCTCTTTCTCACGCTCCGTATCCTTTTCATAATCGCGTTCTTTCTTTTTCTCACGAATTTCCCAGTTTTTAAGGCGCTAAAATGACATTACAAAACAGACACTGTACAGGAGACTAGTCATATAAATGCAGTACATTTAAATGTTTCCACATACCTCCTGGTAGGCAGCCTCTTTGTCTCGAAGTCTCCGCTCAAGTCTTCTTCGCTCGTAGACATCTTCCATGTCCTCATTGGGATCGATTTTTTCATCTTTTCTCGTTCTTTCTCTGAACATAATGTGGTGAAGATACAAAACAGATTAAGAACAGCAGGTGAATTGGCAAATATGACTGATAGGTCATTTGTCCATTTCTAAACCCGGAATTCAAAGGTAAATTATCTTTGGGTACTGCAGTTGCGTAAATGTATCTGTATCTAAATCTGAAAATGTATCTGTACGTCAGTGATGGCCCTAGATATTACCAAGCAGGTCTCCAGTTCCATCTCTAATTTGATGAAAAATAAATGTATAAAGAGCATACAGATGTATTAAATATGAAATATAGTTTAGTTTCACAAGAGCTGATGGCCCCCATAGTGTCTGTTGAAAAGATTTTGGGCCTGTAAGTAAATGCTGCTGCACACCTACTACACTATTGATGTCAATTTCAATTGTTTTCATAAGAGTTAACCAATTGCTTGTGAATACAAATCAATGCCTAAATTATTGGGTTTTAAGTGACATACATTTCTATAGGCCTAGGTAGTGTTAAAGGAACAGGCCACTGTTTTTCCATACTGAGATATGTTCTTACTTGAGCTTAGACGAGTTGAAAACCAAAAGACAAAAAGAGGTTGTTTGCATTTAGCCTCTCCCAGCATATTCCTATGGACCCAAACGGGGTGAAGTTAGAAGCGACCAAGTAGAAACCACGTTTTCCCTATTTAAATATGGTTAGGCGAGTTGTTACACGATCCAAGTACAGCTACACAAAATTAAACATGTCGATTTTCTAAGCAGATAAAAAGGGGTACTATATTGTAAGGCGCAATAACACCTTAGGAGCACTTCAACGTCTGTGCAGTAACATATTCAGAATTCTTTAGGAGTGAAGATATTACTGTGCGGTAAGGTGTTATTACGCCTTACAATATAGTACCCTTTTTATCTGCTTAGAAAATCGACATGTTTAATTTTGTGTAACTATACTTGGCTTGTGTAACTACTCACGTAACCGTATTTAAATAGGGAAAACGTGGAAGAGCTTGGTCGATTCTCACTTCACCCCTGTTGGCCCCATAGAGAAGAGGAGGAGAGGCTAAATGACAACATCTTTGGTCTTTTTGAGTGACTGGGGCATGCACAAAAGGCCAGACAGGTACGCATCCACTCGTCTAAGCTCAGGTAAAAACATATCTCAGAATGGAAAAATTGTGGCCTGTTCCTTAAAAAAAATAGAGCTTGTCGATATTCTGCATTTTGATCCAAACTGTAGTGAGTTTTGATGGATGTTATATATTTGTTGCTTTTCCTGTAACGTTTTTATTCCATGATCACATATTCGAATATGAAAATGGCAAAATTCTCAACAGACCTGGATTTTCGGTCTTCACTGACTTCTCGACTCCGGTCTCTTTCTCTGTCCCTCTCCTTCTCTCGCTCGCGCTCCCTCTCCCTGGTCCTCTCTCTGGTCCGGTCCCGTTCTCTCTCTCTGTCTCTCTCGCGCTCTCTCTCGCGGTCACGCTCTCGCTCTCGGTCCCGATCCCTCTCACGGTCCCGGTCTCGATCGCGGTCCCGGTCTCGGTCCCGTCGCTCGCCCTCGTGTTCGCGCTTCTTGTCTCTCTCTTTCCTCTCCTTTTCTAGATCCAGGCGCTCCTTTTCCCTTTTTCCTTTCTCCTCCTCCAGTTTCTGCCAGAAAGAAAGGAAAACTGTTATCTCAATGCAAAACCAACTAAAAGCATAGCAATTAATTGCTTCCGAGTTCAACAGTCCTGCCCACTGTAAAAACTTCCCAGAAGGCACAAGGGAGACTAATCAGCTATGTGAAGACTACTGACCATTGCACAAATATATTAAATGAAAGAAAATACCAAACTACTCAAAAATAAACCTTCTGATAGTCATGAGTTACAATATAGCTTCAGCCGTGCATTTTCACTCACATACATTCAAACAGCCTATAGAAGAAACAAATGAGATTTTTACTTCCTAAAACAAGAGGTTTAGAAGTAGATGGTGCGGTTGACCTTCATAACCTTGACAGAAGAGTCAGCAGAAAAGCTATAGAAAGGAAGATGGACTGTATATTTGTAATTGTTGTAAGTAGTTAAAAACATGCTTAGCTGAGTTTCCGCATTGGAAGTTAAAACTGTAATGCACGGCTCAGAGTTGTTCAATACTTGAATTGTTCAGCTCTGCTGCCTCCGCGACCCGGCCCCGGATAAAGCAGAAGAAAATAGAAGGATGGATTGTAAAGCTCTAGTATCCTGCAACAAATGATAGCTTTGATAAATTGCCTTCTTAATATACTGCACTTATCACTATGAAGCTGTTGAAGATAAGAAACTTTATTGTCCCACAGGTGGGAAATTTGTCTTGGGCCATGCACCCATGCTTGTAGCCAAAAATCAGTGCACATAAGACAATAATTATAAAATCTAAAACATACAACAGGCATACAACATTCGATAAGAAGTACAGTGTATAGTCTGTTATGTGCCACATAAGAACAGACGATGTGTCTTTTTAGTAAATAATATAATAGCCTATTAGCTAACACAGTGTTCTGTTATATTAGTGCATTTTCCCATATTGAGTTGCCACCATTAAGGTGGCAAACTTTTTTATTTATATTTGTTCATTTGGTTGGGACAGCGCATTTTTATGAATACACACAATGGGACTCATGCATGTAAACACGCCACGCTGGATTGTAGGCTAATTTACATCTGTTGTCCCCCACTTGCACACTCAAAAACACTCTCATTCATCCTGGCCTATTGTACATGTTTTTAGTGGTCGGAAAAACCGGAGTACCCAGAGGAAACCTATGCAAATACAGGGAGAACATGCAAACTTCAAACAGAAAGGCTCCATCCGGAGATCGAACCCGGGACCTTCTAGCTGTGAAGCACGAGCGATAACCGCTGCGCCACCGTGCTGCCCAACTCTACAATTAATCAAGCCTTTAGCAATTTGAAATGCAATCCTATTCGTGTAGCGCTTTTTTGCACATGACACAAGTCACCCAAAGTGCGTCAATTTGCTCCAGCAAAACAGAAATAGAACTTGAAAGCAATACCTACCTTGTGTGTATCTCTAAATTTACTGATCTCTCTGGAAATCAAATCTCTTTTATCGTCCTCTACCTCAATGCCACTGATATCCACCTGTACAAGCAACAGAAACCAATCACATTAGGTACACAGTCTAGATCATGAACACATTTTAACAGACATTGACAAGACTTTTATTCAAGTATCACACAAACGCTACCTCGTCTTTCTTCTCTCTCAGTTTCTTGGCGCGAGATTGACTGTCATCATCCTGTGAGGTAGCACTATGGTCAGTTGCATATTCTCGAAGCAAGGCGCTAATTGTCACTTTCACTTCCTGGTCTCGGCGCAACGTGTCTTCATCCAGGACCTCTTCCTCTGTGTCTTTGGATTCACTGGCTGCTTGCTACACAATGGGAGAGCATTTTAGGAAGAGAAAATAAAGAATCAGAGAACTATGTAAAAGTATCAAATGCGTTTGGAGTCATTATAATTATTTGGAAACAGCTCAGATAAAAATCAAAATGGTTGTTGATATAGCGACCACATACCCCATTGACACCTTTTTCTTGGCTTTCCACTCGTCCAGCTGGGCCTTTGTCTTGGCGTCCACTTTCACCAACAGCTTTTTGTCTCCTAAAAGTAGCTCATGCAGAAGTCTGAGTGCACGGAGGGTTGATTCAGGCTCTTTGTATTCACAGAACCCAAAACCTTCATGATGACAATACATACATTATTACACTTAAATAATTGTGATGCCTGCAAACAACACAGATACTTTTTATTTCTATTTAGCTAAAACAGAAATGTTTCAAAAACAAGTTTACCTTGTAGTTTCCCTGAAGCTCCTTGCACACGTTTCCAGTTTAAAACAACGCCACATTTCTGCAGTGAACAAAAGAAAAGTCAGCTAATACTAAACCTACTATGAGCATGAGGTTCTCCACCCTCAACAGGGTAGACACAGCGATACTACATAAGACATGAACAGATCATCCATTCCCACTGGCAACTTAAGAGTATCCAGTTTACCAGCGTGCATGTCTATTGATGGTTTAAGACAACGGCCATACTCACCGCTAGCAACTGTCTAACCAAGAGGTCCGAAACTTTATCCGAGATGTTTCCAACAAACACAGTAGTTGTAGGAGCGTTATCGTCTGCATCATTCGACTTGGCTGCGTCAGCACCTGACTTGGTTATTACTGGTTTTTGGACAATAGTAACTGGAGTTGTTAACAAAACCTGCAACAATGTGTGAACAACAATTAAGTATCTACGACAGTAAAATAACAGGTGGATCATACATTGCCGCTTGCCAATATACAAGTAATGTATGCTATAATAACATAAGACAATCGTAATGTCATAATAATGTACACTTTTGACTAGTAACAGTAATTAAGAGACAGTTAAGAAGTTCTTAAATCATATTGACTGGACAAAACATTATGTATTATACAACAAATGTTAATGGTCACTCACTGGAGGTGCAGAGGCTACAACGCCCATGTGAACAGGAATCATGGGTGTACCTAAAAAAAATACAATTATCACACAAGTGAAATAAGATAAGATAAATACAACATACATGGAGTCAAAGCAGAATAACGTAAATTAGCATATACTTTCAAAGGCCTGATATTGAGGACCTTATACTTAGATGACCTTTAAAAATACTAAAGAAATAGAGATAACTACTACTGAGTAATAAATGAACTGTTGTTGTAAACCCACAAAATACAACACTTAAACCAATGAATAGAATAAAAGCCTTTATTTTGGGCTAGGACATCACCAGCTCGTCTCCATGGAGATGTTGGTACTTTGCTTTTGACTACAGGTAACTGTAGTAACTCACCATTAGTTAGCATGAATTTGTAACACAATATAACACCCTGACGTTAGTACAATTAACGTTAAACAGTGTAACTTGTTTGTGTTACACAGTGTTTTAGATAGTAGCCCCTGAACAGCTCAAAGCTCTGGAAGTAGCCCTCAACTCCATAAAGGTTGACCCCTAATCTAATTATATAAACTTATTACGGGGCTAAGAAAATATATATTGAGAGTGAACATAAACATTTTAACATATATAAAACGGTTGTAGAGTGTACATTGATTGAATATTGTCACCTGGAGGGATTGGAGCAGCATATCCCCCAAACTGGGAAGGTGGGACCCCCGGCGGTAAAGGCTGGATGCTAATCTGCTGGGGCGGGAACGACATCCTGAAATAAAACAATTTCAGTGACTATTAAGACAAAATATTGGGTTTTATTTCAAGACTAGATTGATAGCGCCATTGTTAAACATCCTGGAGTCTCCAAGCGTTAGCGAAAAGTGGCTAAAAAACTAGCTCATGTTAGCATGCTATACGGCTTTGTTAGCACAGACACAGAATGTTACTTTTACCCACTTGCTTCTTAGACTGAGTCCGGGAGAGAATTATAGCGTAGCTTGTACAGATACGTGTTCCTTATAGACACTTTAAAACCATTGTTAAAACATTAAACTTCTTCACAAAGGTGCCATTTCGTTCGAAATGAATTGTGGGAAGTGAGTACTGTTTACACGCGGCCATGCCCAAAATTTGGTCTTAAAGGCAAAAAGAATGTATAGTGGAAAAATAAATAATTTAAACAATAGTATATCAAATACTGCAAAAGTGATTTTATTTTAAATAATAGTATTAATATTATTACCCCAAGATAGAAAACAACCCTAAAAGTACTGAATGTCTACTATAACAATTAAATAAAGAGAACCTTTCAAAGCCAAATATTATCTATATACAAGATACATGTAATTTGATAAGCCATGTCCTTGGATTGTTAAATTCATGGAGACCAAATATGTCTATAGAAAGGAACATCACGGTTTGCCTTTACTGGTTTACTTTGGGGAAAAGGACAAAATGCAAAAGTTGTTGTTTTTCAACACCAGAGGGCGCTAGATATCGTCATGTGAACCTTCCCATTTCTCATGTTTCCTGACCCCGGAAGAACATCCGGACAGAGGTTTCTCTTTACGCGCAAAGGTAGCAAATTTAGCAGACGACCTGTGCTTGTAAATCTTTATTGTTACCCTATTCTTTATTAGGCCGAGCAACGTGCTTGCTCTAGTACCTATATTAATCGTCCAAGTTTGCGCTGTAACTTGTGTTTTTGAATCACATTGCGGCATCATGGTGAGGCTAGCTAAGGCAGCCAATAAGCAGGCTACACAGAAGGCTGCCCCTCCAGAAGAACTAGAGGATGATTGCAAAGAGGACGAAAACTATGAAGAGCCGACAGATGAATGCGCCGCCGAGGATTTGGATCTTGAGGAACCGTCTCCTGAGGAGAGTGCAGCAGCAGCAGCAGAAGAAGAAGAAGAAGCAGCAGCAGCAGCAGCAGCAGCAGAAGAAGAAGAAGAGAGTCCATCCAAAAACGACGAGGAGGAGGAGGAGGAGGAAGATGGAGATGGAGAGGACAACAACCACTCTGCAAAGAGGAAGGCTGAGCCCGAGGAGGACTCCCCAGACGCAAAGAAGTCAAAGACTGTGGATCCAGCATTTTGTCTCTTTGTGGGGAACTTAAACACAAGTAAAGAGCCCGATGAAATTAAAGAATCTCTCAAGCAGTTCTTTGGGGAAAACAGCCTTGAAGTTGTTGATGTCCGATTAAGAGACTCCAAAAAGTGTGGATATGTGGACTTTACATCAGAGGATGATGTAGAGAAAGCACTGGAGCTTAATGGCAAGATGCTCATGGATCAGGAGCTGAAGCTAGATAAAGCACGCAGTAAAGACTGCACTTTGGAGGACATAAAAACGAGAAACGCCCGCACACTATTGGCCAAAAACCTTCCCTTCTCTGCAACCGTGGAGGAGTTGAAAGAGGTCTTCAAGGATGCTGTTGACCTGCGTTTACCACCAGGAGAGAAAAATAAAGGTCTGGCATATATAGTGTTTGAGTCTGAAGCTGTGGCAGAGAAAGTGTTGGAAGCGGTCCATGGAACTGAAGTTCTGGGAAGATCTGTCAGACTGGACTTTGTTGGAGAGAAGAGCAAGAGGAGGAGGGCAGATGGCAAATTCTCGGGACAATTCAGAACCCTATTTGTCAGTCGTCTTTCAGAGGACACAACGGATGAGACACTCAAAGAAGCATTTGAAAAGGCAGTTTCAGCCAGGATAGTATCAGACCGGGACACTGGGGTTTCAAAGGGGTACGGCTTTGTGGAATTTGAAAATGAGGAGCAATGCACTGAAGCTATGAAGGCCATGGAGGGTGCAGAGATTGATGGTAGCAAGGTGACCCTTAATTATGCCAAGCCTAAAAGCAGCAAGATTCGCGGTACTCGTGGTGGAGGAAGAGGGGGAGGAGGTGGGTATGGTGGATTTGGAGGGTTTGGGGGTCGGGGTGGAGGAGGATGGGGCAGAGGAGGAGGCTATGGAGGGGGTTATGGAGGCGGTTATGGAGGAGGTTATGGAGGGGGGTATGGAGGTGGCTATGGTGGTGGTGGTGGTGGTGGTGGATGGGGAGGCAGAGGAGGCTGGGGAGGGCGTGGAGGTGGCCCAGGGGGGCGTGGAGGCTTCAGAAGACGAAGTGGATTTGGAGGAGGACGAGGTGGTGGGTTTTATTACTAAACGCTTAGTGTATTGTTTTTATGATTTCTTTATTTTCAGAGCATTTGGGCATTCCACATAGCATCAATGCTTGTCTACATTTAATGGGCATTTTATGCCTATATTTTGTACCTTATCTTATTGTGCTCAATGTGACTGTAATTGGATTCGCTCTATTAAAAATGGAGATTTGAGTCTAAGGTTTTTGTGAAATATAATTTGTTTGAAATATCTGCATTGCCTTTGTCCTTTTATTTACATGTTTTATCTCTTCCTTCCATGGTCTGTTTATTAGTCTAGGTGCCAAGTTTATTACTATCTTATAAAACCTTTTGACTTTTGAGACTGAGTTTAACGATGTGATCATCTGTGCATTTGGTCTGATGGGCACTGCTGTCTGTCAGAAGACTACACAGTATTTGTAGTGCACTTCCTTTTTTCAATAAAAATCTCAAGGTCCAGGTTAAATTACTGTTACCTGTTGTCATTTTGGAAAAAGGTTGAATCCTTACAATGCACTGACTCAAACCAAAGGACTTCAGCATGATTCAACCTCAAATAACCTATCGAGCAGGGGTAGGCAGGTTTTCGTCGTGGAGAGCCAATTTTCATCATTGTCAAAACACCAAGGGCCAAACCTCACCATTGTAGCCTATAAGTAAAAACAAATTTGTCCGGTCAGTTGTTCTCAAGTGGTTTGGCTTCTGGACCCGCCATTACCTTAATGACAAGCTACAACCCAAATAAAACTGTAATTTGTCATATATCGTATAAAATATTGTATTTTCTACACAAGTTTTTATAGAACAAGCTGTAGATATGCCTTTAAGACTGAAATTATGAACTAAACTAAATTTGAACAGACTCCAGTGTGTTTTTGTGCAGTTTCAGATGGAACATTTTGAAAATAAAGTTCCCTACATTGTGTATGACCAAGTGGGATGTTCTGCAAGGACATCTTACAAATACTGACACTATTTCTCGTATTTTAGAGTACTTTAAGTTTAGTTATTTGATCTCTTATTTGCATAATAGTTTTTCTGATATTCATCTTGAGGGCCAGAGGTTCTGTGTTGGAGGGCCAGTTCTGGCCCCCGGGCCTGACGTTGCCTACCCCTGCTATAGAACAGCGCTGGTGACAGAAAGACGTTGGAGCTGCGCGTAAACACATTCAGCTGCAATAATAATAAAATAAATAAAACCAGATGAACTCGAGTCCAAAGGATTTGGCGTGTGGACAGGCCAAAGAGACATAGGAGAAAATGCTTCTTTTTTTTCTCCCCATTTCTCTGCGGCCCGGTAGCAAATATGTCACGGCCCGGTACCGGTCCCCGGCCCGGTGGTTGGGGACCACTGATAAAGCGCAGGTGCACCCGTATACAGTGTTCACTGTGTTTTCAAATTGACCTGAAATCTGAGATGGGTTGAAAGGGGGCTCGCTCCATGGGCACGTGGGGGACGCAAGCTGTGGAAAATTCCAGGTTGCACTGGCAGCAGTATATATAGAGATCCATAACAAACATTTGGAAAAAGGAGCACTGGCCTACATGAGCGACCAGGACCCAATACCACGCCCACTGCACGAACCCACGCTTTTACGCACTCGTGATAGGCTGAGCTGAAGGTGCGTCATCATACTTGACGTAAGAGTCCCGATATAGAACTCCTAGTACAAAGCGAATAAAGCTTCAAAACACAGATATAATGTTTATTACAACTTAAATGTGCATAAAACATTATATAATTGTGTCTAGTTTGTTGATAAATTGTTTGTAATACCTTCCCCATTCATCGTGCACTTGCTTTTGAACAGCTCATGAATATTTAAGCGGCTTTCACAGCCATAAGACATGCCTCCGCACCAGCGCGAACACATTTAGCAGCATCCACCCGAGCAACATCTCACTGGAGTTTCGTCAGACTTTTGGGACTCGACACTCGACAGACAGTGATCACAGAGAGGGAAAGATGGCATTGAGAGGCTCCTTATCCCGACTGCTCAAAACTCAACTAAACCACACTTGTCAGCAAAGCAGGGCGCAATCCGTGGCCGTCCTTGGTGCTCCTTTCTCGGGAGGACAGGTAAGATAGATACATTTGGACATTTTTACGCAGCCTATTTTACTTTAGCTAAATGTGTTTTTTGTATGTGACACAGAAAAGAAGAGGTGTAGACCACGGACCCAAAGTGATACGAGATGCCGGGTTGCTCGAGAGACTGTCCGCGTTAGGTGAGTGCCCACGGGCCAGACAGGATGATAAAGTGGTCACCGGTGCTGTTGCCGCGTTACATAACAATCCATGGGTGTAGCCTGTAGTGTTTAGCGCAACCTGTTTAACCCTTTGTTCCGGCATCAAATCAGGCAGTCGGTTATATCACAGCGTGAGAAATATTAAGCTACATCCTACAAAAAGAGATGAAAGATGAACAACTTAAAAAGAAAGAAGCGCATCCGTTTACGACCCTGACTGTTGTAGCTTCGTGATGAGCAGTTTAATTTGAGACCAACCATGGTGGGATTTTCACTTTTCGTCTCATCTTGATGAATCTCATTGATGCTGCAACCCAGACATAAAATTAGCTCAATCAATATGGCGGCTCTTGAACTCTGTGGCCTGCGTGTGAGAAGTACCAAAATGTATAATGGGCTTACAGCCGTCAGAGTGCAATCACTGCAGTGCAGTCCTATTTTGTCCAGGCCTTGGCATTGGTTATTTTCAGACTTTATATATGAGAATAAAATGTCATTTGTGAAATACCTAGTGTGGGGAAATAAAGTTAACTTTGCGGTAAATAGTTTCCATATTACGCGCATCTCCTTTAGCCTACATGTAAGAGTAGCTACATGAGAGCACAACAGCCTAATGGCGGGTGTAAATTCAGTGCCCCTCAATGAGACTGGTATGCACGATGTTTCACAAATAAAGGAAACTGATTCATTGCCGGTTTCATTATGTCTGGTGGGAGCCACATGTTTGCCACTGTAGCTATTTCTTCCCTTAATGTGCCATGCGCACATGCGCTGAGGAGACTGTCGTCACATGTGCGCTGACTGATAATGGGCTCCCCCAGAGTTTGGTCACAATGGAAATGTACCCTGT
Organism: Neogobius melanostomus; assembly: GCA_007210695.1. Classification (NCBI taxonomy): domain Eukaryota; kingdom Metazoa; phylum Chordata; class Actinopteri; order Gobiiformes; family Gobiidae; genus Neogobius; species Neogobius melanostomus. The sequence continues at coordinate 472,386 of VHKM01000190.1, forward strand.
GAAAGGCAACACCACCGGTGGAAACAGGAGTGTCCTTTCTGCGTGGTGAATCATGACAATGGCGTTTTTAGTGTACTGACCAATGGCGGCACTGTCTGGAAGGGATCTCTGTGGGAAGTGAAGGGCTATAAATCATGTCAGATCAAGGAGCTGGAGGTAATTAGATGTGTTAAGAGTCACTTTGTGGTTTGGATACACAGTAACCCCTATTATAGTCTTTAACCAAATCCAAAATATATTTTATACAATATGAATGAAGAGCCTGCCATATACTAGCTGCAAATGTGATGATTGCTTTTGCTAAAATGAGCCACCTGCAGGGAGATATAGCCAGTCAGGCATGTGTGTAGCCAATAAGCCTTGTAATGTTGTCAATAAGACTAATGTCTAATTTGAAATGGCCTCTATATGAAAAGTTTTAGATGAATGAAAGTCTGGCCAACTCATCAGTGTGACAGTATGATTTATAAGACAGGGAGTATCTGAGATGAGTTTGAAATATTTGATAGGTATTGCAGCTTGTGTGTCTGTGGATCATCCGGTCGTTGTAAACATTAGTGTGTTATGGGTGCTAGTCGGAATGTACCGCACCCATTGGTCTGAATGTACCCATCGAGTGGTCTGAATGCCCCGGCAATTTTACTTTTACTAGCAAGCGGTAAGTACAATGATTGGGCCCCATTAATTACGTACAAAGATACCGTTAGATTGGGCTCCATATATTAATCACTAAATCACTGTGTTATGCAAGTGACTGAAAGGGAACTTCCTCAGAGCCAAAGCATGCCTGAACAAGGTCAGGCAATGCATAGGGTTAGTTGGAGTGATTAATATCGTAAATGTCGCTATAAGTATAACCAGAACTACTGTTTTTGCTATATTGACAATTGACAACAATCTTTGGTCCTACTCATGAGAAAATATACAAATCAGACGCAGGGTTGAATAAAGAAACGCATAAAAGTGATTAATATATGGAGCCCAATCTTACGGTCTCTTTGTACGTAATTAATGGGGCCCAATCATTGTACTTACCGCTTGCTAATAAAAGTAAAATTGCCAGGGCATTCAGACCACTCGATCGGTACATTCAGACCAATGGGTGCGGGACATTCCGACTGGGACACTGAGGCAGTGGTACATTCCGACTAGCACCCCGCAGGATTCTTGATACAGGAGTCCTGTATTGTCTGTATATCTGGCTTAGAACTGATAGGCTTCTAATTTCAAGTCAGACCTTGCTTTGTCATTATTTACTCTTGGTTTAGTCCTTGCATTTTTGGTTCCTCTTAACAACCCCTTAAGACTGTGTTAGTCCTGCTTTAAGGCCACACTATAAAATATTTCTGTTTCATGTGGTAATGCATTGCACCAGCACCATTGGATACATCTGACTGAGAGTCCAGCAGAGGAAGAGATATACTGGAGCTATCATTCTGTCTGTCAAGGCCAATGAAACCAAACACTAATGGTCTAAATTCCAAAACCATGTTTACTCACATCAGGGGAGGGCAAGGTAAGGCACAGGGGCCAAATCGGGTCTTCCAGCATGTATCCCCTGGCCGTTCTCTGATCGTTTTGAGAGATATAAACCTTCCAAATTTTCCTAAGGGAAGACTCCCTCATCGGCTTGCTTCGAAAATATCGTCAAACAAAAATAATTACCATTTGTTAAAAACAAAGAGTTTGGGTCAACATGGGGAAGCTCAGCCCCTCTTTTTGAAAAGCACTGAAGAAATATTCAATCCACTTTAGCACGCAAAACTGAGTGTGGCCTCTACTAAATGGTGCACAGGACAACTTGAAGCACATGTGTTCTCGTTTTGAATTGTCCAATATTATTTGTCTATGAATAGGAGGGCTATTTCTGTCTAGTCTACTAATAGTAGTTTACTGAAAGTACAGCAGTTGCGCATTGGTTCTTCCCAATCGCCTGAGTAACTTTACCTGGACAGCAGGGCTCAGATTGCCAGATGAGTCCTAAATATGGGAGCTCAAATCACTTGTTTACCCCATACTACCTGATGAAATGGAAAGTTTTCTTGCAGTTACCTTATGTGAACCATTTAACATAGTCTTAAGTGCCATGACTGCAACCCGATACAAGTGAGAGAGGGGACCGTCATTGGAAACTGTCTTGTCACGAATGTTTCCTGTGACTTGGCTAAAAAATACTCGTGTCATGCTTCAGGGTATTCGAGACACCAACAGACCAGCAAGGCGACACTGACTAGGTTGCATCCATAAATAATCTGTATGTCCTTGAGTAACACATTAAGCTCTTGCAGATGACACTAATGGCTGCCTCCGATTAGGTCTTACAAACTTATCACAAATTTACCCTTGCAATACTTTTTATGTCCCTCCCTTTACATAAGAAACAGGAAAAAATGTGTGCTTTTTGGATTTAACATAACTGTGAATGTCCGAGTCCTGTCTAATCAAATTTTCTTGTCGCTTCTAGTTTTTCTTTTGACCAGGTTTATTCTAATCTAGTTATATTATCCCTATGATTAATAGCATTATATTCCTTGCCAGACCTGTCTTATGATTTAGTCTAGTTAGGTTTATTAATTAGACCTTGTTTATTCTTGGGATTAGTTCCTCTTTGTCCTTAATTATTTGCCAACTTTAAACTAAGTGCAATTATTTACCATTTATACTGTGTGTTTTTCTTTAGATTACTCCGTTCATGATTTTGGAGATCTCACCTTTCCCAAAATTGAGAATGATGACCCGTACATGGAGGTAAAGTCCCCACGGACAGTTGGAGCAGCCACAAAGAAGCTGTCCGGGGCAGTGAGCAGAGCCATCGGCGCGGGACACACTCTGGTTATGCTCGGAGGGGATCACAGGTGAGCAGGAAAAGTGACCTACAGAAGATCGATGCATAAGCCACATGTAGCAGTCATGGATTGAAAGGTATCAATCAGCAAACCCCAAAGATGGGTCTAAAATGTCATGCTTTCCACTCCCATGACCATTTAACAAACAAATATCTTCCATTGTCCTACTCCAAACTAGAAGCTGTTACTGCCATAGAATTGGCTGTAGATCACATGGTTTAGTCCAATAGTTCCTAAAGTGGGGTCCGGGGCCCCCTGTGGGTCCTCAGAGAGACTGCAGAGGGGCCTCCAAAGGTTGATTACAAATCAACCACCGAAAACATACATGAGTTAGAAATAAAATTAGTTCTTATATAATCCGTATTTAGCCAAAAGTTTGTTAAATTGTACTCATTTGTAAATGTATTAAGAAAGCCATACATATTCTTTTAAATAAAGTGAATTTTTATTATCCCCTCCTGGAACCGCCACCTTAACGTGGTGAGGGGTTTGAGCGCCCGAATGATTATGGGGGCTCTGTTGTCGGGGGCTGCGTGCCCCTGGTAGGGTCTCCCATGGCAAACAGGTCCTATGTGACGGGTCAGACAAAGAGCGGTTCAGAAGCCCCTTATGAGAGACCAACAGGCCCAGTTAGAACCATGAGGCCGTCCTTCTGTGGACCCACCACCTGCAGGAGGAGCCATAAGGGCTGGTGCAATGTGATTTTGGGCAGCTCCAACGGCTGCCCCCACGACCCGGCAACGGACAAGTGGAAGAAGATGGATGAATTCTTATTATTGGGCGGCACCATGGGATCATTGGATGCATAAGGGGGCTGCAACACTCACGACTAGGGAATTTCTGGTCTAGTGGTTAAGGCCGCTGCACACATGTTGGAACACTGTTCTGTCATTAGGGTTGTGGTTTGAGTCCTGGCTGTAATCTTTAAAAAAAAAAAATCCTTATAAAAGCCCCCATGATGGGACTGAGATCGAACAAAGTTGGACTTGCAATATCGATTCCATTTTGATTACTTGCACAGCCCAACTATTATGTAATATTTGTCTATCTTGGTGCAAGACAGAATGTGCTCTATGCAATGATACACATAAACTCCACGCGTCATGAAGCACTTGTACATTTCTTCCATACCATGACTCCTCAAGACACACGGAGACATAAACGCATGTTATTTTTAACAATGTCCTCTTGTACCTCTACAGTCTGGCTATGGGGTCGGTGGCAGGCCACGCCCAGCAGTGTCCCGACCTGTGCCTGATTTGGGTGGACGCTCACGCGGACATAAACACCCCCATGACCTCTCCGTCCGGAAACCTGCATGGGCAACCAGTGTCCTTCATGCTTAAAGAACTGCAAGACAAGGTATGGCAATCGGCCATCTGTTTTTTTTTTCTGAGTTTTCTTTAAAAAAAGGGCAGCGCAAGATGCTTTAGCTGAGACAGTGAATGCAATACATATTGCTATTGTTTTGTATCCTTTTTCAAATAGTGCATTGTAAAGCCAGCATACAACTCGACTAACACGGCTTCCTGTGTTTCCTAAAGGTCCCAGATCTTCCAGGATTCGGCTGGATCAAACCGTTCCTTACTTCCAGAGATATTGTCTATATTGGATTGAGAGATGTCGACCCCGGAGAGCAGTAAGTACATGTCATTTTCTTGTTTGGTTCGATATTTTAGACACATTAGTCTAAACATGTTGTATTATTACAGTCACATCCTGAAAACCCTTGGTATTCAGTACTTCTCCATGAGAGACATCGACAGACTTGGCATCCAAAGAGTTATGGAGGTCACTCTTGACAATCTGCTGGGCAGGTATGTTTTAGTTCAAAATTCGGATGACAGCACAACATTCGATTAACTGGTACTGAGTAAATATCTCTAAATATGAATATGAGCATGTTTGGAAGTGTGGTTGGATAATATTTTTATATATCATTTGGAAAATATATTCTAGACATCTCCTCACATTCCCCATTCTTAAAACTGCATAATTTATGTCTTTCTTTTTCAACAGACAACAGCGTCCAATCCACCTGAGCTTTGACATCGATGCGTTCGACCCCTCCCTCGCTCCAGCCACAGGGACCCCAGTGAACGGAGGGCTGACTTATAGAGAGGGGATCTACATCACAGAAGAGATACACAACACGGGTAAAGGCGTTAGCCATGGCAAACAAAACTACTGCACTTGCGTACGTGTAATTCTAAAAGGAAACAGGAGAAAGTAGGTCTGTATGACCAGTGTTGCCACAGATTACTTGAAAAAGTAATATATTACTGATTACTCCTTTGAAAAGTAACTTAGTTACTTTACTAATTACTTAATTTTAAAAGTAACTAAGTTACTTTATTAGTTCCATTCAGCTACGGCCAACAACATCTCCACCGCCTCAACACACTAATGACAAACCCTTTTACCAACACTCACTTTATTGAAAGTGTGTTTTAACAGTAACATCAACAAAGCTGACACAGACTCAGAAAAGTGACGCATTTCCATCTCTCTCCCCGACCAGTGTTAGTGTTTTTAGGCTGAAATTGTGACGTTATGTTACAGTACTTCACTTGTCGAGATGCAAAAATAAATGTCTTTTTTTTCCAAAGTAAAATGACAAAATAGTAACTCAGTGATTTGGAATCTGAATCTGATTACTTGTTTGGAAATGGTAACGCATTAGATTACTAGTTACTGAAAAAAGTAATCTGATTACAGTAATCCGTTACTAAGTAATTAGTTACTGGCATCATTGTGTATGACGTATTAAAGTGTAACAGGTTCGAAGACTCTCAAAATTCAAATGTCTATTATACATTTGCTTCACGATCACATCTTGCTCTGAGGAAGCGTTTGGCCTCCCTAGTCCAGCAAGCTCGAACACACACTGAGGCTAGTGCAATCATATACAATACATGCACCGCCATGGAATGAGGTCGCAGTGGTGAAAACTAGTGCTGTGCGATACCCATAGACCGTAAATTAAGAATGTGAGGATGGCTTCCCATAGTGTTCAGCTCGGGCTTACTGAAGCTTGTTCATGCTCGCAGTTTAGTTGAGTTTTTGGAAATAAAATAGGACGATGTGTTAAGACAAAGTCGATACTAGCTCTCTGGTATCAGTACAATACTGATACTGACTTTGGTGTTGACCTTGTGTTTAGATTTGTCTTTCAGCCTCCAAATATTAGAAGCTACACCTTTTTTTTTTTTTTTTTTTTTTTTTTTTTATTACGTTTCTCATTATTACAATTATGCCTAATGTTGTTCTCAGGCCTGCTGTCTGCCATGGACCTCGTGGAGGTGAACCCTATTTTGGGCACAACGCCTGAAGCCATAGAAGCCACCGCATCTTTAGCCGTGGACGTGATCGCCTCTTCTCTGGGGCAGACGAGAGAGGGCGCACACGCATCCCTCGACGAGATCCCCCCAGCCAACACAGAGGACACCGAGCAACTCAGACTTTAACTTGGAGCTTAAAAACGAACTGCAATGTCCCTGACCATTCCACACTTCAGAGACTGCACAGACTGAACTAAGAGCATTTTAAATATGTATTTTTGTCTCTGTGGCATTGTGTCATTTGGAACCATGTGAAAGGACTTCTCAGATGTGTCGCGCTGATAAAGCTTAAACCTAACTTTGAGCCACTACAATGGGACAAGAGGACTGTAGCGATGCACTGAAGTAACAGCTCAATGCAATTTTTATGACGAGCTTTACTCCAATCATGTTCTAAACTGTATTTGGTGTGCCTCATTTATCAAATTAAATTGAATGAAGCTATGCAGCCAATTATCATAACAGTGCATCTGGATTTTAAGTATGCAAAACGACAAGGTTATGTAATACTCACTTACTTGTGGCACGTCTTTATGCTGTTTTTATTTAATTTTTTAATTGCAATACAGGATTCAGACTATTATAGTGACTCCATGTTTCATTGTTATTAATGACATGGACTGTTCTTACTAACTTATTTTGCTGTATTTATGTAAATGTTAGACTTCACAGCTGCCACATATTTATTGCTTGTTAATTTGAGGCACTCCTCTCTTAAAAGGTATGACAGCCCTTGTCTGGGCTCATTTTGTGGCTATGCCAGAGATATTGAGGAAATGTGTTGTACTTTTGGACCAGCTGTGGTTACTGTATTTTCTTTAGAGTTTACTTTTCTTTTTTATCTGCAACGTATCACTGTATGAAACAGATCAACAGTAGTAAGTAATATCTATATTTTATTGAACTGTGTTTATTTGGAGCTTTTTAACTGACGCTGTCTCCAAGATAATGTAGCCACTAAATTCATATGTTTGTGTATATACTGTATTTTGTCTTCCATAAATGTCATAACATACTATACCTGTCTGAGTTTCTTTCTTACTTTTTGGTCATTTACGCTACTGCTCAAAGTTTGGAGTCACCCAATCGATTTCTATAGTTTCTCTAATCACAATAGTTTTCAGCAGTGCTAGCATAATTAGGTTTTGTAATCAATTACCCTTTAACACGATTGGCTTACACAATGTACAATTAGAACTCTCCATGTAGGTATTCAATTAAAAAAAATCACCTGTTTACAGCTAGAGTAGGAATTTACAGCATTAACAATGTCTTTAAATTAATGAGAGCACGCAACTTTGTATGGGGGGAAAAAAAGGTGATATTTGTGCGTATTTGACCTTGTAGTGACCCAGCGGTTGTATGAGTGGTCAGCATGGCGCCTTTACTTTCCATCACGGTGGTCTCTAGGATGCTCCAGGATCAATTGTCTGGAAGGTTTTCACTGACAGACCCTCTCACTAGACCACTCATACAACCGCTGTGTCACTATAAGGTCAAAAACGCACAAATATCAAGTCATTAAAAAAAAATCTGGGCTTTTCTTTAAAAAATGACATTTTAAGTGACCACAAACTTTTGAGACTTAGTTCTACTTTTTAAGATGTATTTACTGTTGAATATGATTTGGCCCTGTTGTGACAATTTTAGTCAGAGTTACTATTATCTAAAGCCAGCCACAGTATGATCAATACACAAGACCAGGTCCTCTCGTCTGGTGGCCTGCTGAGTTTCAACCAAATGCCGGAAAGTGCTGGCGTCCTGCATCCCTGACGAGATCCTCTTTTCACACTTAAGACAGTAGGCCAAACACCTGTCCTTGAAACAAAGGGCTTCCTGTCTTCCTCTAAAACCATCTCCTTATTGTATTAGCGTCTGGGGTGCTAATACAATAAGGAGATGCTTAAACACATCAAACTGTCATGGTGTTACATCTTGAACTGTATCACCATTCCTGTGCCCTGCTGTGTTGTCTTTAGCTATTTACCTTGATCAGACAATACTTCTTCAGTTTTTCCAGCCCATAGGTTTTATTAGTTAGGGGTGAATTATTAGTAAGGTTTTGTTTACAATATTTTGTTACATACAACATATTGCTTTTTGTTATATATACAACCAGCGTGCTTAGTGTCCTTGCATCAGAGCAGAAAGGGTCCAGGTTCAATTCCCAGATTGTGGGAGTCTTTCTGTGTGGGGCTGCATGCATATTACCCAAAACATGCTCAATAGGTTAATCCTCCAGCCAAGTGGTTAAGACCATGACCCTAGCTCAGGATTTAGAGATAATATTTGTTACTTAAATTTTTTTTATGACTCTCATATGTAGTCCGTTTATTTCGTTCCATGAAATTGCCATAGATCTTTTTACTAACAAAATACCTCATCCCACCATCTCTGCAGTGTGGTGGTGGTGACTGGACCATGTTTTTATACCTGGCATCACTGCAGAAAAAAAATAGTGACAGATGTGGCACTTCAAGAGCACAGCACTATAAATAACCTCATCGTCTTTTTATTTGAGAATTAAGTCCCTAGAACCAGATGGTGTTTGTCCAGCACTAACCTGAACTGGAGCACTGCCCTCACTTGACGTCAGCTCCACTGCGGATGTTTTTGTCGACTTTGGCCTGTTTGGCATTTGACCCAGTTCTATACAAAAAAAAAAAAAAGACTAAAGCTACATATTTAAAATGTATTTATTGCACATAGGCAAAGTAGTCTTTTAGTAACAATCATTTAGGAGGGTTTACAGTAAACAGACACCAACCAGGTATAACATTATGACCACCTGTGAAATATATATCCTCAACATATACATTCTTTTTTTCCCCTTGTTGTGTTGTAGTACCATTTGAATAAGCCAGGGTTTGCAGTCACTCCTCCTCAGACAATTTTAATTAACACTGACCACTACAAACAGGGCCCACAAGAACTGCACTTTTGAGATGCTTTGACCCGGTTGGTCCCAAACTCACTGAAATCCTTGATCACGCTGGTTCATTTTCCAGCTCACACTAAAGTTTTTTTGGAAGACAATGTTTACATGTTACCAAATGCATATCCCACTTATTCCATAACACCTGTGGTCATAATGTTATCTTCTGGAGAACACTGCAGTTTGTATTATTAGTTTCCATTGGTTATTCACATTCACGGACAAGTTTGGCTTCAAAGGCTGATCTCAATACAAGCTTCAAAAATAGACCTAGTTTTCATGGCATATTCTGATCATTCATAATACCACAGTACAATAGTGTTGAATAATAAAAGAAAGAAAGAAAACAATACCATTGCAACTTTCACAATGGAAGGAGTGAGCAGCAGCTTAAAATATAACATTATTAATCATTTCTTCAAAGCCATCATCGTCTGGAAAATTCATCCTCATCCGTGTCAATTTAATAATCCTGTTTCGGAAGTTTCACCAGTCTGCCGTTTTTTTTTTTCTGGAACAATCCCAAAATGTCCAAAACCATTTCACTGGCCTCATTTAGAAAATAAAACAGCATTATTGCTACTGCAGAGTCCGGGAAGAATGGAGATCCCCAAGGTCCATCTTTCATTGTCTCGACAGTCCTACTTTTTACCTCTGAAGAACTTCAGGTAAACAACACCACCCAAAATAGCCAGCTCCATCAGAATAATAACGACCAACAGCAACTTGTTTGTCATAAGCCTGCAGCAAAAAAACATTTATTTTAAGTCATGTAATTTACACGATGCGTGAGATATGAGGTACAGTCACTTACCGTCGCGACATAGTCCGAAGAATTTTTCTACTCCGACTCAAGTTTCCACCTGTATTCACCAACTATGAACACAGACAAAAGACTATGTTGAGCTATCATTGTCTGTATAATAAGAATGTTGTTTTTAAGCTTTAACTTATTATTGAGCAAGAATCTTGAATGAGAGAAGAAATGAAGAGAAGTGAACATCTAACATTTACCATTTTTCCTTTCATTGCGGCTTGACAATACTCAAACATGCAGTGATTCTGAAAATGTATTTGGGCTAGTTTTTCTATTAGATGTTCTTGGATACAGACAATCATTTAGCTGGAGTTAAAAAGGTATATTATGCAACTTTTTACACTCAAAAAAAGTTGATATTTGTGCGTATTTGACCTGGTAGTGACCCAGCAGCTGTACGAGTAGTTAGGGCTGAAAGATATATCATTATCGTATCGAGATATGAACATTCAAGATATCAATATCGCAAAAGAAAAATATATCGTTATCGTATTTATATCGAGAATTGAACATTCAAAATATTAAAATCTAAAAACCAAGATATAAACGATATAGATTTTCATCAATAAAAATGCACTCTTTTGTATTATGATTTATTTTTCTGAAAAATGCTTAGTTTTCACCTAACCATAGTTATATCGTATCATATCGAGATAGAGATATCTGGCATGAATATCGAGATATGACATTTTGTCCATATCGTTCAGCCCTAGTAGTTAGCATGGCGTCTTTACTTTCATTCATGGCCTCTACAACGCTCCAGGATCAATTGTTTTCAAAGGTTTCTGGTGAGAGGGTCCGTCAGCGGTGAAAACCTTCCAAACAATTGATCCTGGAGCGTCCTAGAGACCACTGTAAAGGAAAGGAAAGGTGCTATGATGACTGCTCATACAGCCGCTGGGTCACTACAAGGTCAAATATGCACAAATATCAACTTTTTCACATAAAAAGTTGCATAATGCATCTTTAACATTAGCACAAGGAGTAACCTGCCTTGGTCGGCATTCATAGATACAGTACTTAGCATTTAAATAAGACTTCTTCTTTGTTCAAACACACAGAATTTATCACATGATTAACCCCTTAACTCCCACCGTAACCAAATGCAGTTCAGCTTGACCCAAATCTAAAAGGTTACAGCCTATGGGCCAGAGTACCGCCTTATTTAAAAGCTAAGACCTACAAAACTCATCTAAACTGATCTATTTCCTCACGCTATTGCAGTGTTTTCATCACTTTTCTGTTGCTTTTTTGTTATGTTATTGTAACTTTTTCATCGCTTTTCAGTTGCGCTTTCGTCACACATTTTTGTCGCTCTTTAGTTGCATTTTTATCCTCGTTTTCGTCTCATTCTTGTTGCTATTTTGACACTTTTCAAGAAGCTTTTAGATTTGACTAAAGCCAAACTGGAGAAAATGGCTTGGTTTAGGCGGGGGGTAAGAGGTTCACACACTTTTCTGATACTAATACTCTTGACTTAAAACTACTAGAGAAAAAACCCTCTGAAAAACACTTGGACCACACTTACTCTGTCTCTGGACCGGTCCAGTTGCTCTCTCTGCTCTCCCAGCTCCTCGATGATGTCTGTGCCGATCTGCTCTGACTCGACTGCGATGCGCTGACTGCGTTCGATGCTTTGAGTGGCGTTGTTTAGTGACTCGTGCCCCTGTAGAAGCAGCGCTCTCTGCGACTGTACGTGAGTCTGCACAGAAAGATCATGCAAATATTCAGTACTGCAAGTATTCAAGTACTGCCAAATGTCAGTTTTGAAATAAAGAATGTTGAACAAAAAGCAAATTGTCGCGGGTCTGGTTATAACGTCGAGTTGTGGATATATTTAACATCTGCACAAAGACAACAAACATCAAGTGCACCATTTCTATGACTCTTCATGTACTAAAAAAAGTTACATTTCGATGTCCAGTTTTAACAATCTATCTACTGTATAGGTCCAAGCATGTACAGTAGATACATGCGGCTTCTCAAACTTTATCTTTAACATCTGACATGACCTGTCTCTCAGATATGTTCTCGTTTAAAATCTATTCCTTTTTCGTGATCAAAGTATTATCAAAGTCTAAACATGATCACTCACACTTTGCTGGTTTTGTGATGAGTAGATGCCATAGTTGCCTCCTTCCGACATCAGATGCGAGGAGTTGTTCTTCATCTCTCTCTGTACTTTGGCCAGATCGCGTCGATAAATGCGCAGCTTTGCGTTCATGCCATTTCTAAAGGATGGTGGGGCCCCACGCAGCTCATCCTCCATGCCTTGTAACTAGGACACAATACAAAACCTTTACCAAGTATACTGACAATGTAGTAATTTCATATACCAATCAAAATCAGAATCAGACAACATAAAACATATAACACAGAATTTAAATAAAAATAAGCTATGAAAACTTTAAAACTACAAGGCTATCAGGGCATGCATAAAGAAGATTACAATAAATAATAAAAAATAAAAAGTAGAAAATGAAGTGGAAATGGGAGATTGGGAATTAGTACTTTGTAAATGTAAATATACAATTTAGATGTTTGTAAATTGTATTTACAAAGAGGAGCATGAGAAGAGCTCCTGGCTCGCCAGCAAAGGCTTCGCCTGCATCCCCAATAAAAGATGCAGTCGCAGCTGCATCATCTACACCTACAGTTAAGGTTTCAGCCACAGCAGCACCATCCGCATCTCTGGAAAACATTTCAACCATAGCAGCAGCACCACCTGCATCTGTATCTCTGGGGAAAAGCTCAGCTTCAGCACCACCTGCATCTATACTAAATGATTCAGCCGAAGGAGCACTTTCATCAACTCCACCACAGGCCTTGAGCCCGACATCTACACCCTCCAGAGATTCCCATTCCCATCTTGAAAGTCACCTATGGGATTTCCCAACCATTTTGAACCCTTGATAAAACAAGGGATTAAAATGACTCCCTTCACTCCAGTCATGTCAAGACCAAGACTTTCATCCCCAAAGAAGTATCATGCCCCTGTCCCACCTCCGGCTTTTTCACCAACCAAAGTCTCCCCAGCTCGGCCCCACCACCGGTGCCCACAGCTGTTATCTCCAGCAGCTTCACTGCTGCTGTCTAGGACATTAGGGGCCTCTGCGTTGCTACCGTACATAGCAAACTTAAAACCAACCAGAGGTCCACAGAGGGAGTGTGTTCTTCTGAAACAATTAGTGCTGTCAAACAACATAGATTAGATAAGAGAGGGACAGTCAGACCCGTCCAATCAAAGAACTCTAATCCCTATTCCTTGCAATCCATATCCAGTGATTCCATCCACTCAAGCACAGATAAATCTCAAACATGCTGTACTCAATGTCAGATCGTTAAAAAACAAGTCCTTTTTAATAAATAGTTTTATTTCCTCCTATAATCTAGATTTTATGTTTTTAACTGAAACATGGCTCAACAAAAACACTGTTAACACAGTTTTGATTAAGTGTAGTCTGTTAGAGAAATAATGATGTTCGAGAGGATTGATGCAGAATAGGCAGCAGTCAGGATGTCTTATGTAGGAGAAGTTTATTTACCATCGTTACGGGACCCGGAGACATGAACTCGAGACATTGCGCTAGTCCTGCCATTCAAGTCTGTCTATGCTTCCACAGAAGAGGGATAAATACCCTCTAAGACGGTCATACTGATATGCAGGCAAAACATTCAGTGGCTGAGAGTGGGCGCCTGAGCACCACAGTCAAGGCTATGACAGAGATAATACGACTGTACAGCTTGACCCAGTATGATAAATAGCGATTTAATGTTATCCTCTAACATAAACCTAACATAAAATCTATTTTCAATTTTGTGTCTGAAACACGCCAAAACCAGAGGCGCGGGGGAGTTTGTGCCATATTCAGGGACATTGTCCACAAATTGTCATTTGGGGTTTTTCCATCGTTTGAGTATGTGTCTTTCAAAATGGAGATAAAACAATCTTCCATACTTTATATGACTATTTACAAACCACCACAGGATTGTTTTATTGAAGATTTTATTGAATTACTTTCATTTATATGCACTGATTTGATTGTTTAGTAATTTCAGGTGATTTTAATGCACATGTGGATGTGACCAATGACAGGCATATAAAAGAACTTAGTGCTGTTCTTGAAATGTTTGGTTTAACTCAGCATGTGAGTGAGGCGACTCACAGCAAAGGTCACACTCAAGATCCAATCATTACAAAAGGTGTTAATATATCAAATGTCAATGTTGTTGCTGTTGCTTTATCTAATCATTTTTGTGTCTTCTTCGACCTGTCTGTTGCACCCAAACCAGTGGTTGAGCCTGGAGTTATTCAAAGACGACACATAAATGATACAACAAGGACACAGTTTATGGAAATGATCCGATTTGAAAATCCCCCATGTTCTAATGCTGATAATCTGTTGGACTCTTACACATCAAGTGTCTTAAATGTTTTGGATACTATTGCTCCTGTCAAGGTTAAAACAATAGGCAAAAGGCACATTGGAGAAGTGAAGATTCGGTCAGAGCACAGAAAAAGGAGTGCCGAAAAGCCGTATGGAAATGGCGCAAGTCAAAGCTCCAGGTTCATTTTGAGATATACAAAGAAGTGCTTTGTGAGTTCAACCAGATTTTGCGTGGAGAAAGGGAGAAGTACTTCTCTAAAATCATCGCAAACTGCAGAAACAATTCTCGTGTTCTGTTTTCCACAGTAAACAGATTAACTAACCCTCCAGTTTCACTGCCCTTAGAACTAATCTCTACATCTAAATGCAATGAGTTTGCAATATTTTTTATGACAAAGTCCAAGGCATTAATGAAAACCAATGATTGACTGCGGAAAGTTCCGCAGTCGATCAGAAATGCCATAATTTCCACAACAGAAATGGCAACCCTGCCACCAGATAGACACCTTGAGCTGACACATTTCACACCTGTTACTGACAAAACAATCGAAGAGGTTATCTCCGGTCTGAGTTCATGTACATGCTGCCTTGATGAATTACCCACTAGATTTCTGAAGTCTGTGCTGACCAGCTTGTTACCACAACTTGTTCAGTTAGTTAACATCTCACTTGAGACGGGAGCATTTCCAAAGGCCTTGAAAACCGCGGTCATTAAGCCTCTTCTAAAGAAGAGCAGCCTTGATGCCAAGGTACTGAACAACTACCGGCCCATATCAAACCTACCGTTCTTAGGAAAAGTCCTAGAGAAAGTAGTATATCAACAGCTCATTTACTTTCTCCTGTGTTTGATACTTTCCAGTCAGGATTTAGGCCCCACCACAGCACTGAGACAGCGCTGATCAAGGTGATAAATGATATCCGCATGAACACCAACATAGGTAAGGTCTCATTTTTTGTTCTGCTGGACCTGAGCGCTGCCTCTGACACAGTGGACCATGGGATCTTACTTCACAGGTTAAAAAACTGGGTGGGAATCTCAGGGAGGGGTCTCCTGGTGGTTCCCAGAGTCAATAATAAACACGGCTCTTTTTACCCGTGCATATGACAACTGAAAGTATGTTATCTGCACTCTTGCCTTTAACTGTAATTGATTAATTTTTATGTTGATGATTTATTGATTGATTTAATCTGTTTTCTTGTAATTTTATGCAACTGTGAAGCACTTTGAATTGCCTTGTGTATGAATTGTGCTCTACAAATAAACTTGCCTTGCCTATTTATTGCCAATGTTTGGAATTCTGTGTTTTATGTTTTATGTTGCACGATTGTACCGAGAAAAATTCCTAGTTTGTGAACCTGTTCACAAACAATGGCAATAAAAACTATTCTGATTCAGGTTCACAAACTAGGTATACCCGTGCAACATAAAGCATATGACACAGAATTTAAATAAAAATAAGCTATGAAAACTTTAAAACTATAAAGGGCATGCATGAAGATCAAATACATCAATAATAAATAAATACATAAATAAAACAATATACAAGTTCCCTAGATCAATTTAAAATGTAAAGTTTAAATTAGTGCAGGTTCAAATTGATTGAACAGCCCTAGTGCACAAGCGGATACTGCAGGCAACAGGGCAGGTAACGTGCTTTGCCCAAAGACACAGCAGAACTGCCAACCTCATCAGTGAGCTAACAATCTACCACTGAGCATTGCACCGGGGGGAAATTGCTAATGGGTAAATCATATATAAGGATTACTATCAAAGAGAAATATATGACACAAAACAAGTTCGATATAAATTATTTTTGACGTATAACTAACAAGTGAAACAGCCACACAACAGTGACTCTCACCACTTCCTCCGCCTCCCCGTGCCTCTCATCGAAAACTCTGACCAGCTTCTTCCTCTCCTCTACAAAGGCAAACGAAAGTTAATTGGACGTGTTGGCATTCAAGAAAATTAAGCTGTACTGTGCTTGATTCTGTAATAACTATAGTAATTGTTTACCTCCGTTGCATTTGAGGGCTCTCTCTGGAAGCAGCTTTAACTCGTCATACAGCGATCTGTACATTTCGTGCAGCTTCTCAAACTCTTCCGACGACATTTTGCGTGAATTTGTGCCTGAACGTATTGTTTATATAACTAAATAGTCGAGTTAAATCAATTAAAACAGAGAGTGAAGTTTTGCTTTGGTTTTAATCAGATCCCTGGACTTCCTTATGATGGACCTCGTGATGAGGTGTCTACAAGATGCCTGAATAAAAAGAAAATAAATATAGATTTTACAAAGTGATTTTTATGACGCTTATATTGTTTTAAAATGTACATTGAAAAATAAAGCCGTCATGCCAATAAATTTGACCTATGTTAAAACATTGACGACATTTAGTTGCTTTTTGTTTTGGCGCTAATTGGACTACTTTAAGTTTTCTGTAAATGTAGTTTTTGCAGAATTGTTTTAACAACCCCACATTAGATCATTTCTGTCCGATTTTTCATTTTCATTTTAGTATCTAGGCTAATCTACTTGATATAAACCTATTATGAAAGAATATTATGCAGCATATTTACCTGCTTTGAATTTTGTTTTACACTTTAGCCAAAGACATAACTACTCAGATGTTACTAACTAGAAAATAAAAAAGATTATTCGTGTCCAAAAATATAAAAATGTAATTTGTTGTTTATTATACGTTTATAATCTAGTCACGGCCTAGATAGAAAAACTACTAATCCCATGATGCAGTGCGGGTTATCTTTCACACACTGCTTTATGCTTTGACATCAGCTGTTCTGCCTCCAGAGCAGAACAGAGGCAGCCGAGACGGACCTCCTCATTCTTTTCATTATGCTGCTTTTGTGTGTTTTGGCGAGCCTCTGCATCGTCGTGTTTTTAGCCATCACCTTTTCAGCGCAAATAAGGTAAGTGCCATTCTCCTGTTTTACATAATTAATATGAAAAAGCGGTGTCAAGCGCGTCACGGATGGGTTGGCTGCTGCCAGGGCATCATAGTGCAAAGATTATGACATTATCATAGGCGTGTGAGGACCTTGATTTGCTATTGTGGGCAACCAATGGGTATTGTTTCCTATTTCTGGTGATTTTCACTGTCCAAAGCGAGGCTGAACAAATGGCCTATGGAAAATCAATGAAACATAAGAGTGATGGAGAGGTGGTGCTGGGATCTTTTTTTTCTTGCAAAGATGGGATGATGAAGCGGCTCGGCTTTCTTCCGACTAACCTGAACGCACCAATCGGAAAGCAGCGCGTGGGCGGAGCTATATTTACATGCATTATTCCAGCAAAGTCATTGGGCAAAAGCAAAACTCTGCTCACTGCTGTGGCTCGTATGATTTACTCACTGCGAAGGTTCATTATCCAAGTTATACACACACAATGTAATAATTAAACCAGGCTGTCCATATGTTCGTGTTTGTCAAACGGGGGCAAGCTTCAGACGAGAGTACCGGTCATAATTGTGAAGTCAAGAACAGTAGTAGTAGTAGTAGTAGTAGTAGTAGTAGCAGTAGTAGTAGTAGTAGTAGTAGTAGTAGTAGTAGTAATCTTCATAACATACGTTACATATATGCAGTATAACGTGCGGATACTGTCTTAGTGCCCTTTAGCAACACACTTAATTTGCATTTACCCACTGAATATGTTGGTGGCTGTTGCATTTGTATTGGACTTAACAAGCCGGAGTTGACTTCTCAAAGCGCTACACTGTAGTCATTCACTCCACACTCGGTAGTCTTAAGCCACTGGCGTAGCCACAGCAGCCCAGGAGCAAGGCTGGCAAACTGCACCATCAGCATCTCACACACCACATTCACACCGGGCAGGGCGGGTGAAAGGTCATGTTAATTAGTATCACAGTTAGCGGTCATACTGTATGTGTAACAGGAATTGTTTTTGTAGGTTGATTGTTTTTTGCTATGAGCAGCACCAGCGTAAAAGGGACAATTTTGTTTATTTCAGGCCCTATAAAGTGCATTTTCATGAAGAGGTTTTCATGAGTAAATTAAATGAAACTGAGCTTTACCATCGCTGTACTTTTCTTAATAGTGAGTGTATATGCCATGGGTGCACCTCTATATTTCCTCTATATATACTCTATTTATTGTTTGTTTTTTTAATAGAAAATATGCTGCTGGGGGAATGTGTTCGTTGCCAGTTCGACTCGATGGAAAAACCGTCCTCATCACAGGTGCCAACACGGGTATTGGGAAGGAGACGGCGCTCGACCTGGCAACAAGAGGTGAGACTTCCCGACTTGCGCTCCATGCTCAAAATGCTAACTAATGTGTGTTGATCGACATTACAAGCATGGTCTGTTTTACACTGCAGTTAACCAGGCTGTGGTTAGGCTAAAATATTTTTTCTGGTTAGGCCCGAGCGCCATCAGGGCTGGCGAAGGGGCTCTTGTAATCGTATAGGCGCAAGGCGCTCGCCTCCTCTCAAACATGCACTAACACACTCCACTCATCGTGCACGTCCCGTGCACGTGCACATGTATCAGAAAACGAACATTGTAATTGGACGGTGCGCGGAGCGAAGCGGAGCACACTCCACCAAAGTGCGAACAAAACGCACAAAACGAGCGCGAAGCGCTCCCCTCCTCTCAAACACTCACTAACCCACTCCTCTTGTCGTGCACGTCCCGTGCACATACATATATAATGCAAAAATCAACATTGTAATTGTACAGAGCCCATAAAAGTCAATGGGCGACTGAGAGCCCTGGGTCACTGACGGGCACGAAGTTTATGGTACCAGCGTAAGCGGGAACATTGTTTCCTATGGGAATTTCTTTCTTTCTTTCTTTCTTTCTTTCTTTCTTTCTTTCTTTCTTTCTTTCTTTCTTTCTTTCTCTCTCACCGTCGCAATTTTCACCCAGTGAACATTGATGAAAAGTCACAGATTTGGCCCAAAATTCAAACCTGATCCGACGCTTCTTTTTTTAACATTGCGAGATAGGACTTGGCCAAAAATGAAGTTTGTCGTAGAATCATAAAAATCGGTACAGACGTGCATCATGACAAGTTGAGCAAAAAATATTATTACGGCAACGCCGTCCGCCATATTGGGTGTCGGCCATTCTGGATGACAGCCCGCGAAGCGGGAATCCGTCTTTATTTTTCACTTCGTACAAAATCTATCTCCTCCTAGAGCGTTTATCGGAACGAGCTAATTTTGGGTGGAAAATAATCTTAAGAAGTAGAACTTTAAAAGTTATCCAAATTACTTTTCTAAGTATTACGGTTTTTATGCGGCGAAGCCGCAAACTGTACGAAGTATCTTGAGATTTTTCGCAAACAAAAAATGGCTCCCATTCGCACATATGAAGCCCGATTTCGCTCATTTTGTTATCAGTTGTCTCAGTCCTAAACACTTTCATTTGGCAAAATTCAAATTGGGCGCGATAGCGCCCCCTATAGGAATTATATGGAGAGTACAAATTTTTTCTTTTTACGAAAATTAAAATAATTTGGCACAAAATTCTATTTGGTCGTTCCGATCAGAAAAGTCAATTACACCCATGCCATATTTTTCACGGTGTTGCCGTAGCGATGACCAGAACATCCAATTTTATTCTGATGGAAAAATGTTAAACTCCATAATTCAGCGAGAAGTGAGGAACCAAAGGTTCCAAAGTACTTGGATAACCTTCGTGGATGATCTGCGGCGCAGCCGCAGCCCTAAGTAAAATGTAAAAATATGCTTCAGTTTGCAGATATAGTGTGATACAAATTCATACTAATTTTTCTCTGTATAATGTCAAAATTTAGCGTGGAGTGCGCGTTAGTGCATTCCAAAATCTTAAAACTAAGACCCTTGGGAAAAAAGTTAAAAACAAACATAAAGGCAGTAGCAATACCATAATTTTAGATTGAAGGAGACAAAAGCGCGCCCTTGCTTTAGGCAGGGCGGTCGGCGAGGGCCGATAATCGCCGCTTTGCGGCTATATTTATCTTTGGTTTTTTCAGGTGCCCGGGTGATCATGGCCTGCAGAGATGTCGAAAAAGGAGAAGAGGCAGCTGCTAGTATAAGAGCGTCGTGTTCCAAAGCTGACGTGGAAGTTCGAGAGCTTGATTTGGCCGATACTTGTTCAATACGAGCTTTTGCACAGAAATTTCTCAGAGGTAAAAACCAGACACATAAAGATAATAGGGCAGAGGTATTGATTGATTTGAATGTTTTTGTTTGCAGACGTCAATCAACTTCACATACTCATAAACAATGCCGGAGTGATGATGTGCCCCTACACCAAAACTGTGGATGGATTTGAGATGCACATCGGAGTCAATCACTTGGGTAAGACTTTCATGAAAGGGGAATGTTTGAAGCCCACAACATGAAGCCCACAAATTCAAAGGATGATGGCTCACTCACAGCTCCAGTCAATGCATACTATTGTTGAGTCCTCGGGTAAATGGCGTTCCCAAACCTTTCAAGCCACAAACTCTGTGTACGGTAATTGCCTTCTTAAATAAGATAAAGCAGAAAACCGTTTCTCAATTCTCATTTAAATGGTTAGTTATTTGAAGGTAATGCACACATAATATGCAAGTCTTTGTAAAAATAAATATATCAAATACTATGCCAATAATTTTTCCTTTTTAAAATGAGAAAGGGAGAAGCGCTTCCTGGACCTCCTCAGAGTGCGATTGTTCATTTGTCCCCCTAATGAAGGCCTTTTAGGCTGAAACGCGTTAGGGCTATATTTGTCCATTTAGACATGCCATAACAATAAAGGCATTAACTTCACCAGAGAGTGCCTTGGTTTCTTTCTTTTTTTTCAATTTAGTTTGAAATCATCATGGTAGCTAGAGGCTCCACTTTGGAACCTCGGGTTAGCTTGTGGCTACAATCCAATGTGTTTAAATGGGCCTCATTCATGTTCTTTAACATGGATTATTTTAATGGCTGACGTGGCGTTTGCAGCTCATGATAGTTACACGGATGAACTTCACAATGTGAGATTAAGAAACATGAAAACATTATTTTGTTTCAGTGAAAGCTAAAACTAAACATCAGTTCAAACACTGAACAAATACATTATAAAATATACAGTACTGCATAATGCTCTAAAGGTGGGCTAGTATTTAGTGTCCAAAGAGTGCCACATCTAACAAACTTCAGTCAGAAATAAATGTGCTGCTGTGATGATACAATTTCCCTCATGGATCAAACTAAATTTGTCTTAGTCGAAGTGGACGAAAATGAATGTAAAGCGCAGTAAAATGTTCCTCAATATTGTTAAAATAAAATGTCTCCTTTGTGTAAACCTCATATGTGAATAACAAACTTTGATCCCTAGGGCACTTCCTGTTGACGTACTTGCTGATTGGTCTGCTGAAGCGCAGTGCTCCGTCTCGCATTGTGGTCGTCTCGTCGCTGGCTCACAACTTTGGCTGGATCCGCTTTCATGACCTTCATAGCCAGGGCAGCTACAACAGCGGATTAGCTTACTGCCAAAGCAAACTGGCCAATGTGCTCTTTACCAGGGAGTTGGCGCGCAGACTGCAAGGTACAAATACCCTCAAATCAAGCACAGGACGTGGGAGAGCGGACAGGTGACTCGGTCTGGATAAACGGAGTAGTGGGAGATTGAAAGACAGATACTAAGTTCAATTTGACCAGACATCATGTTCACAGATAATGGGCCAAAAGTAGATATTTGTGGGAGTTTACAAACTTGAAAACATGTTTGTTAGAACTTAGAAGCAAAACAAAGCAACACAGAAATCTGCAGACATGAACTCACTCATTGAACCCTTTTAGAATACTGTCAGTGCATTCAGTGCAGTCATTGGCTGAAAGATGGATCAAATGCAGAGGTTGATTGTCCCTATTTAGATAATAAATATGCAAAAGAAAAAAAATGTATATATAAAATGAAATAAAAATAAAACTTTAAAGATTCACATGTAAAAATAGTTTCAAATCTATACCCACTAGTTGCCAGGTGTAAGAGATAAAGTCATTCAAAGTCGCTATATAAATAAAGATCTACTTCTTCTTCATTTGCATTACCTGTTTGTATTACATGTACATTATGGTGTCAATCTGATTCATAGCTAATCATTTTCAAATAATTTGATTTATTTAACAGGTTCTGGTGTGACGGCGAATTCGGTGCACCCCGGGACCGTGAACTCGGATCTGGCGCGGCACTCGACTGTGATGATGATCCTGTTCACTGTGTTTCGATGTTTCTGAAGACGCCTCAAGAAGGAGCTCAGACCAGCATTTACTGCGCTGCGGCTGAGGAGCTGCAGTCCATCTCTGGGAAACACTTCAGGTACAGCTAACGACATTGACCCGCACAAATAATAGCCCTCTTGGTGAATATATTTTGATCTATAGCTCAAACATACAAAACACTCTTTTTATCTTTTTGGAAGTGGTTTGCATTGTCTAACCCAGAGCAGTGTGAGATGATTCATTCATAATTTAAGTGGTGCTTCTGGCGCAGTTTAGTTTCCGCCATCTGATCTGACAAATTACACTGTGACCGTCAGAAGACATGAGAAAAACAGAGCTGCATATTTGGCCTCAAGGAGCTTTAAAAAGGAAACTAGACTGAAATAAGAAAAAACAAAATCCTACTTGTCAAGAGTTTGCTATGATTAAATTGGCTGCCTCCATTGTCTCTCTACATTGGCATATGTTTTTGTGAGGGCGAATGTGGAACAGCGAATGCAAATTAGCCTATGACTACAAGCTCCAGCTATCCTTACCAAATAAACAGAGACTGTAACAGTAACTTATCCTCCAAGAAGCTTTATTTGTCATACAACAGCTTTACAACTCTGTAACAGTGGACTCAGAGGTATGGTAAGAACCAGTTGAGAACCACTGCTCTGTAGCGTTTATGTTTATCCAATATAATTATAATTAAATGTAGAGACCATTTATTTCATGTTGTTATATTTTTTCAAATGCCGATCAAATTTACATAACATAAAAAATACCCTGCTAAGTATTTACATTATTTATTAAGTTGCTTTTCTTCTTTTTCACTGTGAAATCCTGAACAGGCAGAAGCAAGTCAAATTTAAGGCCCAAATACAAATTAAACGCAGAAAAAAAAAAGAGCCACATAAATATCACATCACATGAATTATCGCACTTTGAGGGACTATTTTCTAGTCACTCCGCCGCTGCGTAGTTTACAACCACAAAGCTGATGCTGCTCAAATATAAGTTATTTTAAATGCAAAATGGTTAAAATTATTCTATTGACACAGACATTTATATCGGTAGTCTGGCGTTATAAGTGATTTGGCTCAGGTGCACTGTGGAGTGGGTCAGACTGTTTTTAGTGCAGGCTAACTGTTACCGTAGAAATGCTTTAGCCTTGCACTAGCCTAGCGCCACGAAACTCTTCAAATATAAGGACTGCATGAATGAAAAAAAAAAAGTATCTCTAGAAATCAACAACACTCTGGATAACTAGGAAATGAGGCCCTATGTCGAATATCCTGAAATATCCCTTTAAGTAAATTTTTAGTGTAAAACAGCATTTTATTCATTTATTTGAGCAGTAAGTCTGCTCAAAGGGAGTGGGCCGAAGCGAAAAGCTTATAAGCGCCCACCCCATATAAATTGTGAAATCCTTTTTAATATCCAAAATACATACATATTAACTTCAAGAGCAACTAAACACCAAATCAAGTTTTTTTTTACTGATAAACTGTCTCAATGGGTGTCTCATAGTGTTGTCCACTGGTCCCTGACATTATTCTGACATTATAGTGCAAACATGTGTTAAATTTAACTTTGGCCTGAAAACGAATGGGTTGCGCCCCCTTCAGGGTAAACTCTGCTACTAAAGTAGAATTTCCTGATTGACTGGAGACGTGTCCACGGCCTCCACAGAACGTCATAAGCCGCACCAGCTCCACACATCGTCATCAGGTGCTGCCCATTGTCCTGCTCCTGTACCTGTGGTATATAACCAAGTCCCTCACACGTAATCTGTCTGCTGTGATTGTGCCAAGGCCCACACACTCACCCCCCGCATTTAAGGCCTTCATTATGGCAAAAATTAATTTAATGATTTAATTCTTTTTAATGCGCCGCGGAAACCCTGCTGAATACTGCTCCTTTTAAATGCCCCAAACTGTCCTCACTGTGCTTTGTAATATACTAAAAATAATCTTCAAAAGCATGCAAGATTCTCCACTGTTGTAGATAACGGCACCATGTTTTTACCACATCATTACTTTTTAAATCTGAATTCGTTCTGTTCCAGTGACTGCGCCCCTGCCTTCGTGGCTCCCCAGGGCAGGAGCGAGGAGACGGCCCGGAGACTGTGGGAAGCCAGCTGTGAGCTTCTGGGCATCGAATGGATCTAATCTTTCTTTTTTATGTACTCTATCAAATCTCAAAAGGAGGGCTTAACCTTCACAAATACCATCAAAATATCTCAATTGTTTTAGTCCTCATCTGACTTTGAATACAATCTTTATATCCAGGTAACAAGCTGTACCATAATGTGAATTTGCTTATTTTGTGTGATATTGCTGTTAAGTATTTAGACATACAGTGCAGTGCAAAAGTTTTAGCTGTTTAAAGATTTTCTTTATGTTATTAATTACCGATTAACTTTTTTTGCAGATCAGTCGTGAGGATTTTAGAGTGTTTTAAAAGAGACATAACAAGCAAAATCATCTTTTATGAGGCTTTAATTATGTTTCAATGTTGTTTCCTCATCAGAAATATACCCGGAGTAGTATTTGACACAGTTTTGAGTAGCTGTGTTCACTTTAGTCATGTCCTCTTCTGCTTCTAAAGCATTCAATCAGAGTTTCCTGGATTTAAATTAAAGCATAAAACTGTCACTGTTCTTTTTAAGTCCATCACGATCATAATCATCACCGGAGCTGCTCTGAGCAGTTCTTGCGCTCTAAGTGTGTTCTTCCCGGTGCCAATTATTTGCTAACATTCTGCTAGTAGAAAGTGAAAGCTTATTTTCACTGTTCTGCCAGCAAGTCATTCCCACTGCTCCTCTTCAAGGGACGCTCTTTAAAGATATGGAATGAAGACTTAGTTTATGAAGTTATTTTATCTATTTATTTATTTAAACCAAAGTTCTGCCTCAATATAAAGAGCATTTACAAGAACAAGAACTCTGAGTCAAGGTCAAGGCACTATATCTGTAACATTGCGTGCAAGGGCCAGTGCCTTGGTTGAGGTATGCATTTACACAGCGCGTTTAGTTATTTTATTTTGTACATAGTTTATTAATTTTGTTTTACTTTTTAAACTGAAGACTTTTGCACAGTACTGTCGATACTTGGGGGTTTCTTGCACAACAACAGGCAAAAAGCCAACCTCATTTGACGGTATTACTCTGTAAAGAACAATAATTTTAAACTATATATTTTTGTGAAACAATGTGAATACAGTGTAGGCAAAAAGCTACTTCTCGTGTACTGCTGTTGGATACTGTGAAGGGTCAAACCAGGGTAAACAACCAGCATATTTCAACGCCGTATTGCTTTTGTCTTTCATTACAAGCTTGAGCTAAATACCCGAACATTTTACTAAGATTACACTTTATAAGATGCCATATTGTAGAAGTTAGTTTAAGCTTCAATTATTGCTTAAAATTGTGCCAGTAAGCAGGAGTGTCCAGAACATCTTAGTTTTTCTAGTAGGTTTCCTTATCATTTTCTAATGGGTTCAGTTCATAAAGTTGTAATTTTGGACTGTAAATTTTGGACATCAAAGATAAAGATAATCCTGTAAGTGCAAAACCCTAAACATGTTATATGTTGTGGTTTGGATGACTGTGGGAGTTGGGGAGAGAGAGACAACCATTATAAGTGGAAATATGTTCAATGTTTTGTTATTTGATCCTTCGTGACAAAAGTCTGGGCACTCCTGTTATTGCGTTTAGGCCGTAGGTAAATTGGAGTTGCTCATAGTTTGGAGAAGCAGGCGGAAGCTCTAAAGTGAAACTAAACACTATGCTACCTAAGTATTTTTTGAATCAGAAAATTAAGTACAGGGCTGTATTGCTGCTTCTCCTCACTCTGCAACATTTACCTGGTTAAGTTAATACTATATTAGTACCAATTATTTACGCTACTCCTCACATAAGAATTTGTATTTAAGAAATGTAAGTTACCAAGAATAATACCTGACGAGATGTGCCATTGCTGTGTTAATCCCATTACCAAAATTTAGCACATTCCCAGAGCAGGAATATTTTCAGTGTCCACACGTTCAGTACAAAATTTGCCACGTTTATATTCAGTGTTTTATACAGAAACTGACTCATGCCTTTACTACGTTTCCATCATGTTCAGAGTTGAATGTTTACATTGATGTAAATAAAATTAATTATTATTACACAGCAATACTTTTTTGTATTTATTAAATGTGCTTGAGATTGCCTGTTTAAGAGTTGATCTACTTTTTACTGAATTAAATATATACTAAAGTGTTGCTAGAGCTGCGCCATATATTGCAAAATATTTTTTATTGCAATATTAGGTGACCATTTCAATATCACAAGTCACAATAAATAAATTGGCAAAACTACTTATGTCTTCCATATGATTTTGCAAACACAGCGAAAATAAAAACATCCAGTAACTTAAAAACATGTACGAGTTTCAGTTTTAGCCAAGAGTTTACTAATTTTGCTCATGTTTTGATCCTGATTTAATCGTTTCAAAGAGCATATAACAGATTTTTTTTCCAATAGCGAAATTTGTTGCTTGTTGCTTTAGTATATTAGAAACTCTGTCATTCGGACCATTTTTCAAAGTGAAGACATATTGGGGGTTTGGGTTTAGGGTTAGGGCCTGGGTAATACCAGTGGTGGAAAGTAACAAAATAAAAGGTACAAGTAAAAAGTACAAATTATAGGTACTTTTACTTTACTTAAGTACATTTTCTGATTAATACTTTTTCATTTTACTTCACTACATTTTCAAGGTGACCTCTCTACGGTGAACTGGTTCAGTCCCAGTTTAGACTTGGGTTAGTGGTTTACTCCGTTAGACCTCGTTTAGATCTGGTTTAGACCTAATTTAGTCCGAGTTTAGACCTGGTTTAGTTCCTGTTTTTGACCCGAGTTAGTGGTTTACTTGTTTAGACCTGGTTCGATTCAAATTATTAAAAAAATCCTGCACATTAAACTCTTAAATATTTATATATTTTACTTCATCTCAGATACTTCTACTTTTACTTAAGTACATTTTGGTCCTTTATCTGCACTTTTACTTAAGAATATTGAGTACTTTTTTCCAACCACTGGGTAATACATTATGTCCTCACTGAGATAGAGCCGCAAGGATGTGTGTGTGTATGTTTCATCATATTAAATTTGATGAGAAAAAAATACAACACATCGACTAAATGTTTACATTAAAAAGAAACACAAAATATCACACTAGTAGTTATTGCAATATTCAAAATTGTTACCAAATACGGCATGTTTTTTCCTCATATGTACAACCGTAGTTGCCGCTATACTACCAATACTCTCAATTACTGCTACAAAAATACGAGGCAAAAAGCACTCCAGTCTATATATAAAAGTGGTCTTGTACAATCACTTGGATCAGGCAAAACTTCGTATGAATTAGATTTTTTAATTATTTAATTACATCATAAATTACAAGAAAGAAGGTTATTACATTTCAAAAACAGTAACTGCCTTTTTATGCAGTACATAAACTTTATTTTTGTACAGTTTTCTTTAAATTCTCCAGTATTGTAATAAAGTATAAAGTGCGGCAGTGATGAGACAACAGTCGAAAAGAGCAGAGTGCAATAATATCAAACGTGCCTCTCAAAAACTGGCTTTTTCTGTCTCATGATCACGTCTCATTAAGGATCTCAATAAATGTTTACAAATGAGGGAGGAATAGGAAAAAAGGATAAACCAAAAAAGACAGGATGTATGAATAAGTGGCTCAATTTGTATGTAACCATATTTTATCAGCATCCCTATTATAATTATTACAGGACAGGACAATTTAATTGTACTTAATGTACTTGTACTTACTACTGTTCTTACTGTACTTACTACACTTGTACTTACTGTACTTCTGTACTTGTACTTAGTGTACAGCATATTTGGCACTTTTAAAATCCGGATCACCAATCGATGTAATTAAAACAACCTTTCAATTTCTTTATGACTCACTTTTGGAACAAGCCCAACCAGTCGACAGTCACTAAATGAACACAAAGATACATCTAGATTCATTATTACTAGACAGATTAGCTGTGAAAAGAAAAAAAAAAAAAAGAAAGCAATTCCAGTAACTTAAGGTAATGTTTCAACAAGAAACTTTGGGCAATTTCCCTTTTTTTTTTAAACAATTACTACATTATTACATGACATATTGTTTACCCAAATAAATCTTTTAAAAATCTAAAAACATGAGCTGAATTGTGAGAATGTCCCTTCTGTAACCGGTTGTAGCGCAAGGTAATTTGAAAATAACTAAATGCCCTTAAATACTTTATACAGCGCTGTTGGCAAAAGCAAAAATACTGACATAACAGAGTGATAAAATGTGCGACGCTAAAACAGTAAAACAATCTGTTTGGAAACATAAGGCAAAGGAAAGGCCTGTGAGGATCTCAAAGAGGGATCAGAAGGTTCACAAATCCATACAATTAATTCAAACAGTGCAGACAAAGACATAAAAGAATTACGTTTCTGTTGTGTTTCTGCTCGTTTCCCTTTTGGCTGAGGTAGCACACACGCGTACACTGAACAAAAACACAGCGTTTTTTTCTGTAACATTGATCCTTCCTTTAAAGTTTAATAAAGCACTGTGGTGATTCGTGAAGTTTACAGAGACAAACACAGATTGTATACATGTATGGGCTTTATAATCTCTATGCTACCTTTTTTTTTTACTTGAGTGTCCATCCTAACCCATCAACAACTCGCTGACTCGTATGAACTTGATACTTTTTTGATTATGAAAGGATTTAAGATGCCAATGCTGTGGTTTTCTGTCTATAATTATATTACACATTTTAAATCTAAAAGATATCAACCTGCATGAAAACTAAAGCCAAAATAAAGGAACAAGGAATCACTTTGTAACGATACAAAGCTAGAATGAGATATAAAAACAAAGGATGAAAAAACACACTGTAGCTAATTACATTAATGTATTAGCATGGTGTTCAACACACAAATTAAATTCAGTTTAATGACATGACATCACAATACATTTTTATTCGGTGTGTGAGATCTAAATGTTACTTGCTGCATCCAACAAATTAAAAATAAGAACTTTATCGTTTTATTTTATCAAATTCAAGTTGCGTATTTGATACAATTTCACTTTTGTTACCTCACATTCAGTCTCTTTGGCCTTCACCTGGCGTTGGGTCGGCCTTGGCGCTGCTGTGATGGAGACTTGAGGTGCTCAGAGAGCCACTGCTGACAGATGTTTTTCATCACAGAGTCATTGGCCTCGTCTGCAGCCTGTAAAACGTCCTTTACCAGGGGGCCCGCGCGGCCCAAGTCCAGCTTCACCGCTAACAGGTAAGCAGGCCGCAACTTACTGCACGACAGGTAGGCCTTGATCTGAACACAAAGAGCAGCACAAACTGTCAATTAGCAATATATTAAATTCACAGGATGTTTGAAAACGATTGGTTTAATAAGGTTATGTTGTTGTTTGCAAAGAAAGCAATGAATGTTTTAACCATCCATTCAAATTCAACAAAACAAAGCTATACCTTGCTTTCTGTGCTCTTGATTTCCAGAATCAGACTCTCCAGCTCCTTTGCCTGGTGTTGACAAAACAGGAAAAATATTAAATCAATCTAATCCTGTGCTTATACTGTATATGTGAAGTGTTTTTCGCTCACATCTGCCGGGGCTTTGTCAGCGCTCGACACGCAGCTGAGGATCAGGGAGTCGCAGTCGTTCTTTGTGGCAGTGCCAGATTCACCAACGCATTTCAGGAGCTGCTTGACCGCAGCATATTTCCTCTGGCGGATGAGGAGCTGACCGGCCCGAGTGTACACGGACTGGGCCTCCAACTGGAAGTCCTGAAAGAAAGTGAGCGAAATGAATTAAAGACAGTCAGAGTTAGTCATGTAGGTGCAAAAAGGCTATGACTAATAATAAAAAAAAAAAATAAATATATATATATATATATATATATGATTACACACAGTTGGAGAAATAGGTCAAGACTATATGACAACTTAAGATTAAAGTGTACTTAGCCTAAGTATTACTTAGCGGATTATACACTGCATTTTTTTATAATACAATGTAATATTATCTACAAACCTGTACAACTCGGTATGCAATGCCAAATCCCTCCTCTATATTTTTTCCACCGAGCATCACCTAGAAATAAACATACACTGGTTTTCAACACATTTATTAAAAGAATCTACAAACGATGTAGCTTCTCAGCCATCCAGGGGTTACTTGCATCTTCAAACATTGAAAACAAAACAACAGGACTTACATTTAAAAGGAGATGCCGAGGTTTCACTTCCCATCTAGGGCGCATTTTCACGGGTGATTTTTGTGACAGCGACGACCACTAGATATAGCTGTGGGTTGTGACATCCCAGTGAGGTCACCAAGCCAGGAGGAGGCCTTATATGAAAGATAAATGTGCACTGGACTCAATAAGCATGGGGGACTACTTTCCAGCCATGACTCCCCGGGATAGATCCGTGCGTTTGAAGTTCACTGGGATGTCACCACACACAGCTATATCAGGGAGGCGTGGTGGTCACAAACATCCGCCATAGATGGGGAATGAAATGTCAGCGTCTCTTTTAAATGGTTTAAAGTGGATGCAAAACAAGTCTCTGTCTCCCTCGAGTCTCGCTCTCTAAAACAAAACAAAAAACAGGTTAGAAATCTAGGAGTAATCATGCACTCAGACCTGAACTTAAACAAAAACATTTGCAGCTTTTTACCATCTGAAAAACATGGCCAAGATCAAAGCAATAGTGTCTAAACTACTGACGACTAATCCAGCAGGTTACACTACAGTAACGGCCTGCTCACTGGCCTCTCTCACAAGCTGCAGTACATCCAGAATGCTGCAGCTCGAGTCCTGACCAGAACCAGGTCTCTGCACTGGCTTCCTGTCGCTCAGAGAATAGACTTTAAAATAGCTCTGCTAATTTCACGGTCTGGCACCAACCAAAAGCCATATGAACCAACTTTGAGAGACCGCGTTTCAGTTCTACGTGGGAGGGGTAATCTCTTCACTTCGAATGTAATTTACACATTTTCATATTGATGTTTTATGGATTGATTTTATCTTGCTTTTGCTATTTTATAACCGTAAACCACTTTAAAATTGCCTTGAGTATGAATTGTGCTCTACAAATAAACGTGCTTGGCCTAAATGTAAGCCCAGTTATTTTGTGTTAATGTCCTAAGAATTAACTGGTCGTTACAGGTCTAAAAACTCTCCACACATTAGAACAGAAATTGTATAAAAAACATTGCCTAGTCTAGATACTTTTTAAAACTATTTATACTACTGTATACTACATATTCAATTCAGAATGCTTTTCACCTTGCAAGCAACTTCAATCTTCATTGCGCTCCCACTGAACAGTGTAGGAGGCGAGTGTGATCCCGACATGGCAGATACTGTGCTGGTCTGTTGCATCTTTGTTTCACAGCGACGAAGGAAGCGGGTCACCTCCAACTGCAGCTCAATTGTGTTCATGTGTCTAAATAAAATGACATTATTAAGAATAATTGGTTAACCATGTTGCAGCTGTGTAATATTTTGTGTGGGAAGAGAATATCAACCTCGATACATCACTGGCCGACATGGTTTTCCTGAATGAATTGACCTGGGACCTTCTCCTGCCCGCGCCCCTGCCCTGCTGCTCCTGGAGGTAGGTCTTTAGGTGATCTTTGGCTTTGACTAACCAGCTCTGCAGACACAAAGGGACAAATATGTACTTTTATTTTGAATTTAAAAGACATTCTTTGTAATATAACATTTAGCATGTCCATTCGCATTAGAGGTCGACCGATATATCCGGAACCTAAAGTGATAGAGTGTTCCTGTTTTTTGCATTGGATAGACCTCAGTCAGGGCCTTAAAATGACTTCCTAGGCCTCTGAGGAGCTGAGAAACATTGCAGTGAACATGGGTGCAAGTTTTACACCTCTGAGCTCTGGTTGTATTTTATATACTGTATTTTATGTTTGTTTTGGAATCTGCTGATTATTGTCTTTCAAACAAGCTTCCACTTAAGTATCTACTAAACATTAATGCCCAGAATAAATCAGTCCTATGCCTCTAATAAAGCGCTGACACATTTACAGCTTAGAAGCAGCATACTACACAGGATCATAGACCAGATCTGCCAAAAATATTGGCAGTGATCGGCCAAATTCACATGTTGGAAGCTACCAGAGAGCAGCAGTTTTACGGTATGAACAAATGACGTGAAATAGAACCTGAAAATTAGGTTATATTACATTAATTATTATAGTGCATGAATAGAATTAGCTTGCATTGCACACTGATAATGTACGGGCATTGCAAATTGGATGGAAGAAGAAAGACATGATGACATCAAAGACAGGCACAAACTTGCGATGCTCTGCCAATCTGTCAATCGATGTTGTTTTGAAGTTCCATCACAGTGACTCCAAGCAACTTAATCCTTGGGCTGAAATACAATAACGCACCTGTTGTTCTCCGAGATGATGGTATGAACTGGCTCCGTGCGTGAAGAAACGAATGCACGTCATGGCAGCTCGCACGTGATCCTGAACAAAGAAAGTGCAAACATATTTCAAAACCGTGCCCCTCCCAGGTTCATTTCATTTTTTCATTTATTTCAGGCAATGGCACAAAAAGTACAAGATAGACAAATATAGTTAAGTCATTTGTGCAAAAAAAAAGAATATACAGTATGTAAACATGACGATCCATTTCTACCTGAAAGGGAGTGGGAAGAAGGTAATTTATTTAATCCCACCCCCAGTTCCCCATTCAGAGATGAATACATTCAGCTTCACTGTTACTTTGTTCAAGGATTTATACAAATGTTATATCACCACAGGTAACAATAATTATTACATTGTAACAAAATGTATACCAACAATGTAAGGAGAATGAACAATACCAACAATGGTAATGGACAATATACCAATAACAGTAAAAGACAAATTATACCAACACTGGTAAGGAAACATCGTTGTTAACACTATGAGACAACAGCAATTTAAATAAAGACTCTCATCTCTATATTTTGACCAGACCCAATGTTAATATAACAGTTTGAATCGATGGACAGTTTGGCATTGCTTGTGTTGTAAGTCCAGTTTGTTCCAGAGTTTCACTCCGCATACAGACACACAAAACAGTTGGAAACAAAAGATTTGAAACTTTGACTCTGATATGGGCGACTTAATCTCACCGTCATGAACTGCTGCAGCTGGTAGAGAGTGTGAAAGTGTCCCCTTCGTTGCATGAGTTGACAGGATGCGATTAAGTAGCGGCTACATGTCTCCAAACTGGGGCCAGCTTCTCCAAAACTTCCTGGAGAGATCCGAGACGCCCCTGTTCCAGACTGGGCTGCAGCACCCCTTCCAAAAACACCTCATCTGGGCATTCCTGAGACAAGCACACAAACGCAAGGCCACTGTGAATTACCGTTATGCAACAATAGCAACATTCTCTTTCATCATGTAACTTATTCTCACCTTATTGAGCAGGTATTTCAGGGCCTCCAGGAGACAGTCGTGGCGCATGTAGAAACTGATGAGAGCCAGGTGCGTCCCGTACGTGTTCAGGTAGAAAAGACTCTCCTGGTGGAAACTGCTGTTACGCATCTGTCCGTCTGAGCGCTCGATGGGACCACTGTCGCTCAGCACCTCCTCCAGCTCATGCAACGACGCCAGAATATCCTCAGCAAAAGACTGTGGAGGAAGAAATACAAAGAAAATGCATAATAAATGTGAGAAAGAAAACCTGTTAAAGTGGTGGAAGAGAAAAAATAGAATACTGACTACAGGATTTGTCAACTGTGTGCAGGCTTTAGTTGATGGGTGAGTGGTGCACATGGAGAAACACACCAAGATACAGAAGAACATGCAAACCAGATCTTTCTGTGAGGTGATCTGATTAAACACATTTTTCATTGTGAGAAATCTCCCATAAATCACTGGGTTATGAGCGGAATCGTTTTTGCTTTCATTTGACCCAAATCTTAAATGTCAAGTAAAACTGAATCGCACAACAGTAAGCTGACCTTCATGACCCGCATGATGCGTGTCTCCACCCAATATAAAGCACCACTACATGTACGGTACATTTAGTTATCTTACACAAGTCATGTTGAATTGACTTGGCAAAGAGTAATGACATTTTTGTCTTGGGTTTTCCCAGTTCCTTCAGGCTGTTCCCAAGACAAATGGGGAAACCAGAGGAGGCTGCGATTGTACATTAGATCTGCAGCAACCATTTTCAAGGCCTACTGAAGACATCACTTTTTGCCTTAGCTTTCGGCACCAGTATTTTCTTTCCATTATACATTTGTTATTGTTATTGTATATTGTTGGTAAGCTTCAGCTGTTTGAAATGTGCTTTATCAATACATTTGATTGATTTGAACATACCTTATGTATTGCAAAATGTATGCCTTCAAGGCAATTATTAGACAAAGCCACCAGTCATTAAGCTCCACAGCCAAGAGAGAGAATATTATTGTTGTGTACGTAACAGAGTTTTTTCTGGCTCATTCCTGGGCGACCACATCTCTTCCAGATCCACAATTATATGGTTGTTGTTTAACTCGATTGTGAGGTAATTATTGTGTTATAGAATATAATTGTACAGTGAGGCCACGGAGGAGGTCGTCTTCCCTGACCGGATTTTCACAGCTCGGTTTGTGATGGATGTCATTTGCCTAGTGTCCTGTCGGTCGGAGACATCAAAGATATTTACTTATTTGGACTCTTGATAACAGGGCACCTGCTTATTGGATGGACTGCCCTGGATTATCGGAAATTTGGAATGACAGCAGTTTGCAATCGGACCACGCTGCTGTCCATTGAAATTAACAAGCACTTTGGAGCACGGAGTGACCGAGTGATGGAATTACACCGGAAAGTAACTGTTATATACGACCTGGCAGCTCGCTGTGGAGACGGACAATAGTTGGACTATATTTGGGAGGAAAAGGGTTGAACTGTGAAGGGAACTACCTGCTCTGGAGAACTGAACTAATGCTGAGACAAGTAAAAGCTAATTGACTATAAATTTATGAACTATTGTGGAATAATTCTTCCTCCTGAGAGAGGAGGTTTGAAGCAGCTGGACCGCTTATCTCTCCTATGCCGTCAACACTTTTCTTCAAGGCCAAACCACGGAGCTAAACCTGATAAGGACTGAGCTCTCTGGGTCATAATTTGCATAACACTGACTTTCAGACTGTAAATAACCGCACACACATACCAACTCCCTAACCACGCCCCCGTCCTTCTGCGTCTGCCCCACCCCCCGGTCAATGGCCGGTCGTCCTTCCCCTCCCCAAGAAAAAATTCCGCAAGTGACCTCGTGTGCTGTGTATCTCCCATGTCTTGATGTTTCTATATATGTGCTTTGCCTTAACTTAACCTGATTGTAATTTCGCATATCTTCTTTTGTAAGGCGCATTGAGTTGCCTTGTGTATGAAATGCGCGCTATAAATAAATTGCCTTGCCTTGCCTTACAATAATGACTTGATTGACAGAGAGCTTACAGCACAAACAAGTTTGACAGAATTTCACCTCACAATCGAGTTTAAAAACACCCATGTTGCAGGTTGTTCATACTGCACTGTGTAATAGTTCGTTAGTGGCTTTTAGATTTACTCATACGGGTAGAGGATGCTAAACACCGCAAGATACCAATCATTTATCTTTGCCGTGCCACAATTCTGGCTTTTTGAAAATAATCTTAATAATTCTTTTTTTATATAAGTAATGATAAAAATAAGAGAAAACTATCAAATAAATAAATACATATCAGTAATCACAAACTTTTCTATTTTTGCGCTACGTTTTTCATACTTGTAAGTTGTCTTGTAACTCATCAGATTTTCAACCTGTGACATGTAAAAGCTTCGAATTATCAGTGCGGCCAATCAACAATTGTACTGTTGAAATCTGCAACAACATAACTGTAAATCATTGATGGGTACACCCACAGAGTAGTGTGGGTATGCCCATATATGAGTAAAAAGAAGATGCATATGCACGCATTTGCAAATTACCTTTATTTAAACAGGCACACGCACGCCTGGGTAACTCAGGTATTATAATGTAATGTGAAATTTTGGCTGCAGCTCGACACATGCACTTCAATAATGTACGTTTTAGATTTCTACTATGTTTGTATTCTCTTACAAATAATCCTGAAACGCATGAAAGTATCTTGAATTTGGAGTAGGCACTTATAAGCTTTCTTGCTTCCGCATACTCCTTTTGAGTCATTATTTTTTTGGTTTCATGTTACAATGTAAATAATGTAAATAATTGCTCAAATAAATCAAAAAATCAATCAGGCTTATGAAGTAGCTTCAAGATTAAAAGTTGTCTTACAGCAGCCACAGTGGGGCGAACACTGGTCTCAAGGTGCTGAACGATCTCCTGCAGCAGAAGCGGGCCTTGGTTGAGATGGTTTCGATCCACTGGGGGCTTCAGGCAGCGGGCAAACTTCTCCCTCGCCCCGGAGAGGTGTCCTGCTTTCAGACAGGCCATGCCCCACGCCTGCCACACACCACCAGGATCCAGACCACTCTTAGTTGAAACCTTAGGAGCAAAACAGAAATATGGGGAATCACTTTTAAGTGGCAATACATCTTATGTGAGGTATATAATAAGAGTCATTTTAATTGAGCTATTTTCACAATTCTTTCCATCACTTAAGAAACAGAGCATTTCTTTCTTTATTTGTTTATTTGAGCAGTTAAAATTCTGCTCAAAAGGAGTGGACTGAAGCAAAAGCTTATAAGCGCCCACCCCCGACATCATTACAATAAAAACATTTAATCAAATCACAATAGTACAGGGAGCATGTTACAAAGTACAAGACACAAGAGCCCAGGAACACAGCATGCACACACAACGTAACCCTCCATGACCCAACTTTACCTGTTATAATTACATTATCAATCCTACATTAAGCAACATCATACTTTGATTTTTGATTTGCTCCACCGGCAAAAGACACCACAACAACTACAACACACCAGAGCGGCCGTTTCAACACGGACCACACCCACAAAGCACTTCTAGAAATATTCGTAGAAATAACAGAATTTAACGGAACGGAAAGGAAACACAACTACAACAACTGTCTCATTTCATGTACAATGTCTAATACAAAGCAAGTGACAGTCAATCATTAAGTTATTTATACACATATATACATACACACACACATATTATACATATATATACACATACATATATATATATATATATATATATATATATACACACATATATATAGTATATATACACACACAGGTTTTTTTAAATTATTTATTTACTTTTTCTTTGCAGATGGTTACCACTGCCAAACATAGTCAACTACTTCCAAAAGGCACTAGTTCTGTGTTCAAAAGGCACATTAATGTACATATTATCCGTGATCCTGCAACTTCCCAGTTGTCATTTCCATCGTTCCATTTTACTTTTTTTGTGTACAATGAATTATGTAATATGTAAGTCCTACATACTGTAGTGCGTTAAGAAGCCAGGGTGTAGAGCGGGTCCATTGAAGAGGGCAGTAGCTCCCCATCAACAAACTCCCACCCAGCTGCTCTAACTAGCTGAATTTGTAGATGACGTTCCTATGCTTAATGGTGCGTTAAAAGACAAGGTTTATGAGCCCGTTGGAGGACCTCCAACAGATCCATAACTCGTTATCCAATTCTCAATGTGTAATTTTGAGCAATAGAATGACAACAGTTCAGAGCAACAACACTCTTTTTTAGTTAATAGAATGCAAATTGACCTACTACTCCCCCTTGCGGCAACGCGTTACTTCTTCTCCTCTGTACTTTTCAAAAGTCTTTTGTTTGTATTTATATCTGAACAGGTTAATGTTACACGCTACAGAACAAGAAGACCATGTCAGTGAGATTAGCTGATAAACAACACCATCATCATTCTGAACATAACGTGAAGTACAGATAAAGTACAAACACATAGGCACAAACAACTGACTCACAGATAGGCAGTCACCCTCTCTGCGTAGAGGAGCGCAAGACTAGGATAAAAAACAACTGTCGACGGGGGTCTGGACTTCACTTCTTCTCTTTCTCTGAAGTCACCAGCTGGTTATACTGCTTTGTAACTAGGAACAATGGCAATAAAAGCCTTTTCTTGAGACTTCATCTCCAGTGTATGCTTTGGCCATATCCAAATAACTGTTCTACGCGTGATACAAAAGAACCAAGTCCTTACACTGGCCTGGTAACAGTTTGTACCTTGCCTTGTATAACATCTGTACTGTTTGGAACTCAACGATGTCACAAAACTTCATGATATTTGATAATAATGAGTTTGTGTGGTCCAAAAACCCAACTTTATGAATTCATCGAACAGCTCTTTTTTGCAGCATTACTATTGGTTTTAATGTGCTTTTATAAGTACTACCCCAAACCACAGTGCAATAATTTAAATAGGGCAAAATGATCAGAGTATAAGGTATGTAGAGCTTTGATGTTTAAAATGTGCTTTGCTTTTGCTATTACTGAAATGCTTCTAGAAATGTTCGTAGATATAAATTTAATATGAGTTTCCAAGTAATTCTGTCATCTATAATAACACCAAGGAATTTGATTTCATGCACCTGCTCTATGACAACACCCTCTATCTGAATTGCTTCCTGAGCATTGGAATTACTGTTGCCGAATATCATCATTTTGCTTTTACTCAGATTTAGAGATAATTTATTTTGTTTTAACCACTTATTGACACTTTTGATTCCAAGTTAACAATCCGACACAGTT
Source organism: Neogobius melanostomus (assembly GCA_007210695.1). Lineage (NCBI taxonomy): Eukaryota > Metazoa > Chordata > Actinopteri > Gobiiformes > Gobiidae > Neogobius > Neogobius melanostomus. The sequence goes on from VHKM01000190.1 coordinate 511,736, forward strand.
GTTGTAAATCGTCACCTGATGCAAAAATATCTGTATCATCTGCAAACAAGATGAATCTAAGAATTGAGAAGTTTTACAAATGTCGTTTAGATACATATTAAACAATTTTGGGCCCAGAATGGAACCTTGAGGTAAACCACGCACAATTTGTCGACAACTCGACTGATAATCACCTATTTTCACACATTGTTTTCTATTTTTTAAATAACTGGTAACCCACTGTAGAGCTACCCCCCCAATCAATAATTGTCTATCTTATTAATTAATATGTCATAGTTTATTGTATCAAACGTTTTACTCAGGTCAATAAATAACCCTATTGCATATTTCTTGTTATCTACAGCATTAGTTATTTCTTCAATTATATCAAATAGCGCGTGGAAGTGAGTGATTATCCTAAAACCAAACTGATTGTCTGAGAGTAAATTACACCTTTCGATACACCTGCCTTGAACAGAGGAATCACTTTTGCTACTTTCATACTATCAGGAAATTGTCGAGTTTGTAATGATAAGTTACAGATGTGTGTTAACGGCTTAGAGATACTTTCAATAACAGTTTTTAAAGTTTTCATATCCATGTCATAATAATCTGTCGAGGTTTTATTTTTACACCCTCTAACAATGTCCAGTATCTCCTTTTCCTCCATAGGATTGAGGAACATGGACATAGGATTTGTGTCTATCAGTTCACATTATAGTTCTCAACGTTTGCAGCAAGGTTCGGTCGCAACATCTACAAGAATGTTTAATGTAATCGACTACTTCATTCATATTATTTAGAGTGTATCCTATCTTTGAAAATATTTTGGATGATAATCGTTTTGGTTTATGACAACAAACATGCTTTCCAATTTTTATGAGCGACTCAGACAGAAGAAGGGATTTTAGTCATGTCATGAAATATATCGCAGCTATATGATAAATATTGTCCTGGTTTGTAAGTTATAACATTTCCATAAAAATTTTAACTTTTTGCGTCGCGTCGACCCACACACACACAACACAACAACACACACACACACACACACACACACAAAGCACACCAGGCACACACACACACACAGGGCACACACAGCACACACACACACAACACACACACACACACACAACACACACACACACACACCCACAGACACACACACACCACACACACCCACACAACACACACACAACACACCACACACACCAGGCATCAGCATACTTGAAGACCTGTTATTCCAAACGATCAACAATGTGGCCAAGCTCCAGCAAACTCGACACTTGGGGTGGAAAGTGCTGGTGGCAAACAAGTGTACTCACAATTTAGGCCAACTATTACCAAAATTACCAGAGGCTACTCAAGGTTAGACCAAAGAGCAAGCCGCATAGGAGTTGAAGGCAGTGTTAATTTTGACAACATATTTTAATTTAGTTTTAGTCTTAGTCTTTTGACGAAAATGTAATTCTATTTTAGTCGAGATTTAGTCAAAAAATTATCTTCAATTTTAGTCTAGTTTTAGTCGACTAAAATTGCAAGTAAATTTAGTCGACTTTGCATTTATAATATTCAATATAATCATATTTAATCAAGGTCCTCTGCTTCATTGAGCTGCTCCCACATGAACAAAGCTCAGAGCTGTTCCTTTGGCAGTGAATTTACATGATATGAGGCTCTTTCAGACTGTCAATAGAAGTTTGGATGATTTTAGTCTCTCCTTTTCATTTTATTTAGTCTTATTTTAGTCGACTAAAATATCTGGACATTTTAGTCATAGTTTTAGTCTCTCGAAAAACGTTTAATTTAGTTTTAGTCCAATTTTAGTCGTCAAAAATATCACTTTGACTAAAATTAAGACTAAATATTTTAGTCGACGAAATTAACACTGGTTGAAGGCTGAATTATTTTGCACGAAGAAAAGGTCTAAACAAATACTGGCAGAGCATACCTCCACAGCAAGTTGGTAGTGCTCAGCCTCCAGAAGTTGATTACGAAGTCGTGTGACCGCGGGCGTCTCCAAAATATCATCCAGAGAAGGAATGTACTTGTAATTGGCCAGCACCAAAATCTTCAGCACATCCACTTTGCTAATGTAACTGACAACACACAGAAAAGCATCAGAATATGACACACTTGGCTAGTGCAGTGCAAACAGAATTACTAAGATAATATCTACTTTAAAGTACGTAGTGTTTTAGCTATTCGATTTTCCAAGTATTTAAAAACAGTTTAATGGTCTTAGTATCTATCTAGTTCTAACAATTCACCTGTCACACAAGGCGAGGTCCTGGCTACGTCCGACCTTGACAAACATGACCTTTGCGCTGAAAAGAAGCTGCTTCATGATGTCTGTGAGGAGGCAGGCGTCCACCTCTGGGTTGGTCAGTTTACGGGACAGCGTGCGGCAGAGGGTGATGAGCTGGTGACCGCAGGACTTTTGGTCACTGTGTAGAGACAGGATGGCCACGCAGAGGGGTGCACAGGGAGCCTGGTAAGGGTAAAACATATGTACATTGAACCTATTTACATATTTAACGCTTTTTTTTTTTTTTTTTTACACAGTTCATTTTATATAGGAAAAGTTAATTCTAAATTTGCTAAACTGTATCCCAAAAGTGGAACATCGGGTGATTATTTTAATAAATCTTGCAAATTTAGCATTATATAGACACTTGAAAGAGACTCCGAAAGCTCTGATTATGGCTGTAGTGTGTTTTTTATGTATAAATCTGAGTGTATGCGTTACTATAGTCAGACCTGTTCAAAGTAAAATTCACTCCGCAGCTGCTGGTTTTCTGCCGGGTTCGTGCACAGCTGTATTTGTTGACGTGTGACTTCAGGAAGGTGCAGAGTCCCATCTAAACTGTCCGCTGGGGATAAAGGACCGCTGGGATCTACACAAACATAAATGAACAATTTAAGGATTACGCAAATGATGCTTCATTGATAAAATGCTGCAAATGCTGACAATGTAACTCCTTAAGCGCATTATTACATTATGGTTAGATTAAGAATAATGGACACTTGCCTTCATCTGCTTCCTCCTCATCATCAGATCTGAAAACAGAATTAACAAAATGAATAAAATGGAATTTAATTTTATCAGTAATAACCTTTGTCTATTCAAGCTGGCTTTTAACACAATGCAATGGCAACGCAAAGGCCTTTATGTGTTGATAGTGATTAAGAGTGCGTAAGTAAGCCTTGGAGGAATCTTACTCTGGGTGGAAGAAAGCGTAGCACTGGTCACAGACCCGGACTTCATCTCCGGGACATCCCTCCACCGCCATCTTCCTCTCAGAGCAGGCCTGACACACCAGACGCCCACACCTCCGACAGTGATGCCTCCTGTTGAACTGAAGAACAAAAACAAACACAGCATCATATTAGTGACATTATCTTTCTTCTAGTAGTAATAGTAATAGGTAGGCTAACAACTGAGGCCTAATATAGAGGCAGGACAACATTTCAATGGTTATATCTTACTTATTCACTCTAGATCCTTTAGTCTAGCATTTATTGCAGTAAAACTTAAAATAATGTGTCAAGTCAATAGTACAACTCAGTTTTATTGGACGGTAAAATTTCATGAAATGCAGTAACACAACTCGCCATCAGAGGGAGCGCTTCATCTTGTGTGCTCAGATGACTAAAGCAGCAGTGCAAAAGCAAAACATAAAGATGTTTGACGTACACCAGAGTGGGCTGGCGTTTACAGCACAGAAGATGAGACTGAATGAGCAGGAGTACTGAAACATGCGCGGATGAAACAAACCACCACTCCTGGTGTGTTTGGATGAGGATATAACATTATAACAATTTGATTTTACAAGTGTTGTAATCACTTCTTTCGATTTCTTTTCAAACCCTCACTTGAATTGTTCATGCATTGCGCTCTCACCATAGTAAACCTCTCTCTCTGGCAGACCATGCATATGCTCTGTTGAGTATCCGGGACCCAGTCTTTCTGAGAAGGAGGCTTCTCCGGAGGCTGAAACTTCACGGTTGAGCGTCGCTTTTTACCGACCGACACACGATCTTTGTCCCTCTCTGTGTTGTTTGAGTGGGACGTGTAGGTCGGTGTGCTGTCTGCTGAAATAAGTCAAGAAGAATTGTTTTAAGAACTTACCTGATTATATTGTACATATATGCAAGTCTACTGAGAGTAAAATGTCCTCACTAGTGGACCCGGTTGGTGATTCAAGGCGACTGGATGAAGATGAGCTGGTGTCTTGAGCTGGACACTGAAGTAAACCCTCCTGGAGACTTATCACAGAGTCTGAAATCAAAATAAAATATAGACACATTAAATCACTTCATACCTTGCTCACATTTAAGTGGATACCAATAGATTTTACCAGATTGACCAGAATGGCTGCTCTACACTTTAAAATTGCCTTGAGAGCTAACGATACTATTACCATAAACCATCGCCAAAGATTCATGAGAAATGCTCAGTTTGGTTAAATGTGTTTTTGGTGATGAGATATATTTGTTTTTTCACGTACCAGAACGAGACCTCTGACTAGGAGCACAGGAGAAGTCTAGAGCCTTAGAGCCATATTCTGATAAAATCTTGTCAATGTCTTCAGCATCAAATCCCGCCTCCTGTCCCACCAGGAGGCTCCGGAGAGTTCCCACGGCAAGCCCTGCCCAGTCCACCTTCAGGTTCATCAGCAGCTGCTCCAGCATCAGCAGAGGCTCAGACAGCAGCGGGAAGTAATCCTGCCTCGCAGCTGGAGGCAGCGTCAACAACACCTGATGAAAATAAACACAGCATTGAAGTTCGACAATAGTAGCAAAAGTGAAAAATTGCAAAATGTATGATGCTACTCTGAACACTACATAACAAGTTTGTACTGCAAAGATAGGACGGACATTATATTATGTTGCTTTTGGATAGACATTTTGGCTGTACAATGTCTGTTGCAGCACTAGAGCAAAACATAAAGCACTTAAATTCAATAACTTGCAATGAGTTGGCCAATAACCACATTAGAATAAAATTAGGGCCGAGATTTTTTCTGTTAATTCCAATTAATAATTACATGAGGTTTAATGCGATTAAAAATATTAATTAAATTAATCACACATTACAGTACAGAGACACTTTTTCAGTTCTCTTTTTCTGCAAGATTTTGCTTAGGGACGAACAGCGCACAAAACCAAAAACAATTTTACTGTCAAACTTGTTTATTCAGAAAGTTAAGCTGACATAAACTTAATTATAAAATTATAATTCTCCAATGTCTTGGGGCAGGACAAAATAAATCAAACTGTCGAACGGGTCGAAGTGCACGAGCTTAATATAGACTGCAGTTACGCTTAAGACCTGAGTAGCGAGTATAAAAATGTCAACTTGGATCTAGCCCCTTTAAATGTGATTAACTGCGATTAATTAATTACAAAGGCCATAATTAACTTCATATAAAATTTTAATTGAGTCCCACAATTAAACAAAATGTAAAAATGGTTATTTTGAAAAGTTCTTGGAGAAACCAGTTGATCAGTCACAGGATCAACTCAGCAGAATTAGATGTTCTTAGAGATTTGATTCACAGACAAAAACCAGCCACTCTAACCGGAAAGCAAACTTTGATTCTATGAATTGTATTGCAGGTGCAGGTGACAGTGTCAAGACTAAACATGCGAATCACCTCTGGGTTTGCAGTTCTTGGAAAGTCAAAATAAGACTCAATATAAATGCTTGTCTGAACACAAAACACAAGACTGTGGTGGCTCAATATCTTGAAACCTTTTTTTCTTCAGTTCAATATATATCTATATATAGAATATATCATCATCATCATTATCATTATTATTAAGTAAGTAAGTAAGTGCTTTATTGTCATTGTAATAATAATTATAATTATTATAATAATAATAATAATAATTATTATTATTTCTATTTCAATTTCAAGACTTTATATACTGTGATAAATATGTGCACTGCACAGATTTTTAATCATTATAGACCTTATTACCATATTGACTGCTGAGTGACTGCAGTAAGAGTGAACATACCTTAGAGCCCAGGTGAAGAGCGTGTATGTGCCGCCTTCGTGCCGGAGACACCTGTCTCTCGAAATGTATCGTGAGATAATCCGCCAAAAAGTGACAGGCCGAAAGCCCGGGACGTCTATCGAGTGCCCGTTCACAAACATCCAGCCCCACTGAGTAATCGGAGAGGCCCTCCAGCAGCTACAAGAATAAGACATGACAAGAGAGAATAATATGACTATACAAATAAGGACAAATGCAAATATAGAGAATGGCAGTTATGGTTCTTAAGACATGTTCTCAAACCATATTGCATTATGAAGTGTCTGCTAAGATGCACTTTGTAGAAGATGGGTTTCAATGACATACAAAAATATCTTTAGGAATTTGAATAGTATGATCCATTTTCTTATACACATATTATTTATATATATATATATATATATATATATATATATATATTATATATTCCCTTTATGACACAATATTTTTTCTCCCCTGTGCTCTAAAGCAACCGTCACATAAGCAAAGAAAAAAACAAAAAGTAAAGAAAATAAATTGATAAATGCACATATATGCATATACACCTATACACACACATATGGATGAACGCATGCATAGATGCACATATGTATACCTACATGTGTATACACATAAACATACAGTACATAAAAGTCAATTACTGTTATATATTTATGCACTAGTCTTGCTATAGTTCTCTATTTTTATATTTACTTGAATTACATCTGAATAGTATGATCTAACCTCACGGCTAGTTTTAAGGTAATTCAGGAGGTATTTCGCTTGCCCAGGATGTTACTGAGTAATTCACAGACCTGAAAAGCTTCATCCGTCTGTCCCTTTTCCAACAGATGAAGTAGATGTTCAGTGGTGAGTTTCAGTCTCAGCTGGTCAGACACAGGATACAGCTCTACCCACTGAGCACAAAGGGCAAACTCCTACAAAAATAAAATCATTATTATTGCAACCCAGGCTTTGTTAGTCAATCTTAAGTATTACTTATTGAAGACACACACCTTTGCCTCCAGTATCATAGATAACAAGTACTCAGCGTTTGTTTGCGACTTGACTTGCAGCTCTTGCCAAGTCTCCCAAGGCAGAGGTGGCTGCAAGTTTAACATCTGGCAAAAGAGTAAAAACATTTTTAGTTGGCTTTTGATCACCCAAACAGCAACAGAATAATATACATAATGAAGAAGATTCAGAACTATTTAGCAAGCAATACATCTTTTCACTATTGGACACTTAAGGATTTTCAGGTATTACTTACGTGTTGAAATGATAAGCAGCCAATCACAATTTCTACTGTTTAATAAACTAGTGTGTGGATTGGCTTATCAGTACCAAACGTTGCAGAAAGCCTGACTCTAGTTATTGCTTTGCTGGCAAACTAGTCGTTTTAAAGCGTACCTTAGAAACAACTTACAACCGCGACCAACATGTACCCAAAGACAAAAGGTCAAATTACTATCCAAGTTGTCACCAGGATGTCTTCTAGAACAAGCCTTTTTCTTATAATCAAATCAAAATGAGTTCATTTCTATTACCCAGCGGTAGATGTCCAGCTCCTTCTTTCTGAGCAGCAAGTCCGACCGCAGAGACGGGTCGGTGTGCGGGTCGTTGAGGCAGAACTCGAGCAGCTCGAGGCAGGACGAGAGAGGCCAACGCTCCAGAGACTTCAGGGTGACATGAGCCCGAAGGAGAGAGTCCTGTACACGGAACAGGTGACCAATGCCACTGTCCCCTTCTGAGGAAACAAAATTTTGATATAGATACAAATGTGATTCCAGACAAAAAATGTTACAAAAGTATATAAATAGTTACGTTTATCATATTTCCTCATCGGCATAGTCCAAGTTAGAATATCAGACAGTGGCACGTTGTAATAAGACAAAATTGTTATCTTATATCACAGTTTGGCTCGGAATGGCAAACACTATTCAGTAAATAGCTCTACAATTAATCGCAGTCAAATCCAAATTACAAGATTATTGTTGCAATCAGTAACTCCCATAGACTGCATTTATTTGGGAAGTACAGTATCCTTCATAAACAGCTAAATACCTAAATGGGCGTGCCAAAGCCTTTCCCCACCCACAAACAAAAGTCAAAAATTGCCACGAAAGAAGCGGTCTCTGAAGTTTGGGGGTGACATGCCCCCCGTGAGTGTGTGGGCGGTGTGTGGACCTTGATTGACCTAGACATTTGCATTGGCACAATCACAGCAGACAGATTACGTGGGAGGGACTTGGTTATATACCACAGGTAAAGGGGCAGGACAATGGGCAGCACCTGATGACGATGTGTGGGGCTGGTGCGGCTTATGACGTTCTGTGGAGGCCGTGGACACGTCTCCAGTCAATCAGGAAAGTCTAGTTTAGTAGCAGAGTTTACCCTGAAGGGGGCGCAACCCATTCATTTTCAGGCCAAAGTTAGGATTTGACACATGTTTGCGCTATAATGTCAGAATAATGTCAGGGACCAGTAGACAACACTATGAGACACCCATTGAGACAGTTTATCAGTAAAGAAAACTTGATTTGGTGTTTAGTTGCTCTTTAACAAAATCGTGCAGCCTTTTACAGAATATAAATAATTTGGACTTTTCCACAGTTGCACTTTTCAAGTTGTTTAATTGGCCAATAAAAAGCACTATTTTAATCCTTAAGAACTTCCTGTACTTTGAATATGTTTACACTCTATGTTTACCTTGTAGCGCTGCGCAGGCCAGTACTCTGTCTCTGAGCGCCCCCTCCTGGCTGGTGCCTTGTCCATACAGCTCCAACAGGCTCAGGGCCCTCTTCAGATCTTTGGTGATGAGGGCCTGTTTGAACGCCTCTGCTGCCACAGTTTGGGCCATCTCTCCTTGCAGGCCTGAAAACAGCAAAGTGACCAAGGGTTTCCCACAGAGGACTGCGCCCAATCCGACCTCTTCCCCCTCTCTCAATGGGACGTCCAGGATTGGCTCGACCATAGAGTTAATATAAGAGTGTAGTATAGGGAACTCTTTTAAAAGGCTGTCAACCTCTTTGCTGATTTGCTCCCCATCTAGGACGACCTCTTTGCGCCCACTCCAAAAGAACGATTTTTGGGCTTTCGCTGGTTCCCCTTTGCTAGCGCTGAGGCACGCTAATGTGGCTAGTAATGGGAGCGGGACTTTAGGAAGGTCAAAGCTGATGGTGTAATAAGAAAAGCTGATGGAGACGACTGCGAAGATGCAAGAGAAAGCGTAGAGTTCGAAATGCTGCTGTGAGTGGTCGACTGGTCCTCCACCGAGTTATCGGATTCAGAGTCCGCTTCAGATCGACAGTCCCTCGTTACTCCCAAAGTGGACATGTGCTCCCGGGCGTGTTCTTCGAGCAGGAGAGACAAAGCGGCAACATCAAAAACACCGCCTTTGTTGAAGTTCGTCTCGGATCCTGGAGTTGAGGTCCAAATGGGTAAAGCCTCACAACATCTCTGAACAATCACCTCTTGAACGCTGAGCTGCAAACCCTCCTGCTGCAGTAAAGACAGCACCCTGAAAAAGAATGTCACTTGTTTAAAATTCTTACCTTTAATAAGTCTGAGAGTAGCAACCCATTATCTAAAGGCATATTATAGCATTTATAGTCAAATGTCCCACAAAATAAATGTATTGGCAAATATGTCAACTATTTTCTTGCTTTCAATCCAACTAAATGTAATATTTTTATGCATATTATGTCTGTATATGATAAAATGGTCTCAACTTGTAGAGCGCTTTCCCACCTCCACAAAGCATTCAAAGCGCTAGTGCTAGTAAAATATCACATATTACATTAAATGTTTGTATATACCTGTCAGGGGACACTTGTCTATCGAAAAGCAGGTGGGACAGAAGCTGAGAAGGATCTTGAAGAAGCACCAAGAGAGGATTTCCAAGTTTTGCACCCCCACTTTGATCTGCAAATAGTACATTATTCAAGATACAGTATAATGTATAATAAAAGAATGAGTTACAATAGCATAAATCAATCAATATACAATTAATATATTTTTTACAAAAGACTATCCATGAGGTTCATTTCTGCAATAAAATATGTGGATAAAAATATGTAAAATCCTTTCTACCATGACCGAATCCCAACAATACAAAGAATGACAAAAGTGACCTACCGTCAGAGCCCAGGCTGCGCACCAGCACCGAGGCCAGTATATTCACATAGTCAAGGAAACTGCGGACATAGTCGGGTCTGGTGAGTGCCCCGTCAGGCTCAAAGGGACAGAGCTGGTCCAGAGACCTCAGCAGCTGCTTCATGTTGGACCGGACAGGGTGAGAGTCCAGCTCAGCTGCTTCAGTCGGGATTGTTCCACCAGGAGGTCTAGGAGAGGGCTGCCCACTGTGCCCTCTGAGAGAGAAGTGACAACTCAGAGGTTCGTTGGATTATAGGGTGGAACAATTGTGCAAATAAAATCAGAAATTATCATTCAAATTCATGGGTAATATTGTCCACTTCTGTACCACTACATTACTTAATGAAAAAACATTTGAAATACAGTATATCCATCTTTCTGACCTGCGCTCTTGGTGGCCGTGCTGAGGATGTGCAGTGTGTTCTCCAGTCTCTGAGCCAAAGTTAGTTGAGACGAGATGGACTCCTCGCTCAGCGTCGGGTGACAGCAGAGCAGCACCTCCTGAACGCAGCAACCGAAAGGGCTCGAAAACACTTCATCCACAGGAGAATCTGAGAACAAGGGTAAAACAGTGAAACAAAATGCAGAATAGACATGTAATCATTTACTAAGGCAATCACCATAATCAAGCATTACCTGTTTTAGTTGAGCTCTTATTACTTGAAGTATGATTCAAGATCTTGTTTATATGGTTAAAACCATTGGAAATCCGCTGATTCCTTCTGAATGAGGCAGTTTGGGGTCCACTCTCACTCCTGAGGGAACAAAAACATTAATCTTGAAACATCTTAATCTTTATCTCCCTGAAATAATACATGGATAAAAGAGAATGGGATACAATTTTAGGTGCAAGTGTCAATATTAGCACATGCATTGGAAGAACACTTTTTTGTAATAGTTTATTTTGACCTGCAAGAACGAAATAAAGACAACTCAGAATAAGAATTATTTAGTATTTGTGTTCATATGTGAGATAATCATCATTCTATGTTCAGATGAAAAAGAATGCTTTTATTTATCTGTTAGGTCTGTTACCTATACTGTAACAGATTAGCATGACGCTACCACTTACAGTGTCAATCTCATACCTCTGTCCTCATGGCTGGTGCTCTGCCTCCTCTCGGCAGTGTCTAGCAGCTGCCGGGACGTCTTCCAGAGCTGACAGTGGCAGCAGGCCAAGTCGAAGGCTGCCATCGCCGTGGGACTCAGCTCCTCCAGCAGAGAGTAGAGGAACCCATCATCATCAGAAGGACACTGCCTGATCCAGTAGTCCTCCACTAAACAGGGCATGGGGTGAGCCGCGGTGCTCAGAGGCGGTCCGCGATGTCCGAGATGGAGTAGAAAGCAACACCTAAAAGAAAACATGTTAAGGAATCTTGGAATCAGATTAAATGGCAAACATTGGAAAAAGAGTTCAGTAGATCCAACAACAACAGCCTTAAAAAAGGCTTCTCTTAATTCTCTCTATATGAGCAAAGACCCTCAAAGCATTGCCCAAAAATATATAAGAACAAATCTAACAAAACCGACCCAAATATACCAGTACATACAGTACATATATATTTAAAAAACACATTCAAAAAAAGGGTTTCCAGGAGAAAGAAAAATCTACATATGAACAAAAATGAAGAGAAAGACTATACATTTCTACTGGGAATAAAAGCCTATTACCAGCAGCAGCAGCATTTCCAATGGCCTGCAGTGTAGTCCTGCCGCTGCTGCCCAGTCTGGTCCTTCCTGCTCCGGCTGGGACCACAGACCCCAGTCCCTCTGAGGAGGACGACGACGATGACATGGACTGGCTCTCCATCTTCTGCTCAACCTGTTCCAACTCCACCAGCACCTTCTTATAGTGCTCCATGAACACCAGCTCTCCACAGCAAGAAGACGCCTCCAGGTTAAACATCTGAGACACCTAGAAAGACAACTTCATATCTTGATCCTGTCGCCAACTATTTCTTGTGCAACTTACACCATGCATTGGGTCATTGTCCAGGATCAGAGTGTGTATAATTTTTTAATTAGACACCACTTTCACGCACAGTTTAGTAAAATAAACTGTTTTCATACATGATGTGCCTCCATGAAGTTTCCACGCCGGATGCAGGACATGAGCAGAGACTCTGGGGAGGACAACATGGCGGGAACCAGCCAACTGTGAGGTCCTGCACACGGACACACCTCCAGGTCCGGGGTAGACGCCGATCCACCATTTCCATCTACAACAAAATAATAGAGACGTTAAAAATAATAATAATAATAATAATAATAATAATAATAACGAATACATACAATTTAAATGTTGTCAGTAAGTTGTTGTTTTTTGTTTTCTTTTATTAATTAATTGTGAAGCATTTTAATACAGTATTATGGACCCCTCACGACTCGACTAGCTCAAAGCCACTTATTTAGGGAATATTTGGTATAAATAGGTATGAAATTAAAATCAGAATTGACTTTTTATTATTGATCCCAATGGAGAAATTCTTTTTGATACAGACAACAAAAAAGAAAGGAACATTTATTTTATTTGGTTACGCCATAACCTTGCAAATAAACACAAGTCAATCTTCCTACTAAGCCACGCATGCGCATTGCGCACTGCTCTTGTGTTGTCTGCGCACAGAAAATCTAAGCTGCGCAGTGCGCACAACATATTATTATTTCATATATCAAATCCGACAAAACATTGAGAACAGTTTCTTACTTAAAATGTTCGCCTGTAAAAGAAAATCTGACCAGAAAATAGCTGATAGAAGCTTATTAACATCCCCACGGCGCTGGAGGAGTCGCGTAATGTCTAATCTTTTTGCTCTTCAATGTCTAATGCTGCACGGGTTTGACAAATACATTTTTTGGCAATGACCTTATACGCATTTCGCTTATAGGAGGTTTACAATGTTTTATGTCTCACCTGACACACTTGTGCTCACTTCTTCGTTATGTTTCTCCACAGAGTTTTCTCTATCCAAAGAGTGTCTGACATGTCGCCTCCTCCTCCTAAGACTCGAACTCTTACTGCGACCCAGAGACGATGACGGAAAACTAAATCTTGCCATTTGATGTGGGCTTTCCATTCCTAAAACACAATGGAGAGAGAAAGAAAATTGATAATGTTTTTAATGTAATCAATGTTAGTCTATACCCTACCAATAATAATAATAGCACACTGCATGACCCAAAAAAACCTGGTTATTCCATCATCAATGGATTTCTTCTTCCCTGATGGCATGGGCATAATTCCAAGATGACAATGCCAGGACTCATCGAGCTCACATTGTGTAAGAAGGGTTCAGGGAGCATGATACATTATTTTCACACATGGATTGGACATAAGAGTCCAGATCTCAACTCCAATGAGATTCTTTGGGATGTGCTGGAAAAGGTTTTGAGCAGTGGTCACATTCTCCCATCATCAATACAAGATCTTGGTGAAACATTAAGCAGCACTGGATCTTTTGACATTGACGAAGCGAACGTGTGCTATAATATTCGAGTGTGAGACCTTTTTTTGTGACAACTTTTTGTTTTGGTCGGGCAGTGTATATTTTCACTGTTGAAGAACTTTAATACATGACAACAAAACTAAATCTATAGTAATAACTTGATATACAAAACATGCCATAAAACTGAACTTGACCTAGGCATGTGACAGATCCTACTTTTTCTCAATTCTATGTAATATAGTAAGGCGTGAATACTTTGTGCTACTCACCGTCCCCACTGTTGTGATTGCTGTTGATGATTTGCAGTCTCCATTGGGCCTCTGCAGTGCGTTTGGACAGCCTCTGGAGACGGGCCATGAAGGCGTCAGAGGTCACTGAGCAGCCAATACTTTCAGCCAGCTCTGTGGCCACAGGGACGGCCTCCTGCTGAGCCAATGCACTCACGCCATCCAACCCCTCTTTCAGAAGGTTCAGAAGTCCTTCCATGGCACTCGCATCCACCAGAAAGCCCCTGCAGCCCTGTACAAAATGTGCCAAGTCCAAATGATGCCCTGCTGTAGAACAAGATGGCGGGATACTATAGCCCTCCTCCGTCTCCACTGTCCTCTCTTTGGTTGAATTTTGAGTATTTGATTCCTGGGAAGTTGTTGTGTCCTTGATAACTGGCAGGGAAAAGTCGGTGCTTGATAAGAAGAGCAGCGAGAAGATATTCTCCATGAGCTCCAAGCGAAACACAGCTGGAACAGCCTCGAGGTAACGCTGGCATTCGGACAAGGAGCGCTGGTAAAGTACTTGGCATCCTTGTTGAGAATGAAAGAAAAAAAAAGTTATTTGACCTTTTGGATTATACTGTATTGTAATGTCTGACTCTGGTTACACATGTTAAAACGTGCGTGAATACTTTTTAGACTTCCATTTGGTCAAAATAAGGAAATACCTTAGCTTCAACATGCTATTGCATCTACAATACTGTATATTTAAAAAAAGTAAAGTGTCTTGTGACCCACTAATGTGCTTTATCAACAAATTCTATAAAATAATTCTGACATTGAGCTTTTATCATGCGTTTCTCGTCACATTAAGATCACAAGGAAGGCTAAAGACCAGTTTGCAAACCTTCAGAGGAAGTTGGGGTTTGGTGGTTTTCTGCTTGAGACATCTCGCTTTCCGGCTTGGACCCACATGCAGAGCAGTTGGAATATTTATGGGCATTAATGCACAGAGCGTAAATGGCATACTTCATGGCACAAAAACCCTGGAACAAAACAATGTTCCTTTGGGCTCCAGAGTTCATAAAACTGTGAATGGATTCTGTGTCATCTAGAAATAGAGATTGATGGGGAAAAAACACATACATTCAGTCCTTTTAAATCAATACATTACTATGCTGGCACAAATAAACTGACCTGTTGCTTGCAGTTTCTGTTTATTTGGCAGTTGTTTCAGCAGATCTAGTATCCTGTGCTCTTCAAATTGAGCCAGTGGAGTTAAGGAATGCAGTATGTATAGAGCTGAGTGATTGTCCAACGTGTGCAGTTGTGTCAACAATGCCTCAGTGGAAATCTCTCTACAAGAAACACATGACAGGTCTTTTTTTGCAATAGATGCTACAACAAAAAGCATATCGTTAGAGTTTATTCAACATTCAACTCTCAAGCAGTTTTATGTTGATTCTTTAAGGTCAAGTTATCACCGCAAATATTGGACGATGATATATAAAGCTGTATTCAACTTCACACATTTCTGATCAGACTGTGGTGGCACATGAGATGAAGCTAAATGTATGACATGTTATTTCTAGACAATGGAGGACTAAATTAGACCATAGGGAGCCATTGGAGTCTCCTAGGGAAATGGGGAAGCTGGCAACTTTCTACTTCCTCACATTTGTTATTGTGAATAGAAAATGAAAGAATATGGAAATGATCATGTGCAAGAAAACTGAATTGTAAAAAGTAACGCTTACGGGTTGTTGTTGTTTTTACACCATTCAAGCATTCCAAGTTGAGATGACAAAATATTAGTAAACTCCTGCAGAACTGTATCATTAGCAGCTGCCTGAAATGACAAAGACAATACAAAGATTTTTTCAATAGACAAAAAGAATATCGCATCACATGCAAGCAGTCTTATGTTGATTTTTAAAGCTCAAAGTCAATTTATCACTTATCACTACTAATATTGGACATTGGACAATGACATATACAAGTCTGTATTCAACTTCAGGACTTCCCACACATGTCTGATGTGTGTGGTGGCACATGTGATTAATGTAATAAAAAAGGGGATGTAATAAATGATCTAATGTGATAAAAAAGCAGATGTTCACGTTTTGGCGGACGTTTCTGTGCTCACCTGCTCATTGTGGAGGGTACTGAGCAGAGTTTGACCCGAGTTCAGGCTGCGACACTGAGTCCATCCCAGCAGCAAAATAAGGCGAGACAGAGGCTGAAACTCCAAGTGAAGCAAATCTTTGAGCAGCACAAACTCCTCATGTTTAATCAGATCAAGGGCAGTAATCTACAGGAAACAACCAATTATGCTGATTACTGAATTGTATCACATGAAGATGCAAAAACCCTTATGGCAATTACAGTGTCCAAGTTCAAATGAGAAAAACGGTAAAGAGTGACTGTTTACCATAACTTGCTCCAGGAAATGTTTTCCGCTACTAAGGCACTCAAAATAGATGGTTTTCCAAATGGAGGGACGGTCGTTATGGTTACACAGACTGAGGGTGAGTTTCTGGGCTTCAGGGAGGTCAACTATGGAAAAAAATAGTAAATAAAAATTAGATCAATATTACAACGCTACTACATTTTCTCATAGGCTTCAGGTTACTAAATCAACAGTAAAATTGATCAATAAGCCACTTGTTGTAAATAATGCAATGTGACAGCAGTATGAAAGATGCAAAAAGCGTACACCCTTCTTAAACCTTGTATCAAGGCTCGTAACAAAATGCCTGACCACATTTATCTCAAATGAGGAAGTAATCATTTTCAGCTCATCTGGCTTTATAAAACTTCAATCTGAAAATATATGAAAAATAGACAGAATAGTTAGCGGTTCAATTCACTTCCAGCTCAGTAGACGATTGCGCCTCAGACACTTTTTATTTTAAAGGGAATGAGAATGAGAATTGCAAAATCTACACTGCCACAACACTTGACATTAAAATTTCTGATTAAAGAGGAAAGACATTAAATGCTTTTGCCATTTTTTCAGCATGTTACTCAAAGGGCACTGACACTGTAATACTCTATACATTAAATGATGCAATCAATTATTACAAGGTGTGTAGAGCCGGCTCTAGTTCAGCCCACACAAATTAAATTCTAATAAACAATCCACATCCACCTTTACATTCATCAACCTACATTTTATGTCAGCCCAGAGACATTCAATAGGCTGTAACCAGGCCCGATGCAATGTATCCTTACTTTGTGTTATTGGTCCCGTCTGAAGATGATGATCCCTCTGGAGTCTCACAGCAGTGGAGCAGTACACAGAGACCAGGGAGTCACAATGGGGACGCAGCAGTGAACTCAAGACTCGCTCTTCTTTAAGCGGACCGCGTCTGGCTGCCCATAAAGCCTCACATAACACTTCAAACTGGCCATTGTTTGTACTTGAGCTCCATGGCATTACTGATAGCGTGGCATAAACGTCCTTTACCCACTCCCCCGTCTTATCTGGACTGGTTTCGGGTGTTTCAAGTTTTTTTATGAGGTGCTGGATGAATGTGCGCTGAATGGTAGATTCCTCTGTGCATAGCTAGAGGCATTAACAAAAGGCAAAATAGACCATTTTGAAAATGCTATGAAAACAAATATTTAAGACACTATAGTCATGCAATATATATAAAACATGCAATATACCTCTAAGAAGTATGCTAAGGACTGTGCAAGTCTTGGCTTCTTTTTGTCCAATAATGTACGAAGACAAGATTCAATGGTAGCATTTGTTTTTCTTCTAACATCTGGGGTCCTTTGATCAGTGTGGAAGTCTGTAAAAACTTGGTGTAATTCCTGATAAAATAGAATATAGAAAATGTTTTATTGATAGCTGACTGACAAAGATCCTACAACATTGTTTCTAATCTGTGCCGTTTCTCAAACATTACCTTGAAAAGAGAAGCCGATATGCCCTCTGATCCCAGTTCCTCCAAAAGAAGCAGAAACTCCAGCTCTTGTCTGACAGTAACAGAAACCTATAAAAGAAGACCGGAGAATGTAATCATCAGTCATTGTTGGTAGAATTTGAATTTCACAGGACCAGAGAACTGTGTGAGTGTTGTGTATAAATATGGATAACATGATTGGCACAATATTGTTTGGATATTTCATTCCAACCTTTTCTTCTGCCCATTTCTCCAAAACCTGAAGCCAGTACCAAGCTAGTTTGTGTGGACTGCCCAATGACTGCCATCTACACACATTTAAACAAATACAATTATCTTAACTACAGGTGAACACAACTTACAACTGCATTCAAGCTTTATACTGAAATTTACTTTAGGGTAATAAAAACATTCACAGCACTCACTTTAAATCATATGGATGACAGATTATCGACTTGATTATGTTACAAAGGTTTTCTGAGAGACTTTCAGATTTCACCAGTTGAGGCACGCAAGCACTGGCCAGCTCCCACTCTCCATGCTGCAGACACTTCTTAAAGTAAACAAAAAGGTCCTCAAGTGAGGTTTCAGCCTCGCGCCCAAATGGATGCATGGCTTCTGTTCACGACAGCACTCAGCTGAGCAGTGGTCACACAAGAACCTTCACCCTGAAGAGTCCACAAAGCATTGATAAGCATTCTTCACCTGAAATAAAACATCCTTTAGAGAACATTTCTCAACGTTGCAATATTTCATCAACATTAGCAAATAATAACAAATCAATAAAATTACTTGAACAACAATTTATGTTTTGAACTGTACTGTTATATTTCATTGATTGGATAACAAAAGACCTTATCTAAAGTAAACATTTGGTTCAATCAGATGAAACAAAAAAGGAGCTGTGTTTTACTCATAGACTGTAAAAGACTGTTTTACTATATATCACATGACTAAACAGTGAAAGAGAGAATGTCAACTGCATATGAAACTATTTTATAATGCTGAACAAAATGTTCTGAGTACTGTATAGTTTAGTTTAGTTACTTTATGTATGCAGTTTATACATTACACTCCAAATACATAACTTTTTTATGTATTTTTCCATTAAGTTATTAAATTGTTCATGAAAACTTAATAATCATTTAATCTGATCATTTATCAGCTGCATGCGTTAGCACTAGCTTACATTTTGCTGATTTACTGAAGCTGAGAGTAAGTATCTTTGCCACAAGTCATCAATGGCTGTTTTCATGCGAAGCAAAATAGCATGTCAAGTTTCACATTTAATTTACTCACTCTATTACTTGAGTTGTATTCCCCATATCGAGAGCAACTGTACCCGAGACACCCCTGTGTCTTGATCGCTCTGGAAGTGTTATGCTAAGCGGCTAGCTGCATGTTAGCTAAAGTCATGTGACAGAATCAGCTGATTTTGCAGCTCTGATTGGTCAAAGGTTGGTACGAAGTGGGCGCGTCAGCTTCTGTGGATGCTGCCTGACCATTGAATTATATATGCCTGACTCATCGTTCTACTTGGGTTCTACTGTTAAAAAGAATAAATAGTTCTTTGTCCCGCAAGGAAATTGTTCTTCTTTTTCTTTTCCTTCTTCTTCTTTTTTTTTTTTTTTTTTTTTTTTTTTTTTACCTTTCTTGTAAATCCAGACAAGCAAAATGGTTAGGCCCAAGAAAAGCTCTGAACATCTGCATTGATCTTTCTAAGCATAAACTTGTGTCTGATTTCCAACAATAAAAAACAAAGAAACAAAGAAACAGCAACTAATAGCTGTGTGTTGCTTTAAGCCAATTAATCTCATAAATATTAAGTATCAAGAGCAACATGATTCATTGCCGTGGGATTGCACCATCGCCTGGCTCCTGCACAACAGCCAAAACAAGACTAGAAAATAGGGGTGTACGGTTGCTGTTGACCTATATATTGATTATGGTTCAGGAATTTATCATTGATAAATAAATCCATGCTTATTCTTAACAGAGGCTATAGTATTATAATATTGTTTTATTCACAAGATAGTGTTGTCTTAATGTTACAGTACAAGCACTGCCGTTACACCCCTAAATTTGAGTTGGTCTAGCCCGTTTCTACGTTATTTGTAGACATTCTCCAGGGTGATGGAGAAGATGTTGCCAGTTAGCGGCCATGGAAATTAACGTTTGCCTTTTTATATTTTGAGTCCGATCAATTATAGCGGTGACATTATGGCCGGTATAAGGAGGATGAATGCAAAGTTTCCTGGTGTCAATCCAGTTGTAAGGTAATGCCGAACACTGTAATCATCAAGCTTGGGAGCTAATCTTGAGCTAGCGTTAGCCGAACAGCTGTATCCGCTGTTTCCTAGACCTTCTTCTGACAGCTAACGCTTACTACAACTAATGTAAAGACGGGATCTTTTATTCTACTCTTATTACACCGTTATCAACCAGTGGGTCGCTCGTCAGAAAGTGAAAGTGCACACAACACACGTTACATTGAGTCTGGCTTAATGTGAATAATCTAGGACCAAATATGTCTTGTAAAAAATGTCTGTTTTTGTAATAATAGATAAGCTAATACAACTTAATAATGCCAGGATTATGTATGTCCTTTGCACTTACAAATAACACAATACAATATAATATTATTCGTCCTAACCCTCCCAAACAGACTCAGGACTGCTTGATTCTTGATTAAATTGATTACGTCCTTATAATAATAATAATAGTAGTAGTAGTAGTAGTAGTAGTAGTAGTAGTAGTAGTAGTAGTAGTAGTAGTAGTAAGTGTTTATATGAGCAATTCCAAGTTCCAAGTTATTAGAAAAAAAGAAAGAAGCACAATAATGCCCAAAGAGGATTGCGGAGCTGTACTTGATTTCTATGTATGCTGCATTGACATTATATTACCGTGTGACCTAAATAACCTGGGTCAATAATGCAGGCCAAGCTGCACTGTGATTGCAGCTATTTTTAATCTGCTGTCAAGTTATGGGTTGCAATGTACTTTGCAGCACAGTAGTAAATAAGTAGTCAATTATATTGTAACTTGCAGTTCTTCTTCTTCTTCATCTTATTATTATTATTATTATTATTATTATTTTTACCATTACTGACAATGTTTCCTGGTGTACCATTAGGTAAAGCGCTGCCAATTTATTATCCTGTCAATAAAATAACTTATTTCCTTTTAGTTGTTGTCGCCTGCGTCAGATCCAGTCTTTGCTCTGCGGTGGCGCTGCATCTCCAGATGGGATACTATGCTCTCTTGGTATGCTTGGGTTTGTCAGCAAGACCTATACATCTAAAAAAAATGCTGATGTTGTTTTTGTTTGCTATAGGGATTGATAGTAGATATAATGAAGGGTGCACTGAACTTGCCAAATACCTGTTTTACGGACTTTATGGGAGAAAACAGCTTAATATTGGTCATACCGGTGAAGATTTTCCTGAGGAGATGCTGGATGGTATGTTGCTTTTTCTATCAATTCTTTTGCTATAATCCTCAACTTTGGCTTTGGTTTATCTTACACATCCTTTCTTTCAGATGTGATTCTGCTGATTAAGGCAGAGTGTGTTCATCTTTACTGCAATCCCCTGAACTACCGTTACCTGTTACCCTATGTCTCCCACTGGAGGAACCTGCACGTCTACTGCATGACAGAAGTAGAGGTCTGTCCCCGGTGTTAGAGTAAAAAGGCAATATTGTATCCTGCTTCTAAAATGGTCATTTCTCTTTGTAGTATGAAGATGAGGAAGCTGCAGAGGAATTTAAAATCTCCAGTTTTGTCACAATGGTGCAAGGCTGTTACAATATTGGAGTACCCCACAGCTCCCAAGGTAAATGCATTTTTTTTAACACATAATCCAACCATCCAATTCTGCAAGTAATGTATTATGTGTTTGATATTGATTATGCAATTGTAGCATAAATGTTGCACAATTAATTATATTTTGGGGGGATATTTTTGTTTCAGGACATGTTCAAAAGTTTGATATGTTTATGGTTGAAAAATGGCCTTTAATTCAAGCCTTTGCTCTGGAAGGCATTGGTGGAGGAAGCTTTTTTACCTTAAAATTCAAGGTACAGTTTTTTTGCTTTACTTACACCTATTTTTGTTGACTGCTACAACATGATGCTGCATGTGCGTTTGTATTTTAGCTTATCGACATGAGTGAAAAACTATGGCATGTGTACAACAAACTGGACCCAGTGTCTCTTGAACATTTTCTATCCGAGGTAACACATCGGTCTCATCCACTGCTGCCTTCCCAGCCGTATACAGTATAACATATACCTACCATGTTTGCCTTTTAGGACTCGGTCACTTTCGAGAAGCAGTGGAGCAGTTTTTTCTCCAGCATGGACCTGGAGAGCCATTTGTCCATCCTGGAGCTGTCTGAAGCTCAGGCTGGAGAGGTCATTTTGCACCAGATATTATATGCATAACACCAACAAGAATTATGCCACTTTCTTATATTTCACTATGAGCATGGCCATATGTGTGTTGTTTATTCACAAATATCCAAGATGTCAATACCTATTTGACGATATCTCAACCATGTCAAATAATTATCTGTTCCATATTTTCTTTATCCGCAGTCATTTCGGACATACTATTCCCATGGACTTCTCTCAAGTAATATTACAGACAAGAGGTAATAAACAATTTGTAATGCACAGGAGGGGCCATTTAATGCATCTTATGCATTTCTTTTTTCCATTTCAGTAAAAATCAACAGCCTTTTGTGCTGTTTGGAAGACACAGTTGCTCTGAGGATTTGGAACACTATTCATTCAACTTTCCCTCAGAGAGTCACCAGGTCCGAAACACTGGGCCTCAAGGCTCCCCAGCCAAACATATGGTAAGCAATGGAAATGCAGCCAAAAAAAGGTAACTGTTTGTTTGTTTGTTTGTTTGTTCATCTTTAATTATTCACAAGACTCAACATTCTCAAAAATAACATCACAAGTAAGGATTAAGGATCCTACATTCAAATTCTTAGCTTTTGATACATTTTTATTCATTTAATAGTAATACCCTAATGATATCAAGTTAACTTAGCAAGTACGCAAGTAAGTAAGTAATGTTTATTTATATAGCACCTTTTATAGACAGGTAAGTCACAAAGTGCTTCACAAAATTGCAGTACAATTACAGTCGAAATACAAAGTACAGTTACAGTCACAAAACATGATGGTCAGAAAACAACCCTTAGTCCACTGGAATTAAAACGCTTTCTGAAACAATAACTTGGAATATCTGATGTTGATTTTGCTGTTCATAATAAAATGCCCTTAACAAGACTATTACAATAGGTTCTGCAATGTGTGGCACCTAAAGGACCTCTGTCCTGCTCAAGAACTTACTTCTTTGGGACGACACACACCCCTTTTCTTGGTAAGTGATTGTTCATTATGCTGTGTCCTCCAGTAGCCCGAATGTTCCCGTTGTTGTGTGTTTGATATTAGTCTATGGATAGTTTTCTCTTTCCTTATCTACAACTGCTCCGGTTAGAGGCTTGATAGTTTTGTTTCACCCACAGGATACGAGAACACACAGCAGAAACACTCAGACGTTTTGTAAGTGGCCTCTGTTTGATCACTTGTTCATTCTTTGTGAAGCCAGTACTGAGAGAATAATCTTGTTTTCAGAGTTCTGTCACAGATATATTCAGCAGTTGTTCAGGCTGTGCTTTCAGGAGTCAAATGCTACTCTTCCACTGCTAGTCCGACAAAGGTAAGCATCCTAACAGTATTATGTACTGAAATCATATTCTGTTTGTTAACTTTTAACATGTTTTTTATTTCAGGCTAAAGATGTGGCAGAAAATACATTTTTAATGACCCTAGACTCCATGAATTTAGGTCAATATCGCAGTGCTCTGAGGTAATAAAATAATTGTAGCAATTTACTTTGAACTGTTGAATCACTTTTGTTTTGTTTTGTTCTTGCAGGTCCAAATGTGAATTCTGTATTCAAGCAGTGGATAACCAAGGAAGGTAGAGAATAAACAATTTCACTAATTCATGCACCATAAACAACAAGGTTTTCTCAAAGTAATTATTTGCCTCTTTCAGAGTGATACCATTGGATGATGATGACAGTCGTTACTTAGTGAAAACGGTAAATAAAACAAATAAAGAATGAAAATGTTAATATAATAATAATATAATATGGAATAATATACAATGTGATTTGAGATGAAATTCAAAATCTCATCCACCTCACCAGAAATAAATTGTTTATTTATTCAATACAGCTTCCTTTTTGATACTGCTTCAGTTATAAGAGGCCACGTTAGCGTTCACTGTATTTTCTTGTTTTTCTACAATAACAGTTATGGTAAACTCACTGGTATCTCTCTGTTACTGTTTGCAAAGGCCTATATGACAGTCCATAACGTCCCAGACCTGCAGAGCGACAGGGGCGACTTGGGCTCTGTTGTCTTCTCTGAGTCCTTCCTGGAGTCCAGCATCAACATTCAGCAGAAAGGTCCCGCCCTAAATTGGTCATATGTGATTTGAACAATGATGAATAGATTTTTTTTGTAACCCACTCTTTTACTTAACTGCATAAAGCCTTATGTCTCATCATTTGTTATTTGGAAAGAGCAGATGCTAAAAAACAATGTGATTGTTGGTCTTCTCCATGTCAAAGCATTCTGTTTTTCCTCCTCAAGATGGCACTGTGTCGTCGGATAGCTGCTACACTGTCCTGACAACCTCTGTGCCTCGCTACGCCTGCTGGCCGGTATGTATCCAACAGAAAATCCACATTGCACACATTGTCCATTGCCTATATTTTACAAAACATACTTTTATCAAATATGTGTAGCTGGAAGCTGATGTCAAGCAGTCTGAAGAAGCACAAAATCTCACAAAGGTAAATGTGAGAGTGCCAGGAAAGCAGGAATAATAGAATGTAGATGTATGTAAATGAAAGCAGTTGATCAAGACATTTTTGTGAATTTTGAACAGGAAGAAGATGGCTCATGTTTGGGGACTGCTCTAACGGCTGCAGATGCTGCCTGTGTTTTCTCAAGCAGTAATCTCTCCACACCTGAAGAAGGTAGTAATAATATTTCATATATAAATGTGTTCATTGACTATTGCGACTAAGGCTTTTCTTGTCTTTTAGGGAAAATTGTTTTCTTCTCTGAGGGACTCTTGTTTATTCATTCACAATATGGAGTCTTCACCATGTCCAGAGATCATATTAGCTCAATCAAGTTGTATGATTCTGTAAGTTTCCTGTGTGAATTACTATTATATTTTTTGATCAAAGTAAAAATTACACTTTTCCTCCTTATTGTTGTATTTCCTTAGGACTCAAGCTCTTTAGCCTCTCTGTTTGTGGAGTACGATAAAACCATGCTCCCACATTTACCGTTCCCTCTGCACAGTTCAGACCAGTGCCTCGTATTTGCTCTGCAGCCTCGATCCAAGAGTCACAGAGCCTTTTATTCCAAGGTGAGACATTTGGGAACTACCTCAGAATAAAAACTTAACGAGAGGGTCCCCTTCCTTCTGGGCCACAGGGGCATCTGTGAGCAGCATAATATGACTCTTAGCTTAATCCTCCTCTGAGATCAG
This sequence comes from Neogobius melanostomus, assembly GCA_007210695.1. Taxonomy (NCBI): domain Eukaryota; kingdom Metazoa; phylum Chordata; class Actinopteri; order Gobiiformes; family Gobiidae; genus Neogobius; species Neogobius melanostomus. The sequence continues at coordinate 537,050 of VHKM01000190.1, forward strand.
TGACTGGATCAGGCCACAGTCTAGCAACTGTCTGGTCATTTGATTAACAAATATGCATTCGTTTTATAATATGAGGAATCTTAAAATATGATTAATGCCTGCTAAGTGAAGTAGCACAAAAACATACATATGTACACTATAGGTATATTTTTGAAGAGTTTCTGGCAGTGGCACATTGCAGTGTTCTGTTCTGTTATGAACATTGATTTGGGAGAGGTTTTCATTCAGGTTTTGTACCTGCATAATGATGGTGGGAATATTTGGGTTTACTGGGGTGTATAGCTAGGTACTGTATAAGTATTGATGGATTGATTCTTCCAACAAAAGAGTACACTGGCATAATGTGACCTATAGAGCCTATAATATTTGCCTTTATTTAGTTCTATATTGTTGTACATTTAATAACATATCTTTCTGTTGTAGGTTTTATCTGTTTGGCAAAGCTCAGATTCTGGGCTGACTTTGCAGATTGTGGACAAAGAACAACTGAGTTGGAACCAAACAAACATGTGAGTATATCTTTTTACAGTTCATTCAAAACATCCCATTACAGAGGAAAATTGTATCAATGTCCTTTTATCTGTTAGTATGCTATGTTTGACGTGAAGTCATTTAACATGCGTCTTTAGGCACTGCAGACTCCAGAGGTTGCACGACAGCCAGGAGCCTCCGGTGGCTAAACGCAGAGGAAACATGAAGACCTCCTACTCTCAGCTGCCAGAGCTGGACATGTCAGTTCAATCACGTCTCTCAATGCATCCTCTTATAAAACATGATGCTGAGCCTCATTTAGTTATATGCATTTCTACAACAAACTAAGTGTGTATTTTTACATTTTGATGTAAGTTTGGCCTGTGTTGAACTATGGTGTTTTTGTTACATAAGACTTAACAAGGGATATTGAGCTTAATCCTGCTTGTGTTTGTTCTTCCGTTAGTTTAACATGGAGGCTATGCCATCATCTGTTTTAGTAATCGAATGCACTTTTTATATAGCCATGCCAAATAGCTTCTTGTAGAAACAGGAATCCTCTTCTCTATGCTAATTCCCATATCCTGCTCTCCCAGGTTTCTCCAGCACTTTGCCTTAAGTAGCATTAGTCATGAGCCCATTTTGAATGATCACCTGGGGGCACTGTTCCCCTCCACTGAGCTGAGGAAACCAGTCAAGAGCCACAGAGACAAGGTAGAGGACGGCCTTTTCTTTTTATTATCCGTGGAGTCACTGTGAAGCTTTACAGATCTGATGTTGCCTTCTCTCTGTGTGTTAAAGGTTGTCATTACCATCATCACTGGACTGCCCGGGAGCCATAAAAAGAGACTGGGGGAATTTCTGGTGAATTTCAGCAAAGAACATGGAAGGTGAGCGATATGACATAAAAGTATCGACGTGTGCACATAGCCTAGGGGTTAAAGCTGCAGCTGCACGTGGCAGGGCACTGTGCTGCGCCACAGCATCTTGAGTTCTGACCCCGGCTCTGACAGTTTCCTGAATGTCTCTCACCACTCTCCACCCCTTTCACGCCTTCAGTGCTGTCCACAAAAAAATTAAAATAATGATATATATATATACAATTGTGCTTAAAAGTTTACATACCCTGGCAGAATTTTGATTTTTTTACTCATCTTTCAGAGAATATGAATGATAGCACAAAATGTTTTTTTTCACTCATAGTTAGTGGTTGTGTGAAGCCATTTATGGTCAAACAACTGAGTTTACTCTTTTAAAATCACAATGAAAAAATAAACTACCAAAATGACCCTGATTAAAAGTTTACATACCCTGGTGATCTTGGCCTGATAATATGCACACAAGTCGACACAAACAGGTTTGAATGGCTGGTAAAGGTAAGCATCCTCACCTGTGATCTGTGCTTGTAATTATCGTGTGTGTATAAAAGGTCAGTGAGTTTTTGGGCTCCTGACAGACCCTTGCATCTTACATGCAGTGCTGCACTGGTGTTTCTGGTTTCTGAGTCATGAGGAAAGCAAAAGAATTGTCAGAGGATAGTTGAACTGTATAAAATGGTAAAGGGTTATAAAAAAGATATCCAAGGTACTGAGAGTATTAATCTGCAGATTTCAAACTCTAAGTGGAAAATGCAGGATTCTGTTGAACAAAAATGTCAGCAACAACTGCCAGGAAAAATGTTCGGGATGCAAAGGAAAACACACAAATAAGTTACGCCGAAATACAGGACTCCCTGAAAAAGTTGTGTAGGTATTTCAAGATGCACAATAAGGAGGCACTTGATGAAAAATGGGCTGCATGGTCGAGTCGCCAGAAGAAAGCCATTACTTCGCAAATGCTACAAAGTATCCGCTTACAATACACCAAACAGCACAGACACAAGCCTCAAAATTTCTGAAACAATGCCATTTGGAATGATAAAACCAAAATGGAACTTAAACAAATAACAACTTAACAACAATAAACGTTACATTTGGAGGAGTCAACAAGGCCTGTGATGAGCGGTGCACCATTCCTACAATGAAACACGGAGGTGGATCACTGATGTTTTAGGGATGTGTGAGCTACAGGGAATTTGGTCAAAACTGATTTCAGAATGAATGCAGCATGTTATTAAAGAATGCTGGAGGAAAAGTGTCACTCATCAGCCTGGAAACTGCACATGGGACACACTTAGACACAAAAGAATCCAAGCTGTTATTGAGGGCAATACACAATATTAAGAACTGGGTATGTAAACTTTTGATCAGGGTCATTTTGATATTTTCTCTTTTTATTATGATTTCAAAAGAGTAAACTCAGTTGTTTGACCATAAATGGCTTCAGTCGACCACTAATTATGAGTGATTTTTTGTGTGTGTGTTTACATACCCAGGACCAGGGTATGTAAACGTTTGAGCACAACAGTATATGTATACATCTATACATACATTAACTTCAACCTGAAAAAAAGGCTTTCCAAGAAATGTATCTTTTATTGTTTGTAAATGGTCTGAAAGATGTTTTTGTTATTAATCCAGTAATAGTTTTCTTGTGAATCTTGAAATAATCACTTAGAATTAGATTGCGGATGATAATTGTTTTAAATTTCCACTCATTTACACTAAAAGTCTTTAAAAAGATCTTGCAAAAATACTTGGCAGGCATGTTTTATGTTCTAAATGTTGTTGAATCACTGTTAACTTATTAATACTGACACTCGAAATGTAACGCGCTCTGTGGTGCCCCTTTAGGTGGGTGGTATATGAGCCTGGTTCTGACAGCTGCGACAGTTTCTCAGCCTCTCACCTCCAGCAGTTCTTGTCTGGTTTCCTGGAGAGCCACAGAGGCCTGAGAGGCAAAGCCCGTCTGCTGCTGCTCTCACCTGGGTAGGGACGCCTCGGGACCCGCTTCACACTGAGCACAAACAAAACACGCACATTACACCACTTTAGCGACAAACAAAACACTGGGTTTAGTGGAGAAGTCTACCTTTTGGACATATTTTGTGCATGCAGAAATTGAAGTACTGTAAACCATAGAAAAGAATTATCAATCTGCTAAAGCTAATGAATCTTGTCCATCTTGATATTTTGATAGTTAAACGGTTGGTTGAGCTCAGAGGGGCTTCTTTTGAATGCAAATGATTAGATGTGCAGCCAGTAAGAACACACATAAAGGACCATTTTAGGTGTTATTTCAGTGGGTTTATTATGCATTGTGAATTATGCCTAATGAAAATGCATAGTTGTGTGTTGTGCTAATGGATTATTTTAAACATAAAGTACAATATAACAAGTTAATACAATATGAGTAATTGTCACTATAACATTAAACAGACATTTTAGTTGCCTACTTTCTTAAAAAAAGGAATCGGGAATCGGTATCTAACAAGCTTAGAGAGTACTGGAGACCAAGACTATATTACCAATAATAAAAAAAATGAATGCTTTAATTCACAGATCCACAGACGTTTTGGATGTGGTACAAGCCCTTCTCTTCCACCCCGATCCAGCCGTTCCGGCACATTTCACCATTGGCGCCGTCACCGCCTGCATTGACCCCCTCGCCTCGTACATGGAGCACAGGTAACTTAATGAACATCTGCTTTGGTTCTTCCCATTCGCCCGGCACAAAGACCCACTCACAAGAGCTCCAGCTTCCCATTGTGTCGTAAGTAATGGATTTCTGCACGGAGAGAGTTCACACCTGGATTAACACTGGCCACTCCTGATCCAATCTGAAGAAGGCTTTTTAATTTCACTTCTGAACAAGCCCATAGATCTGTAGCTTTTATAAAGGAAGCTCTGCCCCTGTCAACTGTAATTTAAACTTTTTGAATGGACATTATATTAGAAAGATGGAACGTGAAACACTCTTAACCATTGAAGATATTAAAGTCTCTGTAACGTAGAACAGTTGAACACGAAAACAAAGCTACCGATAGATATGTACAGACTGTATATCTTGAAAGCTGACTCATTTGATGAGAGTACTGCTTTCCAGAAAAGTGTAATAATAAGTAATCCTACTATTAATGAGTGGATGGACCCGCTTAGAAGATTTTCACTATAGAACTTTTTAGCTCCATTACTGTATTTGATGAATTTTGGTTACATAATACATACCAGCTGTGAGGCTCGACTTTGTCTTATTACAGTGATATTATTTCCTGTATGTTTTTGTTTTTAACAAAAAGAAAAAGGAAAAAAAATGTATTTACATTTTTGTTTGTTATAGTGACCCATGCAAACATTGCGATGACAGACAGGACAGGATGTTGATAAATTGCGAAAGCACTCAAGGTTTCCAGGGGTTACGTGACACTTTTGGTTATTAAAACTCAAGGCAGAGGGATCAGGTCTACATTTAATCTGACTCCACTTTTGTTATGGGCTTTGGCTGTAGCTTACTGAGCTTCTCACTGTCACAGACTGACTCTTTTGCTCCACACAATACGACACACCACTCTGACTAATAGTGTTTTTCACTGCACTGTGGGAATCAAGGTCAGCAATTTCACTGAAACCAAGGGTTGGTTAAAAACGTTTCTGTTTTTTGGATAGTTTTTTCGTTGTGGATTCCTTTGCTCTCAGTGAAGACGTTATGTAATATATAGAGTGTCTGGCATTCCACGTTTTGGAGGGTTGGGTGAAACCTGTTACGAGGATCCTTGAGACTGACAGCTCCGCTCAACTCTGCAGTGGAAAAATGTGTAATAAGAGGGTTAGTCAGCTATGCGGTTAGTATTGACTTTTCCATTCAAGACATCTTCAGCAAGCCCCCTGCGTCTTGCTGTTGCTAGGGGGCCGCACCACGGACGTCCCTGGACCCCAGTGTAGCGCTAATTGGGTGTGGTTAGCCCAGCTTAGACCTGACCCGCCTGTCATCCCCACCGCATAACCAGCTAATCTCCCTGATCCACATGAGCAACCTACTCTGCCTCCTCATTGAATCCTCATCAGTCAGTCATGGGCCATTCTTTGTGATGGATGTGGACAGTTCATTACATCAGGACACAAAGATAAATGCCTTTCAAAGAGCTAGATCGCCCGCATGCAGGCTTCCTAAAAGCTGCACGGTGCTGGTGCGGCTTTGATAACGTGAAGCCGCGACTCCAAATGGTTGTTCAGTGGCCAACTGCTGATCGATTTAAAAATATCTCTGGATAAATAGTGCTTTTTTCTAATAGCCAAGAAATTAAATTATAACAGGCTTTTCATTAGTCACTTACGGCTATACATAGTAATGATGTCATATGAGAAAATATCGCTTGCCAAATTTAACATTAGTGAAGATGAAATACAGGTAGCATTTTATTTGTTCTATACTTTATCTGAAAATTCTCTTTTTTTTTTTTCTTCATATATACCAACAATAAAGGACCCAGCGTGGCATTTTATAATGATATTTAGTGTTAATTTGAGTGAAGAATCTTTATCTTGTGTCTGTTTTCTCTTTAGGTTTGCCTTCCCCAAACTGTTGGAGCAGTGCAGCCAAGGTAAGCCCTGTCTCTCTGAAATCTAAATGAACTTCAGTGCTGCACTATACCTGCTACAGCTACAGCTACATTATATGCAAAATAGGCCTATATTTTCAAGACTTTCAGAAGAGGGTGATTTTTTTTTTTTTTTTTCCTATTCTTTTCGCTGCTCCTTGCTGCGTATGTCAGGTATTGTGAGTACAGTGGTGTTCACCGGCCTGACAGCGGAGCAGAAGCATCCTCTCATGCAGCATGTTCAGCAGTTGGTACGCTCTGCCAACCCCACCGCCGCCTTCATCCTGGCAGAGAAAGGAGCTGTCACCAGGTAGGCGCCCACTGAATTATGATCAATGCCACAAACAGTCACTTTACCGCCTTTATCATTCAACAAAATATGCACTACAGGCTACATTACACTTTTTTTTTCTCACAGGCGAGTGTCTAAATCCGTCCAGTCGACGCGTTGTAAAATCCTTTCTGAGTATATTCTTTGCATAAGTGTCATGTACAGACCGTTGGGAAGGGGGATTTTTCTCGTTATTACCTCTGATCGGAAGGTTAAGTTTTCACCATTGGTTTATTCATGGTTCTCATTCAAAGCTGGACGCCATTTTGAGGACCGTTTTGTTGTTGTTGAATAGGTCATTGCAATGGCATCGCTTCTACTTTTTCATAATCTGAGACCCATGTATTGGTTGCTTTGTTTGTCGGGGGGAAAATAATACACAGGGCCAGGGGTTTTGCTTTTGTGTCCATGTTATTACTCGGCCTGGACTCGGACTACGTACAGTACTAACTACAGCCACAAGCAATCAGTAAAGTTTAAACAATGAATCGGTCTTTAAAATCCAGTGGAAGCTATGCTAGGATTTTGTAGTTTGTAGTAATAGTTATTTTACTGTCCTAGCTTAAATACATGTTACAGGTATTCATGTTCTCCTCTGCCCTATAGGAATGAAGATGTGAATGTGATATTGTCCGACAGCAGCTTTAATGAACCCCAGATGCTGAGGGCGCGTTACGTCCTTTATCCCGGCTGGTAAGGCTTCCCAATGTGACCCCTGTGCACTGTCCACTCAACCTTCAAGCAGCAGATTGGTCCTGATTCCTGCGCAGTGTTGGTGCCTCACGTGTGTCGCCTCGGTTCCTCCCCGTGGTTTAATTGCCTGGCGGCGGTGGTGCTGGCGGTACTGGGGGCTGATTGCTGTAAAGCCCACCGGGACGGCTTGTGCTTTCTCACCAGCTGAAGCGCAGTAACAAGCTGCAGGCACGGACACACAGGGGGTCTTCTTCCCCTTTTGCTGGTCTGCGCCTCAGTGCTCAGCCTAATATGAACCTTGCCTAAATCCCACATACTTATTGGCTAAACGGGGCTCTAAATTTACTCACCTGTGAGCTTTAATTGATGTGAATTTGTGTTTGTTTTTTTAGACAGGGAAACCTCCTGATTAAGACGTGATATCTTTGTTAAAGCTAATAGCTATGATAATGGTTAGGTTAGCCATTTATCATCTTTCGTCTTTGATTAGGACAAGAAACAGAATTTTGTTCCAGACAGTTAAATACGTTTAACCATCACAAGATTGAATCACATTTACTAACTCCAACCACAAGAGTTAAAGAAGCAAACAATTCCATTATGAGCTCTCTGTGCCATAAAACAGGAACAATGTTTACTATTCTTAAGTGTTTTTTTCATACATTTTTACAACAAGGTTAAACTTTTAACTTTGTCACTGTGTGTTTTGTGTTGTGTTCCAGGTGCAAAGGCCGGTTCTTCACTGGAGCTGAGCCTCTGCTCCTCTCGCGGCGGCGGGTGGCATTCGCTCGGCCCCTGGAAAGGCCTTTATTTGTGGCGCGCTGCAAAGGTGCGATGGAAACGAAAAGCCTCACCCCTTTTCTGACTTTTACACGTGACAGAAGCCTCAGATACAAGTTGGTGCACAATGGCGAGCGTTATATAAGCAGCCACTCCACCAAATATGGAGATAACTCGACTCGGTACAGCCTAGGGTGACCATACGTCCTGAAAAATTCGGGACAGTCCCGAAATCCAGGCTCTCGTCCCGAATCCGACCCAAATTGTCCCTAAAAATACTTTTAGAATGTCAAAGTGCTGTGTGCGCTCTTGATATGGAAGAGGGGCTTGATCTGGACGAGCTCTACAACAAAAACTGCGCTCCGAAGAATGTTCTAAAGTAGGGGTCCCCAACCTTTTTCCTGCTCGGGACCGGGGGGAGCGCGCTTAGAAACATGTGCGTAAATGGCTCACGTTTTTTAAAGCTGGAGCGCAGCCCTTTGATCGCAGCGCACTACAGCGGGACCGCGGCACATTCTCTCCTCTCTCTCTTTCTCTCTACTGTCCACTTAACAGCGGGACAAATGCAACTCTCTGTCCTGTGAAAGCGTGAAAGGTTGTGAGGAAAAGTTGTGATGAGCTGAGAGGGAAGGCAAAAGGGAGAGAGATGCTCTGTGGCGCAGGTGACAGATAGAGCTGCGCGCAACGCATTGAGCAGCACGAGGCTGCACTGATTCTGTCTGTGATAAAACCAGATGATTTCTAGGGCTACTTTCAATCAGAATTTCCATTATATATCTATTGATGAGCTTATTGGTGTGTGGACAGGCCAAAGATAAATAGGACAATGCGGTCGTTTATATATAATTTCCTAGTTAGATATATATATAGTTTCCTAGTTAGTCAATTGTGCATAATGTACGTAATTGTGAAAAAACATGAACCCGCCGTCCCGAATTTCAGGGCAACTCATCTGGTCACCCTAGTACAGCCTGAGATGGATTGAAAAAGCTTTCATTGAAAAAATACATTAACTCTCTATATGTAATAAGCACCACATAAGCACCAGTCAATCAAACATTGCTCTTTCTGTATGTATATAAATGTCTTTTAATACTACTCTTTGATTTTGCTGCAGCATTAAAGTCATCATTGAAGCCCTGCCCATTCCATGGAAATGTTTACAATATTTCAGGCAAAGTGCATTTTTCTGGTAAGGGACCGACTTACTATTATTTAACATCAACAGACTTTAAAACTTATAAGTAGAAGAATATTACAGCAACAGGATTTCTTTCAGCCAAGTTTTATTGCAAGTTTTAATGCTTTGCTTTTTTTCGGAAATAGTTTGTGAAAAGTTTGCCCTTGAAGTATGCATCTGTTCGTAGTTGGAAATGTACTTCTAAGTTCCCTTTTTCTAACTTTCTGTACTGATTTTAACAGCATAAGTCATTTTCTCACATGCCTCTCATCAGGACAGTGTGAAAGTGACTCTACAGTACAGAAAGTTGTGAAGAGTATTGTTTCTTTGATTGGTTTTCTTGTCATGATTTTGTATTTGTATGTATTTCGTTCACTTGATTAGTTGAAAGTTTAGAGAATTTATTCATGGGGGGTCCTGGAGTGGCCACTCATAACTCCCTAGCCCAGGTGTGCTCACCCTTTTGGACAATCCTGAGAGACACGCTGAACATTGTATATGCCCTTGTATTAGGAAAGCCATAGCGCACTAGAGTCGTGGAAACTTTTACTGTGCATGTTGTCTTTGTTCCTACATTTTTTCCATTTAACACATGCAAATTCTGGGTGCCACTTCGGCCACTGAAAGGTTATATGTATGTAAAGGCATAAACGCCCACCAACAGCCTGCTGGCAGCGTTTACAGCTGCTGCAGCAAGTGTCTCATGAGGTGTGGAGTAACTGCTTCTTCTTTACGGCTTTAGATTCAGACCAAATCGTGGAGGTGACTTACAGCACAGTGAGCGGGTCCCTGACTATTGTTCCCGTCGACGGCCATGAACTCCTGACCACAGAACCAAAGGCCATCAAGACCGCTTCCTGTTTCCTAATCTTTGATGGTGTTGATCTCACTGAAGATGGACTGAAGGACTGGCTTCGTCTGTGCGCCAAGCAGGTGGACGTCTAAATAGTTGTATTGTATCAAGTCAGTGTCTAAACATTTAACACAAAGGAGGAATGAATCATGATTACTGTAAACAAGCAACAGGTTTAGCAAATATTTATTGAGTTTAGTCTTCACAAAAGCTGTTGAACAATAACAAAAATGATTATGAACTGTTACTGTGTAATGCATGTCTGAAGAATAATGTGAGTTAATCTTAGATATAAATTTGCTCCAAGTTAGGAAGCAAGCCTAAACAAATCTTTATTCTGACAGAGGCCTGTGAAGAAGACCAAGAAGGCAAAAGTCAACATTACTCCACAAGAAATCAATCAAATACATGTGAGTATTTTCACCAAACCTTGCTATCTATCTACCCATTCATTTTTCATGTAGATATACATTATATTATAAGTATTCTTGTTTGTTTGAGCAGGAGGTAAGGCACTTGGATCCATTACCACCAGGCTTCTTCTATAATGGTTACCAATATGTGAGCTTCTTTGGCGAGAAAAGAAACTTACATCCAAGTATCCTTTGCCTGTTGTAGTTCACACCAATACAGTACTTATTTCCCAAACATCGGGTCCAGAATACCTCAAAATGGTCTCCAGGAGTCACTTAACCTTGATCTGAGTTAGCATAACCCTTAAAATTCAATACTGGTGTCATTGTTTACATTTATTTCTCTTACATCAGTGTTTCTCCAGACATCGACCAGTTCATTGATGAGTACATCGCTGAAGTCAACAAGGAGATTGAGCGTTTCAACAGGGAGCTGGACTTACACAGGCAGCCCGACCTGTTCGACCCCTGAATGAACTGTATGTGCATCATCTCAATGTCTTTAACCAACATTACTGAGGGGAGGGGGGGTACAATGCGATGGCGGGAGGGCACGGGGCTGGTATATTCTACATCCCCCCCAAATGTTCTGTGTGCACTGGCAGCTGCTGCGGCTCGATCCATTATTATCAATTGTGTCACTTTGTGTTTCCTCTCGGTGCCGCAAAAAAAGTTAAACAGCGCTTAGTTTCAATTACATCACCCTTCAAGAGGCAGCTGACAGATTGAGATTGCATTTGTCGACTTGGAGAGGGAAATCGATGTCGTTCTTGTAGGTACAGACAATTTATGAGAGGCGTAATAGTGGAGACAACTGTAATGAAATTAGGTCCATAGCTCAGATGTTGGTTCTAAAGTAGAGTGTAAAGTGCGATTCAAAACTACTCTTGGAAGTTGCTCACAAAGTTACTCAAGTATATTTAATAGAGCAAATCTAGCTTATTTATTTTAGGTTTCAAGTGTTGCACAATTGAGGGGAATTTCCAAGCGTGCGCTCGCTGCTTTCTGTTTATCGCAGTTGGCAAATTAAAGCCTCTATTTTGGTCCTGGCGTGGATGACCGTGTGATACTCGTGGATTCCCTCATGGGTTTTCTCAAGAAGCACTCCTCCTCTGTTGTCACCCAATCCGGGGCCCACCTGTTAGCTCGTCTGCGTGCCACCGCGGAGGCAGCGCTGGGCCTTAGAGCGCGGTAAACACCGGACTGGCTGCTGCTTCTGGATGACAACTGACGAATGGTGCCATTAATCACGTCGCTATGAGCCGTCTTTATTTTAAGGCCTCTAAAGTGAATCTAATGAAAGTGCAATAAAGCAGGCGCGACTCCCCCGAAGCAAAGTGTCGCTGTCAGAGCAGCTGCGTCCGCCGAGACACAGGTTATATCACTGAGGGCCTTCACAACAGAGATGTTAGCAACTGGCCAAATATTCAGTCTATAAAAAAATAACATCACTTTAACAAGGCTTTTAAATCGCTACATTGATTTATTGCATTTAGTTTCAGTCTGTCAATTATTTACTACAAATTTGTTCGTATTTGTGATGTTTCTTGTTCTGGTTTGGCCCAAGGTTGAATTAAATCTAGATGAGTTTTTGTGCGTAGCAATTGTTGCAAGGTTAAACAGAGCGTGTGTGTGTGTGTGTGGGCTGCAGAGAAGATGCTGAAGTTTACTGTTATTCCTCTTGCAGATACTACAGTAAGGTTTAGGGTAAAACATAATAGAAGAATTGTCTTGATCAACACTTACAATTGAACAGCTATGAAAAGTTTATGTAGAAGCCAAGAACCAGAGAGAGGCTGGTTCTATGTGCACCTGTAGTGTGTTTCAACTTCGCCTCTGCGTGTCTATGTGACCTTCCCAGTGTGGACTGTGTAACACTCATCTGTCAACAGCCCATAAAGAGAGAATAATGAATACTTTTCTGTCTGTTGGCAGATAAACAGCTACTGCTGGCCTCATATCACCCAATAGACACGTCACGTTAAGCCATTGCCACATGTCTCACTGTCTTCTACAGAAAAAACGATTAGCATGTGTGTCAGTTGTCCAGCTACAGTGGGTTCCACTCAATCGACAACAATGACCCCAAAGATTATTTTCACCATTTTATTTTTAATTTTTTGTTTCAAGTGCAATTGTATGCTGTTTATATACTCCTCTCCTTACTGTACCCTGGAATAGATCTTTAAGGACAAACAGACAAATGAGCTGCTAGATTCCCAGTCTTTCCCAGCTTGGAGTTTGGCTTCAACGACAGATTCTAAAAATATTAAAGCCATTTTAAACAAGCACCGATTTTGCACAAAAGACTGACTTGTATCACAAACAATTGAGAAATATACTTAAAATGTATGTTAAACTATTCAGATTATAAGTGTAGCAACCATGGTTGCTGTGTGTGGCTTTCTACCCAGCTGAGGGTGTCTCAACTATCAAGTCCTTAAAGTGTACAGGGTTATGTAAGATGCCGTTAACAAGTACTATATACTGTGGTGTATGCTATGAAAATCACAGCCACTTCAAGATGTACACGAATAAGGTTTAAGATTATAGCCACTGACTCGTGAAGTCAGATAATCTCTCATTGTGGCCCCTATTTAGTGAGATTTTAAAGAAAAATACGATGTCTAGATTTAGATCAGGGCATCACCACAACTGCAACTACTTGGGTGCGTTTTGAGGACCTTAAGGGGCTTTACAGACGAGTGGTTCTAATGTTATGCCTTATACACTAGTTTGCATGTTAAACAAATAGAATAAATAATACAGTACTTAGAATAAATAATACAGTACTTTGTTAGTATACAGTATATACTAACCTTTGCCTTTCACCAACATAGAGTAAACGTATTTTAAATTACCTCGAAACAGAGTATTTTTTATAAAACTGTGAATTCGCACTAGTTACAAAAGGAAGATGCAATTTTGTAGGTTTAACTCAATAAGAGAATTGATTGGCTCATGTCAGGTTCATGTGATCCACAGTGCCTCTGCAGCAGACTGAAGGATCGTCCTGAATAAGTGTTGGTGAAAGGAAACCATGCAGTTGTGTGTTTTTTATTTTGACAGAGGGTCAAGTAGACCAGGTCACAACGGGGCAGCTGGAGGACTCAATAACTATTCAGGTACTTAACAAGGGTAGCTATATACTATATCCCTAAAAGGACCAGTATGGGCTGGATTCAATGTATTTGAAGATGTCCTCTTATGTTATCTATATCTATAAGTGTTTCTATTGATAAATTGTAAAGAAGATGGTGGCATGTTAAGACCATATTTTCTTCCAGTAGGCAACATCTTAGAAATTGCAGCCATGCGTTCTATATGTATTATTGGAAAATAATTGCTCCTTTCAAAACTGGCATCGAGGTCTTTTACAATCAAATATTTCATGACACAATTAATGCCATTATGTTGCATTTAACGTTAACATCTTGAAGTTATTTTAATATCCAGCCCTCTGAGATTCAAAACCAGCGTTAATAATTATAAATATGTAATTAGGAATGTCTAAAGTTGAGGCGTAACCCATATTTTAAAACAACTGGCCTTCTTTTAGCCTCCTGTGCCGCTGCACTACACACTCTCTGACAAACTGCACCTTTAAACTTCTTGAGCTGATGTTATGGGATTAAAACAAGTTTGGTGAAGAATATTTATAAATGAGATATTGATCATTTTGTATTGCATCTGGGACAAAGCAGTGATATCTAATGTTATAAAGGATATTTTTCTTGGTTGTGTGTAATAGTTGGGTCCTCCACAAGTTGAAATAATGTGGAGTTTTGTTAATATTGTGTTTTAAGGTACTTTTTTAATTTGGTATGAGAAGATGTGGTTTATATAAGAAATGACCAAATATCTCTCCAGCCTCAGGGGACTGTTGATTGTAAAAGGCTGCTCCGTCCTGTTGAGGTTCAAAGGGAAAGAATTAATAGAAATATTTTATTCCTGATGTTATTGAAATAAATAGAAACATTTAAGTATTTATTAGGAGGCGGGATTAGATTTGGGACAAATGCTAAGGGCTAATTTCTTCTCCCCGATATCTTCAGGCCGTCCAAAGTACCAGGTCAAATATCACTTTTAATAGACTATTGTGAAGAACATAAAGTGTGCCAATCTTCAGTGGGAGGGAACAAACTTTAACTCTTTGCACAAAATACTGTAACTTGTGTTTTTCCTGTGACTGAAGCTTTTATAATCTGTCGTATTTATTGACTCACATTAATCCATTAAATATTTATATGGTTCATTCATTATGTTTCTCGTTTCTTTATTTAAAATTGTAGACGTTATTCGTACAGTTTACAAGGTGGCTCAGGCAAGTCGAGAGCAAAGTCAAGTTTTTTATGATAAAAAACCTAGTGCATCTTTATAAAATTAATTTTGTTAGTGATCTTTTTTACTACTTTTTTACAGTCGCTCGTCCCCACACTGTCATCAAAAACCTAGGTGTTAATCTGGATGCAAACCTGGACTTTCGCAAGCAAATTGACTCTGTACTGTAGTTAAGGCAAGTTTTTTCCAGCTTCACCTTCTGGCAAAAGTGAAGCCTTTCCTCAGCCGCTCCGACCTGGAAAAAACTATTCACGCATTCATCAGCTCACGATTGGATTACTGCAATGCACTGTATACAGTATTGGACTCAGTCAAACCTTCATTCACAGATTACAGCGTGTGCAAAATGCTGCTGCCCGGCTCCTCACCAACTCTCGCAAACATGACCATATCACGCCTGTCCTTTACTCCCTGCATTGGCTCCCGGTCCTTTTCAGAATCCAGTACAAACTTTTGCTTTTTGTTTTCAGTCAAACTAAAGACTCACCTGTTTAAAAAGGCATTTGACATATAGTTCTGTGGCAAGTGTTGTGGATGTGATAATGGTCTGTTTTTAATGAAATTTTACTTACTTTAATGCAGGGACATGGGCTGAAGTTATAGGTTTAATGTAAAGACAGCTCGATAACCTGTTACGTGCAATGTGTAAATATTGCAACCCTGGCTTTGGATTGTGAGATTAGGCAGATGAGTTTTAGCTGAGACTAGTCATAGTGGTGATAAGGGGGCCGCATAAGTAGCTTCTAATGGTCAGACATACGCTTGTGTTGTGTCCTTGGGCAATACACTTCACTCACCCTTGCATTTAGCAGCCAATACTCCCCTCAGCAGAACAACCACTGCCACTAGTGTACACAAATCCTTTTATGACCCTCTTTTGGCGCTCAGATATTTCCAGTTTGCCTTAGTTAAACCGGCAGCTGGACCTCACTTCTCAGATGAATCCCACTTGACACTGTCCCGCTGTGGTGCACTTTTATTTCGGTTTGGGGGAGCACAAGGAGTGCTCGTCCTTGTATTGTTGCCAGGCAGATCCAGCATGTCTAACCTCTGACATCAGTCTCTACCCAGTGACTCAAGTCAGGACCACTATCCCTTTTAGCATCCCACGCTGGCACTGTGTCTGTTTGGTTTCACATTTGGACCCCTCCCCGTTTTGTTGTTGTGTTTTAGCAGAGAGGGCTATTTGCGGCCCCATTATGACAGCCGCATGTAAACACATCACTCTCACTGGCTGTGGACCAAAGCCAGGTCACTGCATCAATGGTGGCCTGTGCAGGAAGGGGATTTGTACTTTCAACTCAATGCATGACATTTTAATTCTACATGAGCCATAGATTATAAGGTGAAGTCACGCTTATGTTTAGTTTAGCTTGGTGGGAGTTAATGTTTGTGAAGAGACTGATTTGTCAGAGGCATAAACCAAACTAGTTACCTGCAACACTTGCTGTAACGAAGACCCCCTGGGATAGCCTTCAGCTGAAAAGAAAGTTAACGTGTCTGGTTGTAGCTTGATCATCATGGTCTTAGTTCTTATGGGGCGACAGTGGCACAGTTGGCAGAGCATGTCATCTCATGATTGGAAGGTCGGGGGTTCAAATCCCAGCTCCTGAGGATGCACAAGGTCGTTATGTCCTTGGGCAAGACACTTCACCCAATGCCTATGTGTGAGTGGTTGGTAGTGGTTGGAGGGACTGTTGGCGCAGATGTGAGCAGCCTCGCTTCTGTCAGTCTACCCCAGGGGAAACTGTGGCTACAAATGTAGCTTACCACCATCAGCATGGAGTGAATGAACCCCCTCCCTTTCATGTGTGAAGCGCTTTGGGTGTGACTTGTGTCATAAAAAAAGCGCTATACAAATAAGATTCCCTTCCCTTCCCTTGGGCAAGGCACTGCACCCACCTTGCCTCCAGTGTCTGCGTACATTGGTGTATGAGAGTGTGAATAGGTTAGTTCAGTATCTTAGTTAGGTAAAAAAAAAAAGAATCATATTTAGCTGGTGGCAAACTGAACATCTGTTGGTCCATATACATATATATATATATATATGTAGAGTCCAGATTTCAGACTTGCAACCTTTTTGTTTTTTGTTTTACTTTTCCCCACTGCTATTCTAGTGCACATTTTCTCTATTGTGGTACAAATGCAGGTTTTCTTATCATACCTCTTAATACGTATTTACAGCATCAATTTTATAAGCCAGTATTGTTAGTGGACGTGTAAAAATACAGACTATTATTGCGCAACATAAAATTGGGATTTACAAGATGGGTTTCAATTTACACATAAGTGCTGAAGTGTTTGGCATTGTAATGAATCATCTTAAATATGATTTGTTTTCTTTATTTTGAAGTTATGCATGCATACTCAATGGGGAAGAGCAGAAGCAGTGACCTAACAAAACCTTCAGTCCATCTGCTGCTGCCACTAATACGATCGATATGTGAATTGGTGGACAGAATGCTACACTACTTACTTTATCTATTGCAGTTCTGCAACTCATAAAAGGGTGAAATGTCTTAATTTCTATTAGCAGCCTGATCAGATGAATACATTAAAAGGTAAGGTAAGGTAAGGTAATGGCCATTGGCCATAACTTCAACTATCCAGCTGTGGAGATGGCCCTGGTGCTCAGCAGGCGCTCCTAATGCGCTGTTAAGTGCACTGAATGTTGAATATAAAGTATGTAACAGCCAAGTAAGGCATGTTTGGTATTCAATTAATGATGGCATGCTTTTCCATGCTTAGCTGTTTATATAGACCACAAAACCTCAAGGGACAATACATGGTTCGAGTTAACCTCATTTATATACCGTCTATAGATGCAACAAACAGAGTCATAGAGATATATAATTGCTATCTTTCAGTTATTTGTGGTTAAATTGAACTGTTGGTTATCATTTCAATGTCCAAATGTGGCAAATCTTTATGCATAGGGTTTACAAGTCTAGAGTGTAGTTTGTAGCACATAACAGACACTCAACACTTGTTATATCAAGTTTATTATGTTTTCACATTTCAAAGCAGGTGTCAGCGACTTCTCTCAGCCGTTGCCTTTACATTGCTGTTGAGAAGTATCCCGTCATTATGAAGGCATGAATTACATACATGCTGACCACTTGTACTATATCATGTTTAGCACCACGGCTGAGCACCATCAACAAGCATTAAACACTCGGGATTAGACAGAAGCTTAAACAATAGCTTTCAAATCATCTCTGATCTAATCAACGTGCTACTGTTAAAAGCATCTAATTTACAGGAACATTTAAGTGTACAGCCATTAGTAATGGGACAAAATTACTTTTTTTTTCTCCCAGAGTTCATCATACAGTTGCTGAAGGTGAATAGTAAATGTAAACCTGAGGTAATCACAGCGTATTTTGTGTATTGTCTTTTCCATCAGCCTTGTAAGGATGCATCAATGTGTTTGCCATATATATACATATATATATATATATATATATATATATATATATATATATATATATATATATATATATATATACATATATATATATTTTTTTTTCATTTTGTCCTGATCTTGGTAAAAATGTATGTGTCAAATTTGAAGAAAATTACTTCAGCAGCTACAGTAGTCCTGGGGCTGACTAGCAGGGGCCTGGCTGCTGTTCGACGCCTACGGCTTCTGCCACCATCATTCACCGCACTCAAAACAGGTGAAGTGTCCACCACTAGAGCCTCGTTTACCCAAGAAAAAGTGCTTCTTTACACTTTTAGCTGCAAAGATTCTCAAAACTCAAACACAATTTGCTGCAGGCGATTCAACTGATATCAATATAGATTAAAAAAAACATAACAGAAACTAGTTTAACAATGTCAAAGCAACCGAAAAAAGTATTATAAAACACATGACTCTGAGACTTCAAACATAATATTTACCCGTCATCTTCTCGTTTGATAAGGGCATGAGGGAGTGCCTTCGAGCCTTTATAGACATAAAACATTTCAGTTACGGATCTGCCTGCATCCTGATACATTCAACTTCAGGAATAACTCACAAATGCCAGTTTCTACTCAATCACATATTATTGATTTATTGGTGCATCCTTACTGCCCATCAGATCTTATTAAATCTTAATTTCTCCTTCACTCTTCCTTCTCTGTTGGCCTGATGTCAAAGATCATCATCACAGCCATATCTGCGCTCTCCCCTGACGCGGCGGCCAGTTTGAGCTGCTGCACCCCTCCCCCGGTGAAAACATCCGCCTCCCAAACTCTGCTCTTGTTCAGCTTCAGGTCAGTCCTGGTCTGCCCCACCACACACACTTTCTGGGCTCCCGGAACCCTCACCCTGAACCTCACCCAGGAATCGGACTCCAAAAGTCCCATTCTTGGCTCGAAGAGAACACAACCTTTCCTCCAGGCAGAGTAGACGCATGGGAAGGGCGCCCCGGATTGATTGCCGGTGTTCTTTAAAACAAAGTCACACATCGGGTTAAAGCTGTCTCCAGGGGTGGTCCTTGCATACAGTCCCAACCGATACACCCCTCTCTCCGGTAGGGAAGCGCTCACAGTCACCTTGCTATCTGTATATGTGCAGAAGAGGTATCGGGACAGCGGGAGCCTGCTCTGTTTCGTGATCTCGTCCCAGCTCAGCACAGTGTGAAGTTCTAATTCCTGCTGGTTGTGAAAGGTGATGTTGCATTTGCCCTGCTGCGTGCTCACTACCCCTGTCGTGTGGCTGAATTTTGATAACCCGAATTCGGATGTGCGTACCCCGGGACCGCAAGCCGAGCCTAAATTTGGTGGAAACAACTCATCGAGGCTCGTCGCTTTCCCTTTGCAGTGCAGCAGGAAGTTTGCCACGTTGTGAAACTTGACATCCGTTTTCTCATAGTCCCGGACAAATACTGACAAGCGGTAAAACCCATGGATGGGACATAAGACGTGGCAAGTTAGGGCATCTGATTGAATTTGAGTGGCCAGGCAGCGCTTGGCTACACCTGGTTCTAAATTGGGGTGCACGAGTTCACACACTAGCATTAACGGGCGCAAGGTTTTGAGCACAACTTCGCAGGATCCTTGCTCCACTTTAACTACCTCGCTACCCGAGCTGCTCCCGGACACCCCCTGAGTCTGCGCATTGGGCTGAAGACCCCAGGACAAGAAGGGGTTTTCCGGGATCTCCTCCATTGCTCTCGGCACGGGACACTCCACTGCGAACGAGCAAACCCACATGAGAGGAGTGGTGGCCGCTTCGGGACGGGCGAAGATTTTGACATCGTAGGTACCGCAGGCCGGAGGCAGGAGCTGGAGCTTCATGCTGCGATGGGACACGGTTAAGAGCCCGAATGAGGATTTGGAGGCTTCCCGTTGTTCTGAGGACCCCGAGTGGAGCAGGTCCTGGTGAGGTGTGGTCTCGAACGTGAACACGGTGGGACGGGAGAAACCCAGGGAGATGTTCGCCTCACCGTCATCTGGAAAGATACATATCGAAATGCTTATTGGTGAGATTTAGGGATTGTTTTCATTGCCAACACACTCAAGGTCAGTAACCATGGCAACACACTGTCAATAGCCATATAACAGCTAGCAGATGAGTTTTTAGACTCTTGACTAGGGCTGGGTACCATTATTTCCCCAATTCCGGTACTTTAATGATACTTGGTTTATGATACTGATACCCGAACAATACTTTTTCAATACCTACACTAAAATATTTCTCATCTGGAACCATAAAACAGAACAATAATATTAATGTAGTCCATAAAATACTATTTCTTTTAAATCTGTATCATTTATTTGAGGTGAAACAGCCTAATAACTTCCTTTATTGTTGTCCCTGGACACAACAGGCATCAAAACTTGATCTCTAAAGATATAGTATTTTTTCTGTACCTGCTTTCAACCTAAACATTTTTTTCGAGACCATACTGGTATCATTTAACGGTGTCCAGCTCTACTCTTGAAAGCTCCAGAGAGGATTCAACATAGTAAGCATTAACAGTATCACTATCCCTTCTCATGGTCTAGCCTACTTACATAATAATCTGGGGATTTGGGGGGACATACAAATCCGCACTAACCTGTGATTATGTGACACTGGTGTGGCTGTATGAGCCTCAGTCCCAGAGTGAAGAAGGCCGACGTCTTGAAGACTCTTCTCTCAAACTCCTCGATGGAGATGGGAGAGTCCAGCAGCTGCCACGTCTCCTCATCAGGGAAATGCGAGTGGATAAACTCCTCCGGGTCAGTCAGGAAGTAGAAATCGTCAAACCTTTTACAAGCAGCAAAGATACTGATAATTAAACCACTATCATCTACCTTGAGTTTTCTATGACCTGAAATAAGTAAGCCAAATCCCAAAATAGTGTAGTCAGGGATTAGGTCAAAGAAATAAATGTTGACTCTAGTTTAACATATATTTAATTATTTTTACTCTATAAAACAAGAATGGCAATGTTTTATAGGTGCACTTCATATTTTTAAAAATAAGTTGTACATTTTTTTATGCTACGCACAATTACCAGACCTTTTGATGAAGCTCTCTTGCTCCATGTTGACCCGCCCCGCTCCCCAGCAGGCGTCCAGCAGGAACCACTGTCCCGAGAGCAGCACGGCGTTCCACAGATGGTCCGACTTCACGCCCTTAAGACTCTGGCCCTGTCTGTACCCACGCCCTTACTGTGTCCCGGGACCTCCTGGCACTCAATACCCACCTCCCTGCAAAACATCAGGGTTCAGTCAGTGGACAGTCAGCATGTGTCAAACAACAAAACCTAAAGCTTTTCACAAATATAGGGCTGCATTCATAATAAAGGCAATACTTTGTAACATTTTACATATTTAATAGAATAGAATAAAATCAAATAAACACATTTTATTCAATGGTGTGACCTGACTCGTACATTTGTTGGGAGCAGGACATCATCAGCTCCAGCATTGAGACGTTACTGCTTTGCTTTGATCACATGCAGCCGGATATTGGGCTTAATTATGTCAAATCCAAATCCATCCTCGCAAATGCTTTGTCATGATAGCCCACAGGAAACAAATTGCATTGCCGGCGCTTAACTGAACACATGTCATTGCCACATCTGTTTCAAGTGATGTCAGCATGGCAGCAGAAACCAAATGTGTGTCAATTCTACATTGTTTGTTTTGACACCCCACATTGTTAAGAGTTCTGTCTTGAAAGTAAAATAGTTTTCTTGTTCTTCTATTTGAGTAATATCGTTTTTAAACTACATTTCCTATATTACTTCTGGCCACTTTATACCCAACACAATAAGCTTTTCTAAGTCAATGTTATTGAAGTGCTGTACTTTAGCTCAAATATCCTTAAACTAAAAGGCTCCAAGAGCAGAAAAGAAATATGTTTGCAATGAATGGTGATCTTAAATAGATTTTTAAGTGTTTACTGCAATGCTAACGCAAATGGCTGTTTTTTAAGACTTTAAGCAAAAAAATAATGTTAAGAAAGTAGTCATGAAAACTATTTATGGGCACTTTGTCAATGAGAGAAGAGTGCCCTGTTTTTCCAGTGCAGATAGAGGCATGCTGTTTGTTGTACTTCACAATAGCACACTGAGCTCAAGAGAAAATATTTTCATGCTACAATAAGATAAGTTTTTTTTACTGAACAAGACTTCTTTCTTTCATCCATGCCCATGTGCAGGGACAAAACTGGTTGTAGCATGTACAAGGTAAAATACAGTAAACCCCAAAACATATAAAAAGTCTTGCGCACCTGCACATATCGGAGCATAGACTGGAGTATCCACAGCACACCCCTCGTCCCGCAGCAATCACCTCTTCAGGAGAACTCAGCTTTTCAGAGCGTCCCAGGAACCCACTCACATCATACTCTGAGAAGAAACGTGACAAAGTATCCACATAGTAACCACACAGGGAAATATTGATTAGGGTTAGGGTTCTCAGTTATATTGCTAAGTTAAAATTGCAGTCTACAGAGGAGGAGCGGCTGAAGGCTAGACTCATAAGCATGGACTAAATCTAAAGACTGAACAAGGTTTGAAGCAGGTATTGACCAAAACTGTGCATAAACCAGCTGGGACAAAACCTGGACAGGACTTGGCAAAGTGGAATCACGGGTCTTCAATCTGGAAAGCCGAGCTACTTTGAGGGTACTTTAGTTACTAAGAACATCCTGGACACACAGTTGCCAAGATAATTTCTACACAAAAAAGGAAAATGACTCTAGCTGCCACTTTTGACAGATTGCGTTCAACATAGAAAATGCACCTAAGAATGTGACTTGGTACAGATGATAAGTTGGAGACATTTCTAAAACCTTAAGGGATCAACTTGAAATGGGGGTGGTACAGCAACATATCATATTTATTAATTTGAAACATGTTCAGAAATGGAAAAGAGCGATGAGACCCACGCTTGATACCCCCTGGGATAGTAGTAATTTAATCAAATAATACATTTCATCAGATATTGGGACATTTAGTAACTCGCTTACCGATGTTGTGACACAGCCAAACCCAGATGGCCCTGACTCGCTCCACTTCCGTCCTGGCTCCCTCTGTGATACTGTGGGCAATAGTCTTCACATCGTAGACACGTTTCTCCTTTAGCTGCATTTTGATCATAAAACGTAGCAAATAAAAACAGAAGAACAACTAAAATGGCCTTTCAGTTTCAGTTTTCATTAGTCACAGTAGGTGTATTCGAACAGCTTACCATGTTTTAGTTTTTACAGCGTCTTTGCACTTTTATTCCTTTTTGTTCGTGTTTTTTCCGGTTAGATTGAAAAGTCCACATTACCCATAAGCCCCAAGGTTGTGAGCTCTGAATGGGAGCTGCTATATTTGTAACTGAGTGGTTCATTGAGAATTTTCTGCTCACTTCAGGATCACCATGACCCAGCTCAGTACTGTGCTACTAATGCTCTCCCTTTCCTGTTTGCTAACATAAAGGACGTAATCTTATACTTTCAGATCAACAATAACATCCACTCTTGTAACCAGTGCCTATATGAGGAAAAACATGTGTGACTAGTGGATTTTCTAACAGCAGAGGTTGAAGGTGTGTTTGGTTGTAATTTGGAAAAATCCATAAAACTGAACTCTTGCTCTTGCAGCCCTGGCTCCTTAATCTAAAGGAGAAAATACTATCCGTGTTTGCTGACACTTTATTTTAATTTCTGTTCTTTGTAATGGGTTATGATAAGGGTTAAGATTAGTCTTATTCCTTTCCTTTTTCCATGAATGTAACTTATTGTCCATGTTATCACATCTCTTGGTACGACCCTATACTATTACTGCGCTGTAAAGTAAATTGTTACATGCCACATTAAAGTTCTCACTCTAATACAGTATATAAATCTAATGAAACAGATTTTACAAAGAAGTTACAAAGACTTTAGTAAGTTTGTAACTTCAATTTCAAATTTACCATCTTTTTGTTATAGTTGAAAAAGTACCAAACTCAGTTGTTGTTCAGGGGGTTCTCACTGAGGTTTCTCTTATTTTCACTGGGTTTTGAAAATGTCCCTGCCAAGTCTGAGGGTCTAATGACAGGGGACGCTTATAGATAATTATCCATCTGCTGCTTCACTGTTGACTGTTGACATTTGAGCATTACATGTGTTTGTCTGTTTCACTGTTTCAAACCTTTTGTTCTGCTTGATGAAATCAGCAATATGTGGAAAGCTCTGTGACTGCTGTTGTGACATTGGGCTGTACAAAATAAATACTGATCATCAGTCTACTGCGGGAGAAAGTGGAGCAGCCAGATGCCCTTCCTGAATTCTCTCTTTTTATCCGGTTTAGGAACAACACTCAATGATCTTGCGGTTGGGATTTTCCTATTAGATGCCCCATATTCCTGGGTGACTGTCAAGGATTTCAATCGCTTCACCGAGAGAGGAACTAAAACCCATTGACTCCATTATGTAATATGCATATCATCTCATATTACTGCTGCACAAATATGGTGGCTCACATGGTCCAACATCGAAAACTGCAAAATAATTTAATTGGAAACGGATTACCACTAAATCCCCATATGTCACTGTCCTTTTGGCACTGGTTGCTGCCCATGTAATCTACTAATGCTATAAATAGTGGTCCTAAGTGGGCTCACCTCAGCTCCCACCCGGATGACATGAGTGTCTACCCGGTGGAAAACCTCGGAGCTGCTGAAGAGGTCCTTTCGACGCTTCCTCTTCCCCGTCCCAGCTGTGGACAGGCTCGACTTCTGTCCCGGGACGGTCTTGGGTTTGACTCCCTTGGTATTATCCTCTCCATCTGTCCTCACGGCGCTCTTCTTCACCACGGTAATAGTCCGGGCTGCACTCTCTGAAGACAGTTGTCTCTTAGCCACGGGACGCTGGTCTTCTGTCTCAGCTGTGAGCTTTTCAAACATGCTCATCCGGGACAATACGCCATTCTTGGGGTTGCCGTCCAGTTTGGGACCCCCTGGACGTCGTTGCATACCCCTATCACTTTAACAAGCCCGGGTTCGCTGAGATTTTCCTGCAGCTTGTGGAGCTCCAGTGCTTTGACCTGGATGCAGGCCTTTGGGGTGGCCTCGCTGTGTTGGGACACGCTGGGACCAACACAGGAGAAGGGGAACGAGAACTTCTGCATGGCGACATCAGCCGACATTGTGTTTTTACCACAGCATCCTGTATAACACAAAGAGAAAAAATACAGCTCGAGAATACGTTTTTACCCAAAGATCTCACAATCATAGGTTTGTTGTTGCATGTTGAAGCTATAGCTCAACAACACATTCAAACACATGCAAAGGTTTCGCATTACATATAATGAAATATCTAAAAAAAAAAAAAAAAACATCGGTAAAGCATTTTTTTCTGGGTTGTGTAACAAAGTCAAGCTTCTACTGTGTACAGTAGAAGCTTGAAGCGGGACATTACACTGCCTAGTCTTGTCATTCAGTGTAATCAGGTTGTCGCTGACATCATTCTTTGGGTAGATAACATTGCTGAACATGTAATAGTTTTTCTGATGGCAGTTTTTTCACATAATTTGAGAAAATTGTCAAAATGAAAAACAACAAAAACAACAACAAAAATGTAAAAAAAATTAAAATTATTTGAATGAAAAGTATGAACAAATTAACACAAACTGGTTGAAAACAGATTAGAAATTGTCATATAAGGTTGTCCCGTACAGAAACTTGACCCATCCTTCAGTGCTGCTGGGGCACCCTATCAGGAGCAATGAACAGCCACAGTGCAGCATCTGGGGAGCCATCTAAGGTAAAGGACTTTATTATCCCCGTAGGGATATTTGTCCTCTCCATCCTTTGATGCCGCTGGGGCAACCTGGAAGGAGCAGTGGGCAACCGCAGTGCAGTGCCTGGCGGGGACCCATCTCCAGATGTGGAGCCAGGCAAATGGTCAGTATCACCTGGCTGGAGGATCTCCCGAGCCCACCGTGCATGGATCCCTCTCGTATCTTTTCATAAACAGACTGATCTTAATCTAAAATAAACAAATGGAATGTTTTCATTTTTTGGTAGGTCTCTTGTGGCATCACTCTCTGACCAAGACCATTATTCCAGGCCCGAAGTCTATTACCGACGCAGCAGGAAGTACATTGTGTAGTTCTGTTTAAGTGCGGGACAGTGATTAAGTGGTAATTATTCTCTGTCTCTTCGTGACCCAAAATGAACACAGAGGTTTGGATCGTCCATCACTGTCATGGCACGGGGCTAGGCTTTTACCAGATTAGTGTGACCCTAAAACTTTATGTATGATGAACATGCGCTAAAATAGACAGCAACTGCAGGCCACGCTGTCGTGAGATCACTGTGGGTTGTTTTATTGACATTAGCAGAGTTAAGCTAAAGCTACAACAGTAAAAGGCTCTGAGCTTCCATCACGGCAATAAATACCACGGTCCTCTGCAATTTTCTATTGGAAAATAACTTCAGCGTGATCATACTTAGGAAACAATGGTGATCTGAGGTACTGTAATAAATAGCCTAGTGGCTTAAAATTATGAGATGCATTACTTTGTAAAACTTGTATTCAAATTGTTTTAGTAGAGTAGTAATTGCAAAAGATCATAAACAGAGTCCACTGAGCTAAAGCCAGAATAGCAGAACAAATACATGCTGTCTTTACCCTCACAATATTAAAAACATTCATGGGAATTAAATAGAAATTAATTCCTCCACACATTTAAAAGTTGCATTTCAAGAAGTTAGCAAAGTACTTAGTCCTACAATACTGTATATGTTTTAGCTATGAATTGCAAAAAAATGTATCAAATTCACAAAGAGTAACTTCTTGGGACTAGTGGTTATGCTTGAAAATGCTGAGCTCTGACCTTTATGAAATTATAACATTTTTTGTTTTCTTGCTAGATACGTTACAATACAGATTTTCTATCCAAAAAAGGTATTTCGCATTTTCTCGTGCTCGTGACCTCGCATAAACTCCCAATATTTAGGCCACTTACTGTCCATGCCTCTTAAAGTAAGCACCAAAATCTACTCTGAAACCTCGCTGTCAGCTGAAATCGTCTTTAAATTCTTCACCGGAGCAGCTGTTTGGCTCAGAGCTTTGGTGGAGATCAACTGCCTTGCAACAGGATGACCCACACTGCTGCTTTATGTTGGCACCTATCCTCAAGGCTCAAGTCTCCTTCACAAAATCAATATTTCCTTTCAGCGCCGCAGGAGAAAGTGCCACCGCCGACCGTGAACCCTGATCTTTCACGAAGACAATCACGGCCAAGATCAAGGGACATCAATCTTTTGTGTTAGCTTCAATCTCTATCATAAACAATTAAAGCAATAAACGCTGAATTGGCCTACAGAGCTATGTGTCATTTACTACCAATACATTATTTGTTTCGGGCCTACCTGCAACATTAATTACACAATCACTACCCCAGGTTCAAATGTAAACTGTTGTGTCAGACTTAAAAAAAACTGGTTCAAAAATAATGCTGATTTAAACAAGTCTGGAAATATTAGCGTAGTTCAACACACGTCCTCAGCCAAGAGGTCATAGTAAATGCCATTTACTTTATGACTCACAATCAAAATAATGATGCAGATGTGGCCCTAGGATAAGTGGCTAATAGTCAGAGGTGAAAAGGAGACAAAGTTGAAGAGTGTCGAACATGTGTTGCAATAAAAGCTGGGACATTAACATTAGCATTACTGGAAGCACAGGTAACTTCTGCTTTAATGTTCAAGTTCAAAGGCCAATCTTTTCATGTCACACTGAATCCCAACTTCAACTACACCTGCAAAGGATACTAATAATATTGCGTAACAGAACATGTTCCCCCCCCCGCATTCTTACCTTTGAATATGTTTTTATGAGGCAGAGATGTGTCCACAGTCAGTCCTGAGTGGCCCCCTATTGCAAAGAGGGAGACTTTTATACTCACACATAGGCTTGCCAGCACAGTGCCCAGAATAACAGGCCTAAAAATACTACAAAGCAGCTAAGTCCAGCCAATAGAGTCGACTGTAACTGAGTAGTGTGATGTACCAGTGTGGCGTTGTGTGAACTTGAATGCTTTTGTTAATGGGTGTCTATGCATACCACTCACCCCAGGTCTGTGCAACGTGTGAATACATTGTGAGGGTCGACTGGCGTGTGTCCAAATCGGTTTGTGATGTCTGTGTGTGTGTGTGTGTGTGCACTCGATGGGCCGGGCATAAAGGGGCAGGTGGAAAAGTTGGCGCGTCCAGCATGTGTTGAGTGCAACAGAGCAGATACAGTGAAGGAGAGAACGCACATGGAGCGAGTGGGGAAACGATAGCGGCTACTTCAAACTAAAAGAGCTGCGCAATTTCAAAGCATTACAGTCTAATCTGGCTTGAAATATTAGCAATCGACGATACGTAACTTCCTATTACTCAAACCACACAGAGCACAGTATGGCAAGAAAGGCAGGGGACATTTGAGGACAGGCATCCAAGAAAAAGTGGCGCTCAGCAAAGCCAGACCTCTGTGTTTTATGATGTAAATCAGAGGAACAAATGAGCAAATAGATATTGTTCAGTTTTTTTCCATTCAGTCCTGTTTTGCTGTGCGCCTAATAGTCTATTTTTGGTGCACCTGAATGAAAAATGTAGGTGCAAACAACTCAAAAAGCACCACCTTTTATTTTATTTTATCTTTATCCAACATGACTTCAAGACCAAGACTCAATTCAGGTCACAGAAATAGCTAAAACAGCATTTTAACAAACAAAGTAAACCTGGACCAAATCAAGATAATGCTGCCATCACTCACCTGAGGTTCATCTATAATCAGTCCAGTCCTTCATTACCCTGGGTCAGCAGCCATTCTTCGCCAGTTCGTCAGTAAAGCAACTGCGGTACCTGTCTCTTGGCTGTAAACTGAAATCTGATCTAGCTTACCTGTCTTTTTGGATCCTTTTGTAATTCTTGCCATCCACCATTCCTCCTGGACCCAAGGCTGAGTTCCATCCTGCTCCACCAGCTCACACCAGCACCACCCCTACCAGCTCCACTGGCCCCCCAACCCGATACCCATTTCTCCTAAATAAATTTGTTACACCTTACTTTGTGTGCCGAGTACTTGGGTTCAGAAGTCTGTTCCGTAACAGATAAATCACCACAGTGAGCTGATTTAATGAAATTATGTCTCATTAAAATAAATTAAATCAATTTAATCAAACCCCGACTACCACCTGAAGAAGGCACAGTTTGAGAATCACTGTTTTAGAATGCTAATTTACAAAACAATCACCACAAAAGTTTTTAAATTTTGGACATACATATTGATATATGGTGTGCTGGCAATAAGAGATTTGATGTTCAGCTAATGGTCTGGAACAAGTTATACCAAAGACTAAATAACACTCCTAATACCTTCTCCACATCCGGTGAAACAGGATTGAGGTAAAGATTTTGAGTTACAGGAGCAGAGTCTCGAGTGTACCTCTGAAATAGTGCAGTCCGCTGCATCATTTTCCTGTTTATCACAAGTGCTTTGAACCTGAGCCGAACCAATCCAGGCCTTTCAAGTCTTTCTCCGGGCTGTTTCCGTCGCGTGGTTCAGCATCAAGGTCTCCTCACCCATGTATCACTCTCCAGCCTGAATTCTTCCTCGCCTGCAATAAAGGACATTAGCCATTACTGCAAGTGAAAGCAAATGGAACGGATATAGATGTGAGCGATTTTGAAAAATCTTAATGATTGCGATTGGATTTGCAATTTCCATATTTTATACATTCATTTCACAGTGAATTCACATTTAAAACGCGAGAGACAACTGAACAATGTACTAATAAAAGAAGCCCTTACATTTCAGAACACATTTCTAGGTCTACACTACAGGGTTAGGTTGTATACATAGTAAGAGCCAAAAGAAATGTAATTAGTTCCATATAGACGATATTATAATGTCGAATTAACTGCAGTCTGTATTTTTGTTTGCGATATGTTATCTACAGTAAATCCTATGTAATATCTGTATTTTGACCTTTGACTGAGTTTTATATATGCCTATTTTGTAAGATTTGTCCTGCTTTTGAAGTAGTTATTAAAGAAATTATTAAAGGCAAGGCAACTTTATACCACGCATTTCGTACACAAGGCAACTCGATGCGCCTTGGAAGTAACATTCGCCTTGCCGTTTGTAATGATGGCAGAAGGTTCTGTATATTGAAAGACTTGACCTAAAATATAATCTTACCTGGTTAAAAAACTGTTTTTGAAAATAACAATAGCTCTGTGTATTTGAGCTTAGAATTAAGTATCAATTTTCTGTATGGAGTGATAAATACATGACAGAATTTCAATGAATGAGAACTAGGGGGACTTTCTTGGCTAGTTCATGGCAACATACCACCACCAGCAGTAAATCCCCGTATTACATAACAGTGCCATATGCCCGTATTGATGTGGAAGCCCAGACCTCATGGTTGGTTCTCCTCCTCTCTCCTCTCCCTGCTGCAGTGGTGAATCCTCTGCAGCCCCGCTCGACAGCGAAACGGCAGAGTAATAATAATGCCATCTGGAACAGCTGTCAGCCCGGCACTCTCACCCAGGCTTATTAGGGAGAGCAGAGGAGCAAAGGGACATCCTCCATCAATGCGCAGGGAGGTGACAGCACATGGACACCAAATGAGAAGTCTGGAGATCACGCTGGGGTGGAAATCGCTTTTATAGTAGGTCCTACTGCAAAAAATACAATAAACTTACAATAAACTACCTTAGGATCTTCACGTTGTCATGGGAATTACTGTTGTGTTTGCATACAGAGGCGGGTAGTACTCACTTATAAAGTAGTTTTATCACACAGTACTTAAGTAAATGTAATGTGACAAGTGTTGTGTTGACATATAAAAGAGAAGATTATATTGAAACTTAAAAAAAACCTTCTATGTTATGGAATATTCTTGGATGTCAGCATTTTCAGATTGTTGTGTGTTTTTCAAATTAGATTTAAATTTATAGTATTAGTTTTACTTGAATAATTATTTGAACGACAGCATATTATACTTTTACTTGAGTAATATTTTGGCTATCCTACTCACCTCTTTTAGCATTATACGCTAAATTATTTGTATCAGTAGTTTTTGTAGACATAATAGTGGCTGCAGATACATGCAGCTGTAGGCAAAAAATGCAACAACTTTAAAATGGAAGAGTAATGGTATAAGGAAATTGCAGTAGAAGCAGTATTAATAGTGGTGGTACAGGAAGCATAAGAGAGCAGTAATGAAGTAATTAGTACAAATAGTATTAGTCATAGCAGATGAAGACATGAAGTAGCTTACTCAAGAAGTTATATAGATTCTCCGAACATCCTTCACTTGATGATGGTACCAATATTGAAGGTAGCCTATTTGGAGAGGGAATATCTTCTTGTGGGTCCTGCTGTGCTGATATGAGTCTGGAGAGGCACAACAAGCCTTTTACCTTGAGATCTGAGCATCTCACTGAATAAATCATCTCAAACACATCAAAAGCATAGCAGCTTATGATGTAGGCCTATATATTTTATTTATGAAACACCCCAATCATTCACCATTCTCCTTACTTAATGCATTGTGCATATGGTGTTCTATGCTTTTGCCATTTCATTATCTCTGTGTGCTGCTGCTGCTACAGAAGCAAACATAACAGGTCTGAGAATTATTTCTGATTACCTGTGTCATTTTCAATAAAGCTGGTAAACTACAATTCAGCGAACTGGAATGTCCAGAAAATATTAAGGATGAACTCCACGGAGCTGCTTGGTCTCCACCACGGGCCCAGTCCTGGCTCTTCCTCACTGTCCAGTCTCAATTTGCCGTTGCCCTGGTTACTGCGCTCTCATGGTAATAGGCGGAGTTTACGGCACTTTGCGGCCTCGTGCTATCATCAGCACCTGAAGTTTGTTAATTACTGTTCAATAAGGTTAGCTCGTAGATCAGTATGCAAGCTAGCTCAAAGTTACTTAGCCTAGCACGCCTTTCTTTTAATTAATGCAGTTTGGAGACAACGCACAATGAAAACTTTTTTAACACTTTTTAACAGTCTATGATGAAAACTGTGAAGAAGAGGTGACTGAAGAATGTGTCCTGCTTATACAGTATTAGGTAATAAACAAAAAAACAACAACAAATGGTCAGATTCGTTGCTTCAACTTTTCGTCTACAATCTGATTATGCTTCTTGTTCACAGGAACCAGCGCGCAGACTTTTCCTGAAAATGATGAGGTGGCGGAGGTTTCATTAGAAGAGGGTTAGTGTTTAAAACTTTTTATATTAGTGAGCAAACAAGCACAAGAAGAGGGATTTTATCAAGTTATTTGTCATATTGTCATGGCCCACTACATTTAGCTAAACCCGTTAGAAGTCGTTTGCACGTGGGCCCAAAAGCAACTTTTTGTAGTTTATAACATTTTAAGCGACTCTACAATGTAAAAAAAAGAAAAAAAGGTTTGTAAGTGGTGAAAAGAAAAAGAAGAGGACGTTCATATGGTTTAGTTCAACGTGGTTATCAACTGAGTTAGCTAACAGGCTAGATAGGCCTAAATCATCTTTGTACAATGTATTCCAGTCCCACACCATCACATCAGCATGTTATGTAATGTTACAATAATGTGTGACCACTACCAGGTATTAATAACATTTTCACGCCTTAGGAGCCCAACTAAATTTACAGGAAAGTCCATTTTCATCCAAGAAGACCTTGCACAGAGCAATTTTCACTGCCACTGATGAAACTGTGTCTTCATTACACATTACAACCAAAAGGTTAATCCTGGCACTCTCCACAGCAGGA
Source organism: Neogobius melanostomus (assembly GCA_007210695.1). Taxonomy (NCBI): domain Eukaryota; kingdom Metazoa; phylum Chordata; class Actinopteri; order Gobiiformes; family Gobiidae; genus Neogobius; species Neogobius melanostomus. The sequence continues at coordinate 569,819 of VHKM01000190.1, forward strand.
CAACTGTTTTGTGCCAGGATGCAAACAGATAATGAAAAAAAACCAAATAGAATAAGCAAGACAAGTTTAAACTCAAGTTGTTATAAAAAATACTGTACAAATAAAGATAGGCTATTTCAATTTGGATTCCCGCTTACTACGCTGCACTTTTTATCACATTTTAGTGAAGTGGTTGTAATGGGAACAGTTCACTACCCTGCATACTATTAACCTTATGAACCTTTTTTCTTTCTTTATCTCGTCTGTTTAATTGGGCTTTTTCAAACCGCGGCTTTAAAGTTGCGTAAAATGCGGAAAGTGACCTTGAGTTTGTCCAAGCAGCTCTTTCAGCTCGTTGTTTTTCACTGTGCTATTTGGCTGGCACTTTGAAGCAGCCCTTGGTGGAGAGCAGAGTGCATGCAGCAGGACATGTTGTTGCTTTCCTTTGAGAGAGGAGGCCCTATCTGTAGTGCTGTTAACACCGCACTACCATGTCCAGAGAGATCCCCAGGGAATATTCCTCAAGACCTGTTAAAACAGAAGCGGCCAAGGGTCAGCAACCTGTAGGTGTTTTTAAATCTATACTGGCCCGCATTATTATAACTATCATTTTACTTCTTGTAGCGTTATATTTGTGCCTTGGTTATCTGGATATGCTGTATTCAGAACTTATCAAATATTATTAAAACACGCGGTGATCAAAGAGATTTCTACCACACTCATTGATTGAATATGGTTAATAGAAATGGCTAGAAATATATATAAAATGGCTTCACAACACACATGGGGCATTTTTGATTGATGTAATACCATTTCCAAATCTCTGTTACAGTAAGAAGTTTGTCCAAAAAGGTTGCCCTCTGGTGTGTTGGACCCTTGGGACAGAGGTGACTCATTAGCCTCCATTGGTGGAGTTCAGAGTCAAGTAGATGTAGCCGTTAATCAGCTGTGATAGAGCAGCCGGTCAGTGCGGCCGCCCTCTGAGGCCTTTTCTCTGACAGGTTAAAGACATTACCGACTCAACAAGACACGCTGCATTACATCACTCCAACACTTAGCCGGGTATTGATTCATGTGGTCTGTTTGCCGTCACAGATGCATGCTTTAGATCCCCCCCCCCTGCACTATCAAGACATTTAGCCTGCTCGCTGACAAATTCCACATTGACCCAGGCTTCGGTTTACACCACTTTATAACCACAATAAATGCTCTTTTCGGAAAAAACAAATTGACATTATCAAGCCCATCGGCTGCAGCGTCTTGTTTATTTTTCAAAATCAGTGCAACCTTTTCAATGGGTCTGGGGCGCGGGTTTGTATTTGTCTTGGTTTGACACGCGGCAGTGACAGCTCACTCAGCGCACAGCTCAGTCTGACAGATAACAAGACGCCCGTGTGATCTTATACTCTCTGAAACGTATAGCTGACAGCCTGAAGCCTACGAGCAGCAAACATGTTTAAGGCAGCGGTGCCGGGTCACCTCAGTCGACAGCAGAAAGTCATCCTCGACATAAATAATCATACTGCTGCTGCTGCTGCACACCGGAACCTGAATTTATATCACTCACGGCTATAAAAATATCTACTGCTCCTATTCATGAAACTTAAATACTGTGGTATAAAATCATCAAGGCGGTTTGTAGGTCAGATCAAAGGCACATCAATAATTGTTATTGTAAAAAGCCTTGAAACGGTGAATATGGTGGAAAATGACACTCGATTTCTTTCTTTTTTTAGAAGCGTAACTGTAAAACTCTCAAATGGCGATTGCTAATTTGATGATAGATTATGGATTAATGTCTTGATTAAAAGATGCATACAATTCTCATGTTTATTTGTTGACGTTGGTAGGGAAGAGTAAGACTTATAACTGACAAAAATGCATATAACTGTTTAGTAATTTAATGTTGTATTTGTGGGCGAGCTTTTCTTACAAGTATGAAAACTTTCATCAAAGGCAATGATTTTGTAATACACAAGTTACAGTGGACATTTGTGTGTTTTTCTGCCGGCAAATGGTACAGGGTTGCTTGTTGTAAAAGGCTGTATAAATAAGCATAATAATGTTGATGGTTAGATTTAGATGAATCACATTGAGGGTCTATTTATGTCAACAATCTTGTGCCTATACAGTACACCTCGGTATACTCTACACATATCTGGTTGTGGTTAGCGAGCCCCTTTTTGGCATGAAAGTGGACAATGTGCACAGGATATCCCACCCAGGTTTGGTCCCCTCACGGTGTCTGTGCTGTCTTCCTGCCCCGGGACACACAGTACAATACAACAAGGTGCCCTTTGCTGTTTATTGCTCTGTTTTAATGCACCCTGGAGCTGTACTGAATTTTAAAACGTGCATCAATGACGTTTTAAATAGATGCTCTGCACAGGTAAAAGGCTGTGGACTTTCATCTTCCAAAATGGACGACTTAATCTATTTTGATAAAAGTGACACACACTCTAGAGGAATTATTAATAGCACAAAAGAACCATTGTAAAGTGACAAGCTGTAAACTCTGGGCTGTGCACAAGGAATACTGAAAAATAGATCTGAGGTGGTTTCAGACTGCATCCACATGAGGAGCTGAGGATTGTCAACGACAATGAATGTGATTCCTGATGAATGCTTGTGCCGGTAAAACCTCTGCATATGGCCACTTTCAGGTGACAAGTGCCCGTCTCACTACTGACGGTGCTCGTAGGAACACGGGCCAAAAAGTGCATGAGTCGTCAGATTTGTCAAGTGCATCCCATGGACGTTCCACTGGTTGACTGCCCCCTGCTCCACTGCTGATACTGACCATGAAGACTCCACTGGGAATAACTCGCAAGAGAGAGGGGACAGAGGATATGATCGTTAGAGTAGTCTACTGTATGTCTATTACAAGGTCACTATGGACAGACTCTAAGTGACATGTTTTGACATAAATGAAACACTTGTGGATTTGGTAACATTTGTGATTTTATTGGAACAATTTTATTGGAACAAATCTCCTTGTGTGAAGTGATGAAGGGGTGAACTCAGAGTCAGAAGTGTCTGTGTCAGCATCGCTTCCTCATAATGCCTTTTGGAAACATTAATACAACAAACATTTCCTGGAGACTCGTGTGTGTGTGTGTGTGTGTGTGTGTGTGTGTGTGTGTGTGTGTGTGTGTGTGTGTGTGTGTGTGTGTCCGAGCGCTGCACTAAAAAGACAAAACAAGGACAGGAAACACAGGTCAGAGGAGATGTCTGCTACTTTTGCTTTTCCAAATCACTATGGCAAGATTGGAGTGTGTTCACTGAGATAAAACAAGCTATTTCATCATTTAAAGATAGGGTCTGCTGTGCTGCTGTCTTGTTCTTGATTGTCCTCTTTCCAGCAGAGGGCAGTGTCTCAAAAACTCTTAATTCTTGATCATCGCGTTGTATAGTTTGCATTAACTATGAAGATTTTACTGTAGGCTTTATTATACGCGAGACTGACTGGCATGGCCGCCAATGTCGATTCGCTTTTTTTTTTAGCTTTAATTATAAAAAGAAGTCTTTGTTTAATTATTTTGTGATTTCTTTTGTGTAGAGTGGTGTGGAACATGGTAAACTAGGTACACTGCTTGTCTGTTACAATATTTTCCAAGCATAAGGTAATGATTTATGATAGTTTGATCTTATGAAGTCATGATTAAGTGGTTGTTAATGTGGGCTGGAAGTGTGCCATCCTCCTGTGGCTGTGTTGTGTACCGCAGCAAAGTGGGTGCACTGCTGTGCTGTTGTTGTCTGGAGGTTGCCATCCAGAGGACAATGAAGGCTGAAGGGTCACACGTGCTGGCACCGAACAAAATATTACCACAGAAAGTACCAGACGACCCTCTGTGAGACATGCTAGAATATCTCTGTAGATTGAGATAACATGGCTAGACAACACATGAAGCACACATGCAGTTGAAGATGACTTTTTGATACAGTTGACTTTCTCAAGCTATGATCATTTGTCAACATCCTATGATCAGGTTCAACATTTTACATTCTCCAAAGGTGTTTGCTTTTTTGTTGCAGAAATTATGAGGCTTTAACATCTATCTTTTGCCAACAGCTTTTCTCTTTATAGTTGCTATGGTTACACATTAAATGTGTGCTTACTTTCTGTAATAACTGACAAAGATGTTCAGAAAATACTCTAAGCAGAGAAAGAGAATCACTACCATCAGACTTAGTTTTTTTTTGTATTATTTGAACATCCTGCAAAACCATTTATTACTGATCAAAACAACACAATCTGCTGTTTCAGTGAAGGTTGTATTGCAGTCTGTGAGTCCAAGTGTGTGTGTGTGTTCACTGCGTCGTCGCTCTGTCCGTGCAGTTTTTTCTTCAGAGAACCTAATCAAGTTGTTGGTCTCCAAATTAAATCTTGAGCTAGTTTGTGACCTGAAATATGCCCCCATCCCTCGGCGGTAGTGCAGTAGTGAACGTTGGCTCCTCCAGTGATGTGTGAGTTGTGTGTGTGGCACGCGTAAATAGAACCAGCTGCTCCTCGCTCCATCGTGGTTTGGACTTCTTCCATGGTTTTGTACAATTATCAATGAGAATATTTATTATTTGAGTTAAGATAAACAAACCCAAATGACTATCGCTACAAGTATTTTATGTCAAGGTGGTGTACTTGGTCGTCTGTATTTTGACAGAATTACTACTTGAATGTAACATTAGTATTAACATCACAATTGTTCAGTACAGTGCATAAAGAAGCATTGGTTTTACCTTATCACCACCATGACATACTTGACATATTCTTATACTATACATATTCATGAGCTATACATTTTTCCTGCACCTGGATTGAATCAAGTCTTGTGATGCTTCTGTGAGTTGAAAGACAAATGCTGCCAGTCTCCCACACAGCTCTGGAGAGACATAAGGCCACTCCTTCGCAGGCTTAGTTAAAAGCAGCTCATGCTTAGAGACACATAGGTCTGGCAGACACAGCGCACATGCGGCACACACGGCTGGCACTAATGAAGGTTGTTCCCAGTCAAAGCAGCACAGGATTCCCTCTCTGATTGATGACTCACTGGAGCTGTCGCTGCTCTTGTTTGTGCATCATTACTCGCAATGCTGTATTACCGTTATTACATTACAATAGTGTGGCAGACGCCACTACCTGCCGAACCGCATCGAGCATACAAACACAGGAGCGCTAATGTGAAGTGTGTCTGGAGCACTGGCATGTTGGCATCCTAATGAGTTGTACCGCACATCTGACATCTGGCACAAGGACAAAGGGACGCAACCCTCTGCAGCAGCCGGACGGTCCACGACTACAGAGCAGGCCAATAACTGTCACCATCAGCTCTCGCCAATATTACAATAAGCACATCAATAAATCTGTCAGCATTACATCCTATCCTTCAAAATGATGTGACCATAACTATTACCATAAAATACAGTGGAATTATACGTTTAGCACAGTTTTTATTATAACTGGCATTTTGTTATCAGCTGTATTTTGGCCAATAGCCGCATTCTCTTACTGCTCTTTAGACAATTCATGCTGCCATCTGATAACATAAACTGGTATTGTATCGTATCATATATATAAAAGTCTTATTTTTATTTATTCGTTTATCGGGACAATGTATGTTGATTAACACACATGGGTCTCATGCATATAAACACGCCACACCGGATTGTAGCCATGGGATAATTTCCATTCGTCGTCCCCCATGTGCACTCTCAAACACACTTTCATTCATCCTGGCCTATTGTACATGTTTTTAGTGTTAGGGGAAACCGGAGTACCCAGAGGAAACCTACACAGACACGGGGAGAAATGCAAATTCCACACAGAAAGGCCCTGTCCAGGTGGGAATCGAACCTTCTAACTGTGAAGCACGAGCGCTAGCTGCTGCGCCACAGTGCTGCTCTTGCCGCCCTTGTAAAACACTCTAACCCAGAGAACATGACTCATTGTCCATGATAAACCAAGTCTGTGCACAGTGACTGAATCAGGGTGCTCTGGTTACAGTTCAAAGACTATGAAGGCAGGAAAAAGTATCCAATGTATTGTGATTTTTTCGAGTTTGAAGTATATCTGCAAAGTCAGCGTCATAGCTGTTCAGGACATTAGCAATAGCATTAGTCATGGCTATATAGCTGGGCTTGCATGAGGCATATGTGTGTACCAGTTATGCGCATGAGGTTACGAGTCATCCAAAATATTTTAATGATATTCGGGTCGCGGTCGGTCACGTTGTTTGAAATAAAGATGCCAATTAAACCTTTGTAATTGATATAGCACTAGACACAGACACGCGTATCAGGTACAATATTTCGTTGCGGGCAGGATAGTTGAAAACGTCAGTCGGGTGCAGGTTGTTTATACATTGACCCACACATCACTGGTGTGTACCTCACTCATACTACTCAGAGAACTGGGGTTACGAAAATAATGTTTTTAAGAATGATACAATTTGGCTTTGGATCAGTGAAATGGTTCAGGAACTTGCTGATACCACTTCTGGAAATCTGTGGATACCTGAATCTGAACCGCCCTATTACATACTGTATATAACAATATTGATGACGCAGGAATTGTCAAGACAACTCACAGATGCCTGGTGCTTTACATAAAGATTTGCTGCACATGATCATTGGTTGTAGTTCTCGATGGCTGTTGTTTGGTGCACGGTTAGCTTTGTGTGGTCATTCGAGCTGTGCAGTTGTGGCATTGGTGGCTCTTCACTAAGTGCATATGACAGGTTGTAAAGTTTTTGTAATTTTTTTTTATCGGATAATAGTAAGAAGTCATCCTAGTTTTATACCAGGGACAGCGCCACTGAGGCACAGTAAGTACAGCAGAGAGCACACTATTTTTCTGACCTTCATATCTTCTCTTTTGGGGTCCGATACTGATATGAAGGAGGTTGGCATGTCATAGCCGATATATAGGCCGATATTTTAAGTAATTTAATTTGATCTATTTTATTTTCATCTCTCAACTAGCCTATACTGTAGTTAAACATTTATTATTATAGTAAAGGTTTCAATCATATATGGAAATATCTAACAGAGGTCAACCAATATGGGATTTTCTAAGGCCAATGCCGATATGCACTGCTGATATTTTTGGCCAAATAAAAAAAAAGGTCTCACCTATAATCCTGTGTATGTAGCTTCTAAATGTATCAGTGTTGAACTATCACAGCACGGGGCGTTGTATATTAATTTTTAGTAGGTATAGCTCTGTGACTAGAAATAAAACGGCTTCAACTTACCAAAACTCAGTACAGTCGATGATTAGCCTTTCTACGATAGATACTCCCTGGATGAATGAGAGCCTTCACATAGAATAGGTACAAACTTGTGACCGATTTTCACCGCGATGTATCTCCGCTCCAGTGAGGCCCTGAGGAAATACCCTAATGTTGGCCCGATATATCGGCCAGCCAATATATCGGGCCCGACATGTGGAATATCTGTGCCTCTGCAGCACAGATCACTGGCATGTGATCTCTATTTTGCTGGACACTGAGAACAAGGCACTGCAGATTTCTTTCTGCAGACTTTGTGTTTGTGTTTGTGAGCCTTTGGTTCACAAACACAAACATTTGTAAGCCGTGGAGATGGTAATCTCCTCATGTTTGTGTGCTACATGCTCCAGGGGTGGGGTGAGCGTCTGGGGTCTCTCGCATCATCAGACTGTCATTTAACATTACCACCATGTGCTCACTAGATCACGTTAATGTAGATCTAATTCACCACATAAAAGTGGTGTGATAACACTTACAGCCCTGACCTTCATTCATTCTCCTCTGCTCATCATTTCTTATCACCAGTGGACCTGTTTCTCATAATGATTTGGTTGTGGTTCGTCATATGTTTTCGGAAAAGACGCATTTTCCAGTCGCCCCGTTGATTTCAATGGCTGTACTGTACAGTGACCATTAATGGTTGTTTATCTCTTCCTATGTCATACTCGCTGCCCATAGTCAGTAATTTTTTCCACTCACTAAATGTTATTTTTCTGCCACATTTAGGTACATTTGTAAGTTGACTCTTCAATGAAATTATGTTTTACTTTTGGGGAAGTGGACTAATCTGCCATAGGCACTTTAAGCTTTGAAGACACAGCTCAGAGGTGTTTCAGGCTTGGGCATTGAGCCAGGGTCCAAACTGTTGCTTTTGTCTGTGCACAGGCCTCGTATTGGTGTGGAGTGGTGAATCAGCACTCACTAAACCAGACACACACCCACAGACAGACAGACACAAGCCCGCACTCACCAGGCTGGGAGCTTCCTCAGGCCATTCACTCTGATAACTGCTGCCATAGAGAGGCTGCCCTGGGCACTCCACATCACATGAACCACAAACCAGATGGAAACACATTCTGCCACTGCAAAAGTGGGGACACATGTGTATATTTTTATTCTTAGAATTTTTCAAAAGATTTAAGTTTCCAGAATATTTTGTCCTGAATAGATTTGATCACTTTTTCCCCCCGTTGAGTTAGATAGGATAGGATTATTCCTGTCCTATGTCAATATTTACATTAAATATCTTGCGGTCTCACTAGCAAAACAAGGACATCAGCATCTCTGCTTTCTCCGTAAACTGAAAGAAGCCAGAGTTCCGGTGGCCCCATCATTGACAACAGACAGACAATACAGAGCATCTTGACCAGCTGCATCACTGTGTGGTGCGATGCCAGCACTGCGTCCTGCCGTAACAGCCTCCATCGCATAGTTACAGCAGCTGAGAAGATCATCAGCTCCCCTCCATTCAGGACATTTAATCCAATTGCAAAGCCTTCGAAATCGTGGGCGATGGACACATTCATCAGGCGCAAACTCTTAAATGTACTGTCTTCAGGAGGAAACTGCTGAGTCTATTGGCCAGGTCCAGCTGACTGAAGAACATGACTGTCTGGAAACTGAAATTTTCCCCTTCCCTTCCCTTCCTCCCTCCGCTTCCACCTGCTTTCACAAAGTGTGGTCCATTCCAGCCTCTCAAAGTCACTAAACTCTAACCCCTTCCCCATTTTTGGTATGTACGCATTTTTAATGTCTTTCAGTTTGCAGCAAGGGTTTGTGAGTTTGACGGTTTCAATTTCCGTTTCAATCAACTATCTTTGAATGGTTGTAGGCCCCATGTTTATGTTTTTAATTTTCTTTATCCAATTTTGTATTAGAGTATTTTGCCCCCATAGACTTCATTATTTAATTTATCACTAGTTTATGTTTCATGTTGCACAATTGCACCAAAAACAAACAAAAGAAATCCTGGTTAGTGGATAGCAGTAAAACCTATTCTGCTTCTGATTCTTTGTCTTTTTCTTCCAGGATTATTTCTTTCAGCCTTATCTGACAGGATAGCTCAGGGTGAGCAGGTAGAGACATTGAGCAAATTATTTGAACTAGAACTCAAACCTTTTATGCTGAAGTCAGAACAGTAATTTTGCCATATGTGTAACAGCCTTAACCACGAGACTATTGGCTGCAGCTGCACAAACTACTTTACTGTATATCTCTTACTAGGGCTCGCTATTGCCAACAACTTCACGAGACGATATGTATCTCAATACAGACTAGAGTTCCCGATACGATACGCATCCACAACACAAGATATTCCGAAGGTGCACAAAATCTAGGTTTGTAATATGCTGAATAAGCTCGCTGTGAACTGTAATTGGAGTAGTTAGATTGCATGTTGTGATACTTACTGACTATAGTTACAAACATAATATGCATACAGGTGCCTTAATACGATATGCATATTGTTACATACTCCATAACAATACAATATATTGAGCACAGCCCTATCTTATGTATCTTATGTATCTTTAATGCACATTGACTTAATTTACATTTTCAAATTAAGAAAATGTGTCTGTTTTATTAGCCAGTGGTACAGGTAGAAGCAAGATCACCTAATCTAGGACGCACTTGTTAAAGTCTGACGGAGTGTGTGCAAATGTAATTGAGCTGTTATAGGCCTCTCTTAAATCGTACGTCTCTATCCAGATGCCAAAACTGCAGGTTGGTATATGGGGTGAGAGGTGTCCTGCGGGGAGACTGTGCTCCTGTGTCTCTCTGACTGACGCATCCAGCCTCACAGAGCCAGGGGCCAAACCGCACACTGCCGTATGCAAATCAATGACCTTTCACACAGCATTTACATCACTGTGGGAAATTAATGCTCTAAACAGCATCATATATGGCCGCAACATTCATCTAATAAATCATATTCTTTTGGAAAAAATTACTACTAATTTATAATTTCTGCGAGCTGACTGACAAAATACAGATCTAGTTAGTTGCTGACACATTAGATTGGAGCAATATTATTTACATAATGCAGAATATAAATGTTTATCCACCATATGACCTTTAAGATTATTTAGAAAACCACTAGTGACTTGCTTTGCAATCTCAGGAAAGATAAGCAGAGAAGTAAGAGATATTTGTATGTAAATATATGAATGAATAAAAAAGCGCTAGGGCATTTTAAACTCGGGTTGAACGAGGGGTTGAGGGACGATGGTGGAGATTTTTGGCAGAAGCTGCAGCATGTGTCACAACAGACTCTCTCCACCAGGAGCCTGTCACTTCAGGTTGGTTTAACGTATTAATCATCACCAAACATGTGACACACAGGAGGAAGCTGAGTAAGAATGTGAAATGTTATTTTCTACCACTGACTCTTCAAAGTCGAATTGAGAGCCACAACACTTCCTGCTGCTAAAGACAAAGGATAGACACCATATAGTTCACAGAGATGTCATGTTGCGTTTGTTTGGAGCTACACACTTTAAAGTGTGATGTCGGTTAACCGCTTGTTTTTATAATTTCTGGACAATTGACGTTTTTGTTAAGACAGTTAAGGATGAAAGGGGTAAACCAGAGCACGGAGTGACATTCAGCAAATATCATCCTTAATCTCAGTTTGACTAATTCTTGACTACATAAGTGAAATATATAGAACCATTTATCCATCCATCCATCTTCTTCCTCTTGTCCGTTGCCGGTTCGTGGAGGCAGGCGTCCGAGTTGCCCAAACAGACCTGTTCTTCTCTCATAAGAGGCTTCTGAACCGCTCTTTGTCTGACCCATCAACTAGGACCTGTTTGCCATGGGAGACCCTACCAGAGGCACAAAGCCCCTGACTACATAGCTCCTAGGATCATTCGGGTGCTCAAACCCTCCACCACGTTAAGTGGCGGTTCCAGGAGGGGATATATAGAACCTAATTATGTAATTTAGTGTAAAACAATGTTTTTATATTTCACTTAAATGGTTTTCGAAGTGCATGCCTTTTAAAGGGGGGTATTATGTAAAATCGACTTTTTCAAGCGTTATATCATGTTATTATGTCATTCCCTCATTAAACACATGCCTGGAGTGTTGCCTTGGCTCATTCACATATTTTTGAGTAATCAGTAAAAACTTAGACGGCAGCCATTTTAGGTGTAGCTATGCCTCAGTCCTCCTAGGAACGCCCCCACCTCCTGGAGACGCCTCTGGACCTTTTGTCACCAGCCAAGCCACCAACCACTGCTCCTCAGCTCATCAGAGCCCCCTCCCCGCACAGTGTTGTTGTTTAGATGCCACAGCAGTGTGCTGAAGGGGGCGTGTCAGACAGAGGCCTATTTCAAGACGTTCAGTACAGCCATTTTGAGAGAGCAATTTTATTCAAGTTATTTTAATTTACTGCATATACAGACCAACAGAAGGTTACGTCATCATTGTAGTATGCTATAGACTGGTGCTATGTGATTGAAAAAAGCATAATACCCCCTCTTTAACCATTTAAATCAATTCAGTTATTTGCAAAGATTCAGTAAAGGCAATAAATTAAATTAGGATATTTAAAAGTGCAATTGAAATGTTAGCTTCACTGGTAAATAATCGGAATGGCTTTATTCAGTTAGTGAAGGAAAAGTGTTTTGTACTGTGTGTTAGCATTAGCACATCCTGTTTAACTAGTGGGTGTGGGCTGGTTGTATGTTACAGAACAGTCACAGTGTAGTACTCAGTGAGTGGCCATCTTTATAAACTTAATGTTGTATAAATGAGTTAGTAGCCTGTTGCTGTGGCTCAGACACTCTGACCATGGCTTTGACATTGACAGTAGAGCTAGAGCAGAGAACAGCTGTGCAGCTCAATGCTCACATCCTTCAGAGTGGACATGAGGAGTGGACGCTGCCCAGGTGTGTCACATGTTGCATGTGGGGCTGATGTGCTCTCACTCAGTGTTGGGAGGTGTGTCGTGACGCCTGGTTTGGCTCACTGAACAAGGCTCACTATAGGCTGCTGAGTGGTGGGCTGGGAAACAGAAAGAAGAGGCTTCTAGGACCCTGCAGACGGATGGAGCGCAGGCAGGCTGAGCAGCTGAGTCACTGCATGTGTCTGAGAGGCAGTCGGTAACAGAGCAGAGCAGAGAGCAGAGGTGATCTCACACTCATCAGCACAGGATAACACAACCATGATGGGTTGACTGGGGGAGCGCTCCAGAGGAAGTGTGCATTCAGCCACCGACCACTTGGCTATGGAGATCAACAAAGTTCTTCATTTCGTGCCTTCGGGTAAGTGTCCAGGGCTGCTCTGATGTGTGCATGAGTCTGCGCTCTGTGGGAGAACCTTGGGTTCCCTACCTGTAACCTGAGAAGCCTAGTGAAAACACGAGCACCTCCGCTGCACTCGCAGGGCAGATGTTTGGTTGTGCATGTGTACCGCTCTCCCACTCATGTTTTTCAGCTTTTTCTTTCCATGTAGTTTGGAATGTGGCAGTCTCCATTAGTGCCCAAAATCTGTTTGCATTCGTGTTTTCTGAAGAGGTGGGACTTAAGAAGTGCTCAATAAATGCAGATGCTTTGGGGCATTTTTGAATGTGTATCTGCTTCCTTATTTTTTGTTTTGTTTATCTGTGGTATGCGACAGGAGGGCTTCCTGCGTCGTAATTCTTCAGTTCAGGAACTAAGCCTTGTGAGAACAGTGTTGGACTGGAAAGTCACCCAGAGACAGTCTGTCTACCTGTCGAACATGGAACGCTGGAATGCGCTGAAATCCATAAAGAAAATGCACTTTTTCATGTGTTGCGCTGACAGGCTCGTGCAGGGCATATGAAGGGTTAAAGGCAGCAGAGGAAACAGCTTGCATAGATCTTTGTGTTATGGGGTTTATTATCTTCTTCAGTGAAGGACAAATTGAAAGAAGAATGTGTTGCTCTGTACCAGTGTGTGTCTGAGCACCCTGCAACATGTGTGAGTGTGAGAACGCAGCAGTAGATTAGTGTTGGTGGCGGCCACAGGAGAGACTTGTCCTCAGAGACCCAGAGCCCATTTGGAGGTGCGATGCTACAGCCTCACTTTGATATGGCCTGGTCCATCTTCGCCTGATCACGACCTAATAACGCACGACTGAGTGTGCGCTGTGGGTCCTGTGTCTTTGGTTTAAGTCTATGCATTACTAAGTAGAAGTGATGGACACGGCCATGTCTCGCCTTCTAAAGAGTCATTTGCATTCATTTGCTTATGAGCTGATTAAAGGTGGAGAGGGCATATTTGATCCTAGCGGCAGAGCAGTTTGTTTTATCAAGAGCGCAACATGCTCAGAGCCATCACTGCAGGTTTTATGGAGGAGACATTTTCATTTGTTCAAAAGGAATGGTTCCTCAATATTTTGTCTTTGAACCTAACCTTGACTATAAATCGACGCATGTCAGCGTATTGTCCTTAAGCAATACTGAAAACAATCTGTGTTAATGTGCAGTAATGTGCTGTATTTATTACATTTCAAATGACAGGAAAATCCAAATATGAACGTGGAGAAAAAAATGTCATAAAAAAATGTCATAATATTCATTGGAGTGATAAACATGGATATAATCTAGTGTGTTTTTTACAGTCCACATAAGGCAATTTAAGAAAATAATAAAATCTAAAAAAATAAAATAAAATGTGTTTTCTTAAAAAAACAACTTACTAAATGAGCAAAATAAATGAAAAATCTTAATATGTTCTCTTTTATGTTCCTACATAATTAACAGAGTGTCGTGCTAAATCCTCAGTCTTGCATAATTATTGTTTTTAATGGAAAATTTACATGACCTGGTCACATTTTCCTTTTTCTGACACATTAAAAGGCCACACTTCTTTATAGTGTAGACACAACACCTAGATCCCTTTGAACAAAGAAATACTTCACTTCTCTCTCCCCGGTGTTGCAATGCCTGAGCCTGACAAAGCTTGCAGCAGCAGCAGCAGCAGCAGTAGCGGAGCAGAGCGGGACACAGTGAGTAATGTGAGTGATGGCACTGTCATTATGAGAAGAAACCTGCTGACAGGTGAAGGAGCAGCTGCTGTCGTGGGAGGAGGTCAGGAGACGTGGGAATCACTTGATGCTCTTGTAAATTAGCACACAGCTTCCTCATGTAATTACACTCTCTGATGATATTGCGGCGAGTTTAGAGAGATTCACCTTTTGAGAATCCGTCGAGATGCTCTGCAAAAATGCCAGCTGTCTTCAAAACATGCAGCGTTGCTAAACTTTGGCTTTGGGAATAAGCTCTTTCAGAATCACAGTATTTCCCTGGGGTTTTGTTCACGATTCATTACATTTCATAAAGGGATTACTCCCAGCAGCAGATGAGCAGTAAGTCATTACAGTATCATTAGTATTAGTGAGTATTGTAATGGCTTTCACTGCTGCTATGACCGGGAAATATCATGACATTTGAAATTCTGCTCATTTACATACTAAATGGTCTTTAATGACATAGAAATTACATTTCTGCCACTAGGGGTCTCCGTCAAAACAGTGACATACGATGTATTTGACAAGTCTTGTCAAATGTGCTTCTTGGTAAGTAGATTAGTGGCTACATTTAACACATTCATTATGTCTTGTAAAGATTTATATCTTTTGTTCTTTCGGAAAGACATCCGTTTTATGAAAGGAAGCTGTTAATGTTACCTTAGTTACATGTTTCAATGGTGGCACTACGTCTTCGTTTGGACACCTTTGATGAAGACGGGAGTGCCACCATTGAAACAGGTAGCTAATGTAATTTAAAGCTGACTGCTTTCTTTCATAAAACGGTTGTCTTTCTCAAAGAACTAAAACATATTGGTTAGTGTGGCCCCTTAAACAAAAAGGCCTGTGTACTTTGGTAAAAATAATACGTTTGCACTTTTTTGTAACAAACTTGATCAATTGTTTAGTCCCGTTTACCATCATTGGAATTTTACTCTTTGCTATTTTCATATTTATAAATAGATCAAGCCAACGTTTTATTTATTTATTTAACTTTATCACAAAAGATCAATGAAAGAGAAAAATACATGATTGACACAAGATCAAATGCCAGGAGGTTTACCTGTATTTGATCATTGTCTTCTAATCTTTCTATACTTCTCATCTGAATCACAGCAGGGGAAAGAACAACAAATATTATAAAACACTGGAGTGTAGTACATGATGATTTGGAAAATTACAAGTAAGTTTCATAACCAAATTTGAATGACATTCACAAGATATTAAAATGAAACTTTACTTAAGTATGACTCCTCACATTGCAAATACAATGAGTTTTACAGTTAGTTCTTATTTGAACATTGCATGTTTGCCTCATACTTCATTTGATTCAAAGTCAACTGAACCATTTAATCTTGAAACACTTTTGAACTAGTGTCTTTTCTGACCAATCGTCTTTATTGAACTCACTGAAGTATCATGTGGCATGTCTGTCTCTAGTTGTGATCATCATGGAGGTCACATCTTGGAGGTCATATGAAGGCCACTTGAGGCTGGAGGCCATGCCAGCATTGAGCTTAAATCATAAAGGAGAGGTTGCTTCTGCATGGAGACCACAATTTTAGGAGGTCATATCAATATGACAGTCACACCAGCATGAAGTATGGCACAGCTGCATGGAAGCCATCCCACCTTAAACATGGAGGCCACATTGTAGTGGCATATGAAAAGGCAGGTGAAGCATGTGGAAGTGGTGATGTGCGTGGGGCAAGGAGGATGGTGCCTGTGTGCTGTAGATGTGACAGTGATCTCTGATCAGTATTCACCACTGGCAACAGATCGCACAAGCTCCAGCATCAAGCACAGCCATGTGGGCAGATGAGAAACACACACATGGGCAGGCAAATGATTCTACAGTACCACACACACTGTGACACACACACACACGCACATATACGACTGTTTACTCCACATCAGCACCACACATCTTCAGCTGCTAATATCCAGCTGTAATGATGTTTCTGGTTCAGAGCATGCTGACATTTGAAACATGTCCAACTATCACTCAGGGGCTTTGTGTGATATGATTATTTATCAGCTCATTCTGGGGATGGACTCTTCAAAAATTATAATAATATCACTTACCCACGTATGTGTATATACATACCATTTCATGTTTTACATTGTTTTATTAATTTGAAGAATTGAAATAGACCTTATCTCAAACCCTTGTGCACTGCAAACCGTGGCATTTAGTAACTCTTGCATCTCAAGCAGAAGCAGCACTACCTAGTGTCCATGCTGCTTGTGATTACACACACAACTCACGGCGGCTGCATAATTTGTTGGTTTACATGAACAGAACAATTATGTGGACGTGTCAACACTGACACTTATCATACACAGTTGAAGGAGCAGCATGAAGAGCAGACTCTTTATTACAGCCACAAGTCACTGACGGCTCGGCCGCTGCCTGTGTCTCTCTACGGCGCATCCTGCTCCTGCACTGTCTCCCACACACTTTTAGTCATATTATATATTGTGTCTGTGGAGCTAGCAGACTGGCAGTATCATGACACAAATCGCTTTGCATTCCTCCACATAACAGCGCACATTTGCATAAAAAGGAAGGGACACAGATAACACAGTCATTGTACTGCAATACTTTAATCCTATACTGTAGTATTACACTCTTGTCGTCTCAAGATTTAATTATTTATCCTTATATTATGCTTTAATGGAGGTCTGTAAATAAGTTGTGGTTAGATTTTTGTATGTATTTTGCCAAGGAACAAATTGCTAAATGCTGCAAATCTGAGTCACTGTCTGAAATGGAAGATTTTTTAAGAATTCAAGAGAAAACTATAATTGATTGCTGCAACATAGCTGGATGTAAATGTGTTCATGTCAACAGGTATTTTGCCCATGTTTGACTAACAACAGTTTTTTTGAACATACACAAAAAGACTCTGTAGATTCATGATGCAGTTGATAAACCAGACCGTAGTAGACGACCCAAATGCTTTGCAGTTGTTGTAACACGTGCTCGCACTAATCAGCGCTTCCTGTCACCAGTATGTGCACAGTCAAAGAGCACTCGTAGCTTCTTTATTCAACACAATAGATTTAATCAACTAATATGGCAGCCGTGTTTTAGTCTTTGATGTTTGCTTTCACTGATTCTGAATTTATCGCGTGCCATTAGGGAGCACTTTAGGGACCGGCTAAACGTCACCCTTATCTATCCACTCTCTGCGGATTGTGTCACAGTGTTTAACGATAAGGGGTTTCCCAGGATGTTATTAATGGGCTGCTGTTTTCTCTATACGTGAAGTCCGTACAGTAAGAAGGAAGTAAAGGAATACGAATGACGTGTCAATAAGAACAATACATCCAGTCTTTTAAGAACATTTTCAGTATTATTTCAGTTTTGCCGCTCATTTCCTTCAGTTACCCGCACTCACGTCCATCCAGGGCTTAATTCCTTCCCTCTTCCTTTCCTAAGTGGTATTTAACGTGTTGCTCCACAAACCTTTTAATTCCACGTGTCTTCACTGCTTTAGTGCTCCTTTAAATGGAAGGCATCTATTAGCACGGAGAAGTCCTCTATTTATAAGCCGTGCCATGCTGTATTTAAACACCGCTATTTTGCATCCTACAAGAAGCGGCCGCCATGTCGAATATGAGGGCCGGTCCAGTCGCCCCCGGTTACATAACGGTCATTATAGCCCTGTTTGATTCACAAAAAACTGCAACTGTTTCCCCGTCTGCTGGATCTTCAGCTGCAGATTAACACGGTATTAATGGGTGATGTAAAAAAAAAAAAAAGAAAGGGCTTAAATACAATGTAGATGTCGCTCACCGTCATGCACTTTAATTTGAGAGGGGTCACGTTGCATCCTCTTTTCAAATGTAATGAGTAATTCTTACGCGGATTGTCGGCTGCTTTTGTCTTTGGAGTCAAATTAAAGATGAGGAGTAAAAGCACGCACAATCATCTTTGCGCCCTTAATCCCCTAATCTCATGTCAGGGATGATGCAGCCACTTTGAAAGGCCTAAATTGCTCACATGTGCAGCGTTGGTGGTCGTCTGCAGCCGATTATGACATGGCGCTTTGCTGTTGTGTAATTATAAGCCACAGTCACTGCCTTCTCCACGTCTATTCTGCTCAGCTCAGATCATAAAAGCTTCACAATGTCACACTCACTGCCGTTTTCGGGCCACGTGCCACTTTCACTTCCTGCTCTTGTTCAAACAGACCTTCAGACAGCCATACTACAGCAGGGGTATTACAGCAGAGTTATTTTTAATGACAATCCCCTCCCAAACTTCATTCTCCAAAGAATTACTTCAATGTGATTTCAGGAAGACTGATTGCAAAACGGACTTCTGTACAATAAAGACATTGATGCCCGAGTTTGGATAATTGAGTTTTAGGGACACGCTCCTTTTTAATCACATGCTGAGTCTCGGTTATCTGGGACAAACCAATTGATACTTACGGTTTTGGGCATGTGCGGTTGCATCATGTGAGAATGTTTCAGCAGAATTAAAGCCTGGTTGTGTTTTTCTGCCCCGCTGTTGTAAACATGTAAACTGTGTTGTCACACCTAAAGTAACAATCGGAGGAGGAAGTGACCTCACGACTTGTTTTGAGCCCCAGAGGAACTGAGACATCAAGGCAAGTTTAAAATAGAGAGTGCAAGCGGTAAGTGAGCAACATTTACCATTACTAATATGTAAGCCCCAAATCTGATGCTAATGAGAGAACTCACAATATCTCAGACACATCATCTAAAACTACAATATTTACGCTTTGTGAATCAGATCTTGTGCCACACCTAAATAAAAAAAGGGGCTGCAACTGTGAGAGACAAACCATGTTTAGTGCATTTAGCTTTGACTTGAGGGCTAAAAGCTTTCACTTGTGTCGCCTGCCGCATTGTTGGAGCTGATACTGGGGAGTTCTGGGTAAAATTGACTGAAAAAAAGATCCAGTTTTTTTTAGGTTATGGTATGCAGAAGAATCGTTGAGTATATGGATTATGTTATTCTATGTTACAAAATGTGCCCAAATGTGTTTGAATCAAAATAGCTTATTTAGGTTCCATGTGCTACAGATGACAGAAGACAAAGCTTTATACTGGACTAAATAAGATGCATTTGATAAATACACATTCTCCTTAAAGATGCCATCTTCACACTGACCTCTGCTCAGTGCGGAGACACAAACAAGACAGTTAGCACAGAGCCTGGCTGTAGTATGACAGTGTGACAGCCACCTACAGCCTCCGTGTGAATGTCTCCTTGTGCATCCTCTCTCGGCACATTTTGCACACATTATGTCCTCACAAGAGATGGAAATGTTTGGTGTGACATTCAGCCAGACTTTCAGCGCGCATTTTCTCTCCTGCTGCCTCGGATCGATTGGTTTGGAAACAGTTTGTGTGTGTGTGTGTGTGTGTGTGTGTGTGTGTGTGTGTGTGTGTGTGTGCGCGCTTCAGTGGGGGACACCGCAAATGAAAAGCAGCAAGATGTTTTGGAGATGGCAGGGAGGCTCCAGCAGCATACAGTAAAAAGGAGAGGCAGAGAGAGAGAAATGGTGGCTTGGCTTAAACCAAAGAGAGAGAATGTGCAAGCAATTAGCAGGAATCCCCAGCATTGGGCACCTTTTCATGTGCGCCTTCCCCCTCCTCTATGAAAATTCAAGAAACCAATTTCAGCAGCGAATAGGGTTTGATGGTGTGTCTGTTTGTGTGGGAAAAAACAACATCCACTGTCAAAATGAATCCAGGGAAGCCTCCGCCGCAGCACCTGAGCAGGACACCTCATGTGAGTGAATGAAAGACAAAATGGAGTAGGACTCTGTCAATGCACCAGGCCTCAGATGACTTCAAAACCGGAGGAAAATGTGAGTGTTTTGTTTTTGCTGTGTGGAGCCTAGTCACGACGCTACAGGCAGAGCCCCATCCATCTGTGGAGCAGAGGAGCCAGCTCACTATAACTATCAATCCCTCTCAGGTGAAAGGAGCGGGGGATTACTGCAGCTGAGGGCGCGCACACCTCATGCACGCTCACTTTTAGGAGAGAGGAAACACATCCAGTTTGTCTTAGAAGAATGCACAATGAGCTAACTCCCGAGCACATACACATCAATACTGTAGTCGTCCCGATGTTCTGCCACCCTGTCAGTCATGAAATTGTTGCTTTAATTACAGCCTCCTGATGTATCACATGCAGCAGCTACTTCATACCAGTCATCTGAGATTATGGGAAAAACAACTCCAAAACATTACAGAATGTGGACTGATATCAAATCATTTAGCACCTTTTTTTTTTTAATTAATGGCTCTGGATTGCTCTCTCTCTCTTTAAGTCTAACCCGCTGTGGTCACTTGGCATCTGCTATTAATACAACCATCTGTTGCATTTATAGCAGACTTTTGGCGCATTAGAACATCACAAAGTTATAATCTGTTTACCCCATAAAATAGACGCAAAAACACAATGTACTGTATGATATAAATATTTTCTACAATTATTTTCTATTATAATTAATCTTTAAAATGTGCATTTGATTAATTATTTATGTATAATTTTAATTCAAAAGGCTTGTTGTCCAAAAGCAGGTGCTTCTTCTCCGCATGTTACACACTGGCTACAGCTGCTCTATTCTCCATCGATACTGAAGGGGACATTTTTGCAATTAACATTGTACACATTGATTGGCACATGAGCATGCATGTGACACACTCATGTAGTTGACTATAGTTGCAGCATTAGCAGGGGTTTTCAGTAGGTGAGGCAGCGCCTTACGATGGCAGACTTTTTTAATTGAGGAGAGTTTGCTCTGTTCTTCGCCGTTTGGAATGTGATGAGAGCGAGAAGGAGTGGTACTTGTTCATAACAACTCTGAGGCTCACAGGAGTCAATAAAGACTTTTTCCACCATCATTTTATTGTGTCATTCTAGCTTACAAAGACATTCCAGCCACGTGTGTTGGCAGATTGGTCACTAGATCCCAATAAAGCTCAGTTATAAATCATAAATCATAAATTCAATCTGTTGGGCATCGATAGTCAAGGCGGGGGCGGGGCCTTAGCTATAGAGGGAAGATGGACATCAGCTGGATGTCCTCCTTTTCCTGAGTGGATTCATGAATGCCTGGGGTTTACTTTCAGATTCTATTTTACCGATAAACCCGTTTATGTACTTCTGCCATTGCTCCGGCATTATGAATAGATCGCTTGTTGGCTAACAGGATGGAGAGATGAAAGGTGATTTGCCTCGGCCCAAAACAACTGAGTAAATATTTAAACACAGACTCCAAAACAACAACTTACTAAAACAAAAAAATAAAATAGAACAAACACTCCATTTGATGGATCCATGTGATCCCAAAGTATAAACTTAACTTGCCCCATTTTAGATGTGTAGTTAATGTTGAGTTGCAATGCTGTTACCGTACAGTGACGTCCTTGGCATTTATTTCTATAAGCGCTGGGGAATCGCTGCAGTTAGTTGCAACAGTTTGGTTCTAGCCTATGTATGTCCTATCAACACTCAACACAATCATCAGTAACACATCTCCAAGACAAATTCTTTACCTCTTGTTTAAATGCGAGCAGGTATTTAAATATTTATCTTTGAAACCGGTGTGTCCAGTACCTATTGAAAATCTGAAAGACACACACAAAAGTGGTGGCGCAGACAATGGCTGAGTTTTACCTGCAGCTTCACAATTAATTGCATTATTTTTTCCGTTTTTTCGCTTGTAAGGAATTTTAACCAAATCCTCTGTCCTCGTGCTGACTGCTAAAACATTTCTGCAGTTATTGTAAGTATCTCTGAGTGGAAACAGTCTTGTGCAAGCTCACGTCATTACTCTCATGGGTTTGAATAAGGGTTTCTGCTAATATGTTTCACTGCGCCGAAGGACAAAAGTAGATTTGTTCTGACGATGTATCTCGTCGTACTGCAAGGTTCTTGGGATAAAAGCATCCTTCAAATAATACTGCGTTTACCTCGGTTGGCTAGTGCAGGAGGCCACAGAGGAGGCTACATTGAGTTGAACAGAATTATATTTCATTTATGGCAGAACAAAACCTACTCAGCACAAGGATAACCAGGCTCACACCACACTCAGCTTGCTCTACTTCCTTTGCCAGCTCCCCTTGTGCAGGAGCACGTGGAGGTGGGGTTTGAGACGCAGCTGAAGATCTTGTTCTGTGGTTGGTGGTCGCCGCCGGAAATGGCTCTATGGGGATGGCTAGCGTGACGTCACGACATCACTTCCGTGTCCAAGCCGCTGAATCTAATGTAAACACAATGGCAGTAGCTAAGGAACCGGTCACTTTTTTTACGGTGACATCGTATTTTTCGGACACCCCAAAGTCCGTGAAAAAGGGTTTGAACTCCTACAACTCCAACAGAGTTGTAAATGTTAGTGTGCTGGCAGGTGGAAGTCTGAAAGGGAAAGTACAGGCTTCAATGAAAAGTAAAGTTTACGAGGTTGAGGTGAGGTCCTGACTCTGAGTGACTCGTCATCTGGCACAAAATTCTATGACATTGACTATTGTTGCGTTATATAAGCATAAAACAAATTTTTAATCAATCATTAAGCTGTCGCCCTTTACCATAAAAAGATTGTACATTTGTCACGGTTCAAACGTTACAAGTTTTTAGTAGCTACCGTTAGCTCGCTAACATAAGGCTGTCGGCCACCAAGCTAACTTTACTGTACAAGTGTAACGTTAACTATTGTACTTAGCTATGTTAGAATAAGTACCTACGGTTTGTTGACAACTTAAAACTCTGGAAAAGTATTACTCGCCCAATACAGATTAGACATTACCTAACTAGTTGTTGGCTCCACCTAGTGCAACACAAAGATAAGAAAACCTTTATTGATCTCACAATTCACTTGTTACATTCAGCTCTCAAGAAAACACTCAGGGTGTGCAGAATAGACAGGAAACGTGCGAACAATTAAATAGTAAATATAGGAGGTATCTTATACAGTGACTACCAGACTTCAGGGGGCAAAAAGTATAAACAATAAAAAATAAACATACTATAATAAAAAAAGTTAGCAGTGCAGGCTTACAGTCAGAGTGCACTACAAAGCTTTGCCTCTTAGCATTGTTAAGAGTATTTTGTGAGGGTTAGCAAAGTTGATTTCACTCAGGTACACGTTGAGGGACAGGAAGTGAAGGCAAGTTCTTGCTCTTGTGCCATCGGGAGGTCCAAGTGCCACCATGTTGCAGCCCTCCTCATTTGGGCTGAGAAGAACTTCACCCGCACGGATGTCGAGTGTATGTGGAAGAGGCCCACGACACCCAAAACAGAGGAAATCACGGCCAAGAAAGTGTCTGTGATTGCACCTTCCACATCACAAGGTTAGTTCTTCGAGTAACTTGGAAATATGTGTCATGCTTTCTGTTTTGTTATCATTGGAAAAACAATGACCATATGTTTTCTTTCCATACTAAAATCTAAGCCTGGGTTAGATAGCAGTTACCATCATACCCTTTATGCTATTTTTTCAGCTGGAATTAAACGCCCTGTCACCCCGGAGGACATAGAATGGGCATCGTCATCTCTGGCACAGCTTGACCGTTTTACAGGTCTGGGTTGGATATTAGCTCCAGAACCTCCTGCACTGCCTCAGGTTTGACTTGTGTTTTGTGTTTTGTTGTTTCATGTCCTGCTTTATCAGAAACTTCACATGTACACAACATTAAATCAGTTACAAAGATTGACGATATCCCTAGTAAGATGGTAAATTTAGTTTGACATATCCACAGATTTAAACCATTGCAAATCAGACATAAACCTGTTCAGACTTTAATTTTAACTTTATTTATACCGCGCATTTCGTACACAAGGCAACTCAATATATGTATGTCTGTGAACAATGTTGACATGAAGGGATCTAATTGTTGTTATTCTGATTCAATGATATTTGTTGGGACAGACTTTTGACCCCTGCCATCACATCAAAACTTTTGATGGGATATTGGCCAACTCCGGGTATTGTGAGGACAAAGCTCAACATCTCCTTTCATCCCTTGCTGTGAGCCCACAACAAAAGGAAGCCATCGAGAGAGCCACAGTTGGGCAAACTAAGAATGACTTATGGTAATAATACATACAAGGATCGATTGATTTCATGTGTACTAAAAGTCATTAGTGACTAGCTCTTTCTTGAATTGTTTTTAAGTGCTGTGAGGTTAACTGTTGTGTGTTTCTTTATAACAGGATGGCATATCGCAAGAAGAGAGTTACAGCCAGCAACTTTGGTCTTGTGTTGGCGGCAGTGAAGAGGAACTCTTACCCTCCTTCATTATTCAAACGCTGCTTGGTCATTACAACTTCAAGCAAGGAGCTCATGTAAGTGATGGACACAAAGTTCTTTTAACCCTTGGGTACTGTAATAAAACATATCCTTTAGTCCCTTTTTTTTTTTTTTTTTTTTTAAAGGTACAACTTTAGCTGCTGTAAAAAACATAATATATACAGTTTTTTTACTCAGATCTCTTCATCAATCTTGGCCCCGATAAAAACACAAAATTGCAGATTTTTAATATAAAAAATGGTGTATGGGTGGATATTTGTTATATGCTATCACACTCTTGGATCTTCCAAAGACTTGTGAAAACATCTGCTTTGGCACATTACTTTTTCTGCAGCATCAGATTTTAAGTAATACTCCCCAGCGACTCCCATTATAACCACAATTTTTCATTCAACCATGACACTGCAGTGAAATCACATATGAAATAGGCATTCAGAAGGTTAAAATCCATTATTTAAAAACACAAAAATAATTGTTTTGATCAGGTCTGAGCTTGATGAATAGTGTTTGGGAAAAAAGGTTGATCAAATTTTTTTATCAGATGTTTTTCAGCTGTAATGGTTGTGGCTTTTAAACAGCCGAATTTGCCCACAGTGTATTTTAGACCGTTTACATTTTTTATTTTTATCACATATTCAAAATGTATGTACAATTAAGTTTCTTCACCAAAAATGTTTTTATTCTCAAATACAGTGAAGGTTATTGTCAATTAGTTCTACATATCACCCTTTTGTGGCAGAAAAAACCCACATAGAGACCCAAGGGTAATTTTTAAGTCAAACAAGTGTAAACAAAAATTGTACTAGAAGGGTTGGGCTGATATTTCTTTCCTTCTCTCCCTTTATAAAGCACCTTGTGATGCCATTGTGTATGAAATTCCCTTTCAACCCCCAGGCTTGTGATTGGGGAATCGTTCATGAGCCAAAGGCTAAAGAAGAGTACATGAAGCGCACTGGTGTGACCATCCAGGAGAGCGGAGTGTTTCTCTCTGACAGTGGCCTGCTTGGTGGCTCTCCAGATGGGACAGTATCTGCTGACTGCATCATTGAGGTGAAATGTCCTTATGCAGCCAGAAAGAAGACCATAATTCAGGCAGCAGAGGCAAAGGACTTTTATCTCAAACTGGATGAAGTTACTGGCCTACTGAAAATGAAGCCGACTCACAACTACTGGCATCAAATTCAGGGCAACCTGTACCTGACAGGAGCTGGCACATGTCACCTGGTGGTATGGACTCCGCTGGATGTTGTAATTCTGTTCATCCATAAAGATCCAGCTTGGGCAAACAACATTAGTGTTTTAGAAATATTTTATAAGGACATTTTCCTGCCCCATATTCTCTCCGATATTAAATGATTAACCCTGCATTTGTTTACATGTTCTAAATAGGGATGTCAGGATTCAAATTTTTGAGTCACGAATATTATGAGGAAAAATGTTGCGATTTCTTTACAATTATTCATGAATAGCGAAATTTAGAAGAAAGAATTTCTCAACCTTTACAGTTCTGTGTAAATGTTCACAAAAGAGGACATTTTACGTATATATTTATTTAAGGGTTGTTTTAATTGATAGCCTATTGAAGGTTCAGCCTTTATTTTTTATCTTCATGCTTTTGTCATTATATAAAAAAGTAATATAATAAAAATAAACTTATAAATAGGCAGTAGAATATCATTATTATTATTATTATTATTATTATTAGCAATACCTATACCTACCTAGCTAGCTATAAGAAAGCAGATTTATGTGGATGTTTTTGAAAGATCTATGTCTTTCCATGTGCTTACACTGTTCATGTCCATTTTTACGTGACAAACGCGGCTGCACATGATCCTTTTTTTTTTTAACTCTTCCTTTGGCAGCTATGAAAATAAGATTTGCACATTTGACTTATGAACCTGCCGTTGACTTCATGCGTTTGAGCGGATTTAACGCTGAGACGATTTACCTTGGGCCCTAAAACTATTACGATTAACCTACTGTGAGCTTTTATAACCGCGGTTATTGTAAAATCAGTTAATCTTGACATTCCTAGTTCTAAAGCAGGATATTCAGTTTGAATGTTGTAGCCTCTCCCAATTTGTATATATCAATATCTGTGCATTTGTACCAGTTAAACTGATGTTTGTGTGTTTTGTTGTTTTATTTATTCTAAAAAAGAAAAAGAAAAGCAGTAACATGCAGTTCAAATAAATTGAGTGGGAGCAACATAATCAGTGTGAAGACTTTTTATTGTCTTGTTCAGCTTCAGTTGCATCCAGGCTGTCAAATGGATATCTAAGTACTTCTCAAAATTATTCATTCAGCTTATGGAGGATCAAACACAGTTGTGTTGATAATATGTATAACATAAACCTTTAAAAAAATATAACATTTGAGTTTAGGAAAATTGATTAGCAAGTAAAAAACAACATTGATACAGTTCATATGGAATACAGTTAAAGAAAAATTCAATGCTGATGATGGCATTGTGGCAAACAGTGAGAGGAAATTCATGCTATTTCACGGAGAATGGGTGTCTGTAAATTTGTGAGAGAAACACACACTTTCAGTATCTTGTTTGCATGCTTTTTATACTGGTATGGAATGTATGACAAAATGTGAAATGTTTTCAGGCGCTGAATGGAACGCTCCACATGAACTCTTGCACTGGCAATAAGTCTGTTGTGGTTGATTTCCTCCATTGTGAACTGTCCGTTGACAAGGAATGTTGGGATGTTCAGTGAAACACCTGCAGGTAAAATGTCACGAATAGTGAAGCCCTTGTCAGCCATCACCATGTCACCTGCTTCTAGTTGTTGAAGTACTCCGCAGTCTGCCGTTATTGCTTTGTCCGATGTGCTTCCACCATACAGGTCACTGGCGAAGGTAATGAATCCATTAGGTGCCACACCAATCAGAGCCTTAAGCGTGGTACCTCCTTTGTAATGACTGTACAGATGACTTTGGGTGTCCAGACTTTCTGTGTTGGACACAGCTACTTCAGTACAGTCGAGCACAATCCGACAATTGGGAAATGGCTGGAAGCAATGTGGCAGCGAGGTTTGGTTCTTGAATCTGGAAGGAATTTTGTTTTCCATCATGCCGACATACAAAATGTCATACAGGGCACTGGAGATGGTGATAAAGATGTTGGTGACTGTGGCCCGGCAGCAGTTAAACCTCACAGAAAGGTCAACAAGACCACAATTCAGTCGAAGTTTCATCAAAGTCAAGAGCAGCTGATCGATTAAGGGCATTTTTTGGACGTTCCAATCAAAGTGATACTGGAGATCAAATTTGGAAAGAAGGGTCTCCAAAAATAAGACTGTGGCAGCATCTGGCAAGCTGCCACAGTCTTATTTTATAAGAATAGTTGACTATGTCTGGGTGGGAGGATATTTGACTAAATGAAAATGTTTGTTTTTGTTTCTCCAATTCTTTCTTCAGTTTGTCATTTTCTTTTCTGAGCATCTCATTCTCAATTTCGAGCACCAAAACACTTGAACTACTTGGGGTCTTCTGAGCAGTGCCAAGGTGACTTGGGCCTGGTTCAGCTCCTCCTTCGTCCTCTACAGTCGCCAGGAGCATTTTCTTTGCCGTTTGGTCGGCTGGCTGATGTGAGGAAAAGCCTTTCCCTCATTCCAGGCAAACCGTGTGGGCCCCGCTGCTTTGCCATGTGGAAAATGCCATCCACAGACCCTTGAGTTGTAGTTAGGGGTGAAATCTTTACGCCTGGATAAAAGAAAAGAACATTACATAAAGAACTCTGTGGCGATAAACAAAAAGAAGTAGGTTCTGCCAGTGCAGAACCCTTATCCCTCTCACCCCCGTTCCACAAAAGCAACACAATTTGGCAACTGTATATACATAAATAGTGACTTTTATATTGTTAATGGCTTCATTCTCAAAAATGTAAATGTAAATACTGACTTTATTCTTGTAAATTGTCACGTAAATCTAAAAAAAAGGACTTGTAAACGACTTAATCTTGTAAAATATTACGTATATCTCGTAATTAATCTCGTTCATTCTCGTAAAATGTTTGTTTTTTGTAAATGAGTTTAATATCTCACAATATGACTTTTCATAAATAACTAGCTAGTTGATTCTCATAAATAACGACTTTAAACTCAGTCACATTAAACTAGTAAATGGCAATTTTATTCTCGTAAATAATTACTTTAATCTCGATTATTTTATGTGGCCCCACTCCATCGTAACAGCAACAGGTAACGTTATCTCGGCTAACGTTTAGCGCAAATACTGGCGCTAGCCCGCACTTAAATGTATTTTTCATGGTTAGATATCCAGCTTACCGTATCAGTTTAAGCCATCTCCTCTTCTCGTTTTCGTCCAAAGGAAAGCGGTAGTAACTTATCGTTTTATTGATATCATTTCTGTTGTTACAACTTGGGACACAGCACTGCACCATTCTAGCCCAATTCGGTTTGGACACGGAAGTGACGTATTCGGCTACGATGACGTAGGCACTAGCCATCCCCATAGCGTGCATAGCGTTGACATTTCTTTAACGCTAGTCGCCGCGCTGGCCGCCCGTATCGTGCCGCTCTCCTGTGGATTTCCGGACGCTTCTTTCCGGTCGCCAGGCAGCATAGGGAATGAATGCAAGCTCGCCGCTCTCTTCTCTATCGCCGCTCTACTGTAGGTGTGAGCGCGGTGTAAATCTCATGTCACAGGAGTAAACAGTAAGTATGAGTTAGTGCGGGCCATTAGAGAGGAAGCTTGAAATTAAAATGTTGTACTAAAAATACATTTTGTAACTCAGACTTTTTATTGGATAGGAAGACAGCACAAGGTGAATGGGCATAAAGAGTGACATTCAGCAAATTGTCAGAACTCAACCCATGATACTGAGGCAGGAAGAAGTTTTTGTTTTTCATTGACCCAAATGGCTTCCCATATGTTTGCTGTTTTTTAGCTACCACTCTTTATTTCAGTATTGGGACATATTCTGGAGATGAAATCGTCTAATTTTACTTTTATTTTATTTGTTGTATATTTGATTATTTTAAGCTTGAAACTTCTAGTCTGACACACAAATACGCAAGTCTCTATCACTTTCCGTTCCAAAGTCACATGCAAAAGTAGATGTCAACCTGCTCTCGGGTTTATTTAGCGGAGCGTTTTAAGAGAATAGTCCAATGCACCTTTGCACCGGGCTGTGGGTGCTCATTGTGGAGAAGATTACAGCAGAGTGCCCTTCAGTGCCGCTGTGTGCTGTGCTAAATTACAGGGCTTCCCCGGGCCGCCGTGCTGTCGTGGTGCTGTGCTGTGGAGCTCTCATTTAAAGATGGAGGAGATAACGCTGCATTGTTCTTGGTGAATTCAGCTGCACCTTGTCCAGGACACAGGCCAGAGTCACTCAGTCTGTGTGCCAAGTCCGTAAAGAGAAGGGTTTCCCAGGCAGCAGACCAGGGACACATAGGGTCGTACCCTTGTCAACCATTGTTTTCAACTTTTATCCCCACATTTCATTTATTGGTTGTTAGAACACACACAGAATCTAACCCTAAATGCATTCTCTGAACATATTTTTATCGAATTTATAATTGAAAGTGTAGGTGGTCAGTGCAAGTGCAAACTGTTTGGAGGTTTCCTTGCTTCTCAGTGTAACCTTTCTAGATCCTAGTTTGGAACATCTCTCATGCTTGATATTTGCTTTCCCCCACCCTCCTGGCCTAAACTGAAGTTATGGCTGTCTGAGTGAATGCTCCACAGTCCTCTCCTGTCTTTCCTTCTCTTATACTGTTAATATTATTTAATCCCCCTAAAGTTTTCCTGAACAAAAACAAGCCTCTGACAAAGCTAATTAGAGTCGTAATGAAGTTAAGGAAAGTGTGTCTGTTGGATAAGTTTTTATTGTGAGAGAATTAGCTGCTCTTTTCTCTCCGCCTAAGCTGCAGGCTCCGCTCTGGCCCTGCACCTCTTGGGAAATACCATGCTATTGCTTACTTTAAATTGGCATTTACAACGTGTGTGTAATTAGCGTGCCAACTAAAGGTATTTTAAATTCCTTGGAAATGAAGAGAAGACAAATGTGTGCCTGCTGTTTAAAACGTGTCTACGAGGATAAATGTCGGAGAGGAGTTCCCTCTGAATGCTGCAGATTCACTCGGGACGGTGCCAGTGCCGCCTGTGGGCACAATTAGTCAGCACAAGGCCTGGCCCCTCCCCCTACGGAGCGGCTGCGGTCCTCATAGACCCCCCTACAATCTCGGCGGGACGCCTTTAATCTCTTGGCCTCCTCCGTCCAGACTGGCAGCCTCAGCTCTCCTGTAAATACCAGCGCTCGTCCCTCCCGGCTCCGCTCATCTGTTTTGCATGTACCTGCTGCACAAAGGCAGGCAGCTTGGCTCAATTTCCAACTTTTTTTTATGCACTCCCAGGGTCGTATAAGTTAACTTCCTGTTGTCTCCGAGCATTAAATACAGATCAAAACACATTTTTGGGCGCAATTTAAAGAGTCTGTGTTGGGTTAGAGCAGCTAATCACTGATACTTGAGAAGAAAGTTTTTCTGAAATAGTTGGATAAGTCACTCACTGCCTGCAGCCGTCACACAGCAGCTGCAGCCTTTACACATGATAGTTGCTCAATTTCATTTAACTAATCCTCGCAGCCACGAAAACCGATCTGCCCAAATGTTAAGCTCACATCATCGCGGAGTTAGAGGAATATTTAACAGTGCTACTGTCTCCGTTTGAAACCATACTCTGGTATTTTCATCCATGTCCCAATCTGCGTTTCCCTCTCTGTCCTACTGCGCACAGTCAGACCAGGAAATTACCTTCAGAAATGAAAGTGTGGGTTTTTCAGAGTCCTGTTTAAAGATTTATGGCACCAGCTGAGATGAAGGAGCCCTGGCCTGTGTGCCATAGACAGACCACAGTCAAGTCACAGAGAAAGTCGGGACGATAACCCTCAAACTAATAGAAAAAAAAAATCTGTTCTCGAGACTCCTCAGATTCCTTGTAAAATTGCTGAACTGGTAATGGATTGATGGGTGAGATATAAGTCCATACAGAAAAGAGTAAAGTCACATTTTGCTGAGCTGATGATAGGGCACATTTAAAGTAGCCCAAGTGGTATGTAAGAGGGGCGCCGAGTGTTCCCTGGGGCTCAGTGTGTTTACTGAAATCATGTGCCTGTAAATAGTGTTTTCTGAGATTGTGATGCAGGTTGGAAAGCCCTTGTTTTCCTGTAGCCATAATAACACAATGTTATAAAACATATTAGATGTAGTGGGCAGGCCTGTCTTTGCCTGAGGCGGCTATCAATGCTGCCATCCTTCACTGCAAAGTACGAGACGTATCCTCTGAGCAGACAGTGGGAAGTCATGTTCTCTTTACCTTTCCTTATGTGGCATGATGAGAAATGCAGGTAGCTAAAGGTTGTCAACAACGCCACCTAGGATAGGCCTAGGACCCTGCACAAAGGCAGACACAGGTTCGTTTTACCTTTTAGTCAATTACCGGGCAGAGACAGGACCTTTATATATCAAAACAGCACTTTTATTTCACAGTTCTTTAAAATCGCAATAATTTCTTTAAAACAGTATGAGTGGAATGACAAACTCAAAACACAACCAAAATACAAAACGTGCACAAGACAATATTAAAAATAAATAAATCAAACACCGGCTATTTACAGTTAAAAATGTACAAAATGTGCATATCCCAATTACACTGGGGGAACTGGAGAGTTCGTAACACCAAAAACAAATTGGAAAGGTTTACCAAGCTCGTTTGGTGGCATCCAGAACAGCAGGATGAGAGGAGTTGCGCCACCGAAGCAGCGTGGTGAATGGTGTGAGCCA
Source organism: Neogobius melanostomus (assembly GCA_007210695.1). NCBI lineage: Eukaryota > Metazoa > Chordata > Actinopteri > Gobiiformes > Gobiidae > Neogobius > Neogobius melanostomus. The sequence goes on from VHKM01000190.1 coordinate 602,201, forward strand.
AGACTGTATCCCCAGTTGGACACGGGAGGTGCAGTTGGTCCCGCTATGGTGTAAATGCACCAAATAGGGGACAAAGATTAGAATTTGAAAAAGGGGTCAGGCAGAAAACGGCAACGTACCAATCAGGAGAAGCACCGGTCTCCAGACCCCGACGGAAGCGCGCTCCCAGCCTCCGCATACAACGTGCGCAGAACGCACTTACTGAAGCACCACACTATACAAGGAAGGCATTAGGACGGATGAGGCACAGCCAGATGGATCAAAAGGGTGAGGCATGCTGCTTACCCAAACATCCTACGCTGATGGCCCAAACAAGCCACTGTCGGCGGCCGCTACAAGCCCCGGTGACACTGGGGAAGGAGGAAGTACATACATGAGTGCCCGCCGTGCACCGTACAGCAGCGTAAGGAGCAACCATGCGCCAAACTCACCCGAGAGGAGTAAGCAGTGATCCAAAGCTGCAGCTGTAGAGTATAACAGCCGACCAGGCGTCAACATGCGCCAGAACACTGGAAAGAAAGCACAATTGAGTGCCAAACGTTCATAGATGGTGCGTAAAAGGCAGCCAAGTAAACTCACCAATGTTGAGTGAAAGCTGTAACGCACGGTGATCACAGCGTGTAAAGCCACCGCACACACTTCCAACAAACAACTCCGTAGACCCACAGAAGAGAGATCCGTGCGTGAGCCTACCAACCCGCTCAGTAGTCGGACTACTAGGAGCCTGGGGAAGCCGATGTATGTTTGAATGTTGACCAGCCCCAGACCGAGTGGTCCGGCGTAATGCTTGAGCACTGGTGCTTGGTTGGTTAAGGTCAGCTGCTGATTGAAGACCCGAGGACCCATACAGTCCCTAGCATAATGTCCTGGCTGCTGACACCTGTGACAAATGGGTGGAAATGGATCCAAATTCTCTTGACGAGGGGCCTGCAATGACACAACGGTTTGAGTAAGTTTATTCAACTGTTCCTGTTGCTGCTTCAAAAGGTCCATAAGTTCTCTTAAACTAGGCCCGGCTGGATCAACCTGAGGATTGGACTGAACACTACCCTGCACCCCACACTGGAGGCCCAAGGCCGAAGGAACAGAATAGCTACGGCCCCTAGCACCACCTGGCAGACCCTCGCGCTCCCACCTGATCGCCTCAGCACGAAGCTCCATCAAGGTGATTGTTGGTTGCCTACGAACAAGTTGTTTAAGCTCGCGGCGCAAGGCACAATCAAGAACATATTCTGTAAACTGGTCTCGAAGCAACACTTCCGCATTAGGCATCCCATCTGGTGCCTGCTGCTTAACCCGTGCCATCAATGACATTAAAGCTAATGAAAATTCTTGAAGGCTCTCACCCTCCATTTGATGCCGGGCAAAGAAGTCTTGCTGTAAGGTAATGTAAGACTGATGGCAGCCATAAAGCTCCTTTAGAATTGAAAGAATCTTAACAGCGTCCCCACGCTCAGCGACAGGCCGGAACTTGATTTCCTGTTTAGCCTCTCCTTCCAAGTGGTCAAAAATGAACAAAGCGCGGTCAGCAGCAGTGAGATGTCGAGCACGCATACATGCCTCAACCTCCTCGACCCATTCAGCGATCCCAAGCCCAGTCCTTCCACTAAAGATAGGGCACCTGCGGTCCCGAGGTACAACCACCAACCGCTCCATTACAGCGGGGGCAGGGGACAGTGTATTAGCAGATGAAGCAGAGGACTGAGAGGCACCCTCGCCAGGGTCCAAAGAACCAGCGCTCCCCCGACGGAGCCGCTCGTTATCTGCCTGAAGCTGTGAAACAAGGTCTTTTAGCTGCTGCATCTCCTCTTCCATGTCAACTGAGGAAAACTGCCAAGAGGCTCCAAAAAAAAAAAAAGAAAAAAAAGAATTTGAGTCCTAACACCACCACTGCTGTTCTGGATTTTTGTTTTTGAAAATATAAAAATTACAAAAAGTAAAAATGTCTCTGCCCCTTAACTCTGTGGTATCCTGCCCGAACTAACGCCAAAATGTGGCATGATGAGAAATGCAGGTAGCTAAAGGTTGTCAACAACGCCACCTAGGATAGGCCTAGGACCCTGCACAAAGGCAGACACAGGTTCGTTTTACCTTTTAGTCAATTACCGGGCAGAGACAGGACCTTTATATATCAAAACAGCACTTTTATTTCACAGTTCTTTAAAATCGCAATAATTTCTTTAAAACAGTATGAGTGGAATGACAAACTCAAAACACAACCAAAATACAAAACGTGCACAAGACAATATTAAAAATAAATAAATCAAACACCGGCTATTTACAGTTAAAAATGTACAAAATGTGCATATCCCAATTACACTGGGGGAACTGGAGAGTTCGTAACACCAAAAACAAATTGGAAAGGTTTACCAAGCTCGTTTGGTGGCATCCAGAACAGCAGGATGAGAGGAGTTGCGCCACCGAAGCAGCGTGGTGAATGGTGTGAGCCAAGACTGTATCCCCAGTTGGACACGGGAGGTGCAGTTGGTCCCGCTATGGTGTAAATGCACCAAATAGGGGACAAAGATTAGAATTTGAAAAAGGGGTCAGGCAGAAAACGGCAACTTACCAATCAGGAGAAGCACCGGTCTCCAGACCCCGACGGAAGCGCGCTCCCAGCCTCCGCATACAACGTGCGCAGAACGCACTTACTGAAGCACCACACTATACAAGGAAGGCATTAGGACGGATGAGGCACAGCCAGATGGATCAAAAGGGTGAGGCATGCTGCTTACCCAAACATCCTACGCTGATGGCCCAAACAAGCCACTGTCGGCGGCCGCTACAAGCCCCGGTGACACTGGGGAAGGAGGAAGTACATACATGAGTGCCCGCCGTGCACCGTACAGCAGCGTAAGGAGCAACCATGCGCCAAACTCACCCGAGAGGAGTAAGCAGTGATCCAAAGCTGCAGCTGTAGAGTATAACAGCCGACCAGGCGTCAACATGCGCCAGAACACTGGAAAGAAAGCACAATTGAGTGCCAAACGTTCATAGATGGTGCGTAAAAGGCAGCCAAGTAAACTCACCAATGTTGAGTGAAAGCTGTAACGCACGGTGATCACAGCGTGTAAAGCCACCGCACACACTTCCAACAAACAACTCCGTAGACCCACAGAAGAGAGATCCGTGCGTGGAAGCAGCAAGAGGATCTGAGCCACAACAGACATGAGCATAAATCCCTTCGGGGCTCCACCCCACAATCAGTGCCAAACCAGGTGCGCAAAGAGGAGCGCTCCAAGAAACAGGTGAGGGGAGGGCAGATGCACTCCACACGGTCACACTTACTTTATTTCTGAACACAGGGATTGAAAAGGGGTTTCAAAGTAGAACAGAGTTAGGTGCTGTTTGATCCAGACACCAGAGAGGCCTTTGCACTTTGCTAGCACCATCCCTCTGTGAGCTCGGCCTGCCTTTGTCAAGCTGCTCTGTCACAAAAACCGGATGCAAAATCACGAATGCTGCAGAGCCATCAAGGGGAGCTGCCATCTCCGAGCAGATAGCCCATATCAGCTCCACGATTGGGACGTATCACAGAGACAGCAGCGTGTTCTGACACCGCAGCAACGATGATGTGTGAGTGTGTGACATGTAAACTGACTGACACACTGCTCTGTGGATGTGCCGGCCGTGATAACAGACGCTCTAAACACATCGGAAGACTTCTGTTTCATACATCCTGCTGGCATCAAGACAGCTTCCTCTCTTCTTTTTATACTTTCTCTCATTTAAAGACGTTGTTCGTTGCACAGAGAAAAGCGGTTTACTCGAACATACCATCAACATTCATGGAACTTCCATCTTCAAACAGCATGCCCGGGGACGGCAGGTGACATTATTTCTAAAATGTGACACAACAGTAATGCTGTTGAAAAAATAAATAAACTGAGCGCTTTCAATGTCAGGTGAAGTCTTGGTCTTGAATTGTCAGGTCCAGGTTAATCCATTGAACGTTTTGGTACATATAGTTCTTTAGTGTGGACACAAACTGGTCCTAGAACAGGAGCTGGTGTCCATGTGCTTTCATAAGGTACAGACATGTGCAGACATCATAACATTCAGGAAAGAGAGACGCTCATACTGCAGTCCAGACTACGTTCCGAATGCTGGTCTTTATTTATTTTTTGCGAGGTGGTAAATTTTCTAATGCATGATGTTCATGTGATCTAGTGCCTGAAAGAAATAGGTCTTGAATGTGTCAAGCGTGTGCAGAAGAGGGCACAGCTTCACACGCAGCACACAGTGGCTTCAAACACAGCGCCGCGGATGACAATGTTGAAGTTCTTGAGGGAAGCCAACGGAGCCAACACATTTACAGCCCAATTATTTTAAGAAGGAAGACAGCAACTTTTTTTGGGCTATGGTAATTTGCGTCTGTACAAAGAAAAGCCCAGCTGCGAATACTGAGGTGAGTAACTGTCACAGACTTCATCCTTCTCACTCCTGTCTACTTTAACGCAGAAAGTGTGTCGACGACATGTAGGCCGGACTTGGCCATTCAGACTGTAGTCACATGACAAAAGATCAGATACGTACTGGATTTAGGAACACAAAGCCAAGTGGCCTGGGTCTGTGTTTAGACTGTCATGTTGCATAGGTGCTTTGGCCTGCTGACCGAATGTAGCTAAGACACTCCGCTGACTAAATAAATTCACATAAAAGTATGTTTTACTGTAATGTTTAAATTGATCCCTGCACCAGTGTTTCTCTGTGGACAAACAGAGTGTTATTTCACACAGAGTAACCCGCTGCTGGATCTCATTGATTTGGTAAAGCCATCACACATCTCCCTGGAATCCTCCCAAATCTCTTTATGCATCTGAGAGAGCCCCAAAGCCAAAAGCATACAGCCCTGAGCGTCCACCCGAGCTGCAGGACGCGGCTGTCAGGAGCCTTATAGTATTATTAGTCACAACTTAGAGAACATAGATCCATTTCTCTCCATTCTGCAACATCTACAGTCTCCAAAATGTCCCTCATTTACAGTGCCTTGCGAAAGTACTAATACACCTTGAACTTTTGCACATTTTGTCATGTTTACAAACCTAAACATAAAGATTTTATTTTGAATTTTTTACTGAAAGTTCTCACACAAGTAACAGACAACTGTGAAGTGAAAGCAAAATGATACATGATTCTGTTATTTTTCAAAAAATAGAAAAGTGAAAAGTTGGGCTTGCATAAGTATTCAAACGGCATTTTCTGAGTGCATTCAATTGCCTTTATAACATTCCTAATGACTGCAGAAAGTTTACACCTTGCTCTAACCATGAAATAGAGGCCACTTGTGTGTATCTACTGTATTTACAGCTGTTCTGTGAGGGCCTCAGAGCTATGGTCAGAGTGTATTGGTCACTAAACAACATCATGAAGGCCAAGGAGCACACCAGAGAGATCAGGGATAAAGTTGTGGAGAAGTTTAAAGCAGCGTTAAGGTATACATAGATTTCCCAAAATTTGAACATCTCACAGAGCACTGTTCAATCAATAATTCGGAAATGGAAAGAGTATAGCACCACTGCGAACTTACCAAGACACGGCCGTCCACCTAAACTAACAGACCGAACAAGAAGAGCACTGGTCAAAAATGCAACCAAGTGCCCCAAGATAACTCTGGAGGAGCTGTGACGTACTGCCGCTGAGCTGGGGGAATCTGTACATGGGACAACTATAAGTCGTAATCTACACAAATCTGGCCTTCATGGACGAGTGGCAAGAAGAAAGCCATTATTGAAAGGAGGCCATGAGAAATCCTGTTTGAAGTTTGCTAGACGTCATATGGAGGACACAGCTACCATGTGGTAGAAGGTGCTTTGGTCAGATGAGACAAAAATTGAACTTTTTGACCCAAATGCAAAACATTATGTATGGCGCAAACCTAACACTGCTCATCGTCCTGAGTGCACCATCCCCAGTGTCAAATATGGTGGGGGAGCATCATGCTATGGGGCTGCTTTTCCTCAGCGGGGACTGAGAAGATTGTAAGAATAGTTAGGAAGATGGATGGAGCCGAATGCAGGGACATTTTGGAATAAAACCTGCTGGAGTCAGCAAGAGAATTGAGGCTGGGGCGGAGATTCACCTTCCAGCAGGACAATGACCCTAAACACAAATCTACAATGGAATGGTTTAAAAAAACAAACATTAATGTGTTAGAATGGCCCAGTCAAAGTCCTGACCTAAATCCTATCGAAAATCTGTGGTAAGACCTGAAAACTGCTGTTCACAAACGCTCTTCTTCTAATTTGACAGAGCTTGAGTTGTTTTGTAGAGAGGTATGGGCTAAAATGTCAGTCTCTAGATCAGGGGTCACCAACGTGGTGCCCGCGGGCACCCAGGTGCCCTTTGGGGCATGCCCAGTAGCCCTTGAGACTTTTTCTAAGGTGTAAAACACTTAATTTTCTTGAATCTGATTCTTAAAAATACAATTATTTCTGTTCTTGTGACTCAGTAGGACTTTAAAATAAAGCTATTTATATAGTATGGGGTCAGTATCCTATAAGTAAACAGTGTACGTTTAAGTCTTTAGGATTTGTTTATAACTGGTAGCTCTCGAACAACTCAATGCTCTTGAAGTAGCCCTCGGCTGAAAAAGGTTGGTCACTCCTGCTCTAGATGTGCAAATCTTGTAGTCATACCCCAAAAGATTTGCTGTATGAATACTTATGCACGCCCCACTTTTCGGTTTCTATTTTTTTTAAATAACAGAATCATGTATAATTTTGCTTTCACGTCACAGTTGTCTGTTACTTGTGTGTGAACTTTCAGTAAAATATTCAAAATAAAATCTTTATGTTTAGGGTTGTAAACATGTCAAAATGTGCAAAAGTTCTGTCAACAATGGCAATGTAAGTAGCTTTGGATTTACTTCGTATGAATCTGAATAAACACCCAAATCAGGCTACTTTTAAATTCTGTTCTATGGTTAAGTAAGTCGATAAATACTTGATTGTGGATCATATCACGTTTGTAAGAGGTTAGTAAGTGTGGCATCTGACAAAACCAGTATTTCTGTAATGAAGCGCAGGGCTGCATGCACCACTTCCTGTCTGTGGTCTGCATCAGTTGCCAGCAGGAGATAGTATGCATTTTGAACCGTCTCTTTTATTTCATTATCTATTAGTGTACGCGCCTCTCTGCTGGACAGAAGAAAACGTTTGTATGACAGTTCACAGCACAAACCTTTTATTTCTTTGTGCTTAACATGGCAGATTAAAGGCTGCTCACTCATCAGACATTCAAGAGAGACACGTTTAAGTTTAAATCAGCTCCAGCACATCCTCTACTTCATTTGGATTTTCTTGTTTGACATTTTTAGGTTAAGGTCAGGTTTATTTGCTGATTTTAAATATATCAATTATTAAGAGCTGTTGAAATAAGATGCCAGTGGAACATTTAAAAGCTTTCACTGCAAATGCTTTACCAACCTCATATATTTGAGTAGCGGACTCTAGTTAATCCTCTCCAGTCAGCCTGTGTACTTTTGGCCGGTCTCATTCCAAAAGGATATGGTTATACTTCAGAAGATAGAAAACTGGATGTTACTGGATTGCATGGAACTATTATTCTAGACCAGGGGTGGGCAATAAATTTTCATAAGGGGGCACATAAGAAGCCTGAATTGGAATTGAGTCGGAGGGCCGCACCAACAATAACTCGAACTTATTCTGCGACTTTATCCTATTGTACATTACACTAAATTGTGTATTTTTAATATCTGATACTGTATTTAGTAGGACTATTATTTTCTGTAAATATTTAGCCATATCAAGCCAAGGACGAGCATATGTGTGCATCGTTATTCAGGTTATTCAACAAAAGCTCCAAAATAAAAATATGTTTTGATTGGGAAAATACTATTGAGGAAACCTTTTTCAATAAATGAATAATAATGAGCCTGACTGGACTGTAGCCAATGTGTTGTTTATATCCTGATCTCTTATCATGTCAGTTATTTTTATTTAAGCAGCCCCCTAGTGGCTGGAGTGAGCATTCTGGTAATTTCTTTAGAAAAAAATCAGAACTCCGCAAAGGAATGAGCTAGAGACTTACTTTTTTTTGGACATACTCAGGACTTTATGCCCTACAAGTTGTGGGCCGGATTGAGTCATCTCGCGGGACGGATGTGGCCTGCGGGCCGTTCTAGACTCAAGTCAAAACATATTTAGGGCTTTTTGTGTGCATCCTGAATTTACAAAGTACAGTAACATAAAGGTAAATGTGCATCATTGATATTACAATAACTCTCCACATTGGTTCCATGAAATTATGTAGATTATCTGTATTATAATATGCAGTGCCTCCATATTATACTGTCTTTGTTTCTTAGGCTGAATGTGTGAAGGTCCTCGTCAGTGGATATGTGGCTGTTTATTCTGCTGCACATATTGCAGAAAATGACGAGATGACATGGGCTGTGTGTAGTGCTGAGTATCCATTACATTTTAGTGGAACAGACAAGTGTTTGTTTTACCAATGCTATGTTTAATGCATCAGCAGCCGGCGAACCGAGCGCACGGCAGCAGTGTGTTGGACCTCCATGTGTCAAGCACATACAGGGATGTGACTGACATCACAATCATCTGCACAGGCCGCACAAAATGTCAGACAAATGTGCTAACCAAGGCACGCGTTTGGATTTTGGTATTGAATATTTCAGGATGGAGGTGAGCAGCAGAAAACACCAGGGAGCAATGTTTTAGATGAATGTTCTGCACAGACTTGTCACAGATCACAAACATCTACAGCTCCAGCCTGTTGTCACTGTTAGTGTCACTGCGGAAAAAGATGCAAGACACAAGTAGCACTCTCATAGTTTAAACTTGTACCTTTTTAAAAATTCATACCGTCTATTAAATAACAATACTTTCACTGCACTTCCCCACTCAATGCATTAAAACTATGAATGATGTAAAAATATACACAATATCATCCTGAATTCACCTCCAACTGAGGAAAACGTGATCCCCTTTGTCTACAAAGTGTAAATTGTACTTCAGATCTCATGAAGTACATGAAAGGGGTCCCAGAGCAGGGTAGGGGCCTCAAAAGTGCTGCAAAAAGCGTTCTATACTGAACTTTCTACATTTCCTCATAATTGATATAAGAACTGAACACAACAGGGCTGAAATACAGTGGTTGCCAGACACAATTTTACACAAACAATAATGATGGATGAATCTCAGGGTCAGGGCCCTGAGATTCATCCATCATTATTGTTTGTGTAAAATGTTTAGAAATGTGCCAAATGGTTCAGCCTAAACACCGGCATTCAGCACCGAAGCTAGGAAAGAGAAATATTTGTCTTGCCACCGCCCTCTTAGGTGCTTTTATTTAACACTAGACTATTCTAGCGGACCTTAGATGCAACTTTCTTGTCATAATTGACAGTTAAACATGAGGAGTGGCGAGTCCCTGCCTCTGCCTGCGCTGAGAAGTGGAAGGTGCAGAGTCAGAGAAAGAGCCAGAGCTCTGTCTCTCCTCGTTTTAACCTCTAAAGTTTCTCTTTCCTTATATTTATTGACTTCCATCAGGCCATTACAGTGACAAAAGCCACAGGTCGCTCACGCTATTTTCGCCGAATTAATTATGCTAATTAGGCGCGCGCATTTGGAGACTCACATTATAAATGCGCAGCTTTGGAGACAAGTGAACGTGGTTCTAGTGAAAAGGTGGGATGTCTCGTGCCATTTAGCCTATTCCAGCGTAACTTTATAGAAAAATAATTTACTGACAATACACTTGAAGGTAGGCTTCAATGTGAGAGACTAAATCAGGCTGAAGCTCTTGGCTTTATTCTTCATGCCTGTGGGCCACTAGCCTGGCTAACTCCAGACTGCTGTGTGCGCTCCAATCTTTTTGAACTTCACAACAGCCATGGCCGACATTTTCGCATGGATTTGGGGACCAATCACAGAACGAAGAGGGACGGCAAGACGATGACTCGCTATTCGAAATACGAAAGCTTGTAGTTTGTTTACGGATCCAACATGACAGCAGCAGACGCAACGCCATCTTTCGATCAAGCTCTAGACCGTGTTCTAAATAGTTTAGCTCGAAAGTTTACAGCGGGTACGTCATACGTCATACGTCATCTGATATGATGATATGATTGGCTATGGCTACGTGCAGACGCATGAGAGACATTCGTAGCGCCCAATAAACGGCTTTGGACAATCGTAAACCACAACTCTCCTACGAGAAAATGAATTGGTGGTCCCCAGACTAAATATCACTTGTGAATATAGTCTGGCGTCAGCCAGGCTAGTGGGCCACAGAGACAACATATAGTATCATTATTTTTTGTAAAATACAAGAGATAGTTTGTACCCAGGGCCCAGAATTTGGTGCTACGCCCCTGATGCCAAAAAAAGCCTCCCAAATGTGTCAAGATTTTAAAGACCTTTAAATCACTAGCTTTGTTTCCCTGTTGCATTGGTATTTATCTGTATTCAAAAACAGTTTTGCTAAGCATGGCGGGACGCTCTTAAATGCCAAGAGATTTAATAGAGAACAGCTCCTCTTAAAATGCAAATATGGTTTTAAAAAGCAGCGCCTTCATTACCTGTTGTTGATTCAGAAAGCAAGCTGTTTTGAGTACACACTGCAATTCCCAGGCAATATAGATTGGCCTGGGAATTGCAGTTGAACTTTTATTTAGTGAAGACGTAGTCAAAATAGTGTTGTCTCTTCATTGTCTCCCTCCTTACATTGTGCTGCCTCTGTGTTATTGTGACTTGTGCAGTCCAGTCAGGGAGATACCCGCGAGACACACGGCTGATCTTTGGTTATAGGAAGAATATGAAAACATATTGGCTGAACGCTGAAGAAAAGCTTTCGCTCCCGCCTGGACAGCCTCTCCTTCCGTCTGCATCCGCAATGTCTTAATAACTTTCCAAGGATGTGGATGCAGCACGCGTCGCCTCCGTGAGACAAACACTCCGAGATGTTGTGTCCAAATTCACCGTCTGTTCGTTTGCGGTGCTGCGCTTCACCAGATTAACTTTAATTCTGAAATGAAATATTCAACCTAAAAAATAAGAATAAAAAATGCTGCTACATCCCATTGCAAAACGATTGCTCTTTGAAAGCAGAAGAAAAATATGCCGTTTGGATGGATCATCATTACCATATTGAGACCTTTGATGAAACAGTGATACAAATCCTATGATCTTATATGTTGTTGGCTTTCCAGGATGCAATAGTGTCTCTGTCTCTTACACAACTTACCCTGAGTGTGTTTACTCTCCTCAAACACTTTGACAAATCTGACTTGTCATGGTGTGCAGACTCTGACAGTTGAGGTTTTTGAAGCTAACTTGTGTTTGGTAGCTGTGGATTGACTGTAGGGGCTGTAGTTTTGCGGTATCTTTTCGCGCACCAGAACCATTTTTTCTTTGTATTCTACAGAGAAAGGCTGTACAAATTGCTTTGAATGTAATTTCTAGACCGTTCATTTTCTTTACTACAGACGGCTGAAGATTACTTCCAAATCCAGGAGCACAGCACAAACGGCAAGCTAGGGGCGTGAGTCAGTCTTTCACAATATGATGACGACTCACGATTCAGTGTTTGTTGTTACGATGTTAGATATGCTGCGATTCATTTAACAATACTGCAGGATCCACATGTCTACAACATGAAATAACCTTTTAGAGAAACGTCCAACCTTCAACAACAGAAGCCCAGGAACAGAAAATCATTTGGAATATTTACTTCAAATATGAGACTAAACTTGAACACAATATTTACCTGTGTTCCAAATTGCTACAAGAATAACATTCGTTGTCTCAGCCAAAGATAACTGGAGCCAGTCGCAAGTTCGAATTGGCTGAGCAGGCAGTGTTTGGTATTATCATGGAGTGGTGGAGATGAGGCTCTTTTAGTGTGAAACTGTCGTGAACTCGTGTAAATCACATCCCACGTTCAACAGAGTGCCAGACCAAACACTACTACAACTGAACACAAGTCATACACATTGTTCTGATGTGGCAGTCAGCTGTTCCGTCATAATATGATAATCATTTCCCAGTGAACGCTTGTGAAATTAATTTAGGAAATATTTAGGAAAGGTCATGGCTCAGAATAATATTTTTTATTTTAATGCCAAACTGGAACATGGTCAATGTCAAATGTTTTTGTTACATTTGTCTCACAATTCATTGAGAAAATGAGGGAAAAAAGGGGTATGTATACATGTTAGTATACAGGTGAAATTGTTCTGGGATCCATCTTGTGCAGTCGGCAGATCTTGCACTTTTATTGATACAGTACTTGTAAACAACAAGATGTTAAAGGAACACAAATCATTACAAAAAATAAACATTTCATTTACTAGTATCATAGATGTTTGCTGTTTAGGTGTGTATTTAGACTTGGCTGGTGCCCCTCCTGCCATTTCAGACTGATATTACTGTGACCAACAGCAGTCTCTTGGCTTTAATGTGAGCCACATCCCATCGCGATGTTCCTTCCATCCTAATAACGACTAATAGTCCAAATGTGGACGTGTCTCTGTGGGTGTTTGTATCACAATACCCTGAGCCTGACTGACGATTTTCTCTGTTGTGTTTTCCCACAGAGGCGCCTCCTTCTGGGATGTCCAAGAATGGATACTTTTTTCAGGAAATGGGTGAGTGGACTTAAAAAACACTACCTTTATTTTGGTGTGAAAACAAAGGCGGCTCTAATGAGGAAGCTGTGAGTGTGAGCCGCCGCAGGAACGCCAGGACATTCCTCAACATGATGAGAGGAAATGCGGCTTTTTAGATGCGTTGCGGCTATATCTACACTTGCAGTTTAAAAAAAACTGCCTCACATTATACGTACAAAGCTTAATATTATACTGTACACCAGCTGTTAGGCTAGCCCAGTTTCATTACCTTCACACCAAGGAGAGGAGCCCAATTAGTATGTGGCGCAGTAAGCGTTCGGGACAGAGAAAACGGACTGGAGTGCTCCCTGTTCTCCCTAGCCAATTACTCCGCTCCACACCGATTCACTCAGCATGCTCACAGCTCAACGCCAGCGTTATTAGGCCGCCTTTTATCAACACATAAACGCACTTACATTAAATTTGGAAGGCAGCATTATGCACTGCTGAGGCCTCATAACAACATTAGGATGTCATGTACAAGCCAAATCCACCTGTCGACTTAAAGGAACTATACATAAGTTTAACCACACATAAATGTATACAAATTCAAAATGTCTTCGTCATACATGCTCCAGCAATGTCCCGGTGAGTAGATTGCCTCTATATGCCTGCAAATTCACTTGAATAGAGAGTGCCTCGCGGCGAACAAGCAAACAGCGTAATGCGTAATGACATCGTGCATGTTCACGCTCAGGTGTAGCATTAGCCATCTTCTCCATACGGAAGCCGCTGAGCTGAACTTTGTAAGGATGGATTTAGTGGAGAATAAGAAGAGGCTTCAAGCACCGGCGAAACTCCAGCCCAGACCCCAACTAACAAAAAGAAACGAAGAGTTTGTTCGAGTGTGACAAAAAGGGCGAAAGTCGAGTCTGATCGGCGTAGGCAAAGAACCAGAGTAAACATCAGAAAATGTTAAGAGAATAACTGGGTAGGACAAAAGACCCGCAGTTAATGTAATTTTTGCTTGAAAGGTAAGAAATGATTAAATACGTGGGGAAAAAGTGTACAAACTTCACTGAAACAAGCCATAAAACAATCATATTTTGAAGTTACCCAACTAGTTGATTTTTAAAGTTTTATACCTACAGACCCGTTGTGTAGTAATAGTAACAGACTAGTAGTGTCAGTAATAACAGTAATTGTGCTGTACCCAGTGCTTAATTTGTAAATTTGTATTTTCAGAAACACTTTTGGTCTAATGTTATGGATTCGGGGAACAGGCCAAAACATATGCCGGAACACTCTCATTAAACACCATTATGTCAGATCAAATCTTTGCCGGATCCTCCTAAATAATTCCCGGATCCTTTACCCTGAAAAACTGAAAATTGGGGGAATGCTTTCCCCCAAACGAGGGATCAAATTAAGCACTGGCTGTACCTACAAAACATTTAAGTAGTAACAGTGATGGTGCTGTATTTTCAATGGCAAAAATAATGCTGCTAATGTTAGCTTTTCTTGGCCGCAAAATAAGAGTGACTGTTTATAAGTAGTGAAACGACTACAAAAAGTAAACACTGGACATGTGCCGTTTACAAGTTGCTCATGTTACGCTAACTTTATTGAGCCCAGGGAATTGAAGAGACGATTTTGGCTTTTCCTAGTAGCATTTCTACCAGTGGAATTCTTATTATTACAATTAGGCCTACGTTTATGCATACAAAGTATACAAGTATTCCTACTTCAAACGTCATTCATTTGTTTATCTGTATTTGGCTTCTGCCCTCGATTCACTTTGCTATGCATTTGCTCAAGTATCGCAGCTTAGAAAATATTCACTCAAATTGATTTGGTCTAAATATCTTACAAAACAGTAACGCTTCTTACCTCAGTTTAAGTCATGCTTGAAAATCTGTAAATTGACCAGGACGGGACTGTTATTCCTGGTGCTCGTGCAGCCTGTGCGCCTCATGCACGAGCTTATCATTGAGGCTGCAGTTACGCGTTTGGCCTGAGGGGGCAATCGCGAGTACTCCACATAGCCCCTTTAAAAAGTGTTTCTCCTCATAGTTTACCATCATCTTAATAACGAGTGTGGACCCTCACATTGACCTTCTTATAACAGCAGTCACTCTGGTTTCTGAACCCACTGATCCTTTCAGTGTACAAGCTCCACACGCTGCAATTATCACCTCTGCTCTTTTCATCTTGAAAATGTACCAGAGCATTACATCCGCTGTGTGAATGGACATGGAAATAAACATGTTTTCACATTTTCCCACTTTCAGAGGGATGAAGGATCTGTATAGACCTGCCTTGTCAGCCCATGCGTAACATCTCTCACATCTCCCAAACAAACTCTCAGCTTTATTTATTGAGGAGGAGAATAATGAAGTCCAAACAGCACATGGAACGGCAGGAATAGGAATTTGTGCATAGCTAATTTGTCCCCGTTCGGTCGTCTGTAGCTTCACACAGTGCTTGTATGTGGCATTTGAAAGGCTGCAGCAGAAAATCAACTCACGTTTGAAGGAAATCCATCAATCATTTAGTATTTTGATATCAAACATCCTCCGCTCTCGTCACTTGTTCTTTCAGTGCGGCTCATATTGTACGTGGCCACAGCTATGGGTAAAAAAACCTCCAAAGATCATCTGCATCTAAAAACGTAAAGTGATAGACATTCTCAGATTGATATTCAAATCACACGATACTGTCCATAATCCATTAGTAAAGGCCCCGTAGGCTGCTGTGCTGTGGTGGTTTAATTTAAAAAAATAAAAAAAACCTTAGTGATAAAGTTGCTCGATAGACATTTGTGCATGAAATAATAATAGACTTTTGCTGAACTATTTCCATTTAGCGGCGAGTTGTTGCGATTAGTTCCCGCCGCTGCAGTCCTCTTCCCAAGGTGAGTTGAAAGTCAGTGCACACCTGGTGCGAGCGAGGCACAGACGCAGCGCAGGCGACAACAAAAGCAGGTTCAAACATTGTCAAGTGCTGAGGGATGATCCCGATGCAACGCCGCTCTGAAAGGAAACAGAATGGGGCTTGTTCTGGGATAAGGTCAGCAGATAAAGAGCATGAGTATGAGAGATTGTCTGTGATCACGGGACGCCGTTTGGAAGACACCGCTTTGTGTGGAGTTGGATTTTCGGAACAGTCTGGGCAGAGAATAGGCTTCATCACATCAAGGGCTGAGAGCTGGTTCCTTTCAACCAAATCCATACGATTTACGCGACAGTCGGCATGTCTGCGACTTCATACGAGAAAGCAGTCATTTATTATCAAATAGAAATGTCACTGTATGGGGATAAATGAATGGGGGTTTTAACTCAATGGTCGTGGTCCCAGAGGTGACCCTGTGCTGTTGTGTCCCCAGAGCAGCGGGAGGTGGAGCAGGAGGAGGGCAGCGAGGGCCGAGAGGAAGGACAGGACTCTCCCATTGCCAGCGGAGATGACATCCATCTGTACGAGAACCAGATCAGCCCAGGCCCAGGTCAGTACCAGGGAGCAACATGTCTACTCTGTGTACTGTTTAAAGTCACTTTAAACATTTCCAAAGTGTGTTATATTGCATTATTCATTCTCTCCGGCGGCACATCTCACGCTCCAGCACCCAAACACAGTTTGGATTGAACCGCCAGCCTTTGGTTTGCTGGTGAATTTGCTCTACCACTGAGCCACTGCCAATGAATCACTATTTTAACGTGGCATTGTGAAACATTAACATAATATACAGGTTTCAAATAATACAGTCTCAGTCTCTCTTTATTACTACGAATATGACCCTAGTGCAGTTAGTTTGCCTATGACATCACATGGAAGTTGCCTGTGACCTCAGAGCTCAGAGACTAAACAGTAGCTGTGAGTGACAGCGGCCTGATTGAGTTGTGTGCATGTGGAAATGTTATCCATGTCATAATTTAGCCCAAATAGAGTCGACAGGGTCCCATGGCTGACTCAATGAAATTCGTTCGTTGTTGTTTTCCAGCTGGATATTTGATTATGTCCTCCTTTTCCCTGCGACGTTGCGCTGCGCCGGCCCAGCCCCCCGTGGTAACTTTTTGTTGCTGCCAGTGTGCGGTCAGGATGGTTTAAGCTGCCCCGATATGAAAGGTTTAAAATTAGATCTGTGCGGCTGAATATGCCTCTCCAGTCAATAAACCCCCTCTGTTTCCCTACGCTATGATCGATAACAGCAGTTCATTGCTTCATGTATGTTTTATATCATGAGACGTGCTCTTCAAAGGCAAATCACTGCGCATCTCTGGAGAAGAAAAGCTAGAGAAAGATTGGCCAAAAAGAGACAAAGAAGAAAAGCCCTTGGAGAAGTTTAAACTCATTTGCCGTTGGCTCGTCTCACTGCTGCGCAGCGATGGCAGGTGTTGACAGACGGACAGCTCCTCAGCTGCAGGTGCAGGTGATTTGACCTCATCTCCAAACCCCCTCCGGGTCAGCAGGTTACGGTTTCCACGGCAACAGCCACAGGTGCAGCTTTGGGCCGCGAGCAGGAGGGAACAAGTGTCACAGGTGAAAGTGTCACTTGGGCCGAGTCGCCATACTTAGTAACACTCGAGGAGAAGGGGAGAGACAATGAAGAGAGAGATGGGTGCTGGTTAAGATGGGATAAGATTCATTTCCAGGCTGTAGTAAGTGCACATTTCTGTCAAGGTCAAATATCGAGATAATCATTCTACAGTTTTGTTGTGTTTTCGGCTCTCTTCTTGTCTAGGTTGTTTTGTCTTGGTTTTGTTGAAGCTTTTAGATTTGGGAAACTGGAGAAAATGTGCTTGGTTCAAGCCATAGACATAATAAATAATAGACTCCGTCTTCTCACTCCTCCCCGTTTGCCATAATGACCACGTTCGAAAGGGAATCCATAGCGGATTTACAGGCTCCTCCAACCCAGCTCTGATGGAGCATGTTCCTAAAAAGGGCATAAGGGCGGGATCTTCACTGTAGACTCGGTCCTCGCGGGGCGCGTAGTTCGTAACCGCGGCGTTAGCTCTAATGCTAACGGCCTGTCAATCAAAGTTCGGCCCTCATTAGTGTACAAGATTTCTAAAATGTTCCTTACGAAAACCAGCCTGGTTTCTTTAATTGTAACTAACCCAGCGTTATCACAGGAGGAATATATAGCTGTAGAAAGTTTAGGAAAATTAGAAACCAGGCTTTACAGTTGTTTATAACGTGTGTAAAGTGCAATGCTTTCTAATGGAAAATTTGCTTTAGCTGCCATCCCATATGGAGGTACTACAGCAATGTCAGCCCCTAGCGTCGTGAAGCAGTGCAACCAGCGGCCATTTAGGCGGAGGTTAAGAGGTTAACATAGCACAATATGAATAAGTCGTGTAAGTCTAGTTTTCATTGGTAAACCCTTCGCCAGATGGCAAAGGCCCGTCTGAAAATGGAACACATTTTAAATCACACTTCGATTGCTGTGGCTGCCTTTTTAGTCTCCACAGAGCTCTTTTTATTTTATTTTTTTATTTTTTGCCAGATTCGCCTCCTGGAATTCAGTGAGAAGTGCCTTACACACAACAATAGTGTGTGGATTGGTGGATTTGTTGGGGAATGCTTAACCCACTGTGCCATTTTGCCCCATACCAACATGACTTTTCAAATCCTAAACAATAATGAGGCCCATTCATAAACACAGACTATTGTAGTGCGTCATGCAGTGTAAACCACAATGGCAGCTCCCACTGGGCCTGACTCTGCTACCACCAGCTCCACGGGCTCCAAAGCGGCTTTTCACTGCACGTTTCACTCGCTACTACTGCACCATCAATCACATCGTAACGTAACAATGTCAATGGATGCATTTAGCGAATCATAATCATTTAGGCAATTGTAAATCTACAAATCTGAAACGCCTGTTGCTCTTGTGCCGGTTTAGCAGTTTATATTTCAGTCTTCTCCCAAATGTTATTGCAAAGAACTGAACCTTGATTTTAAAACCCGAATAACTGGTCTAATGTCAGAGGATTTGCAATTAGATATTTCTCAACTTTTCATTTTCAAACAGCGGGATTAGGACTGATTTGACTGTGTAAAACTTGCATCAAAGCCTGGGAGTCTTAGCAAACCTCACTTCTAATTTGGGTGGTTCATTCAGCTGCTTTGGTCCACTTTGAATCAAGTTAGAGCTGGATTTGATCCCTGCACCATTAAGTGTTTATTTTATGCTGAATGTTGTGTTATTTTAGTGTTCCGCATCATGAGGCCAAAAAACGTTGTCCATCCACCGTAACAAATGGATATACGTTTTCCAAAAGGGACTTTTAATCACGCCATGTCTGCGTAAACACAATGTCGTTTGAAAAAGCAAATAGCTCTGTGATTTCCTCAGACCCAGAGACAGCAGCATCACCTAAATTTAATTGTGAAAACATCTGTCTCTTGTAATGAATTCATTTCTCTTCCTTGGGTTTTCCTCCTGAAGGGACTAGCCATGTCTAGAACACTTATGTGCCAGGTGGATTTGTCACCTTTATAAGGGCGTCCCTCTTGCTCGTGCTGTCAATCGATTAATATACGGATTAATCACACTGGTGAAATTCAATTAACCACGATTAATCAAGGTTAATTTTTTTCCAATAATTATTCGTTATATTCGTTTGTCGACATAAAACATTCACATTTAAAGCATTTGCTCATTAACCAAATATTCACAGTTTCATAATTCTATGGGAAAAGCCCAACAGCTTATGACGGGGATCTCGCCAGCCCTTTGTTGGTCGCTCACCCAAGGCTTTCAATATTTCTACACATGATAAGTCACATTTTAACCCCTGGTAGGCTCTCCCTTGGCAAACAGGTCCTAGGTGACGGGTCAGACAAAGAGCAGTTCGTGGTCATACCGCCTTTGCTATGCCCAATCCCGTCAGATCTTGGAAGCTAAGCAGGGAAGGGCCTGGTTAGTACTTGGATGGGAGACCGTTTGGTAACACCAGGAAGCCTAGCGAATGTAATGAGTGAGTGAGTGGTAGGTGGTGGTCGAAGGGGCCGATGGCGCAGACTGGCTGCCTCGCTTCCGTCAGTCTACCCCAGGGCAGCTGTGGCTACAACAGTAGCTTACCACCACCGAGTATGGAGTGAATGAATAATGAGCTGTGAAGCGCTTTGGGTATCTTGAAAAGCGCTATACAAATCCAAGAGATTATTATTATTATTAGAAGCCCCTAATGAGAGACCAACAGGCCCAGTTAGAACCATGAGGCCGTCCTTCTGTGGACCCACCACATGCAGGAGGAGCCATAGGGGCTGGTGCAACAGCTGCCCCCACGACCCGGCAACGGAAAAGTGGAAGAAGATGGATGGATGGATTTTTTTTGGTGCTGAACATTTTGAACAGAATCTGCAAACTTTGAGGTATAAGTAGAGTATAAGGACAAAATTAAAGTCATTTTTGTTGAAATAGCATAATTAGACAAGCTTCTTTGATGCACAAGTAGCTCTTTCGTTAGATAAATGTACCTCATCATGTGAAAAGGTTAGAGACCCCTGGCTTACAATATGTAGTTAATGTCTTTCAGGTCATGTGTGTGCTCAGATACAGGAGTGTGTTTGGTCAAAACATATGATGTGATTCATTTGCGACTAATTCATGAGTAATGCACTTATTATTTTTTCGATTAAGCTGAGTTAAAGCTTTAACTTTGACAGCCCTAATTTTTATTGTACTTCTCTAAAGATATGTTTTCAATGGCCTTCAACTTTTCCTTAATTGAAGGGCAGTTTTGAAAACATCCGTAGGCTTTAATTTTTTCTTTTTAGACAAGGCCACAATCTCAAGTGACTGAAATCTGAAGAAAAAAATACAGTTTTTTATACATGTTTTGCAGCTTATATTGTGCCTTTGTTGCACTTCTAGGAATGCCCTTGTACATGCGCATGAAGAAGCAGCACATTTTCTCATTAAATGCAGGGTTTTTGATGAAGAGATTTTTGGACCAATGATACTCTCGTGCACAAGGATCAGCCACTGTTTGTCAACTGTGGTAAAATCGCTGCTAGTGACAAAGGGGATTGGTGTGATTGATAGCTGTGTCTGAAGTATTTAAATGTTCATTTGAAGTTGATAGCACCAGGAGGATGTTGTTTGTTGCCACTCACTTTTGAAGCGTGTCCATCCCTCTGTCTTCCCGTGGACTTTGTCATACAGCTGTCAAACGCTCCCCCATAAACAGAATTGATTTCATGATTATATTTCTGCCAGGACTGGGCCGAGTTCCATTTCAGTTCAATCAATTTGGCTGAATACTCAAGTGGAAAAGTCACGATGAAGGACAGCCGTCTCTCACTCCAACAACTTGAAGACTTTGGATTTGACCACGGACATTTGACGACCTTGTTGACTTTGAAGGACGGTTTCTGAATTTCAAAACACAACATTAAAGGCACTCGGGCGCAGTTGTGGTTTGATGAACCATTCAAAATTTTGTCTTGATTTTTAAGAGGGTAAGTGGTGAAAAAAACAAGACAGAGGGATTTTTCCGGAAGCGCTTGGAGCGGTGCGGTAATGCTTGGCGTGTGAGCTAAACAACAGCCAGTGTTATGGTAATCAGTCCGATTCGTTCACCTTTAGAGAGATGACACCGGCAAACTGAGCTCCTTACACTGAATCAAAAGCTCACGCTGCCTGCAGACAGGACAACTATGAGACATCAAAGTATTTCACCCAATCCTTTTAGCACCAGTAAACAGCCCCACAAGAATACCTCAATGATAACAGAGAAACACATCTCAGGATATTACCATCTTTTAAAAACATTAGCATGCTGAGGTCAGGTTTCTAGTTTTATTCCACGGTTGGCACTAAATTGCATCGTGTGTGTGCCATGCTGTTTGATATTTTAAAGTTAGTTCTGGCCATATCCAGCACCACTGTGTGTCAAACATGAAATAAACAAATAAATACATTCAACTATGCCTGTGCTCATTGATTTTGTGAACGGCTTTTGCTTGGCATGTTTTTAAAGTACAGAACTTGGTCTAATGAAAAGGATCAAGACTCCTTCAAGGTCATCCTGTTTGCTGCATGTCTGTTTTATATTTAAGTGTGAAGGTCTGTATCAGCCAAAATAAAAACATACAGAGTCCTGATCAAGATCCTTGCTCATCTACTCCCCGGTGGCCCCCGCTGTCCCTGATGGGTCGCCCCAGGGGACAAGGCCAGAATGCAGAGGACATTTAAACACTGTACCGTGAAGCGTTCTGCACGGAGGTCACTTGACTCATATTATTCCAGGTCGAACATGAAAGGACAGCTGTAGATTGACTTTGATCACTTTTGTGTCTGCCCAGTGCCTCAGTGACTAAAAGCATTGGAGTGTGCATGTCCACGTGTAGCTCACAGATGTACAGTGTACTCCCTGAACGCCGCAGCATAAATCAACCTCCTCAGTCAGACAGATCATTTCCATTTACAGCCCCAGTGTGGAGGCATGTCGCGTGATACAGGTCATGTGATTAATGCCGCTCACAAACGATTGATTGAGGTTATTAGAACACGGTATAGTTATCATTTATTACAGGTGGAATGTGAAGGATGTAATCGTATTGGCTCAAAGCTGTTTGCCAGGAGACATTTGTTAGTTTGAAGGCTTTCGGCCAACTCAACGCAGTGAAGTTATACCTCATTAATCATGACCTAAACTTTTGACAAAGCTTTCTCATAGGCAGCTGCAATATTAAGCACAGGTCAACATGGTGTGTGTTGGGCAGGCAGAAGACACATAAGACATGACATACTGTATTTCTCTCTCTCTCTCTCTTATATTTAATTTATTGTGTGCTATCAATCAGTATGTTTGCCAGTGACACAGGCAAAAATAACATGCAACACCTGTCACTCCATATTCAACAGGTGTATTGTTCATTAGTCGAATTGGATGCCAGTTGTTAAACCAATAATGTTTCTGCCCTTTATTTGACTTGCAATAATACCCACATTACTTTAATAGTTAAAAAACAAACACTAAATCTAACATAGGGACAGCCCAGTAAATGTAGATGATCATTGGGGACAAGGTAATCTTATAGTGAACCTCTTCGGAGCTGACAGCTATTCTCGCACCAACTGCCTGTTCTCTTTTGGGAGCAGATCAGCTGAGCCACGTGCTCTTCCCTGATTGTGGAGCTTTGATGAGCCCACTCTGCTGCACACATCACGTCTCTGCACCTTACATCACGTCTCTGCACCTTACCACCTTTGTCCCAGCGCTGCCTGCCGGGTGTAGTGGCACTGAGGTGCAGCTCGACTGATCAAAGCCCCCCTCCCATCCCTACAGTCTGGATTATTGATATTGTGATCTCCTGTTGCGTTCCCGCGGCTTATTGGCTTGTTAAAGAGTTCCTTGCGTCTCTTTTTTCCATCCCGGCCAGAGGGAGGAGTTAAGCACAGATTGATCTGCAGACGGAGCCGACACACCACATCACGCGGCGCAGAGGTGGGGAAGCCCATGGTGACCTAATCACATCCTCGCCACCACCGAGAGAAAAAAAACAACCTACGATAACCGTGTTACATAACAGCAATGGCACTGTTTGATGACAGGACTAGTTACACCAGTGTGATTAAAACATGATTCACTTATTGTTTTGAAACATAAAAGCCACTTCCTCCCCGCGTGCTCTTCACTGGCTCTGGGAAAAATCCAACCTTTGTGCTTTATCTGGCAGTCGCCTGGGCTCTATGGACATGTATTAAAGCCTTATCAACATGAAACTTCCAATCCTCGTTCAGCCAGAGCTCCCGGCTCTTGCCTCTTGACATTTTCTTCACTGTGAGGAACTCCACTCTCAGCCTGCCTTCTCTTTTGGCTCCGCAGCGGTTACTTGTGATCCTTATTTTACAATTTGCACTACCAATTATGGATGTTCTGCTGCTGAAAGAGGCTTTTAAATGCAAAATGTAGCATAGTAATGTTGCCTTTGAACATGCAGTATGTTCAAACACTTGCAAACATATACCCTGATTATTGCATAGGGTAATTACACAAACAATGAAGTATTTGATTAAGCCTTAGGTTTGCTGTTACAGTTTAACTTGGGAAATATGAATAAACTCATAATAAGCTGTTACTTTACTGAATACAAGGCACTGCTCACTGGCTCACGAGCTTTTAGACATCTGCAGACATCCAGAACGCTGCTACTCGAGTCCTGACAAGAACCAGGAAATACGACCATATTAGTCCGGTCTCTGCACTGGCTTCCTGTCACTCAGAGAATAGAATTTAAAACAGCTCTGCTTGTGTACAAGTCTTTCATGGTTAGCACCAAAGTACATCTCTGACATGTTAGAGCCGTATGAACCATCTCGGGCCCTGAGAACTTCAGGGAGGGGTCTCCTGGTGGTTCCCAGAGTCAATAATAACACGGTGAGGCTGTGTTTCAGTTTCATGCAGCTAAAATCTGGAACAGTCTTCATGAGGATGTGAGACAGGCCTCAACTCTGACAATGTTCAATCCAGGCTGAAAACAGCTCTTTTTACCCGTGCATATGAAAACTGAAAGTATTTTATCTGCACTCTTGCCTTTTACTGTCATTATTTTATGTTGATGTTTTATTGATTGATTTGATCTGTTTGATCTGTAATTATGCAACTGTGAAGCACTTGAATTGCCTTGTGTACAGTATGAATTGTGCTCTACAATAAACTTGCCTGCCTTAATCATTCTTTCAAGCTTTCAGTCTGAATATTGATTATTAATGATTGTTGTCTTCATGTGTTGTGTCTCTACAGATGCTGATGACTCTGGATGTGTGTTACTCAACACGTCACGAAGGGTAAGAAATGCCCTTTTTCATGTTTTGCCATATGGCTGTGCCTGGTATTGTTGGGGATATTGGGTTAAAATACGTATTTAGATTTCTTATTTAAGCAAAATGGGATGGGTCTAAAGTGCCTCTTTTTTAAATAAGTTCCTTCAAAGGAAGTTTGCTCAACAGAGAATAGCTCTAATTAAGTCTGGGAATGGTGAAGGTGTGATTTAATAAAATGTAGAGCCAGGAGATTTTTTGAAGATAATTGCTTTGGTGGAAAAAAAACACACACACTAACTTAACGAGGGACACGTCTAGAGAAAAGAGCAATACATAAAGCAAGATCTAAAGTTTGTATTTTATTGTCATACAAAAAAATGATATTCAAAAGTGACAGTATCATGAAGATCCTAGCTCTGGTCAAAGAAATCCCTGTACTTCTAATTTCAAATGCCCAATGTGTAATTACTTAAAAACATACAGTATAATTACTCTTTGTAGAATAGCATCTCATTCTTGACTTCCATAGCTGTGTTTTATTTGCAGGTGATTTGATGCGTCATCCTAAGAGCATTAGTTAAACGTGGTAACCATAGCTGTTAGCTGTTAGCTTCCTGTCAGACAGAGAGTTTGTTGTGCCTGCTTCTGCCGACAGCTTGCCCGGATCTCTGCTCTAATCTTCATATTCACTTTCACACATTGTTTGTTTGTTGTACCCGTCTGTTTTGCCCATTTCAATGTATTAACACTGCCAATTTTTTTGTTATGGATCTGTTTGAATGTGAATTTGTGTGACATCTGTGAGCTTGTTAAGCTATTTATACTTATTTGGCATGTTGGATTTTTTTATTTTTTTATAGTATATAATATTAGAAACTCACACAGAAAGAAATGTGCTGTATTCACTGGGGCACAAAAGCGCCTTTGCCGATGGGGATTTCTCCTCTCAAAAGAACAGCGGGGTGACCACTCTCCCTCAGAAATTCTGTCAATTTCTCAATCAATGAAATCATGGGCCGGTGGGTGTCTGGGCTCTTAATCGAGCGGTTTTCCTCTCCGCGTCCATTCGTCCGTTTCTGAGGTGACTCCCAGACTCTGCTGCTCCAACAGAGACAGCTTCTGATGAGTCAAGCGGCTGCCATTTTAAAACACACGCGCAGCCCCATGTGCCTGAAGAAGTGCGGGCGGTGACATTCGTTTTTGGTGCAAAACAAATGAGGAAAAAACAAGTATAATAGAGCGATTGGTGTGTCTGCGGTGAATGATGGGCAGTACTGATTGACGTTTAGCCCTCCTGCTGAGCTGCACTGGTGTTTGTGGAATAAAAATCATTTCCTGACAGACAGCTGAACTCCGCTGGTGTGTAAAAACAGACTCTTAGAAATAAGGCTGTCTGTAGCTTTGTCACTAAATTGTTGTTTACACCTTGATTACATTATGCTTTTAGGCCAACACAGAGCAGTGATAAATTTAGTCAATTTTAAATACATCTATTAGTTTATTATGTTAAGTTAACCTTTCCAAATTAAAGTACAAAAGATATGTGAATGTTCATTCTCTGATCTTGATAAAGTCATGTTAATGTGATTAAATAGATCATTTATTGAACCAGGAAAATGTAAGGCAAGATTAAATTGAATCTACAAGTTCTAGAATAACGTAACGTAAAAAGGTATGTTGCACCCACACACCACCACACCTTTGCTTGTCTAATGTAAAGCTTTTCTTAAGCCTGAAGGATCAAATGCGGATCATGTTTTAATCGACTCAAGACTGGCCTGTCACACTGCTTTTTCCTATGCATGAATTGAATTAATCTCATTCTGTACTCACGGTGCCTGTCATCCATAATATTTATTGTTTTACTGTGAGAACTTCCAGCTGTTGTGGAGTATGTTCCAGTTCTTATATATCTTACAAAAACAACTGCAAGTGTCTGCTGGCATTCTGTCCGGAAAACACTAGATTTATGTATTTTTACTCAAATCAACATTAATAATATTAAATGGACTAGATGCAAGTTGGTCATTTTATACTCACTACTGCCACCTCAGGTCTAATGCGTAACTGCAGTCTATATTAAGCTCCTGCATGACGGCAATTCAGACCCGAATTAATAACTTTGTGAGTGACAGTGCAGGATTTTAGACCCAGTTGTGGTGAACAGGTCTGGGCTCATTCTACACATTAGGACATGGCTGGAACATGTAGGGGGAGGAAAATACATACTATTAACATTATTACACTCTGTATAGTCCCTTTAATGTTGTAAACAAATAAAACACAGTAAAACTCAAATAGAAATTGAGAAAGCAAGATAATATTAACAGGACGGGGATAACTGCATCCACCTTTGGCATATGCTAGAATGATCTCAGAAGTAAAGAGAATTTGTATTTTCAAATGTCAGATTTGTTGAGTCGTACATATTCTATGTCTAAGCCTCATGGAAGCTCGATGTCTCTCCTCCGCAGTATGTGAAGCTCATGAACTTTGAGGAGGAGGTGCGGGCGCACAGGGACCTGGACGGGTTTCTGGCTCGAGCGAGTATTCTCCTGGATGAGACTGCAGCGTCTCTGGATGATGTCCTGAAGAAGATGCTGCACCATGTGGCCCAGGACGGCCACACCTCTGAGCCGGGCTGCAACTTCGAGGAGGTGATGAGCATGCTCTTCACTGACGCTGGAGCACAAGAGGTCAACGGTAAGCACCAGTCAAACAGCTGAAACAGAGTGGATGAATGAAACGGCATGAGGTCACAGCATTCACGAAGAATACGATGTGACAGAGGGAATCTCTCGCTGTCTGTACCAGGACCAGGGCAGTATCTGACTCTTAACCCAAAAACATCTGACACCCGCTGACACACAGCACAGAACAAAGATTCAGGATGTTGCACTGTTTAGTTTTCATTGGGACGTAATCCATATGAACCTGACAGTATCAGACACAATCTCACGCTTGGCTTTGTTTACAGACTTTACTGAATAAGGACCAACAGGACTAACAAATCTAACAGCAGAGATCGACCAATCTGATTCTTTTCTCAGCAACAACAAGTATCAGTGGTTCAACAAGTGCTCATCAGACAGACAGGCAGCTTTGGTAACAGGTTATCTGACGCTGAATTAGCTGTGATGTCACTCGACTCCAGCTCCACACAGCACAGAAGTGATGTAAATTCCAACTCAGTTTTAACCTAGCACACCTTTTGTTCATGATCCTTAAATTGGTTTCCAAGCAGCCAGGTCTTGCCGGTGTGATGCTCTCTGTGTTGGTTTCTTCCTCCTGTCAGATTAGTGTGTTTTTACTCTGGTCGGGGCTCAGCCCATTAGAGCAGCTGAAGTCTGCAGTTACATAACAGCAGCCGCCTCAGCTCTGAACTCACTAAAGCCGTGGTGTGGAGGAACAACAATGAAGTATTTTTGGTCCCAAGTTCATGTGGTGGTTTCACTTGAATTCTTTCGACATTAGGCTTACAGTATCTCCAGGTTGTTTTCCCAACATACACAAACTCACTTGGCTATTGATTATCTTTTATCAAACTTGGCATCCATCTGTCCATCATGCACTAACTATATACGTTTGCACAAAAACCTTCTGTGCGAATGATAATAACAGTAGTATGACATGTTCTTGTGTTGTGGCCTTGTAGTGGGTGATTATTCAGGAGAGGTACAGGTCTGTCTGAGTCTGAAGCTGGCCCTGCACACAACGGTGATGGCGATAATTGACTTCTGCCATTGATCAGCCACATAGTTTTTCAAATGGCCGTCTGTGGCTCGCTGGAGTCGAGCCGCAGCTGCTACTCAAATGTTTTCACTGTCACAATATGCCACAAAGGGACGTGAGAGGAGGCTTTGAATGTGGCTGCCATCTTGACTGCTCTGGGCTGTGATGAAATGTTGGATCGATTGCATAGTGAAAGCAAATAAGATGCAATTAAAACTCTAGACATTGAGGTTTTTGCAGGGATTACGCCGGGCATTAAAAAGCAAACGTCAATAAATCATGGCCTTAGATGCTTTAAATATGAATGTCCTTTTAAATAATGACCTTACATCCTATCGTCCTTCTGTTTAATGAATGGTTACACATCTTTAGAAATAATATATGCATAGATTTGTTGTGTTGGCCCAGAGTAGGTGAGATAAAAGTACTGTAGGACCTATATTTAATACAGCATAAGCCTGAAGTGCATCTTGCCTCAAACTGTGTAATTTATATTCCCTCATGAAAATAGACAATTGTTTAACCTTCATGAATTTCTTACCAAGACTATTGTATGTCTTTGTTCAACAATAGCTCTCGGTTCTATTGCGCAATGGGGAAATACACTGTACTGTAATAAAGGGAAGCTGATAAAGAAGGACAGAGGGGTCACTAATTGTGCTCAAGATGATGTAACCGTTGTGTAATTATGCAACAAATCATTTTTACAAAGATTTTCAAATCAAAGCGTAAAAAGGAGCTGAGCTGTGGTCATTAATGATGGATAAAATATAGGAAATGCCATAAAAACGCACCGCAAAAGAGCTCATATAATCCTCACAGCTTTGCTCTTGAATTTGCTTTAATCCTCACCAAATGGGAATCTTTTATTCTGCATTTAGACCTCATTAGAGCAATGTCTGAAGGAATCTGCAGCTATATAGATAGATTATAGTTATCGTATTTATGGGACATGTGATTGTGTCATTTTTATTTTCCAAGTAGAGAGGTGTTTGATTATGATTAATATACCTGACGGGAGATAAAAATGTATACATTAAACGCATTTCGGAGCAATAGCCAATTGAATCGACTGAATCTGTCTATTTTCTGAACACACTGGGTTGAGCAAAGTCTCTGGCAGTCATCTCTCACGGCAGATTTCTCATTTCAGACGTGTGCTTTCCTCATGTGGGACAGTGTTGTGTGCGAACCGAGAGAAGGAAATATCCTGTGAGAGTAACAAAGGCTCTTCTCGGGGGAATACATTCATTTTAAGCCTAAGTATGTTATCGATGGGACACATCTCTGCAGGTATTAATTCCCGCCATATCTCGGGGTGCTACAGCTGGCGAGGCGACCAGCTCATTTGGAGTGTAATACTGTACAGCTGTGAGATAGAGAGAATAGGCCACGATTATAACCGGGACCGAAGGAACAAAGAATTAAAGAAATGAAAAGATGAAAGGACCGCCGAGATAATTAGTCCTGCTCCGACTCAACAGAGGAGTACCCACTTTTTTTTTTCCAGGCGAACACGTCCTGTTTTTGGGTTCGCTTTGGGATTTGATCAGAATACATTTGGCTATGATGCAACAGAATCTGGCAGACCCAAATAGCAAGAACACTTTCAAGTTAGTCACCAGTCGAGCATAAAATATTGTTCTGTGATAATTAAAAAACAATTAAGGATCACCTCTCACCTGACAAATGTTCCAAATAAAAATTCAGGGAGAAAATTGGTTTTAAAATAAGCCATTTCTTTCTTTCCACATATTTCATATTGTGCCTATAAATGTCCACTGGCTACCTATTATATCGCAACGTGCTGTGAAGTGGTCGTCATTGTATGCCTTAAATGTGTGTCCCTAATCTATAATCTATTCCCATTGACTCTTGTGGTGATTATTAAAGTAATGATGGAGCTGATGAGTCTCTGCCACATTTTGACTAATTGTCAATAGCACCAGTCGTGATGTATGTTATAATTGTGTTTTCCTGTGCCGCTGTCTCGTGCGATGTGTTGCTCTGATTGCGAGCCCTATTTGCGGCGACTGTACCATCATTTCTCCCTAAATTGCTGTCACCTTTGATCGATCTCGCTGCCTCTCTTCTTCACCCCAATTTGCATAATCCTCCCCTGGGTTTATTTATTAATTTGTCTGCTCAAATCTCGGCAAAAGCATCCACAAATAGCACTGTGCAAAAACAAAAGTGTGGAGTGAAAAATGCTGCTAACTAAAATGCCTTCACAGAATTTTCATTTACTTTTTTATTTTCTGTGAAAAACTGAAGAGAGTCTGGACTGAAAATACAAATCAATATTTAAATACACTGTTCTGTATTTCTGCTTTAAAAACAAATGGCACCATAATTGTTTTCAAATAGACTCCTGGAATACAGTAGCTCTTGTTTGAATAGATGGGAAGATGACAAACTTTTGCCTGAGCATTTGCTGCTGGTTGGCTCAAGAGGGTCTTGTTTAGGCCAATAACAGCCAAGAGTTAAAACAACAAAACTTAAGGTTACTCACGTATCCCCGGTTCTTTGATAACAGAGTGAGGTGTTTCACTATGGGAATCGCCTCGGGCGTGACCATCCACGGAAGCTCCAATGGCCCCACGTCTGTCTGTGACAGACAGGATGACTGTACCTTGGGCTTCGCCCTTTCTCCTAGGCACAGCCAGCCTCCTCCTTCAGTAAACATTCTAAAGCGATTTCTCACCGCCTTGCAAGGAGGGCAATGAAGGTGAAACACCTCACTCTGTTATCAAAGAACTGGGGTTACGTGAGTAACCTTAAGTTCTTTTTCTAACTTCGTTCGGTGTTTCACTATGGGGGATATGGGCGACTCCCGGATTGCTCCTGAAGCAGCAGGTCACAACGGTGCCAAACGGTGACCTCAAAGGAAGCCAGCAACCCTTGGCTTCAAGACTGCCTGGGCCAAAGAGGGACCAGAGACGTCCAGTCTGTTAAACCGCACAAAAGTGCGTGGTGACGCCCAGCTTGCTGGGCGCATATATCTTGAACAGAGATACCTCTGAGCACGCCCATGACGTAGCCACACCCCTTGTGGAGTGAGCCCTACAAAGACCGAGTGGAAGTGGCCCTGGCACACTGAATAGTATCAATAACATGTGCAGGGAGACCGGCATCATTTAAGTTCCACCTTTCACGGACCAAGCCCAGAGAGCTACTCGGTCTGGGTGAGGATGGTAAATCTCTCTGCCCGCCTGAGATAGTTTGTCCCTCCTCCCAGGCAGGGCCAAGGCTGTCCCCAAAGAAGCTGCATTATTTCCGCAATCCAGGGTTTGGACGTCCACCGCGCGGCAATCAGGATGAGTGCTCCCTCACCCGAGCCAGGGTGGGTGAGATTAAACTGATCGGTGGAAAAGCATAGAGCAGAACGTCCGGCCATGGGTGAGCTAGAGCGTCCATCCCGAGGGGCGCGTCCACGTCCGTCAAGGAGAAGTACAGTGGACACTTTGCGTTTTCCTGCGAGGCAAATAGATCTACGGCAGCCTGGCCGTACATCTGCCAGAGCTGCTCCACACTTGAGGGTGGAGAACCCACACGCCGTACAGGGGATTGCCCCGCGACAGCAAGTCCGACCCTCTGTTCAGGGCACCTGGCAGGTGTGTTGCCCGGAGAGACTGCAGCCTGGTGCTGCTCCACAGAATCAATTTCTGTGCCAGCCTGTGTAGCTGCAGAGAGCGTGTGCCGCCCTGGCGGTTGAAGTACGCGACAACCTTTGCATTGTCCTTTTTACAAGGACATGCTGGCCCTGAATATACTATAGGAAGTGTTTCAGAGCGAGAAAAACAGCCCAAAGCTCCAACATGTTGATATGTAACAGAGCCATATGTGGGCCCCATGTCCCGTTCACCGTCCTGCCGGACAGGGTGGCTCCCCACCCTGACAAGGAGGCGTCCGTTATCAGGGTCACCCTTGCGGACACCGTGCCCAGCGGGACTCCCACAGCCAGAGCGTGCGTGTCCTGCCACGGGTGAAGCGCTATGACGCAGCGCTCGTCCACTTTCACCCTGTGGTAAAGGTGTCGGCGGGGGCACAGATGTAACGCTGCGACCCAACGCTGAAAGTCTCTCATCATTAACCCAAATGAACGACAGATATTACTGACGCCATGAGACCAGCAAGGCGGAGGCATGTCCTGAACATGACCCTTGCGCCCTGGCGAAACAGTGAGAGACACTGGCTGAGAGAGCAGAGCCTCTGAGCCGTAAGAGTCACTCTGAATGAGAGGGAGTTTATGCTCCAATCCAGACACTCTGAACCCAAGAGCAGTGAGATGACAGACGACAGTGTGCGCTCGCGGGAGTGGGAGCACACCAGGTAATCGTCTATATACAAAAAAATCCTGATTCCGCTGCTCCGAAGAGGAGCCAGTGCGGAGTCCACACATTTGTTAAACACCCTCGGAGCCAATGACAGCCCGAACGGAATAACTTGATATTCGTAAGCTGTCCCTCCGTGCGCAAACCGCAGATATTTCCTGTGTGTGTATTGGGTTGTGAAAATACGCATCCGCCAGATCAATTGTGGTAAACCAATCCTCTCTGCGTATCGAGCGGCAGAGCACTTTGTGAGTGAGCATTCTGAACGTAAATCTCTGTAAATGTATGTTTAATACACGGAGATCGAGAATGGGACGTAAGGCTGAGGACCCCTTCATTGGGACGAGGAAATAGAGGGAGTAAAACCCCTGTTGACACTCGCTGTGTGGAACAGCTCGTATTGCTTGTTTGCTCAATAGAGATGTGATCTCGTCCGCTAGGACATTTCGCCACTGAAGGCAGCACCCCGTTGAAAGTGGGCGGTTTCATTGCAAACTGAAGCCTGTATCCTTGAGATATAGTGGAAAGAATCCATGGATGAACTGCGCATGTGCGCCACTGCTCCAGCTGGGCAGTGAGCGGCCCCATGAAAATGCTCGGTGACGTCACTCCCCTGATAGGAGTCTCGACGTCTGCATAAGAAGGAGCGTGAGCTCCCTCTTGCAGCGTAAGCCGGAGAGTATTCAAATTTTATTTTAACCAAACTCGCCCTTTAGCCCATAGCCTGGATGTGAGTGTGAAAGCTTTATTTTTGAAAAATGTGCTTTCTGACTTTGACATGTCACTGCATGTCACCTGGTTGCTGAGTTTTTGGGTAGGCACAAGTTGGAGGCTTCGCCCTCCTGCTTACAGAGGGTGCTTGTCTCCTTCATTTTGTCCAGTGCTGGCCCAAACAGACCTTTGGTGGGGTCATAGGTTGCGTCCATGATGTCAGCCTTCTGTGCGTCGGTCAGTCCTGAGTGGTTTAGCCATAGACCTCGCTCACCTGCCACAGCCAGTCCCATCACGTGGCCGCAGCCCTGGACTGTCCCTCGAGCTGAGCACAAAAAGAGGTCATTCCCACACAGATTTCATCCCAGAGGACCGGGTTGGGTGCCCCCAAGTCCAACTGCTGGCCCATTTCTGCAAGTATTTCCCCCTGGTAAGCGGAGAGCAGAGACACTGTACTCAGTACACACACCGACTGAGCGGCGTATTTGTACATCCGCTGGAAGATGGAGGATGTGACCCTCTCCATCTTGTGCAGGGAGATGTTAGTTGAGGCTGAGACGGCACGGCGATTAGGATGTAGGTGATATGCCAATGAAGGCTCCACCGCTGGGGGTTCGGCCAACCCCAGCTCCTTCATCCCATGTACCTCCAGCTTTGAGTAACCCTGCATTGGGAGCTTGCTCTTAAGTGGGCTGGACCAGAACCGGCTCATCTCCTTCATGCATGCAGGTATAGCAGGAAGAAGCTGCTTCAGAGGTGCTTGGGCCGGTGGGAGCCGCATGCCATCATAGAGGTCCCTTACCCCTCCTTCTGCGTCTACAGCCACGGGCCAGGGTAGCGGCGCTACTGGTGGCGGCGCGTTTGCACACTTCGTACAAATTGCTGTCACAGGGGACGTCGTTTCTGACGCACTCGGGGTCTGGACTGGACAAGTGGAAATGTGGAGTCCTCCACATCCTCCATATCCACAGTCGAGGATCAGAGGCAGCATCGCACTCTGCATCGTCACTGCCTGGATCCACGTCGAGGAGGTCCTCGAACAGTGGCGGCATATCGTCTGATACATCCAGCGAGCTGCCACTACCTGGGGCAGCGCTCCAGGTAGTGATGGGTATCGGCTGTGGGCTTAGCGGCGGCCTGTGTCAGGCACGGGTCCTGAGTATTAGCCATCGCTACTCTGAGTCTCCTTTCCAGTATTTTCTCCAGCATTGATGTGCAGTGATGGCAAGAATCACGGTCCGCCAGCGCTGTCTGAGCGTGTTTAGCGCCCATACAAGCGATGCACATCGGGTGAGGGTCCCTGAAATGGTAGCCCCGCACGATGCGTGGCAAGGCGAGATACAACCTCCTTTGACTTCAGGTCCGACCGTTTGGCGGCGGTAGGAGCCAAGGACATAATGCCTAAAACCGGGAAAAAAGACCAGGAATAAGCGCAGTGCTAGTCGTGCCGCGAAGCAAACATGACTGGAGAAGCGAGACACGGGTTAAAAACCGTAGCCGGGTCCGGGAAGCCTGCTCGCTGTAACGCGTTAGCAGAACACCGCACTATTGAATCAGTCAACAAGTTAATGTCAACCGACCAAAAGAGCGAGCAACAAGTTAATGTCACCTGCAAAAAGCTGCCTTGACGGTAGCGGAATGAAAAGGCTAAGTCAGTCGACACATAAATGCTAACTAACTTGGCTTATTATAAGCTATATGGTTAACGGTGCGTAGTAAACTAATGTAAGCAGCCTATGAAAACAGCTCGCCTCTACGTGTTCGCTGCACAAATAACCGTGTAATAGCAGTATCAAGTCCGTGAGAACTTACTCAGCGTATCTGAGCCGAAGCCGGCAACTGTGCTCGTCAACGATGTCCTTTACGGCTCGTCTGTGAACTGTTAAACAGAAGCTAGCTTGCTGGCAAGAAAAGATGTGGCTTCCACGTGGGAAGAAAGCGAGAATGTTTACTGGAGGAGGCTGGCTGTGCCTAGGAGAAGGGGCGTAGCCCAAGGTACAGTCATCCTGTCTGTCATAGACAGACGTGGGCCATTGGAGCTTCCGTTCCGTGGATGGTCACGCCCGAGGCGATTCCCATAGTGACACACTGAACGAAGTTAGAAAAAAACTACTTTAATACCAGTCTGTTAAATACTGTATTTAGTTTTGTGTTATATTTATTTTAAAAATAATTAGATTCATTACATGTATCACTTTATTCTACAAAACCTATTTAGTTTAAACACATTTTCAACACATTATATTGTTTATGTTTTCACACCTCAACCCTAAATGTCAGGTGGTGCTAGCCTGGCTAACGCCAGACTAAATCACAAGTGATATTTAGTCTGGGGACCACCAATTCATTTCTTGTAGGAGAGTGTGGTTTACGATTGTCCATAGCCATTTATTGGCGCTACGAATGTCTCTCATGCGTCTGCATGTAGCATAGCCAATTGTATCATGGTATCAAATGACGTATGACGTACCTTCTGTAAACTTTGAGCTAAACTATTTAGAACACGTTCTAAAGCTTGATCGAAAGATGGCATTGCGTCTGCTGCTGTCATGTTGGATCCGTAATATTTATATATTTTTTTATCCCTAAACAAACTACAAGCTTCCGTATGTCAAATAGCGCGTCATCGTCTTACGTCCTCTCGTTCTGTGATTGGTGCCAATCCAGGAAAAATGTCGGCCATGGTCCCAGGCTGTTGTGAAGTTCGAAAAGATTCGAGCGCACACAGCAGTCTGGCTAGCCAGGCTAAGGTGGGCAACAGTCCGAGCAAATGATCAGACAATAAAGCTTCTGAAAATTGTATTTTCAGGGTGACAAATAAAAAATAAAACATCATGGCATAATTATATGTTAAATATCTTTCAAATAAGCCGTCATTCGTGAATATTAATTGTTTTAAAGCTTTTGAGATCAATGAAAAACTTTTGTCCGACAATTTGTAATCTTAAAATATCAGGATGGCACAACAGTAAATAGGACATAACATCAACCAGAAGAACAAGTTGTCTTTATGGCTTTATGGAGTGAAAAGTTTTGAAAATATCTATCAAGAATTGAGAAAAATTAGCTATTTTCTGACTCATAGGTAAACTGTCACACATTCGGTGTCAGGTGGTACAACCAATGTAAATGAAATATTATTTTATTATAAAAGTCTTCAATTTGTTTCAAAAGTAAATGTTTACCTATGCTTACAAATGCTAAAGCTAATGTAAGAGTCCACATAAAAGCCAATTTAATTTGAAATTAGTTGCTTAAGTCAGGTGATGCAACCAGTTAGTCAGGTGGTGCAGCAGCAAAAAAATGTCAAATTACCATCTAAAACTTATAGAGATGCACTGATCCAATACAGGTGTAAGTTATCAGTCAATAATACAAAAAATATTGGTTTAAAATGTCTGGTTGCGACACCTGACATTTTTTTATACAGAGAAGCAACAAATACATAAAAAATACATTGAAATACTTTTCAATGTTACTTAACTTGTTTAAACACAATTATCAACTCAAAAATATGCATGCCATCAGTTTTGAAAAAACGTTTTAAAAATATGTTTTTAGACTCCTTATACGTCATTGACCCTTTTACAAATTTTAAGTGTGTGGCTGGCAGCATACGTGGTGTTTGTCCAGCGTCATCCTGTTGTCAAAAAGTATCAAAAAAAGTGCCTTTTGTTGTTGGCAAATGTAAAACTACCCACGCCAATACTGCCATGTGATTTTCGTGTGTTTGTGAACTTACAAATACCGCGAGAATTCAGCTTACAGGCGATGATACTGAGACATTTAAACCTGAAGGTCTGTGTGTTTTGTGTCTGTCTCCAGGAGCAATAAATATTCCACTAATAATTATCTTGCTTCGGCAGGAAAGGTGCTGTGTATTTTTAAATTGAGCCGCTATGCCTCTCTGTTGTAATAATTTCTCTCTTCCATGCCGGCGGCATGACTTTTCACAGTGAAAATCTCTCCGGAACATTTGGCAGAAATGATCCGAATACGAAATTAAAGCCCTAATTCGACCTCTTTAGCTTGTGAAAAATGCTGGCCATAGATGTCAGTTCTTTCCTCATTTTGATCTCTTCATTGGCGGCTTTGAGTTTCTTCACTCAACATGCAACCACTATCTGTGATAAAATCCAATTTCTGGTAATAGCCTGTAGACAGTAATCAAGATAGGATCTCGCAGCTCCCAACAAAGAGCAGACAGTGAGGGATTTTCTCTGGAAAATGATATTTAATATGCATGAGGTAAAGGAGGGCAGGAAATTAAGCTTCTGTTCGCTGGAGATATTTATGTGCGAGCTGCTCATAGTCTGTCTGTATGGAGCTGGGCATTGAAAGCTTAAGCACGGCGTTTGCTCTGAGGTATTCCACAGGTATCACGGTGTCTTGTGTTGATAATATCGAAGTGTGTCAAGTTGTCTCTTTCACGGGTTTGGGATTGAAATAATTTATGTGAATGTTTTTGCTGCTCTTTAAACGAGTGCTGTGGTGGTCGCTGTGCACAGAGTCAGCTGCTGCCCTTCAGTCCTGGTGAAATGTTATGTTTCTGAATGAATGAATGATCTCTTGGTTTTTCTGTCCCCTGCTTCTCCGTGGTATGCAGACAAGTCGCAAAGTTTCGTTTTCTTTGATGACGGTAAGCTGTGCTAATTGGATGAAAATGTCAGTCTCCGTGAGGCTGCAATCAGTGATGTGCTTCTGTACCAATCACCATCAGTATGCCGCTTGTGTCGCTCTCCACGCTCAGGACTGGGTCGATCCATTGAGTCATCAAATGATTACACACATCAGCAAAGCCTCCCATGTCACAGATAGCGATGCCTCTTCAGCTGCCCCTCAAATCAACGCCCCGCGTCCACTGGACTCATTGTCCAATAATGTTATCAGTGCCTTTTATAAAGCCACCGAAGAGGGTTTTCTGCCTGAATGCAGAATAAACTCAACATGATTAGAAAGAGAAAATTAAAATCAATTCATTTCTGTAGGCACCTTTGGAGACAAAATGGACTCTACATTTTGCCATGGCTTTCGGAGTGTTTTTCTTATCGCTCATACTGTATATAACTGGGCTTTAGTTCGTACAGCACTTCCTCTTCACATAAGACAGTTGACCCAGTCCTCGCCGTCCTCTCATCATCACATGTGTATGCTCCATTGTGATTGGCCAAAACCCAAACCTAATATACAGCAAGTGTTTCATCTCCC
Source organism: Neogobius melanostomus (assembly GCA_007210695.1). Classification (NCBI taxonomy): domain Eukaryota; kingdom Metazoa; phylum Chordata; class Actinopteri; order Gobiiformes; family Gobiidae; genus Neogobius; species Neogobius melanostomus. Next base: position 640,557 of record VHKM01000190.1, read on the forward strand.
ACCGCTGTATGGGCCTCTGTGTTTTAATCACCTCCTTCAAAGTGTCCTCCACACCCCACGCTTTGAAGGAAACCAATCATTTCCTTTGTGTGTGTGTGTCGCTGTGCCGTGTGTGTACTGACAGTGGTTGAGACCAGTTAATCTTTAAGGCAGCAGAAGATCAGGAGATTTTATTGAGGTCACCTCTGAGCATAATCTAAAGATTCTCCTTGCCAACACTGCCTTTTCATGCACCAACAGCATACAGCGCCATTTGGACTATTCACAAAACATTGACCATCTTGTCACAGTGGGCCAGATTTAGACATGAGTTGTAAGACTTTTGCTGAACAATAATGTGAACTTTTGTAATTTTCACACCTTACTATGCTCTTATTTAGCATGTTCTTGTTTATATCTGGTGTGAAGAAACATTCATATGGTTGGCAAGTTTTAAGCCTACAGCCTAAACGTGGGAACTCCTAATGTCAAACGTAATGTATTCCTATTGCCTTGGACACACCATTAGATTATACGGTATAATAGTAGTAGTATTAACATAAGAGGAGATAATAATATCTTTGTTTGTCCAACATTGGGGAAATTCCCATATATACAAACAGGTGTACTCCTGGAGCAATTGGAATCTGCATATTGTTAAAATGGCACACACTACTACTAATATTAAAATACAAACAGACAAAAAACTGTACTGCCACTAATTGAAAATCATGATTGCTCTGAGCTATTGGATGGATGCACTCTTGGCCTTTACACAAACAGAGTGTGACTTTTTTTTTAGTGGGCAACAACAACAGTCAATCAGAACAACCCTCTTACGACAATGACGGCTTAGCGGTTTAATAAAACATATTGACACATTATTATCATCATGATGTGATTCACAGACACTTTTTTTCCCCTGGTCTGAGCCATGTGTGCCTAATGCATTCAAAGAATTTCTCAAGATCAAAAACACAATCCGACCATCCAGTGTTGCCACGCTCATATTTTCATCACTTTCCATTGAAGTTTGTCATTTGATATGCTGCTTGTGTTATTTTTCTCTCCTTCCTGGTTGCGGGTTCAGCTTTGTTTGCATAATGAAAGCTGATGAAACGCAGCAGAAACCTTTGGATAACTGACAGTTATCACATGGGTTTGTTTTAATTAGTCTCTCGCTTGATCACAGATGTCACACCTTTAGCTCGACTTTCTCTCACGAGCGACGCTTATGGTGCCGGTAACGCGGTGATTAGGACTAGCTAAAAGCACACGATTAGCTCCAAGAGGCACGTGACAAGTGTACCGTAACAGCAGATAAAATGGTATCTGACTTCTTCATCTCTCAGTATGCCTCACGCCGCTACCTGAACTAAAATGCAAGTCCTATAAATTGTGATTTGACATAACATGTTCTTTTTATAGCAACGCCATGAATAGACTGTAGGCCTTTTCACTGGAGGAAGGGAAATAGATAAAAGAAGAAAAGAAAGCTTCAGACAATATAAATATAACAAACTTCAGGTTTCCTGTCTGTGTTTTTTCTCTCTCTTTCATTTGGCTCATTACCAATTTTATTACAAGTGGGATGTTTTGCCAGTACCAATAAAAAAACACACCAGAAAGTACTATATATCACACATTTTACTTGGTGCTTTAAATGTTATCTTTGTGAACCATATTCTGGGGTCTTGGTAGCATCAGTCAAACAAATTTAGGATTTAATTTTGGCGTCTTTCATTCATTCTTCATCAGTGTGTACAGTGTCTTGCCTGTTCCACTCTAAACAAGCCTATATTATAGATTATGGGTAAATGCCATTTTCTCATTTTGGTTTTTAGGCTATTACTAGTGACACGTCGTAAATCAAAGATCGGAGCTGCATCAGAGCCTTTTAATTAATGTAGTAGATGTTAAGAGTGCATAAAGACGTAATGAGGATGATAGTATGCAATTAAACACCTGGTCCATGTATTGATCATTGTTTATTAGCATTAGAGGGATTTAAAGCACATCTCAAGTCAAGTAGTGTTGCCAGACCAATCATGAGCGCATCGATCGGTTTGTCGATGTGAATAAAGCTTGCAGTTGTGGAGCTTCGGCGGTAAAACCTCAGCAGTGATGGAGCTCGCAACCGGCTCGCCACTGTGTAACGCAAACATTTGTCAATAAAAAAAAAAAGACATGTCGCTACAACTGCTAGCTCCGGCACCTCCTTTCCCTTTTTGCTTTATCATGCCATCTTTCCTCTTGTGCATCCCCTTCTCTCCCTTGCCTCCTTGACGTCAATGAGAAATTGGATGGTTTTTGATTATTACATGGCTGTCAGCCTCACTGCCGTTAATTGAATTGAATCGCAGTCTGTCTCCTTCTCGTCTCCTCTGTCCCCTTTCCCTTCCTTATAACTCGTCTTCTTATTCTTACCATGTATATTTTCATTCCCATCGCCCGGGTAGTTTAAATAGCATATTGTGCCAGTTGCTTCCCGTCTGTCCGTCCGTCTGTCTGTCGGTCGTCTGTCGGTCGGTCGGTCTGTCTATCTGACTCTCTTGTCATTTTCATCCCTTACAAGCTTTCTTTTCATCCATTCTTCCCCATGCGCCCCCCCCCTCCGCCTTATTCTCTCTTCCTGTGATACTGTTGTCATGGTGACGCCCATCATTTTCTGCCATGAATGGGAGAGATACTTTATTGATGGCACGGGGAGAAGAGAAAGAAAGACAAAGATTGAAAAAAAAAAAAAAAAAGAGAGAAAAAAATCAAGAATGATATGGAAATCACGGTCCCCGCTGCTCGCAAGATCCAAATATTTCCGCCCAGTAATTTGCTCACTTCTGATGAGTCGGAGGGCATTTTGAAACGGGATGCAATCTGACTCCGGGGCTGGGGTTTTGGGATAGTCGCACACTCGCAGCTGCTGAAGAATCCCCCCCCCTCCCCTCCCCAACACACAATTATTCATGTAGCAAAAGGGAGATTCCTGTTATTATCCTGCAATTTTAACACAACTCTTGTAGCCGGTCGCTTTAATGAGCTTTGTGTAAGCATGGCGGCGCAAAGGCGAAATTATGTTGTTTTAACCCTGTAGCTAAAAGCGTCGGTGGTTTTCTGGCCAAGACGGACATCATTATTAAGTTGCGCTGGTGTGCTGGAGTTTGCAAACACAGAGAGAATGCCCATCGCCCTCGAAAGCAGAAGGCGAGCTCGTTAGACACTTCTGATCTAGGCATCACATTGAGAAGCTTGGCACAGGCGGTGAGGAGGCACATTTTAGAATCGGATTTCGGGCTTTTGGCCGACACCATTACCCAGGAATCAATCTTTCATCTCTAACTACACAGTCAGGCCTAAAGGAAAAATGATGAGCAATTAACATCATACAAATAGTGAGTGTAAGGTGAAGTGACACCAAAGGGACGGCGGGAAGTGCCTTTTCGTTTGATCGATACTAACTTGTGTTTTTGTTGTTTGGTCCTCAGTTCACCTGCTCTCAGAGACCATCCAGGGAGTGACGGCCACCGCCACAGGAGTCCGATACCAGCAGTCATGGCTCTGCATCCTGTAAGACAAACGATTCTATACAACTTTATGCTAGTTGTGTCATAAATCAATGGCTACAGTTTTATATTATGTTAAGAGTTAGAGCGATGTTCTCATTAAAGTGCTAGTGTGTTTCTCTGCTATAGCCTATGATTGGGGACAACCTGAATCTGGGCCTGTCAAGAACACTTATACTTTTGTTTCATTGTTATAAAAGCATGCATTACAACATATCCGTTTTACAGGTTACTCTGTTATTAAACTCACACCTCGGTCGCGTTATATGAAGTGAACCTGTCAGAATGCGGTGGTGAAAACATTATTATAGTATGCACGCTGTATGTAGTGGAGAGCATCAGATGGCGGTGTCTAACTGTTGCTGCTCAGAAAGAGGTTAATCTATGGAAATGAAGGGCAGTGCTGCGAAGGTGAGCCGTTGACATTTATAAAACCCTGATCCTTTTCCCTCTCTCGCCCCCTCTCTCTCTTGGCTATTGTTTCTCTCTCTCTCTCTCTCTCTCTCTCCCTCTCCAGCTGCAACGTCAAGAGTCTGCAGCGGCGTCACGTGTGCATCTCGCGTCTGGAGCGGCCGCAGAACTGGGGGGAAAACTGCTGCGAAGTGCGCTATGTCATCCTGGTCCTGGCCCCGCTCAAAATGGTACCCGCCGCCTTTTCGCCCTGGAGGGACAGGGCCAAACATGCCATTTATCAGCCTTTACCCGGATTATTAGGACATTCGCAGATCTCATAACCGCTGTTCAAATGACTTAGCTTAAATATTCATCTTTTTCTTAATTCTCTCATTTGTTTCCGCCCGACCCTATCCACCACCGGCCATTTTGCTTTTCACTCAAACTCAAACTGGTTTATGAATGAGTGCATTTTAACCGGCAAAGATCACTGAAGAGACCAATTGGCCGTGACGCTCCCTAATATATGATTTTGGGTTCTGCTTTGAGTGGCCAAAGACAGTTTAAATTCGGCTCCAACTTTAAATTACTCATTTCTTACAGATGTATTCCCAGCCAGGCACCAGTCGTGAGCCCAATTAAGTATTATTTTTTGCCTTTATTACCCGGGAGATAACAAGAAACTGTGGGAGAGAGACAACGGGACTGACATGCAAATCAAAGTGAGACTGCGGGTGTGAGATTTGTCCTTTATTAAATATATACTGGTCTAGCAGCGAGTGCGTGTGGCTTTAATCAGGAGCAGGCAGGTTTTATGAAACAAACTTGGAAATGCGTTGTTTATCACACACTGGTTAAAAGCTGCTTATCACAACAGGCTTCAGTGGTGGCAGTGTTCTCTTTAGAAGGAGAGGCTTTGTAATATGGTAATGAGAGGCTGGCGTTCTTCATGTTAATTGCATCAAAGCTACAAAATACACACATTTAACCCCGATTTTACCAAAGTGTACTGTACCTGCTTTCTCTTTGGCAAACAGTATAGTTTCCATTGAATACGTAGAAGTGCAGAGCGTGGAGGGGCAGCAACCCATTTCCCCTCTGTGTTATGCTGTCTTTTGGGTTTTTATGTAATCTCCCCAACCCCTGACTTCTTTTCGATGTCACACAATTTATCCTTTTGTAAATCTTATGGGCAGCCATCGCAACCACTAATGGCATTCTCACAGACATTAATCTTAGCCCCAAGTAAGCGTTTAGCAGTGTTATGTTGCAATTATTCCTGATGGCAACTGCTTCCACAAGGAAAGAAAAAAGAAAAAAAAAAAAATGGTGATGGTGATGATAATAGAAATGCCTTTGGTTGGCAAATGTATGCAATCTGGCAATTTGGAGACTTTACAGCAGCATCTGTGGCTTTTTTTTTCTTCTTGAGCGCCGAGTGAATGTGCTGAGTAGGCATGACCTTTTTAGAAATATGTTTCTGTTTCTCATTCACTGCTGCTATTCTCCCACTGAACCTCTGCTTTTGACACAGAAATGTGCTTCAAAGAAAGTCCCACTGGTCCTAATAGGAGCCTTACTTCATTCATATGAAGCAGTGGCCGTTCAGTAATATGTAAAACACTTTTCTAAGGCATTTCAGTCTTCAATAACTCTATACTGATAATATTCAGTTGGAAAGAAAACATAGGAGATGGTACCACTCACATGTTATAAGTGCTGGAATAAAACTGCTGGAATTTTGTAATTACTGACCCCAGGACCCTTGAATTTGTGTGTTCATTGAATTTAAAGCCAGTGATATTTCAATGAAGATCCTTTATGGACCAGAGAAGCAGTGAGTTGGTATTAATCCTCAACTCTAAGGAATATTTTGAGGATTGTTAAACATTGTGAAATGGGATTTTGTCAGAGAAATTATGCTTTCTTTTTGCTAATTCAATGCAATCCTTTAAGACACAGAAGATGAGGGAGTTTTGTGTATTTGGAAATCTAAAACCAATACAAACTTGAGTTTAGCCTCTAGTTTAGCCTAGTGTAATTCATGAGTATGTCTTTTTCTACCAATGGCAGGAAACACATGATTCTATATTTAGTCTTGCTTTAACTTTGCCAATAGTTATGGGGTTATAGTGTAAATTAAACATTCAACTCAAAGTGGACTTGCCATTGGCTGGTGGAAGGTGGGGTTTCCTCTGCTCACTCAGGCCCACATTAATCCAGCTGAAACTCAGTGGTCGCGGTGGAAAAGCTTATAGGCTTTGGTTAGTGTGTTTGCTGCAGCTGCCGCTGTTCGCCCGGAGCACTGCGTTGTATCAGCACCACCTGGACAACAAGGCTTCCCTGGCACTGCGCTCCTCTCTGGCTGCCACTCTGCCAGGCCATTATCACCAGCACTCTGCCCCTCTCTGGTCTCCGCAGCTTCAGTTGGAATTGATACCGAATTAGCAACAAAACCACCACCCCCTAAAGCAAACAAATCCCAAAAATCCCAAGCGAAATACCAGAAATGTCATTGTATCGCCGCGTTTCATGAAACAGAAGGGAATTGCTTAGAATAAATAGTTTCCCCCCAGCTAAGCTCCGTCAACTCCTTTAACGTCTAACCGCTTTAATCTGTTGTCTTCGCAGAAAAGCACGAAGACGGCCATGGAGCTAGGCAGGACGTTCGCCACGCTGTTCTCCGACATCTCGTTCAGGCAAAAGCTTTTAGAGACCAAGACGCAGGAGGAGTTTAAGGAGGCGCTGGTGTTTCAGAGGCAACAGCTGACAGCCACCAACACACTGCCCACTCCTCTGGGCATGGAGGAGACGGACCCCGCAGCCAGAAGCCACTCAAGGTGTGTGCTTCTCTGCAAGTGAAAATGCTTCTTTAGTCTTGAAAGAGTGAAATTGACGTTGGGCCTTCCCACCGCACGTTTGGGAGCTGCATGTTTTTTCGCCTTTCATTAGTAAAAGATGCAGATGAATGGGGAAAAAAATGATATCGTCTTGAGACTGTTACTAGATTACTGACATAATATGCAGGGAAACGTTTTCTTTCATTAAAAGTTTTCATATCAAAATTATTTTATGAATAAAAATGGATAAAATTTCACATAATTGAAATATTATTTCAATATTAATGATAATAATAATGAAATATTATTTTCAATTATGAAATAGTAAAGGCCCTAGAAGGAAGCCACTAAATTAATATGTAAGTTTTGTCCAAACTCATTCTCATTCTTTTGTCCAAACTTTTCTCATATGTTTGTAATATCCCGATTCTTCAAAGGAGGCAAGTTTAAAGGCTCATTTCACAACTTTAGGGTCACTTTTCAGGGTCACAGAAATTTTTGAAAACTTGCCTGTAAGTTCATGAAATGTATACAAATGCTTTGTGATTAGATGCACAGTGTTTTTCCCACAAATGTCTGAGTTTACAATATCCTAAAGGAGGACTAAACCATATTTGTTCCACTTTGAGAAAAAAAGAAATCAGCTATAGTGCCTTTAATAATGGGCAAAGCCAAGTTTAAGTGTATGTTTTGACTTAGTTGACATTATTAGTTGCACAGATTTGCATGGAGGAGATTTTGGATATCTTGTTTAGTTTTTGAATAAGCTAGTTCATAATGGGGAAACCCTGTGGGGTTCAAAGCTCAATAAATCAGGCTCGAATTAGATATTGAAAAATCTCTCTGAGCCAACCTTCAAAGTATTGTGGAGTATAAGACTGAATAATACGTTGTGCTACTAAATTGTAAATTAAGATTGCAAGTTGCAACAGTTTGATAAAAATGCATTTGCGAGAATGGCACTTGAATTGACAATTTCCCATATTCCCCAATTCTATGGAGAGATATCAAATCAGTGCAACAGCAGATTAGGTGAGTTTATGGTTTATGCACATTACATTCCTACACTCAAAGCTCCTGGAGATGTTTATGTCTATAATTATACCATTGTGTGTGGTTTGAATGCATTATCCACTTATGGCCTTATCTCACCTGTCTATAAGTAAACAGTATAATTGCATTCATTCTCAAATATGAAATAGCATTCATTCAGTTTTGTTGTTTACCCTGCTTGGCTCACGGAAGTGCTGGAGCCTGTCACAGCTGCTTTGGGTATGTGTTATTGTGCATTGTGTTTTTGCAATTCATACCATTATACATCTCATGAATTGTCATTATGGTCACACTCACCATTTAGCCTTGGTGTACAGGTACATTTCAATCATGCATTTTGGGGCTGGATACATGTACTCTACATTGACAGTGGGTTGAGATTTCTCCTCCTCATTTTGGCAATTCAATATTATTGTCAATTATTGTACCAGATATAATAATAAAATATCTGAATATTATCCTTACAAATAAAGCTTTTAATGGTTGACATTTATTAGCTTGAAAGCCACACTAGTATGTTGTTATGTCACAAGAGGTAAAAACCTACAAACCCGTCTCAAAACCTGACCAACATGCCAGCAAATGTGAAGTTGCAGTGGGTTTTCAAATGAAAGTATTTGGAGGAGGGCCTGATGTTCGGCTGCCTTTAGGCAAAGAAAAGCAACTGCATCTCCAGCAAAATTACGAGTCCCACCTGAAGAGTGATGAGCCTCACAGTTGTTAGTCCTTTTTCACTAATAGATCTACCCATAATTCCATCCTGCACTTAAAATGAAACAACTGGACTCAGGTGTGAGCAAAGCTCTGTACACACAAGGATATTAATGTTTATTTTATTCCATTTGTTGAAATATAATATATTGGTATAATATTTACCCAATATTAAGCCTTGATAAATAATGAGTTAACACTTAATCAATCATGAACAATTCAACTACTTAACAATGAATAAGTGAAGTACTATGTGACGAACTATTCATTATGAGTTAGGCATTAACTGTAGTTATTAAGTGTTAGTCACACTTCATTTATTAAGGCTAAATAAGGTGTAGCTATTATAAAGTGTTCCTATATTGGTAGAGTATTAGTATCTAATACATCTGTATAGATACAGTATGTAGTGTTGTGAATTTTTGTTATATGTTACTATGCATTTCCTCAGATTAAATTAGTAAATCTTTCATTCAATACTTATACGACCTACATAATCCAAACACCGCTGTACATATAACCAGAGCCTGTAACACTAACACCTCTTTCTCCTTGTGCCACTTTCTGTAACTGGATTGTCTCGTTCCTGTCACATCTCTGCAAACAGCTGAAACTGTGCTCATGCATTTACACATTTTTTTAATTTAAAAAAAAGATGTTTAACCTCCTCCTCTGGCCCCGACTCTTCCATCTTTCCCGTGGCCCTAATCAATCAGCATCAGCCCCTTCCGCCCTCCTCAGTGGCTCAACGACCTTACATCTCTCACTGCGCTGTCACAAGTCCCATGCCTTTAGTCCCTGCCCAATGCCACGCACCGACATCTGCGGCTAATGTTGCAGCTGACAGGCCGGGGCTCCCAGACATTTCCAACCTCCCAGTTTCATTTTTTATTTCTTTTTTTTTTCTCTTCATAGCACGGGATTTGTTAGGTGTTTATCCCAGGGCTCGAAAGGCTCAGTGCCACTCAGCGAAGCGGGGATATATAGACAAAGACAAATGGTGAGAGAGCAGGTGAAATGAAGAGGAAAGGAAACACAATGAATAAAATGAGACCATCCACTTCCTCTACTCCACAAATAAACACCAGCCACCCGTGAACCCTTATTTTTATAAAAAATTGACCAAATTGTTATGGTTAGTATGGCTTTCCTGCCTGTTGACTCGCTTGATCAACCATCCTGCGCAAATGGCAAACAGGTGGACGGTAATTCCATAGCAAGACGTTTTGTTTATCGAGCCAGAGCCAAAAGCAGGGGAAACAGACCAGCTTCTATGTAATAACAACAAATGAGCTTATGTAATAGCAGCAGTTGAACAAGCGTGTGTCTGCGCGGCTTTGTGGGAAACAAACAAAATGCTGACAACGATGTTTGCTTTTCATCCAGTTTACATTGAGGAAAATGGCTTAATTCTGCCAAGACTTTCAGAGATGACAAATAAGGCGGGAGTTACGTTCCCAGGGGTTGCTCCCACTCACTGTTTGTCGATCTCCATATATTTAACTCCAAGAGTAGATTGTACTGCGCTAAATCGATCACCTGCTAATTGGAGCATTGTGCTGAGTAGAGCTTGTCTTTTGTAAGCTGTTAAACCTGTCCTTCAATGAAGAATGTCCATCTCCTTGGTAACTGAAACTACTGAAAAGCTGCTATCAAAAACATATACTGTACCTTCTCCACTTTAATTTTTTCATAAATATACCACGAACGTACAATAATGGCGTATTTTGAAAACGCATCACTACAGGACTTGATTTCATTTTTTACAGTTAGAAGTATGATATTTTTTAAATCAGCAATTCACTGGGTTGTCAATGGGGGGGCACATTGTTAGGTCAGCTACCCAAGGATACTATGGCGATGCTGAAAAATAAACTGTTCATCGCAGAATATTTGACCTGTTCTGGCTATATTGTAAATCTGATAGTTGTTATGGATTGGGCTTCAAGCTTAAGCCAGTGGTTCTCAAAGTAATATTGGGACTAGGGCCTGACCGATATATCGGGTCGATATTTGGGTATTTTCAATAAGTGATAGAGACTTCCAGTTTTTTGCACTGAAAGGGCCAGTCTGGCTTTAAAATGAGCGCTCTCATAACATCCTAGGCCTCAGGGGAACAGAGAAACATTGCGGTGAAAATCGGTCACCTGTCACCTACCTTTTTTTGTTTTTTCAACAAGCTCCATCTGAAGTACCTACAAACATGAATATACAGCACCCCCTGCTGTCATAGTTTAACACTGACACGTTTAGAAGCATCATGCACAGGATTATAGACGAGACATTTTTAATAGATTAGCCAGCATTATATATTATATATTATACACTATATACACATATATACTATATAATATACCGAATCCCCGAAAAAAATTGGCATCGGCCTCAGAAAAAAACACATTGGTCGACCTCTGTTAGATATTTCTATGATTGAAACCATTACTATAATAATAAATGTTTAACTATAGACTATTTGAAAGTTTAAAAAAACAGACATTAAATTAAATTACTTAAAATTTTGGCCATGGTATCGGTATCGGACCCCAAAAATCCATATCGGTCGGGCCCTAGTTGGGACCACCTGGGAGGATTTTGAGACAATGGGTGGCTCGGTAGCGCAGCGGTTAGCGCTTGATTCCCACTTGGACGGGGCCTTTCTATGTGGAGTTTGCATGTTCTCCCCGTGTGTACATAGGTTTCCCCCGGGTACTCCGATTTCCCCTACCACTAAAAACATGTACAATAGTCCAGAATGAATGCATGAGACCCATGTGTGTTCATTAACATGCACTGTCCCGACCAAATAAATAAATAATATTATATAACATTTCTGACATTGAGTTTGATGTATTTTTGATTAAAAACAGCATATTTCAGGGAAATTAAGACAAATATCAAAGTACAACATCCAAACTAACATAATTAAACCAGATTTCAAATGTTTTTGCACCTTCAGTTATTATTAATGCTGATTACGTTTTACAGAAGGGGGTCTGGAGTTGTTGGTTGAGTGATATTGGGGGTCACAGCCTGAAAACTTTGGGACCCCTGCTCTAAGCCGCTTGAGAGTCTGTGTTCGGAATTAACAAATGGGGCTTTATTTTCTCTAATGATGAGCTGTGCATTTTGTTTTATGAAACCACTTGATTTGTCTTTTGTTGGGATACACAGGTGTCTACGTATTCTGTTACCTACCATGCCAAGTTTTAACAACCTTCCAAAGGGTGTCACTTATCCCGACCTGAAATATGACTATAATATTAAGTACAGTTATTTGAAAAGAGTTGTCAGTGTAAAGTTGCTACTTCCCATCAAATTAAAGTGTACACAATACTTGGTCTATCCAGTACAAAAATAGTGCCAATATTCCCTCTCAGACAAAAAAGCAAACAAACGTATCCCAGTGTGGTTTGTCCTTTCTCTGTAGAGTTCCTCAGTGCTCTGTCTTCCTCCCACAGTCCAGAGGAGACGGACCGTGCAGGTTAATTGGTGGCTCCCAATTGTCTGAGGGTGCGAGAGCGAGTGTGAATGGCGTCAGTCTGTTCGTCAGTCGAGTGATGAACTGTCAGCATGCTGTGTGCTTTCGTCCGAGTGTCACCGGGGAGGCACGGAGGCAGCAGTAAAGATAATGGATAATGGTCCCAAGCAGAGCGCAGGAGAAAGGCAAGATCACAGTTAACCACAGCCGCGAGCGCTTTGGATAGTTTTATATACAGAGGTCACTGCTGCAGAAGACAGTAATCAAGAACAAGTCTCAAAAATGTTGTGAACCGACCTGCTACGTGGTTATTGTAAATGTATCCGAATAGGTGATTTTTCTTTTTGTTCAACCAAGATTACGTCTTCCCAGCTGGTGAAGGTGATGTTGCTGTTGTGGCAGAAAGTCATGGAGGCAAATTGAATAACAACAAAAGGTTCAAAGAGTAGTCTGGTGGATTTGTTTTGTCTCAGTTGAAGACGTTTCATCTCCAAGGCGTTTTCTGTGTTTGCAAGACAACTTATGATCCAAGCAAGGAATAATCTGTGGTGAGGTATCGATCACCACTTAAATCCAGGAGCATTTCTCTATTTTCGCAAAACAGAAGTTGTGTCAAACTCCAGCCACAAAGCAAGGCCAATGTATATCTTAATATGATTAGTTTCTAGTAAATGACTTGAGGACTTGTTTAGCTCAATAGATAAATCAAGTTAAATGGAAAGATCTTTGGCGCAAGCCCAGATAGGTTGTGCCAGTAAATCTGTTTCTGACTCAGAACCATCTGGGAAACCCTATTGGCGTTTTAATTTATTGTTTATCATATTTATTTTAATTGAGTGCTTTTGCTTGAATTGTTTTATGTACTCAATTCGCATAAGTGTCACAAAGGGACCGTATAAAGCTCCTTTTCTGAAATACATACCACAGTTAGTTTTGTCAGAGCGGTGTTTACACTTTAGTGACATCCCTGTAGGCCATTATTACAGACACAACGAGGCACTGGTTCGACATTCAAATCTTTGGTCTATCACTGACGCAACAAAGTGCATCACACATTTTTAAGCATATGTTTATACCTTAGAAAATAAGCTTGTATTTTTCTACTCAGTGTAAAATCAGTAAAAGGTGTTGTTGATATGTTTTCTGTGGGGCTAATGCAACCTGAAGTACTTGAGCATGCAGCGAAAGAGCTACTTTGCCAGATGCTTTCATTTCTTATATTAGAGGGAAAAATGTGTTGCAAATATCAGATTTCACACTTTAAAAGTATTAACCGACTATCTTTCACATGTGGCAGTTCTTTAAAAGCAGCACAAAGAGAGGGCGAAAAGGCCGTGTGTCCGAACATAAGTATGATTATTCCTTTTTTCTAAAAACATCAAAGTAACCCAGATAGTCTTACAGAATGGTATAGGGTTTACATACACGGAGATGTGTGTGGTACCCCCCCCTCCCAAGCAGGCAAAAGAATAATTATTATTTCCATTGTGTAATTGGATGTACAATATCCTTTTCTGTCAGCGTAGTATTTACTCTCATGGACAATTAATAAGTTAAAAAAACGCAACTTGGTATGACACCTGCAGTGGCGCTTATGGCCTCTAGGGTGCACGAGTTATTTAGTACTGCTTTAACAAATGCAGAATTATTGATCTAGTTTTCTACCCAATAAAGATACAAAGACATGGAGCGGAGCAAAGTGATTCAACAGCCCGTAATTATATAAATAACGGAGAATGTTAGCATTGTGCTACATGCTAACGCTAGCTAGCGCTAGCTACGGCTGCCGTTTTTTGCTTCTACTGAACATTCTGCTGTGAAATAACATCCATATGGACCCGATTTAGACTTGACTATTTACGTATGTGTGATAAATAAGTTAATATTACACCAGAAAATTGCTAAAAAGAGTGGAAAATTGTGTTTCCCAAAAGATTCTATTTTCCCCCTCGACGAAATGCCGTCTGTATCTATTAGAAGTTCATCCATTGATCCCGTCACGATAATCCTGTAATAAGACTGTACTTTTTCCTTCTGGCTTTATTAAATGAAGAAGTTGAATTATTCGTCAATGACCAACATCTGACTGATTATCATTTTCAATATGTATGAGGTCCAACATGGCGCAGCATATGTGTGTGTTTTATCTGGAGAGAAAACTATTTTACTAATTATGTAAAAGGAAAGTTCATTAGCATCCGTTTTAATTATTCAACAGTGAAGATGAGTCTATCGACATATGGTCCGGGGGTAACGACATTTAATAAGAATCCTCCTGGTAATAATTTACTTAATTAGACGTGAATATTGTCATTATTAAAATGCCATTTCAACAAATCACATGTAACCTTTTTTATCTTCCCCAGTGTAAAGATTTCTTCAAAGCCGGTCGAGGCATTTACGAAGACTTCTGCCGGAGACTGCCTTTCTACATCTCGGACTTCACAGATGGTAGGCCCGACTTGTGACCAGAAATGAATCATCTTTTCCTTATTACGCCGCGCTGGGGGGGTAGACGCTGGCAGCCCCTCACTGGTCTGTCAGCCTTTGCCTCGAATACATCTGCGCTTCATCTGTGTCGTATCCAGTCCACTCAAATGACCAGTCTTACTATTGGAATACGCTGCAAAATATCCACTGTGATTGTCATTCCTTTCCCGAAATATCAAACACTGGTGCATTGGGCCTTTGCTCTCAGCAGGTTTTATTGACCCATCAAACCATCCCCTATTCACGAAGCAGAATATTGCCCGCGTAAATGTCTACTGCAGAGCCATGGACACGACTTGATGTTTTGATGTATATCTGCTTTAAGCATTTCTAAATCACACAATTCTAGGAAGGAACGATACAGTTTCCTGTTCTGGTATGTCTCCACAACCCGTACCAAACCTCAAAGTGCAATCCATGTTGTCAGGCTATTTTAAATGTACAGTAGTAGTCCAATACGTTTTTTTTCTTGTTATTGTTACTGTACAACAAGCATGCCAGGAAATAACCCTCCCAATACTTTAACTGAGCCAGTAAGTGATAACCGGTCTTAAATTTAGAAGTAAACAAAGGCATATGCGGGACTAAACACTTTGAAGTAGTAAATTACAAGGTGGATTTAGTAAAATATGTTACTTATGGGGCACAACTGCTTTAATAGTGTATACTTATACCTCAGAATAACACCTAGAGGTCCTACAAATAGAGTTTAAAACTCCAGAGAGTCCAGTTTTACATTTATCACTTACTTTTCTGCTCTTGCGACAGCTGCCAGTGGACAAGCTTAGTAATGTAGTATTTTAAACGTGCAGCGATATAACTGGTCAAGAACAACACGTCACATTTATTTTATGCCTTTTTTTTAATTAATTCCGATTCATTAAAGGCTCTGTACCTGATTTTTTCATTTCAAGCAATGAAAGAGGAAATCACTACATCAAAATATTGGTTGAGGTACAAACTCATCCCTGATCTTCATAACATATTTGTAGCATACCAATTCTTCACAGGGACATATTTAGAGGCACATTTCAATTCAACTTGCAGGGTCACTTTCACAATAATGCTAGAAAACAATCCTGCAAGTTCATGAAATTGATACAAATGCTTTATAATTAGATCTATAGTGTTTTCCCCATAAATGTCTGAGTTTACAACATACTTAAGGAAGACAAAACAAATTTCATTCCATATCTAGAAAAGAAAATCAGGTATATCTCCTTTATTATGGTTTAATGCGTTTGAAAATATTAATCGTAAATGAATCGCACTTTTTCAATTTCCTTCTTCGTGTGAGATGTTTCTTAGGGACAAACACTGCATAAAGCCAAAAACTATTTTACTGTCAAACTCGTTTATTCACACAGTTAAGCCACATAAACGTATTTACAAAGATCATTCTCCAATGTCTCGGGGCAGGACAAAAAAAATGCTATTGTCTTTGAAGTATTTGAAATGATCACACAGGCCTCGCATCTCCACTTAAAATAAGTTAAAACGTAGAAAAATAAAAAGAAGCATCTAAAATATAGAGTGGGGAAAAAAGTATTTGGCCAGAATCCAATAGAAAGTCTATGCGAAACTGACCAAATACGTTTTTCCCCACTGTACCTCCAAAAAAGAAATACAATCCCTAAATAAATGATGCTTAAATGCAATTAATTGTGGTTAATTCATTACAAAGGCCATAATTGACTTGATTGAGAATTTTAATCACATCCCACCTCTAATTTATTCATAAATAGCAATTGTTTCTGTCCTGCATGAGCAAAACTACCATTGAATGAGCCCTGGCCTCGTCTTATATTTTATTCTACAGCATCACCTCTTTCATTTCTCTGAGTTGTGAAGTTAATCACGTCTTGGTCCTCCCACGTTCTCCTTGTCATGAGTTTTACTGTTATGTATTGTGAACCTTTGGATAATAATAATCATATTATGAAGGCAGCGCGTGCAAAATCAGTGCGATCACATTACGGCCCCATTAGGATGTTTTATACCAAAATGACCTATCTATCATTTGGATAAAGGCAATAACTGCAGCACATGATGGATGACAGCGAGCCAAATGAGCTGTTTTAATAGTGAAAGCTGCAGTAGTTTACCTGCATGTACTGTTGAATAATGAACTGCTGTTTGTGTCATTTGGAAATTAAGGCCTCCTCCTCCGCTCCATTACGAGGTGATGTGACTCATGCGTTTGTGTGCTTTGCCCCCAGGTATCGTTGGCAGTAATAAAACGCTGCTCAAGTACATGACGACAGCCATCTTCCTCTACATCGCTATCCTCCTCCCCGCCATCGCGTTCGGGTCGCTCAACGACGAGAGCACACGTGGAGAAATAGGTACAAGCACCTGTTGGCATCACTGTGAGAAAGCAGCGGTTAAACACTACAATGTCCTGATTACTGCAAAACCATACATTTCAGCTTCTGCAGCCTTGTAAAAGCAAATGTCCTTGAGGTTTTTTTTCCGCAGGAGTCAATTCACAGAGCCAACATTTGATACAGGCCAGAAACCAAGAAAAAAAGACTGAATGTTTTGTGTCAAATTCATGCATATTAGATAAAACTTTGGCAAGTTCATAAAACAATAAGCCGGCAGTCATTATGGGACTGGAGTTGAGAAGTGTTTCATTGGACAAAACCAGCCCCTTTTATCTGCCATTATGTAATAGCTTTAATCGGGGTCAGTGAGAGAGAAAATGTAGAAATTGCACCGTACAATTTCAGTAATGCTTAAAATGAAACCGATAGGGTTCAGACAACTTTTAATTTAAAAGCTGAAACAAAATGTATATTTCTGACCTTGAAATCTGCCGATGTCCTTCAGATTTGAAGCTCTTGCTCTGCAGTTGCTAAGTAGTACATGCCAAAATCCACAACAGCAACATTGATTTGAGTCACATTTTCAGAGCAGTATCAGAGCTCATTAATCATGTCTCCGAGAGGTTTCCCCCATGTGATCGCTGCGTGTCTGTGCAGATGTCCGCAAGACCATCATCGGCCAGAGCATCGGAGGGGTCATTTACTCGCTTTCGCCGGCTCTCCGCTGGTCATCCCTCTCACCACAGCACCTCTAGCCATCTTCATCAGCGGTACGTGCCCTTAAAACTGGATTGTTATTTAAATGTTAAATGCACCGCAGAGTTATTTAACACATTCAATTACATTTACTATCTTAACAGTATCACAGTTTTTTTTTTGTCATTGCTTTTGTGACGTGTAGGTCATTATAACACTTGTTCAAAGGCAAATGGATATTCTACAAGGGCGCCTCAGAAGTAAAAAGTCTTTTTTTATGCGTGAGATGTGGAACTTCAATTTCTATTTCATCGTCACCTTAAATTGGATATGCAACACAATATAATTAAATAAAAATGCCGCATGAAGATTTGGGTGACGGCAATTGCCTTTTTGCAAATGGATAGTCACAAAATACAGAAAGTAAGAAGATTATGTTAAATATCAAAGCCACCTAGTTGTATGAAGGAGAAAAACCGCATCATCGCGGTAATTGAATCCACAAATTCCGGCTTTTTTCCCAGAACCCTGATGTTACGTAAGCGCCGGTTGCCAAAGCCTACGGGGTCACAAACTAACTCATGGACATGTAAAGTTTATATTCCGCGCGGAGAGACAACAGAGCATAAGTGCGGTCTGCCTTTTAGCCAGCAGCAGTAGTTTGGATCTAAAGCGATTTGACGGAGGGGGAAGCTGAGGATGGGCCCAGTGGTGAGGGCTGCGATGCCAACGCACACTAAGAATAAGAGCAGAGCCGTTTGCCTGTTTGTGGTGTGGCCATCTTGGAAGTAAATAGGATACACTTACACTAAGCACATTCTCAGGGGAATAATTACCGCCGTGTTTTCCAGCAGCCAAACATCAGCAGAACAATGGTCTATTTGTAAAGTCGTAACTCATCAGCGCTGAAATCTGCTCAACATTACAACCAAATAGCTGTGTTTTTATGAGCATTAGTCACTCTGAGATCTGAATGAAATTCTTTTCAGCGTGTTTGGATGAATGTTTTACAACTGCTGATAAAACCCTTGTTGTAAACGTCTTTGTTCTTTGTGCTTCCGTGATTCTAAAGAGCCGTGTGAAAAAAGTATATTTCCATCCACACAGTTTGACTAAAGCACAAGTAGGGATTTGTCTAATTAACTCCCCTGACCATTACAACCATTCAAAGCCCATGCTAAGCTGCATGCAAACTGTACAACAGAGCAATCAGTCTACAGAGATCATCTCCAGATTTGTTTTGCACAGAGTTGACTAGGGCTGGGTACCGTTATATATATTTTTTATACCAGTACTTTAACAATACTTTGTTTTCGATACCGATACATGAACGATACTTTTCCTAATACCTATACTCAAATATTTGTCACCTATAGAACCTTAAACCCTGGAATAATTTTTGGGAAAAATGGGGGAAATTTGGGAAATATTGTGGCAAAAATAAGGAAAAATTGTGTACAATATGTTTTGAAAAATTGGTCAAAAATATGGAAAGAAAAAATTGAAATAAATTAGGTAAAAAAAATCTTTATTTTGGGAAAAAATACGGGAAATAGGGAAACTATTAGTAATTTAAAAAATAGCAAAAATGAAGGGAAACAATTGGGGGAAAAAGAAAATGTGTGGCAAAGATAAGAAAAAAGTGTAAAAAAATGGGGCAAATATTGGGCAAAAACATTTGGAAAAAATGGGGGGAAATAGGGAAAAATAAAAGGGAGGAAAAAATTTTTCAACCAAGTCACTTTGTTTAATGCTATCCCTGGGCAAACAGCATTATCTAAAGATATAGGATATTTTTTCAATACCGGTAGTACCTAAACTTTTTTTTCTTATACCAGAGGGGTATCGTTTAACAGTACACAGCCCTAGAGTTGACTCAGTAAAGCCATACTTGAATTATCTGTTCAAACCACAACTCTCTTCATCGATACTGCACCATTTATTAGCACCAACTGAGCACAATACTTATTATATTACAATAGTCTTTTTCAAAAACATTGCATTGCACACTCTACTTTCCTCGCCTCACTCCAAATAAAAATGTGTAACAATGTTCTGTCGATTTCCCCGATGTCTGAAGGGAGAAGAGCCCAGTGTTGTATTAAACTGTGTATTTTCTCACCGGATCAATACTTAAAGCATATTTTACATTCATATCGATTAAAGAAGCATTGATCAGTCTGCTTGTTTGTTTACCTTGCACACATTATCTGGAACACCAGGCTGAATTTTAATGAATTTACTCTTAGAGACTCTTTTGGGGCAAACAATGCAGACAGTGAAGGATGGTGTTGCAGTTCATGTGGTTTTACTGTCGGCTCTTTTTCCGCAGTCATTCGAGGTATATGTGACGACTACAACTTGGACTTCCCCGCGTTTTACGCCTGCATCGGTCTCTGGAACTGCCTATTCCTCATACTGGGGGGCATCTTCAACCTCAGCCTATTAATGAAGCTCTTTAAAAGGTCTTTTTTTTTGTAAAACTCCAATGGTGTAAAGTCCGTTAATGATAAACATACACACGTTTGTTCTGACTTTATGTTGTTACAGTCATTTTCAGTTGTAACTTTACATTTTACACATTATATTTCAGCAGATTTCTTTGTACAAATGAAAAGTATTAAGGTCCCTTCAGTATTGTCTTTTTTGTGTGCTTTGCAGGTCGACGGAGGAAGTCATAGCACTGTTCATTTCTATTGCATTTGTAGTTGATGCAGTCAAAGGCACAGTTAAAAGTAAGTCTTCCTCTTTTGCTTACGCCAGCCATTCCTCAATGCTGGAGTGTTGTTTAATAATTATAAATCATTCTATTCAAAATAATCTGAAATGTTTTATAGCTTTAAATTGCATACACAAATAACTGTACGCTAAATACTGATTTGAAGTTGTACATTTGAACAAATACATGTGAATTTCCTTCCAAACTAGATAATTTTTAATGTTCTTGTGCAGACAAGCTTTGGGAGCCGCCCTGCAGTGACCCCACTGTGGGAAACACTCGCTGCTCAATTAAGAGTTGACTTTAGTCTTCATTTTGGGCTTCTGTCTTTGACTCATTTCAAATGATGAGTCAAACTTGGCTTTTGCTATTTGTGATCAGTTTGTTTGGCTAATGTTTGTTTAAAAAATCGGATACTGTTTGGAAACTTAGGCTTTGATATCATACTCAGAATGAATTAAGGTAACCCAATGGCAACATGTGCGTTCTATGTTTTATAGAAATTGTAAAGATGTAGACTAGTCTTTTGTCTCCTAACAACTTTCACTTTGAAGATGGACAAAGCCTGTACGACTGAGAGCCTAAAGACAACTTTCAGTGTTTTTAATTTGCGTACAAGAGCGATGACAGGAAAAATAGTTAGTGATATAGTAAGTTTTTAACAGTTACTTTATGTTGATTCAGCTAAAGTATTTGAGTGGTTAAATATATTTTATATTGTACATTTTGTAACTCACCTGCTCAGGGACTACAGATGGAAACTAGCTCAAGCTAAATCTGGTGCAAAGCATCTTTAATTATGTGTTTGCACATTGTCCCTGTTGAAATAAATTAATAAACTAAACTAAACTAAACTAAACTAAATGTTGTGTTAGGCCTGACATTTATTACATAAGTGTGATCCTTTTGTGATCATTTGAATTTGTCATTGTGTGAAAGTGTGCAGCCTCATCCTGGCATATTACTGGCTCAGTGACTGTGCAAACCAGGAGCTGGTCGTCAGCTATGACTAATCACAAATGGGGCGTCACACCGGCTGTCACAGCCACAGGCACCTCGGACTTAGCAAAGTGTCATTCCTGCAGCCAATTACAACACGCACCATCTACAAACCTTCAACAATTATCAAACTGACTCATGAGACGAGCTAGCTCCGCTCGTCTTCTGAGTCCTGCTTTGAAATTGCTTTTTCAACATCTTATCTAATCACTTCTCACTCATCAAAGCTCTTCAGTACAAGTAACTATGAAAATGCTGTACAATTATTCAAACGTAATTTAAATATGACATTAATGTTACTTAACAGAGGGCTCTTTCTAAATCTGTCAATTAAAAGTAGATTTACAGAGAAGAATAGAATAGAAATAGATTTTATAGGATCGGAAGAAAAGTTTGTTGTATAACTTTGGTAGGTCGAAGCACTTAAAAGTTGAACTCAACTGCATTAAATCAATGGAGATTTTAATCCCCGCTCGAGGCATTATTTCACATTTGCTGCAGCTCGTCCTGGGACAGTGTATATCATAACTGCACTGCACTTTCATTTGGAAGTGAGAATCTGTTGTTTTCGTTCAGTGTTGAGAAACTATTTGTAAAACTCGCTCCCGACATATTGCCATTACCATAACATTAACTTGGGGGCGTTCTGCTGACACTTTGAATCCCAAACACCTTGTGGAACCAAGAGCGGATATTATAAAGCCACTGGTGTTGCCTGAGCAACTTCACATCTTCTGTGATGAAAAGCCACTAGGAGTGAATATGACCATGAACTCACCAACAACAGCACTATTGTATACTGACACTATTGTATACTAGTGGTGTCATTTTTCAAAGGAAATGTAAAAGGGGGAGAGTGAGAAAGGGAGAGAGATGCGAGTACAAGGTTCACAAGCTTGATTATCTTCACATAAGGAAGTCTGTGTAAGTTCTCAGTCATACAGGAGTTGTCCATCTTCAATGAAGGTACTTGAGTCATCTTGGAGACTTCAACTACCTAGTACAGAAGATGACTCAAGTACCTTCATTGAAGATTCACATAAGGAAGAAAAGGGCTTCTGCTCATCACTACAGTCTCTTCCCTACAATATCCATCATGTACTGTATCATTAGAATGTAATGTCATCAATCACAAACCATCACTTATGTACACACTGGTATGGTACACAGAGAACCATATGTTTGACCGTAAATGTAAATAAAATGAAAATAGCACACAAACTGAGAGCTGAGCTGAGTAGAGCTGACAGAACAGACTGAATTCAAATTGAAGTGAAGTCGACCCAGAGTCCCTAAGATGCTTTAAAAAAATGTATTTAAAGAAATATGTGAAACATAAACGGTTGCCTTGTTGTATATGACTCCACACGGCAGTACTCAAGAAATGAATAGAGTAGAAATTGCATCTTCATTTTAAATTTGCTTTGAACATCTAATAAAGAAGCAGTTATAGCTCATTACTCAGATGTTAGCTGCTGGTGTATAGTTAGCAATAGCACACCACAGTCTTAAATGACTTATAAAACTTTTAGGTATCCTGAACTCTCTGTATAGTGACTGGACAGGGTTTGTTTTTGCGACGCAAAGTGAACAACTTCAACTGACAAAGGGATTTTGTTCCTGTGGGTGCGAATCAATCCTGACTCCTGAAATGTAGTTTATGTTGTGGCGGCTGTTTAGAAAGCTGGGAGCTCAAGACAGTCTCAACAGTTTCTCACTACCACGACTTTAACACAATATACAAGCCTTTATAAGTCCAATATAATAATATAAAGTGTAAAACATTTCAGTTTAGTCCGCCTAACTAGTGTGCAGCAATGTATTATATACACATTTCTCATATTACTTTTATTTTAGCTGCCTCGCCTGGATTTAAAACTGTATGTGAACGTGCCCAGATCCCGTTTAAAGATGCAAGGAGATTGGATGTGTGGCTGCTCCCAAACTCTGAAAAGTCTCCCCAAAACATTAGAGCTGCTCCAACTTAAGAAACTTTTAAGACTTCCCTTAAAACACGTCTGTTTGTGTTGTCATTTGATTCAAGTTGAGCTGCATTTTACTTTATTATGTGTCTTTTTACTCTATATTTTTATATTGTTTATATAGTGTCTTTTTTCTTGTATGTGAAGCACTTTGGGCACCTAGAGTTGTTGTAAATGTGCTATATAAATAAAGTGGACTTTGACATTGTGCTATTGGTATTTAAAATCAGACATTGTTGCTTCTCAAAGTTGGATTATCCTACTGTGACTTTCATTGTTATATGTTTTTTTTTTTACAAACACCTGTACAAACCTTTAACCTTAACGTTTTGTGATGACAGTTTTTCAGAGGTACTACCACCCTCCTACACTATCGAACAGGAGTGTGGACCTGCACCGGCCCGCGGACGTGTTGGTGGCGAACAAGACCAGCATCACGGCCGGTTTCGCTCTCAGCGCTCTCCCCGAATCCATCATCCACTGCACTCGGGAGCGGCTGCTGCTCTGTCTGCTGCTGATGCTGGGCACTTTATGGATGGGCTACACCCTGTACCAGTTTAAACGCAGGTAGGCGCCGCGGCCATATATCACACCCCCCCACCAGTTCAGCAATTCACAAACTCATAACGCCAAGCACCGGCAAGGGATAAAATGGCTGTAAAACGCTGTACAGAAGATAGTAAGGAAAAGGGACAAACTGCAGCTAAGCTTACTCTCAAAAGGAGTAAACAACAATTACCAGGACTGAAATGGTTGCTAGGACAGACCATGTATACCCGGTTATACACAAGACTTAACCATACCAAACCTGTATGAACGGAACAAAATTGGGACTATACCCTGGAATATAAATGAGGGACTTCCACCGGCACTGCTTCTACAGTCTGAGAACCCCTGACTTAGATAAATCACTGGAGGAATCGTCCCTTGATGGGCTGAGTACTTCAGAGTGGGGGCCTTGACTCCAAAGATTGCCAGACTCCTCGCGGGGAACTTTCCAGACAGGCTTTTTACAAATGTCCCTTTTCCGTCAAAGCTCCTGTTCCGGTCTTTTGATTTAATAAGCATTAAATATTCTACTTCTGATTGCTCCCCGTAATCAAATCAAGCTCAAAGCCGAATTGAATTGTGTAAGCAAAAGGCGGACCAGGGTACTTAAGCAGTGTGAGGATTGCAGCCATTGTCCTTGTCTCGTCCACAGTAATTGTATTCTTGTATTATTTGTCTCTCTTTGTCTTTCTCTGCCAGTCCCTTCCTGCATGCCAAAGTGAGGGAGGTGCTCTCGGACTGCGCCCTGCCGATCTCCGTGCTCATGTTCTCCTTCATCGGCTCCTACATCTTCAGTGACGTTGAGCGTTAGTATCATTTATTGCCTTGCTGGACATTTAGTGCCCGGGTGAATTTAGTGCGGTGATATACCTGTACGTTGCCGGGTGCATCCGGGCAGCGCACAGCAGACGCTAAGTGGACATTTTATCTGGAAGGTAAAAATACAGCTCCGCCGCAAAAGAGCAACATCATATATTTGTAGAAACAATCTTTTTATCAAAGTTAACCATGAGCAAGTCGCCATAAAATTTCAAGTGACCTTTTCTTGACTTATGGAGTTGCAAAGTGGGAGTAGCCGCTAGTTTCAGAAGTCATTTTCTTCACTTTAAATGCAGCTTCAACCTGGAAGCCTCCCACTGGATGAATCTAAAAGTGTCAAAAAGGGCGGACGTGTGAGACAGAAGGAGCGCCGACATCCCCAAGCCAGGGACACAGTGATACAATGTAACAAGGCCACTGGGCACCAAACGCTATATGTTTTTACACCTGAAAGTGCAAAATAATGTCCAAACCAGGGTTTACAATGTGGTCACTCTTTCTACTGGGCGGACCCTCTGTTTTACTTTCCCTGATCATCAATCATACAAAATTTAAAGTGATTTTCAAAAATAGTAGATGTAAGTACTCGCTGAAACAAAGACGCAGATATGTTAATACCTTATAGGTCATAAAAGCAGTTTTTTTGTTAAACCTTGGGGGGCATTTTGATACAGGCCATTAACATATGACTTACTGAAGTCCCACTCGATCAAACACATGTCAGCACTGATCTTCAAGGCTGTAGACTGGATGAACATGAACATAGAAGAGTGTTTGTTAAAAGTGCATGACAGCATATTTAGTATATGAAGAGAAAACTGACTTCAGTTTGGTCGATTCTAGGGCAGGGCAATATGGCCAATAAAAATGACCACGCTATAAATGATATTGCGATAACAATATGCGATACGATATGGCCCACCCCGGTAGATTCATTTAAACTAGTCATAATAGATTTGATCTTCTTTATCAATACTAAAACTATTTTACAGTATGTATAGCACTAAATGCAAGTCTGGCCAAGTTTTACAGGCAAAATGTATTTATCTTGCTCAAGGGCATGAAGAGACTGGAATGAAACAGCAGCAGTTCTATAATAAATCAATATTCAGACTCAGTTTCTTCAGTTTAAGCTCCACCTGGTTCTTGCAACCTTGTACATCAAGGTCAAAAAGGTCAAACTAAACTAACATCTACTATTTTGCCGGATAGTTACAGGATGGATACAGTATCTCATCAATGCATCGATCATGTAGTATTTTCATAAGCATCCAAAAGGAAAATTTCTAATTAGAACCTAATACTGCATTTCAATCCTGCGTTACCCAGACTAAGATAGTAACAATCTGTAGTTTTTGCACTTGTCCCAAGCCTGGGTAAATGAAAAGGGGAGAATCAGGACAAGGTATTCAGTTCTTGAACCGTAATACACTAAGAGCCAAAGTGCTGTAGAAAAGACCAAAAGGGGAAAAACAAGATCTGAACATATTCCATATTCTATTATTCAGTTGTCCTCGAATTTCAGAAGCACCAACTTTTTACCTGTCAATGCAAGAAAGCTGTAACTTAGTGAAGTCCATGTGGTTTCTGTTCAATCAGTCTGCTCTTTGAAAATCCATCCTAGGAGCGTCTTGCCCTTTCTACAAAAAAAAAAATCTGAAATCACGCAGCTGCCAAAGCTCTAACAACGACTGGCGCGGAAAAACATATGCAGTGAAAGCCCAGAGGCCATGCTCCTACCTCTCACCCCTGTGCAACATGTATAGGCATATATGGCCCTTCACAGTCATTAATGAGTGATGAGGTGATAGACAAAGAGCCCTATTGCTCCTCGAAAACCCGTCCTGGACTTGTGAGGAGAGATAATTTGTCAAACTGCTCTTTGTTTTGCATCTTAAAATAACTCCCGTGTCGTGCTCCTGCTGCAATGTGGGCTTCAATATGACAGGGAGTGTTTTGGTTTGATTAAACGCAAAGAGCTTTACTTGTCAGCTGCCATTTTGAAGACAAGGAAGTGGATATTTAGAGAGTGTCTGCCCAAGGGTTCAAATCCGTTTCCTGCTTACACCTTCACAAGCTTCACATTGCCATTGTCCAGACTCATGTTGGTAGATTTGCATTTTGGCAAGAAAATTTATATTACTTTGAAACGACTTGGTTGCTTTGATTAAAAAAAAGGGTCTAGAATTATAATCATAGCTGGTGAAAGTTATACCAATAAAGCTTTGACTGACACTTACAAAACATTTAGATTCATTCGTCGTTCACAAAGCAAAACGAGGCATCTAAAACTCGTGTGATGAGCTCAAAAGTGTGACCACAGTAAAACCTAGCTTGGCCCGTGAGGTAATGTCAATCTCTGATGCTTTCAAACAACGAGCACGACTTTACTGCTTGTACCGTTTCTTAATCCAAACCCAGGCCAAGACAGAGGGAGATGTGCAGCATTTATGCCCTTATTGTTTAGCGTAATTTCAAGGCTCCATTCATTGTTGCCAAGGCAGCAGCTGTTCTCCAGGGATGGACCGGGAAACACACAGAGTCAGTGCCAAACCCTCAAGTGAATTTCAATTCGACGGCCGAGCCAATTTTATTCCTCCTCTACCTCCAGAGAGAATAAGTCAATAGTGCTATTATTGTATTGTCATCATTGCTCACTAGATGTAACCAAATGCACCCAATTTGGAGCGCGTGAGGAGACGCAGGCTGCAATTTGGACTATAAATACACTTGCTTATTGGAATAGAGTAGTTTTCAAACACAGTTATTACACTTTGTTTTTGTGAAGATTGGTTTGATTAGTCTGAGATGAGTTCTGCTCAGGGCAGAAAGGACATTTATGTTCTGATGTGCGAAGCTCTAACTTCCACATCGCATATTTCATTTATAGATGCACACAGTTTCATAAACAACATGCAGGCAGCTAATCATAAACTTGCAGTATTGGTAGTAACAATCACCTCTAGTCTAGTTTAGTTATGGTTCCTTAACCGAGTCTTTGGTTATGACTTTGCAATAAAAATAAATCAATATAGGCTACACACTTCCAGTTTTATTCTAAACATAACCCTCATCATACTGGTCTGAGTGTCAAAACAAATAATATATTTTATAACTCAACACCCATTTGGCTTTTGTTGCTGTGCTGTTGCCAAGCTGCGACATACCTTCTATTGGTTACAGACTCAAATCCAAATCCGTATTTTGATTAATTCATGAATTAATTGACGTTTTCCTTTTGTGAACAGTCCCCGTGTTTAAAGATCATGACCGGCCGATCTTCAACGTGGCTCCGTTTGAGCGTCTGTCGGCCCTGAACGTGGTCAGCGCCATGGGGCTCGGTTTCCTGCTGGCGCTGCTCATCTTCATCGACCAGAACATCGTTGTATCGCTGACCAACGCTCCCGAGAACAGGTAAAGATCGCAATATTAAAGCGGAACTCACACTACTAGAAATGTTAATGTTTGCTGCTGTATTATGGAAAAAGACCTTTTCACCATGCCTGACTCTCTGATCGATAAATTGTCGATACTGCTGCCTGCCATTAAAATTTCAGATTGGATCGAATATAACGACGGGGAATATTAATCTGACTAACCCCCGTGTTAAGCAAGCGCATATTCTCCAGTTTGGCTTTACCCAAATCTAAAAGCTTCTCGACTGGAGAGTTTACAGCCTCTAGGCTAGAGTAAAGATTTATTAATTTATTAATTTATTTGTGGATTCATTGTAGAATCGAAATAGTTCATTCTCTCGTCCTTGTTGTGGAGCGGGGGGTGCGGGTGAAAGTCCACAGCAGTCTCTTTTGTCTTCTCCACATTTAGAGAGAGATTGTTCTGTGTGCACCACATGGCCAGACTGCTCACCTCACTCCTGTAGTTTGACTCGTCTCTGTTGCTGATGAGACCCACCACTGTTGTGTCGTCTGCAAACCTGATGAAGAGGTTTGAGTCGTACTTTCATGGGTCAGCAGAGTGAACAGGAGGGGGCTCAGCACACAGCCTTGAGGAGCCCCCGTGTTCAGTGTGATGGTTCTGGAGGACTTTCCGCCAGCACATACAGCCTGTGGTCTCCCCGTCAGAAAGTCCAGCAGCCAGTTGCACAGTGATGTGTTGATCCCCAGGTAGAGCAGTTTGTGTATTAGCATCTGTGGGATTATAGTGTTGAATGCTGAGCTAAAGTCTAAAAACAGCATTCTAACGTAGGAGTCCTTTGTTTCAAGGTGAGTGAGGGCTGAATGAAGCGCAGTGGAGATGGCATCTTCAGTTGAGCAATTGGACCGATAAGCAAACTGGTATGGGTCCAGGGTGGGTGTAGTAAAGCCTCATTTGGAAGCTACAAAATTGATCTAATAATTTCTTCGCGTTGTTGATGTCACTTTTTTACTTTTTATCATCACTTTTTGTTACTTTTTGACGCTCTTCAGTTGATTTCTTTGTCGCTTTTCTGTTACATTTTCATTACTTTTTCGTTGCTCACCTTTTTATTGCGTTTTTGTTGCGTTTGCGCCGTCAATTTTATTACTTTTTGTTTGCACTTTTGTGGCTTTTTTGGCATGTTTTTGTTCTCACTTTCTCATCGCTTTTTTGTTGCATTTTCATTATCATTTTGTCTTGGTATTATCGCTGCTTTGACGCTGTATCAATAAGGTTTTAGATTTGGATAAAGCCAAACTGGAGAAAATGTGGACAGTTCAGCTGGGGGTTAAAAGGTTAAATATATTCAAGTATTTTTGCCCATGTTGCAGTACCTACGCAACACTACAAAAACGTTGTAATTTTCTGTCGGTAACGATGGCTCCGCACACATAGAAATGCCTTTGAACTGGCAGCTGAAGTCTCTATTTTTCTGTGGATAGGCCCGAGATAATGAGCTGCGACCAGGAATTTAAACAACGACATAAGCATTTTCTGAGTGTTTCGGTTTTAATTAGTGATATAGTCTGTCTGTGCGACGCTTCAATGGGGCTCCAAGTATCCTCTGGCCACTCTTTGAGCTCTTCATCCTCAATACGTGCTTGTTTGTTCGAGGGGAGCAGATTAACTCGACCATGAATTTGACACGTGAGGTAAATTGTCACAGGCAAGGAGCTATGAAGCAGGCTCAGAGCTAAAACAAGACCATGAACTTGTAGCCTCTTGTTCTAAATTTGCATCTGCCAAACTCCCTTTTAAAGCTTATTTTTTTCAGCCGCAGACAGCCCAGTTAAACCCCACAAAGAAAGACGCTCTTATTATCGAGATTCGTGGCTCGAAAAATTAATTGGTCGCCTGTTTCAAATGAGAAGCCAAATCATCATTTTGTGACTGTGTTATTGATCTGTTCAAGCTAAAACCCGAGGGCCATCGCTCTGGGGGTTTGTCAATATTACAGTTTTGCTTGTCTTTAACCTTCACAGTTTGTCAATTGTAAGTTGCCAAGAAAAGGGCTGCAGCTGCGAACACTTCAGGCTATTTGTGTCACCGCTCGTGCCTCGGCTTAAAGACGTCAAAATATAGTCATGGAAATGTTATTTGATGAAAACAAATTTAACAGAGATTTGGACACGGACATTTTCATGACATTTTAAGTAAAGAAGACAGGTTTGTTCTGCAGGGAGGTTTTCCACATGTGCGCACAACACTAAGCTAAAAAACAACAATAATTCCTGTATTATAGTGTAGTTTCTGAATATTATTGGCAGATTTTACTGTAATACTTGAAAATATTAAATTATAGTCATATGTAATTCAGTCAAAATGGGTGTTTCTTGGCCAAAGACACAACAGCAATGTAAGCAATCGGGTGTTTTTGGTTCTATATATTTAGAAAAGGCTTGTTTAGACTCAGACACAGTGATACATTGCAGGTGATTGTCTTGGAGCAATCCTTTTGTTGTTGTCTCATAAAAACATCATTATCATCAGCTTTGTATAATTTATAAATCCACAGCGCTCTCAAGAATAAAGGCTTCACACTAAGGCCTATTTAGAATATCTTAAATGCTATTTGGCTGTATAATCATAACATAAGGAGAGTATTGACTAAATGACTGGGTATTGTTGTGCTTGAATGTCACGGTCAAGGGCAAGTGACTCATCCATCCATCCATCCATCTTCTTCCCCTTTTCCATTGCTGGGTCATGGGGGCAGCCATTTGAGCTGCCCAAATCACATTGCACCATCCCCTATGGCTCCTCCTGCAGGTGGTGGGTCCACAGAAGGACGGCCTCATGATTCTAACCGGGCCTGTTGGTCTCTCATAAGGGGCTTCTGAACCGCTCTTTGTCTGACCCGTCACCTAGGACCTGTTTGCCATGGGAGACCCTACCAGGATAATTCGGGCGCTCAAACCCCTCCACCACGTTAAGGTGGCGGTTCCAGGAGGGGCAAGTTACTCAGTTCTCTTCAAAGCTTTGACATAACAGACGGTCTAAGTAACAAAAGCTTAAATATCTCCCAAACCAACTGAAAGGGTTTTGCTGTAGTTTTATCACATTTGCGATGATGCATGGGCCAGGAACATTATTTTTCATGTTAAATGGTGAGACTGTAAACAGTGAAAGCCCACAGCTCTCGTGTTGAAGGGCACTGCTGACCTTAGGAGCGTCCTGCCCTTTTGATTTGTGTTCGACCATGAAATACTACAGTATGTAAAACTGTCTCTCAGCCCCTGATCTCATGGCCGTCGCTGTGTGGGGTCTTTGCTCCTGCACTAAGGGGTCATCTGCAGTGGAGGAAAATGCAGCCACTCTTTGTATTTGACTGTAATGTGACAGATTAAGTTTGAGGGATTGATGTTGGCCATAACTCCCTTTTATCTACTCATAAAACAGTGTCTTTTATAGCATTTGCACCTCATAAATTACTTTACATAAAACAAGTGAATTAGTGGTGTGTTTTATACTATTTTATACAGTGTCTAATTACAGTGTTTGATTAAATTTTAGTCTACGGTATGATGTTATGCACAAAAACAGTTGAACAACATTTGTCATTTCATGTTTACACATTTCTGAAAAGGCGTCAATAATAGTGACTCACATTTAATAAGAGTGTTTGGCGTGATAACTTAATATTTGTTTGTGTAGCAGGCTGTAATATTCCTCGATATTGTAACCGCCCGCTGTCCACAGGTTGCTGAAGGGCACGGCCTACCACTGGGACCTGATGCTCTCTGGCCTCATTAACATCCTGATGTCGGTGATGGGGTTGCCGTGGATGCACGCGGCGTTCCCTCACTCCACGCTACACGTGCGGCAGCTCGCCTTCGTGGAGCAGCGTGTGGAGGGTGGCCACCTCTATGAGACGTGAGTGACACCTCCCACCGCCGAGCCAGCGCTAATCAAACGCTCAATTAAAGGTCTTTGGTGGAGTGTGGATCCACTGTAATTTTGTGTTGCAGACTACTGTATCTTGCTCCTCACTGATTGCATGATTACTATGTAACTAAGAATTTTCTCTGCGGGTGGAAGAGGTGAAGGAGCTCTGGGGAGATGAAAGGATTGGTTTTATCGCTGCAGCCATGTGCGATGTGCAGGAATCTAGTTACCATTCATCCAGGATTAATCTGCTACAAAGTGCCATCCATGAGACAAAGGGAAACTCCTATACAGTATTTAGCGTATTTGGAGATAATAGACATTCACATTGTGTTATTTTCTTTGCATCAACAATATTTGGACATTTATTCAAAGAAACATTCAGATTTTTGAAGACATTTCGTGACGAGCCGTAACTTGTTGTGATTTTTAATGCTGTTTGTTGAACCAGAAAAGTAATTTCCCTTTGCAGATTGTTTATGAGAAATGACTGGAGATGCAGCGAGAAGGGAGTGTTTTACATAGTGAAATTTGACACTGTCCAACTGAGTTAAAAATGAAAACAAGTTCACAACATCCTCATCGTGGATAGTAAAGGGGGGGAAGGGAAGGGTTTTTTGTATTGCGCTTTTCACCAACATGATCACAGGGAGAATTAATTCACTCCATTCGCGGTGGTGGTAAGATTAGCTACATACGATATTCCTCTCACAGTCTCCCATTCAGGTACTACCCAGGCCCAACCTTGATTAACTTCAGAGATCTGACGAGGTTTTTTCGATTTGATCTAGGCCCATACATAAAGTCCGACATCTACCACTAGGCTTCAACAGTCCCATATTGTAAGAAGTGACATTGGTAGAATCCAGACTTAATACCATGTCCACGTCCATCCATGTTAAAATTGTGTGCTGTTGCTTAATTTGATCACAGCCACTTAAACTTTTGATGTTGAAGACAAGAACGTTATCCATACATTATCTGTACTTCCAGTTCTATGCTAGAAATGTATTTTACGCCGAATTTCCTGAGGCTCTAAACATGCTGGAGCGAGACTTCACTCAAACCCTCTGATTGAAAACATGGTGTAAATATTAATACATGCTTTTGCTCTCCTCACACTCTCAACTCTGAACAACCCCCTGATAATTTTTAAGTGGATGGAAGACATGATTCTTATTAAGACAAATTCACAGTGTGACCTAATTCTCATCCTCACAGCTAAAACCTTCCAAACATACTATAACCCAGAAACGACTTACACAATGAGTGATCGCAAGAACTCAAATCGACAAGCAAGTTTAATTTGAACAGAACGGGCTTTGGTTTCTGTCATTTTGTTCAGAATCTTCGATGATAATGCACATTGCTTTAAAGGAGTATACCATATTTACACTCGATGCCCACGGAGCTACATCTCTCATGGTTTGAATCTACAATTATGAGAATGATACTCATTTACAATCATTTTACTCGAGAAAGAAAATGGTCGCACTTCACTGCACAGTAATAACACGGCAATAGGACGTAATAAGCGTGGCAACAAGGGAGCGGGTTTTCACGTAAATATTTTGAAAATACTAATCGTGTTTCCTGGTCATTTACAGTGTTGTTTGTCCCAGGTCAGGGGGGTTAGGAGTTAGCGCATTACTATGAAATAAAGTAGAATGACAGGTGTGGGATTTGCTTCATGAGTAATTTCCATAATTACCACGCTAAACGCTATTTCCATTTTATTACCATTACCAAATTGAGCATTGTTAATTTGGGAGAACGTTATTTTTTGATACTACAGTCACTACTTGAGTGAAGTGATTCCTGCTCTGACCGTATTCGCTCTGTGTGTGTGCTCAGTATCGTCCAGGTAAAGGAGACTCGGTTGACGTCTCTTGCTGCGAACATCTTTATTGGAGTGTCGGTGCTGCTGCTGCCGGTGCCGCTGCAGTGGATCCCCAAACCCGTCCTATACGGCCTCTTCCTCTACATCGCACTCACCTCCATCGACGGAAACCAGATGTGCGACCGCATGGCTCTGCTACTTAAGGAACAGGTGAGTACGTCTGCTGCTGCCTGACTGCTCTAACAGCCAAAAAGCATAAACAGCATCTTTCAGGCCTGTTTTCCTAACCTAAAATATGCAGAGGTATTTTTCTCACACGGAGGACTAAACAACAATCATTTTAGTGCACTTACAGAAATAATATCCCTTTTCAAATCAGTGCATACGATTTGATAGATCTATTGTTGCGCTTAACCTTCGGAGCAATATACCACCATTGCCACTTTTCCTCTACCTCTGTATATTTTTTTCAAGCTATTGAGACAGGAATAATAAGTAGGTAAAAATGTTAAAAGGTTACCGAGGTGCAGCTTGTGAGTGTGTGGACGTAACCTTGGTGTGAGTCATGACGCCACATTTGCATTTTTCTAAAGTTCACTTTTAAGACAAGGTGAAAATTTTAAAGGGATAAAAGAGCCTCGCTTTTTTTTTACTTTTCAGGGTAAACCACAATCTGTATCGAATGCTCTTGTTTTATAATGTGTGTTTAGGGTAGACATCTGCTGTGTGTGTGCGTGTGGACAGAGGTGAATTGTCTATAATTACAGGCATGTAGCAATTTCAAAAGTTGATGCTCCTCACAAAGATTCATATTTTGAAAAACAGTGAAGCCTGTAGCTCTGTCTTGTTAGTGTCCGATTTCACCTTCACTGAAAGGTAAAACTCGTCCTCCTGCCACACTCTAGTGCCCCCAAATGTCTTTAAGACGGTACTGTAGGCAGCTTAACAAGGCAAAGAAAGCAAATGGCAGAATACTGTAAAGTAGACTTGTACTCATGGACCACAGTATTTCTGACTGGGGATGTTCTTTTTTTTTTTTGCTGTTGGTTGTTTGTTTGCTTATTTATTTCAAACTTGCAATTAACCGATTGTAATGAGTTCTCTCAGTAACAGAGAAAAAAAAGTAATGTAACAATCAATTTACATGCATACAGTCTGAAAAGGGGAAGGTTGTGGGGGTAGTTGTGGGGCGGTCGTGGCGAAGATTTTAGAGTGGGTCGTCTTGTGACCGGAGGGTTTTGTGTCCTTGCTCAAGGCACTTAACCCACCTTGCCTTCAGTGTATGTGTACACTGGTGTGTGGATGAGTGAGTGGTTCCCTCATACAAGTGCCTAATGTACAGTAGGTAGAGCACTATATAAATGCTACCATGTTTACCTTTCACTGTGAATACAGTCACTGTGAATACAAGTGGACATTATTGCAACTATGTAATGATAGATACTAAAGTATCTAAAATAGTTTTGTTGATTAGGTCAGGTGTGCAATGGAACGTCATTGAAACTACTATGTATGCAATCTATAATAACCTCAATCAAACTATAAGACAGGAGAGACTGACCTGCTGAGATATAGGGAAGTAAGTGCTTTATCTGTGTTGGTACCATTGCCTTTAGGTGTTGGGTTAGTCCTGAGCCACTGCGACTACCATTGTGGGCCAACATGGCCAACATGTTTTTGGAGGGAGGGGAAACCGGAGTACTGCCTTCAGTGCTCCACTGAAACGGTGCACCGTCTCCTGGGATTGTTCCTCGTTTCAGAGCGTGGTGTCCCGCACTGGTCAGCTTTTCCTACCACTTCGTCCTGCGCAGCTCCCTCCGCTCCACAACAGTCTTTCTCTGTCTTCTGGGAAGAGCGTAGCAGACGAATATAATCCATCTTATTCTCCAGTGAACAAACATTAGTCAGAACAATAGTAGGGATAGACGATTTGTGTGGCTTAGTTGCGAGTCTTGCCTGGATACCTACTTGTTTGTCCATTTTTTGTTTCCTGTAGCGCCTCTACAGGAAACCTCCACTGTGTCGCTGTTACTTTTAAAAAGCTGGTCCTTCATGGCTAGTACAGAATCTCCATCATTTATTATATAATTTAATTAAACTCTCCAACCAATGATCAAACTTCTTTTCTTAGACTTACATACAATTATTCTGTCTTCAAAAGTAATGGTAAAAAGTGTGTTTTATAATGTGCATAGTTTCTGTTTGGAGCCATGTCCCTCCACAAATCTGTCAATGTCGCATTTTATGCCATGTTTATGGGTTCATACTGTTGGTAAAAGCTCCAAAAGCTCTTAGTATAAAGTATAAAATCATGAGTATTGGACAATATCTGGAGTGGTACTTGAGAATGGTTGATTCATTAATGTAGTTGCTATGTTGTGTATTTCCATCAAAGTTTTACCAAAACAATTTGACTTGAAAGGTCTGGCCAATACTACTACAATGTGTTTGTGTTGGCTGTCTCTGAGTCCAACCTTTTTTAAGTCCAATATAAAAACACAGGGCATGTTTTCTTGAAAGTATAGCTCCCATGTCGTCTGGCAACCCCCTGAAATAACTGCTGCTGTAACGTCCTTATAATAAAAGACACAAACAAAAAGTCCCTCTGCTCAGCATCTGTGTTATTACTGATTTTTGTTATTGACTTTTTACAGAGCTGTAAAGAAGGTTACACACATTCATTCCTCACTAGAAAACTGCTCTGCTTACAGCCATAGGAACCAACGAACGGCTTTGCTCAATAAAGTTTACCCCAGTGGGCAAAACGTTATTGAATTTTAACACTACTGGAACATTAGCCCAGTATGTTTCTCTTAAGTGCATGTAAAGCATCCCTGGAAGAGCCAACATATGAGCTATAATAAATATACTGTAACATTGTTGTCCATTCAGAGCACCCATATAACAACAGACCTCTTCAGTTTGTTGGAGAAAACAACTCTTCTCCTTAGAGCTTTAGACACCACACTAAATAAAGTAAATCCACAGGGGTAAAAATGGAATATTGAATTTCATGCTGACTACTTGGATTTGATTGAAAACATGCTTTCTGCCCTTGGAGTTAGCCCTGTGTGAGTTATCTATTCCCTGGGCACTGTCTGTAAGGCTTGGCAGTGAGAAAGGGATTGTGTTCTAATCTGCTGTGATCCTCTCTCCTCTACAGACGTCGTACCCTCCCACCCACTACATCCGCAAAGTGCCCCAGAGGAAGATCCACTACTTCACCTTCTTGCAGATGATGCAGCTGCTGGTGCTGTGCACGTTCGGCATGTACCCCATCCCGTACATGAAAATGATCTTCCCTCTGGTCATGATCCTGCTAATCCCAATCAGGTACCACTTCCCCAAGACACAAGTTCACCTTCCCCTGGGCTCCTGCATACATCGCACGCTGTCAGCAGCAAAGACAAACTGAATCTCTATGGGAGCTTCATTTACTCCTTTGCCAAGAAGTATAAAGCAATACATTATAGTTTACCTGACCGCAGTACATATATTATACAAACTTCTCATGTGAAAACAGGGGCAGGCTGTAGGAATAATTCACAATCCCAGCATCAGCCCTAAGAAAAATCTTCAATAAATAATAGTATATATTTATAAAAAGTAAAAACTTCATTCTCTGCATGTGGAAACTTTAGCACATGGATTAAAGTTCTCCGTCTACCCGACGGAATTCCGTCGATTGGTAAAGTCAGAGAAAAAAATCCGTCGATGAATTGTTTTGAAAAAAGAAAAAGAAAATGCTGCCTGCATGTGAAGACGACCCCCGTGAACCTGGCCCCTCATCATGCTGAAACGATTGGCTTTTTATTTTTAATAATACGTTTCATGGGGGGCCAGCTTCACACAGCTGTGAACACGGGGCCGAGGAGAACTCGCGCCCGCTTTGCTCCTTTCTTCGTGGTAACACCGACCGGGCTGCAGGATGTGGAGCAGATACGGTGACACCGTTTATTTGTGTTTTTGTGATGTTAATTGAGATGAAAATAAATACACAATTAATGGGTGTCCTGCGAGAATGGGTGGTTTGAAAAGTTGCGCAAAGCAAAAATGCTTAAACTGATACGTTCGTTGGCCATAATTAACGTAGCTTTGTGTGCAAAACAATTGATGCGTATATTTTATTAATGCTTTCAATTATGCTATAGGCCTATGAACGTCTTGATAGTAACGTGACATGATCTTCCAATAAACGCCTAAAATTGACAGGTGGGAGGGGACGGCAGATGCTAAAATTGACCTAGCTAACATTATTACGCGACATAATGATGGACGCGTTGTTTATTGAGGAAGGTGCAGAAGTGGGTAATACTAGGGATGGGTATCGAACCCCGGTATCATAACGGCCCCCATGCGCTCAAATAAGCACTTAAAAAAAGTCTCTCTCCGCTCTCATGGATGCGTTCGTTGCATCGGATCTATTCATCCCCGCTACCCCGCACGAGAGCGCACGGTGTCAGCCCATCCTCATGCTCTGCCACTGCCCTGTCTCCCCTCTGCAGCCGTGTGCAGCGAGACAGGTGCATGCGGGAAAGGCGTGTGTGTTAGACATTCAAAACGTGCTTAATCTACTCAGAATCCCCCGAGCTGCTGCCGCTAACCCGCTGTAAAAAGCCAAACGTAACGACTTCGTACTGCACAGACAGAGCCACGCGCACTTTTCTTCTTTCACAAATACTCGAACTAAACAGTTTCGGGTGGAGTCTGGTTTTCCACAAACATGCGTGCGCGCTCCCACGTGCACGTCAGCGCGAGGCGGTGTCAACCCACTGGAGACAAGTTGAGAGGCAGATGACAGTGCAGTAAAATAATGAACTAGACTCGAGTCACTTCCTAAGTTTTCATTTGGACTCAGTCCTCAGAGCTACAGCCAAATCTAACCAACAGCCTTGATTTACTAGATAATAATGATTAAAAAAAATAGTAAAATAAGGCAAGGCAACTTTATTTATACCGCGCATTTCGTACACAAGGCAACTCAAAAAGTGAAGTAGCCTATTTTAACTCCCATATATTAAGTGTACATGCAAATTGGAAATAAAATGTAGAGTAATAAAAAAATAAATCTAGGCCAAGGATTAATGCCTACTTATACAGTAGCCTCTATCTAACTTTTTTTTCCCTTTTAAAGTACCGATAAGAGTACCGTTAAAGTACCGGATCGATAAGGAGTATCGATAATAGTAGTAGTATCGATAAATCCTTAATGATACCCATCCCTAATATCGACAGAGGTGTCAAAAATAGATGGAGATGGGAATGGCTAAATGAGAACGGGGACAATGGCTTGCCCCATCGATCGTGGTGCAAAAAACTTAAACAGCCAGGTGTGTGCATGTGCGTAGTTTGCCATAAGAAGATTATGTATGGAAGTAATGGCAAAAAAGTCTTGACACGCCATCAGTCAGTTTGTTTAAAAAAATTCTTGGGGGACCACATAATGTCGTCCCATCCTTACTGCTCATGTTTCACAATGTTTCATTTTGGGTGTTTGGAATTTTCTACTTTAGTCAAACTGTACCATAGTACATTTACTGTGCATTGTGTAACAGGAAAACACTGTGCCCCGTGCTGCACCACGTATTGTGAAAATGTATACTCGGAAAAATTTTCAGTCAGATGATTTTTTTTTGCTTTAACCCCTGCTTTAGCACACAGCAATAAATCCAAGCTTGTGAAACAAACTGATCTGCGCTCTTTGCGTACAGTTGTTTAAAGGGGGGGTATTATGTAAAATCGACTTTTTCAAGCTTTATATCATGTTATTATGTCATTCCCTCATTAAACACATGCCTGGAGTGTTGCCTTGGCTCATTCACATATTTTTGAGTAATCAGTAAAAACTTAGACGGCAGCCATTTTAGGTGTAGCTATGCCTCAGTCCTCCTAGGAACGCCCCCACCTCCTGGAGACGTCTCTGGACCTTTCGTCACCAGCCAAGCCACCAACCACTGCTCCTCAGCTCAGCAGAGCCCCCTCCCCGCACAGTGTTGTTGTTTAAATGCCACAGCAGTGTGCTGAAGGGGGCGTGTCGGAAAGCTTCTTAAAGAGACAGAGGCCTATTTCAAGACGTTCAGTACAGCCATTTTGAAAGAGCAATTTTATTCAAGGCAGTTATTTTAATTTACTCCATATACAGACCAACAGAAGGTTACGTCATCATTGTAGTATGCTATAGACTGGTGCTATGTGATTGAAAAAAGCATAATACCCCCTCTTTAAGTTGCATCTTTGGTGACTATTTCCTCTGTTCTTTCTGCACAGGAACAACGTTCTTCCTCATATCATTGAGGCCAAATACTTGGACATCATGGACGCTCAGCACATGTAGCTGCACAGAGGGACCACAGGAAAAAAAAAAAAAGCTGAACGAAAAAACAAAATGAGGATTTAAAAAAGACACTTTTCAATGCAAAACTGTTACGGAAGCAAAAAGGATAAATCGACTGTTTAGATTTTTGATAAAGAACTATCTACTACAGGTGAAGCACTGGAAATGAGAGCTGAGTCAAACAGAGACAGAAAAATCAGAGGCACCTCCCAGTTTCACCTACGTTTGACTGTCCGCTCCTTCAGTGTCATGCCTCCATGTTCCTCTCTCACGCAACTCGCCCTCCTAAGTATTCACTCCAGACCGTGCAAGTCCAGCAAGCTATTGATACAAAAGTTGCAATGGGTACAACCAATAACTAAGCTTTTTTTTTTTCTTCTTCTTTTGACACTTTGCACTCCGTGTTTTACACTGGTTCATTTGTAAACACTTGCACGGTCTCGATGAGTATGCCGGTGCTGTGCGTTTGTAAAGTCAATCTTTGTTTTTGTTCAGTGTTAAATTGACATTCCTCCACCTTTTTAGCTGTGAAGGACGCTGTTGTCTACTTTGGTAAGTTATTCCTGTGAAGCCAGTATTGGACAAGGGAACGTGATGTGAGTCCATCAGGCTCACTACCACCAAACCTCATTTTTAAAGTGAAATTTACCTAATACATTCCACACCTATGGTATATTACATAGATGTAATTATTTAGACCGACAGCACAAACCAAAACATATAGTTATTATTAAATCTTTATCAAATTATGAATATATAATAGAGTATATTATGGCAATATGAGAACTATTTTAGGCTGCATTGAGATAGAAATATTTATTTTCTCTTTAAAGGCAATGTTGGACAGAGATTACTTTTAAATGTTTGTCCATAGTTAATTGTGTTTTGAGTGTCTGCCTTTCCCTGGTTTTTCATGTTATGTTATGTCACTTCCCACTTCAATTTTTGGAAAGAAAATGGGTAAAAGATGTGTTAAAAATATTGAAATTAACTGCTTTTGGATTTTTGACCAAATGCTTAATATGTTATTTTTGTGAGCAAAGTGTTCAAAGAGTTTTAGACTAATCGGGTATTGTTTTCTATCGTTATTTGGTGTTATGATTAGAAAATGCTTGCAAACGTTGTCATGTACTAATCCAACCCAGGCCTCTTCTGGACCACTAATACCTACGAGAAGACAAAAAAAAAAATCCTACGCAGTGGTCCGCCTCCAGCATGACTTGACTGGATTTTTAAAAAAACATGATGCGATGCCAATGGACATGTAGCAAGCAACTTCTCAGAAGAAAAAAAGCAAATGCAGCGCTCAATATTCAGCAATACTGTGTACGACCGCACTTCACTGACGGGTGAGACTTTTCCAGCGACGCCTCAGCAAAGCAAAGTATTTTTGAGCAACTTTTTAGTCCGTCCTTGTGGGTTCCACTCCATTCTCCTTTGATTCAGATATTGCATCAAGCTTTTTGGCATTCACAGTGCCAGGAAGGTTAGGTTGGCCAATTCACTTTTTGGGGGAAAACTGTGGTATCTTCTACGACAACACTGGCTTGTATTCATATTTTGTTTGTCTATTCCTGTTGGGGGTCAAAAGTGGTTGGAGCCTAGCCCAACTACTATGGGCCTGAGGCGGATAAAGGGAAACTAGTGGCAGGGCGGACAAAGACAGCCATTCACTTGATTTATTATCGGCATTTTATATTCCCCAATTCACTCAACATACATCATTGAACTGAATCTTTAAAGAAGCTTAACTGCTATAAAATCACCACAATGCCATGATCATGAAGTACAAAGTTACTCTATATCTATTCACAATAAGAACATTAGCTTTAACTCTCCGTTAATGTGTATCTTTGAAGTTTAAAGCAAAAGACGTCACTTGTTTTCCCCCATAAAGAAGCATCAGTGATGTTGCCAATCTAACCTTCTGTATTTGCTTTCCAAGTCTCCCTATGGCAGCTCCTTCATGCAGCACTGTTGTCCTACAGATGTGAGGAAAAAGATGTCCAAATTGAGCAGATGTCTTGCGCCGAGATAACGCAGAAAAAGAGAACGCGCTGCTCAGCTCTGCATTTGCATAATCTTTGGACTAAGCCCTATAGACAGTACTTGGAGAGAGAAGATTGCGAGGTATGGATAATACAGTAATGTACAGTTTGCAATGCAGCGGTTTAGTTTCTATCAACTTCTTTGGTTGAATAATCTATGGCGACCGCTTCAATCTTTGGACCAATCTTTTTTTGTTTTTGTTTTTGTGGCGGTATTGTTGTTCCTTGATATCTCTACTGACAGTTTTACAATATGACTCAGAGGACTTAACCTTGGATGGCATCACAGCATTGCTCCTTTGCCTCTCTCCGAACCTCAGCCCTTTCAAAAATTGTTTGAAAATTGTGACGTTTTGTTTCTTTTCTGTTTT
Source organism: Neogobius melanostomus (assembly GCA_007210695.1). Taxonomy (NCBI): domain Eukaryota; kingdom Metazoa; phylum Chordata; class Actinopteri; order Gobiiformes; family Gobiidae; genus Neogobius; species Neogobius melanostomus. Next base: position 683,047 of record VHKM01000190.1, read on the forward strand.
CCCCGATTTCATATAATAGCCTACTTTTCTAATCATGAATGTAAGATGTGTGGATTTTTATATAGCATATTAATTTAGGTGTCAAACAAAATCTGTAATTTTGTCAAAAGATCAGCTATATTTGTAAGCTGTAAGATGTAAAAAGGAGAAAATGGGTATTAAAAAGAATGTGTTGGTTTCCTATAGTATATATAAATATACTGTACACTGAAAAGAGAGATTATCTCAAGCTGTTTGCCAAATAAAAAAGTAGTAGTGGCACATGTAGTCTTGCCATGTTTTTCTTTTCTTTCAATCATCTTTTGTCACTTTTATAGGAAAAATAAATGAGATGAACAGAGAAAGGAAAGCGAGGAATGAAAACCGTACAGGAAAGAATGAGGTAGGCTACAATATAGAGAAATATTCAAGAGAATTTGTGACTTCAGTGTTTTATCTGAACCAAAACACATTATTGTTACCAGAAAGTGTCCTTTGGGCAACACAAAAATTACCATACTGGGTTTCAAGTGACGTCAGTAGCTTGAAGACTGTTAAAGTCATCACACAGTTCCTAACATTTCTATGATAGTCAAAAATAATGTTTACAGACGGAGCTTTGCTTCGCTGTAACAGATCTGGGATTTAAGATAAGATAATCCTTTGTTGATCTCACAACGGAGAAATTCACTTGTTACATCGGCATTCAGTAAGATCACTCAGGGTGTGCAAAATAGACAGGAAATGTGCAGACAGTTAAATAGTAAAAAAAGGTATCTTATGTACAATAAGTAAAGCAAAAATCTTAAGGGGTGGAGTTATAACAATTAGGAAATAAGCATAAATAAAAATAGAGTAAAAGTTAGAACAGACTATAAAAATCTAGAATATCTAGGTGCAAGTTTACAGTCCTAGTGCAGTTTGTCAATAAGTGACGCTGGTACAGGGAATAAAGTGGCGCTGATACAGAGATTATTGCACATAGTTTTGCAAGGTGGGTTATTGCACATGTTACTTTACAGTCTTGTTGTACAGTCTGACAGCAGTGGGGATGAAGGCCTTGCGGTAGCGCTCATCTGCACTGAGGGTGTCTCAGCCTGCCACTGAAAGAGCTGCTCAGCTCCTCTACAGTCCCGTGCAGTGGGTGGGAGGTGTTGTCCATGATGGAGGTGAGCTTGGCTAAAAACCTCCTGTCCCTCACCTCCTCCACAGAGTCCAGGGGCAGCTCAGGACGGAGCTGGCCCTCCTGACCAGCTTGTTCAGTCTGTTCTTGTCCTGCTCTGTGCTGCCCGGGGCCCAGCATACGGCAGCGTAGTGGATAGGAGAGGCTACCACAGAGTCATAAAAAGTCCTGAGCAGAGGCCTGCTCACTCTGAAGGACCTCAGTCTCCTCAGAAGGTGGAGGCAACTTTGGCCCTTCTTGTACAGGGCGTTGGTGTTGTGGGATCAGTCCAGTTTATTGTTGAGGTGAACACCCAGGTACTTGAAACTGTCCACCACCTCGATGTTCAGCGGTGTGTATGGTAGTGACTTCCTCTTGAAGTCGATCACCATCTCCTTCGTCTTACTGGTGTTCAAGCACAGGTGGTTGCGCTCACACCAGTCCACAAAGTCTATGATCACCGACTGGTACTCCAGGTCATTCCCCTCAGACACACAGCCCACAATGGCGGAGTCGTCGGAGAACCTCTGCAGATGACAGCTATCTGTGATGTGTGTGTAGTCCGATGTGTAGATGGTGAAGAGAAATGGTGAGAGGACGGTGTCCTGAGTGGCCCCAGTCCTGCAGACGACCACCTCAGACTCACAGCTGCGCAGCCGTACTGTGGTCGGTCTGTGAGGTAGTCGATGGTCCATGCAGTGAGATGTTCATCCACTCTCGCGTCCTCCAGCTTCCCCCGCAGCAGCGCCGGTCTGATGGTTTTGAAAGTGCTGGAGAAGTCAAAGAACATGACCCTCACAGCGCTCCCGTCGGGCTCCAGGTGGGTGAGCACCCGCTCCAGCAGGTAGATGACAGCGTCCTCTACTTCGACGTTAGGCCTGTAGGCAAACTGCAGTGGGTCCAGGGTGGAGCTCACCACAAAGCGGAGGCGGGTGAGGATGAGCCGCTCCATGGTCTTCATCAGATGGGAGGTCAGGGCGACTGGTCTGTAGTGGACCGGTTCCCTGGCGTTCGCTGTTTTAGGAACTGGGATCACACAGGAGGTCTTCCACAGGACGGGGACTTCTCCAGGCTGAGGCTTAGGTTGTAGATGTAGCTGAGGACCTCGGAGAGCTGGTCTGCACAGGTCCTCAGCAGCCTGGGACTGATGCTGTCTGGTCCTGTAGCTTTCCTCTGTTTCAGTCGCCTCAGCTCTCTCCTCACCTGGTCTGGTGTGATGGAGAGGGGGGAGTGAGGGGGGAACTAGGGTGGACTGTCAGGGGTGGGGCAGGTGCTGGAGGAAGTCCGTATGGTGGGGGCTGGAGGCAGGTGAAGGTAGTCTGGGGAGGGGGCAGTGTCCACTGGGCTGGAGACGTGTGAGGAGGTGGGAGCAGGGTGGGGGGCAGAGGGAGTGGGGGAGAATCATAACGGTTGAAATGTTTATTGAATTCCTCCGCCCCACGCTGGTCTCCATCAGCTCTGGCACTCTGTCCAAATCCGGAGATGTTCTTCAGTCCCTAATGCGGCCCTCAGACTAATTTTGGTGGCCCTCAAGCTTTTTGTTGAACTTGCACATCTCACCAGAGATGGTATTTTTTTTACTGCAAATGTAATCATTTGGCACAATTCTAGCCTCAAAAACTAATGTTTGTTTTATGAGAGACAGCGCTGCATTAAGCTTCCAAATCAGCTTCTAAATAAAGGTGAGACACAGTTAAAACCTCCATTAAATGCATTCAGTTGAATGTTTCCCCATGTTGACTACTGGTTTGTGGCCCTCAATGCGGTACAATCTTCAAAATGCGGCCCTCGATGGAAAAAGTTTGGACACCCCTGGGCTAGATGCATCAGGTGTTTGCATACCATTTGCCAAACATGATGAAAATCACGAGAGAGAAAAACACAAATTGTTCCTGTTAATTGTCTAAAAATGGTAAAGGTCAATAAATAATCACTGGCCCTGAAAAACGTTCTTGTGTTAATAAAAGCAATACTGCAGAATATTTACCTGATAACTGAGTGGGCTATATTAGTTCTTTATGCTTTATTAATTACCCTCTGCAAAAGTTAGGCTGCTGTTGGTCTCTAGATCAGTGGTTCCCAAAGTGAGGGCAAAGATTGTCTACAAAACACTCTGTTTAAACAAATCATATTTTGAAAGAAAAATACATTCATTTGCTAAAATGTATGACTTTAAAAACAGTAGACTATAGCCATAATTTAAAAAAATACTTTGAATACTTGACTCAATTGTTGTGTTTGTGCATGTTTGTTTTGAATTGTACTGCATTTTAGTAGAGCTTTTGACAGCAACTTTAAATGCTCCGCAGTGTGGTTTTAATTACCATAGTTATCTTCTGTAAATGGGTTTGACCAAAGCTGAGGCAGGTACAAGATACGGTAGATTACAGTGGGACCAGCTCACTGAATTATATAGTTCCACAAGAGCTTCTGCAGAAGTAGAGAGGATGGACCAGGATGAACTGGGGGACGGACACCGGGGCACAGGACGGAACTTTGAACCGACAGTCCACAGCAGCGTCTTCGTGCGTGAGGGTTGACCATAGACATTGGTTGACCGATCTCCGTGGGCGGTGCGGGTCATGATTGTTGTTGTCGGGAGGTGGGTCTGTCGCACAAAACTCGCTGGTTTCCTGTCCGCTGAAACCTCTGTGAAACACGCGTGTTTCCAGTCACATCGAGCCGCTAGCATCATGGCAGAGGAGGCGAAGAAACTGGCTGCATATGCCGCAGTGGACAATCATGTACAGGTCAGTGCAAGGACTCGTCTGTTCATAAAATGACCTTTCTTTACTGTATTTGTGTTTTCTTTTGCGGGCTGATATTTATTTTGGCTTCATGTGGTGGAAGCTAACGGTTAGCTCCCATTGAATGTAGCGTGTTTGCTAACTTCTTATCTAATACAGTGTTTAAACCTCTGAACTGAACCCGTGTCATGAGCTTTTTCTGGATTCAAAGCTAAAAACAGAATATGGGGATTTAGAAACTAAACATACCAGAGTATTATTAGAGCGTGAGTTATAGTCCTTTCTCAGGGCACATGAAATAAGGAGGGGAAAAAAACACTGTAAATATTACTGATGGTGTTACACATGCTGAGGCTGCTCAGTTACAAAGGTTACTCTGAATCACTCAAAACACTCGTTAAAGATGTGCAGTGTTTGGTGCACATGGTTTTATTAATAATATGTAAGATTCTTGAAGGTATAATTTTTAGTAAATCATCACTTTTGATCAGTTGACCTTAACTTATGACTATGGCGCCTCCTGTTTCCTAAATGTCACATCACGCTGAGAAATGTCTGTCTCTGTTTGCAGAATAACCAGGTGGTTGGAGTGGGCAGTGGCTCAACCATTGTCTATGCTGTCGACAGACTGGGTAAGTAGTTTTATGCCAGTGACTTGTTGAATTGGTGGATGACTCTGTGCTAATTGCTTTATGTACGTGTGTTTGATGGACAGCGGACAGAGTGCGTCAAGAGAAGCTGAACATTATATGTGTCCCCACTTCATTTCAGGTGGGTTTAAATATAATATGTTAATTGAAAAATAGTATTTAAGACTTTCTTGTGTTTCATTATCAGTTTTCTTTATTCATCTTATCTATTGCCACAGGCGCGACAATTGATTTTGCAGCATGGCCTCACCCTGTCAGATCTGGACCGGCATCCAGAGGTATGAATGATTTGTCTAGTATTGATGCACTGGCACCTCACACCTTGTTAAGGTGATTACCTTGTTTGCTATTAATCTGTACTTGTAGTAAATTTAGGAGCTTATTTCACCAATTCCCAGGGCACTTTTGTTATTGTGGCCTCTGTTGCAGCTCGATGTGGCGATCGATGGAGCAGATGAAGTGGACGATGATCTCACTTTGATCAAAGGTGGAGGGTGAGTTTACTTGAGGTCATTCAGATTTAGATTTGACCTGTGACATTTTTAGTTATCCATTTGTTTCTCTGCATCACAGAGGCTGCTTGACTCAGGAGAAGATTGTAGCTGGCTGTGCAAAACATTTTGTGGTTATTGCAGACTTCAGGTTAGGGTTCAAATGGAATCACCTCCATCAGTTTCTTTCTTTGTGTTAGCTGTACTGTTCCTATAATAAATCCTCTGCTGTATTTTCTCTTTAACAGGAAGGATTCAAAAGCTCTGGGTGAACAGTGGAAGAAGGGCATTCCCATTGAGGTCATACCCATGGCATACGTCCCTGTCTCCAGGATGATCGCTAGACGTTTTGGGGGGAGGTGAACCTACGAATGGCTGTCAGTAAAGCAGTAAGTGAAGTGACACAACTTCACTTCCTTGTAGGCACAAGTCTTTGTTTCAAAATCCATGTCACAATAGAACAAAGCAAAGCTGTACATAGAAGGAAACTTTGTGCAAACCAGTTGACAAACCCCTTTTTGTGTATAAAGTCACTGTGCGCTTTGAGGAAGAAGCAGTTTCTTAAAAGCTCTCTGTTATGATGAAAGAACTATGAATGTTGGAATACATTTAATTGCGATTTGATGAATGATTTCATAGACAAAGGTGATTGTAATGACAAAGTCTGTAATCAGTCAGTTACACATTTTTACAACTGACTTGCCAAAAATAAATTTGTTTGCACTGATGTTAACATCCCACTAGATGGCGCCCTGTCTTGCAGCAGGTAACTCACTTTATTCCCTTTGTCTGTCTGTCTGTCAGGGTCCGGTTGTAACAGACAACAGTAACTTTATCCTGGACTGGAAATTTGAACAGGCGCAAAACTGGAAGGAGGTCAACACGGCTATCAAGATGATTCCAGGTGAGATCAGCTTCATTCTAAACACAATTATTGAATTTAAAACCATGACATTTTTAAGCAAGACTTGTTTTTGTTCACAAGACTGTAGTCCTATGTTACCTCAATAATAGCGGTATAATCTGCTTTTACTATTAAATACAATAAGCTATAGCAAATAATGACATTGGTTTAAATCGAGTATTGTTAATTTGTTTCTTCTCCAGGTGTTGTGGAGACGGGTCTGTTCGTGGGCATGGCTGAGCGGGCTTACTTTGGGATGGAGGATGGCAGTGTTAAGACGCGGAACACTACAGTGCACTGACCGGCTTGCCTGAGCCATTTCTCCTCTTCCTCAAGTGACCTCTCCTTTACTTAAACTCCAGTACCTGATCAGCCAAAGTCCCCACCATACTAAATAGCTGAACAAACCACTCATAAACTTGAAACATGATGCGTTTCCCCCATTGTGCAGCAACTAATGGTTTTGTAAGTGCCTGACAATTTAATCAAGCATCTATTAACACAATCAAAGTAAAGTAAATATGCTTGCCTATAGGGACTATGGCCACACTGTCTGCAGACCCATGGTGTGCCTTTAATCAAAATTGAAGTTGTGCAGCACGGGATATCTAAATAGGTTCACTGAAATATAACGGCGTTATTTCTTGCTGGTGGTACTTAATTAACAGCGTTTTTTGTTTCAACAGTTGATAAAACAATTGCTGGTTACTTATCATGTTGCCTTTCATTAGGAAGACCTTAACCCTCCTCTCTACTAATATTGGGGCATTGCCATCAACTTCAAACTCTGTTAAAAATATAATTTTTACAGAAATTCTAATACTGCACTTTAGTTTCAACAAGGTACAATTACCACATAGTGATGTACATATTTGGGTCTTAAACATTTTCAAATCGTTTCGCCTTCCTATGCGCTCTTTCATGTTTTTGGTGCCTTGAATACAGAGCAACTTAAGGTTTGTGCCATCTGTTTTCCAACGTTACAAACCAAACACTTGTATGTTCTTTTATTTTACCTCACACACAGACGCCTAATACTTGTAAGTACAATGTCAAGAAGTAGTTATTCTAAATTAAGCCTCGTGGATTCGAGATCTGAGACCGTGACACTGATTAGTGCAATTTGTATGCACATGTTTATTAATTTCACTTGGTGCTGTATTCTTCTTTTTATGTGGTCCTTTGAGCCTAATATCAGTTTTTGTCCAACTGAGTATAGAATGGTTGTCCAGGGGGCTCTGAAAAATATTGTCATCTTTTTGTCACTGTTGCTAATTTGATATGTCCACATTGTTATTCACGAGCATTCCTTCTGTATGATTTGCCAATATGACTGTGATATTACTGTGACGGTACTATTTTGTTTAGACCATCAATACAAGACAAGACCATACATTTGCGTACTTTTATTTGCCCAAGACTCCCAGACCCACAATGTCCTAGCGTTGTAATATTAGTTTACCACTTGAGGGCGCTAGAACTCGTGTTTACAGTGTAAACTCAATGTTCACAGGCAAACTAATGACAATGACTAGCGAAAAAGAAAAAACTCATTACATCGCTATAAGTTTGTACAATTCGCAAGTTATTGTGAAGAAAGGAGTAAATTGTTTTGTTATTTCTCTCATTAGGAATCACTTGCACCAGCTGTCATTTACCTCTATGTATATGACTAACCCTTTAGTGGGTTTATAATTAGCATAGACCTACATGTTTAACTAATTAACCCCTGCCAAAATTGAGCAGATTTTCTCCAGTTTGGCTTTACTCAAATCTGAAAGCTTCTTGAAAGAGAGTGACAAAAAAAAGCGTTGAAAATGCAACATAAAATCCACAAGTGACAAAAAAGTGTAAACAAAAAGACAGAAAAGTAACAGAAAATGCAACAAAAGCCCCACGAAAGGGCAACAAAAGTGGCCAAAAAGCCACAAAAGTGGCAAAAATGCAACAGAAAAGCGATAAAATAGTAACAAATTGTGTCACAAAAATGCAACAAAAAGTGACAATGCGAGGAAAGATATGTTTACATGGGTTTTGTAGGTCTTAGCTTTCAAATGACGCATTACTCTGGCCTATGCTGTGTGTATAACCTTTGAGATTTGTGTAAAGCTGAACTGGAGAAAATGCACTCGGTTTATAGGCAGAGGTCAATAGTGACTATACTTGCATGACACTTTACATGATGTCGCAAGTTCTTATCCAGCAGTGTTGACAATTTAATCTTCTTAACCGCATCTACAGTACTGTATCCCCATGTTATGTAATGTCCTTTGGGTTTGTTTACCCTTAAGTTGTAAAAAAAAAAAAAGGTTTCAACTCGTGATGAGGAAGTGTGCCGCTCAAATACAGCCACGTTGGTGTTTTCATGTCAACTTTCTCATGACAACTCCTCATGAATGGCAGCCGTCTTAACCAATCTCCCCGCGATGTTCACTCAGCTGAGTTTATGTGAAACCAATCGCGCTGCTCCATAACTTTATCCTCGCTCCCACTGGCCCACGAGCTGCACGAGCCTCCAATCGCGGCGCAACATTTGGAAACGCCATCGGGGACTTTTTTTGCGTCACCTTTTGCTTTGGTCGCGCGGTGGCCGACAGTGCGCATGTGCGTGTTTGACCGACGGCCGCTCGGACCAATCGCCTTCACTGTTTGGGAGGCAAGATCCCGTAGGTCCCGCCTGTCAGACTGGCAGCTCGCTTGTGCAATCGCCTTGTGCTTAGTAAGCGAGTGTCCGTGACTGACGTGAGACTGTGCAATGGGAAGTTTATTATCATTTTTTAACTAGCGATGAGTTTTATCCGGCCAATCCCAGTTTAGAAACGGGGCGGGCTTTAGCGTTACCAAGGCATGTCCTAGAGGCAAGTATAAAGGGAATAACATGGTGTCCCAGTGCTGGCTGTTTATGTTTACTTAAAGCTGACTTTGAAAGGGCGTTTTTGCAGGGCACATTTGCGTTTATTTTTCCATTCTAGATAGATTGTCTATTTTTGCACTTTAGTTTTTATGTCAGAATTCAGTGGACGCGTGGCATGTGAATCTCATCTGTCACTAATGTGCCAGTCTTACAAATGGAAAGGGGGCTTCGCTTTGGAAACGTGAGCATTTCCCTGGTGCTCTTGTTGCTACTGCTAAAGCCTCTCATCGGACTCGGCACGTCGCTTGCTCAGGGCTCCACTAACACCGTCGGCACGGAGCTGCCTTCCTCTACAGCCTCCTCCGCGGGGGAACATGGGTTGAGAGCTATGGACCACCACCAGTACCAGCACCACAACAACCAGCACCAGCGGCGGGAGGGAAACTGGGGAGAGGACAGTAGCGGTGCCCCGATGGTTGGAGATGTGACCGTAGAGGACGATGACCTGGGCTCGGCGGGGGACGCGGAGGACTCGTCCGCGGACAACAGTAGCAACGTGCAGCCCACAAGGTACGTGGACATGAGATCATACCAGGGAGTGTCAAAAAAGTGAGGCATGACAAAACACGGAGAGAAACCTGCAGTATTTGAGCTTTTGTACAGTTTAACCACAAGTTTGCACATTTTTGACGTGTGCATGCTGTCATCTTCTCCACTGCTTAATCGACCGCATGTGTCACTCTCATCTCCATAATCACTTGATATGATCTTTGAAACAATAAGTGGGTGTCAAAGCTGCGGGGTAAAGGTTAGAAAGTGTCAATGTAAATGGTTGTTACATTATCAGCATCAGCAGTACCAAGTGATGCTGATGCCCAGATAGGCATGTACGGGCACATCCCGCCCCCTGCAGCGCGCGCAACGCATGGTCCAGAAACTTCTTTGCCTCAAGTGATCGTACTTGTCCATTCAAACTAGGACTGCTTAACAACATGGTCTGGGCTAGCTGTCATGGGGGTAACATAGTGTTTATAGGCTGTTGGTATGTCCCTGTTTATTGTTATGAGCACAAGGCTGTTAACCTAACCCCCACTGACTTTTATTTAACTGCAGAGACCTGTAAAGCTGGCTATAACATTAGTATTAACTTCCAGCTCGCAAGTTGAACTGCTTTTGGTGTAGGCATGTTTTCCCTGGACGTATATTACATAACTATCGACAGACGACCATACAACATAACAAAGATAAGCTTTCTTTATGGTTTCACGTCATAGATTTGTGTACACTAAGACCCTAGATTCAAACTTGGTAAAATTGAAAAGCAAAACATGACAAATGAGCAGTAGTGTTCAGTTGTAAGGTGGCTATTTTTATACCAGTGTGTTGTGCACCTGAGAAGACACAGCCCTGTGTCTATGGGGAATTAGCTATAAATCACAAAAGGTGCAAAGGGTGGGGGTTTGTCACCTAAAATGTAGCAGTATCCAGGGCTGGATGCTCTGCTAATCTGCTGACAGTGACTCACTGGCTCTTTTCAGCCTGTGTAGTTGTGTTTCCACAATACCAAAATTACAAACACTATTTTGATACTTAGGAGAACCGTCAATACCAATTTTGAGACAGATTAAAATAAAATAAATCATTGAAATTTGAACGTTATGGGGTTTATTCTATTCATCCTATTTGTATTTTTAGTGTCTAGATAAATATTTTTGTACACGTGACGTCTAGTGTTAATGTGACATTTTTAACATACAGAAAGTCAAAGAGTGAGGATTCCTTTATTCATTTCTAAGACTAAAATCTTCTGAATTTGGACTTCCCACTTTATTTATTATCCAAAAGTTCTTTCTAGCATTGTTTAATAAGAAGTTTCATACAGAGAGGAGATATATCACCTGCTAATAATGAAGTCAAATTCAGAGTTCTTGTGACTTGATATAGATAAGATAAGATAGACTTTATTGATCTCACAATGGAGAAATGTACTAGTTTTGATCTTAAGAAAAGAGACTTGGTTCATTTGCCACAATTTAACAACAGAGCAGAACTACTGTAACAGGGAGCATTTGTGTGACTCGATGTTGATGCTCTCTTTTTGTATAAATTGTCTTACTGCCTAATACTACTGTATATTTGAGAACTTCCTGAAAATCTTTTCACAAATGTACGGTGAAGTAGACTGAAGTTTCTCCCTTATTTTAAATCTCTGTGTCCCGTCTTGGCGCAGAGGGTTGGGCATTGATTGGTCGTCCTGGTAAACAGTGTGTTTGACGCCCACCTCAGATGTTTGGCACAGCAGCGCTCTTTCTCCATCATGTATGCCTTGTTTCCTCGACTCCATGAAGCCTTTCTTATTCCAGCGGCATGTCTTGACTGATTGAAAGCCCATGATAAAATATTCTCTGTGTAGTTTTACAACCTCTGTGTCTGTGTCCTCTCATAACTCGTCATAAAATAGAAATCATTGTTCGTGTCTGTGCTTTTGAAGAGCTGGTTCAGTCTCTATAACCTGCTGATTAAACATTGAAGACTCAGGATCAACTTTCTTTTAAGCATTTTCTAAAGTTTCCTTAAACTTTGTTGAAAAATATTGACTCTAGTCCCTGATATGCTGTACACTCAACAAGAAACAACGGAGTAAAATGTGTTTTAGTGAAGGCCAAAGCTTTTTTGAGTTTTGCAAGACTTGAAGATTAAGAAAATGTTGTAGTGATTTTCTGTTGAATCTCTTGTGCCCTTATGCGTTGTAGAAGAACATCTCACATACGTCTAAAAAATGGCCAATAAAACTGCAGGTACAATGACATGAGTGAATGGAAATACAGCTATTATTAGCCCTGGCTTTTCCTTTTTTTGCAGATGCAAAATGCACTGGAATGCAGAAGTGCACCTTTCACGCTTGTTTGTGCTTTCAAGTTCAGGCTCTTAGTTAAACCTGTTGGCTTAACCCTTTTCCCCTGAGTGTGTTTTGATGAAAATTAAAGCCTTGCAAGTTCTTACAGCGAATTGTCCAGAACTGAACTGAAGCCTAGTTGGTACTAAACTTTGTTTAGGCCTGCAACTAACGATTATTTTGTAATCGATTATTTTAAGATTAATCGCTTGGCTGTGAATGTTGTAGGAAAAATTTTTATCACATAAAGCTAAAGTGGCGCAGCTTGAGGACGTGTTGGAGTAAACTGAAAGTACTGTAAATGTTTGTTGGAGGCTCTTGCGCTAATTCTGCTTCTGATTGGATGAGACACAGACAGATATTCATGAAATTTACAATGTACAAAACACTAGAGACCCTAACTATAAAAACAAAGTAGGTTTTCATCAAAAATACAAAATGTTCATGTCATTTTTTGCTCTATTTGAGTCTGGTGAACCAGAAAGCGATTAATCGATTTACTAAAATAGTTGTCGACTATTTCAATAATCGATTAGTTGTCGATTAATCGCTTAGTTGTTTCAGCCCTACTTTTGTTGTTCTAATTCATGTATTGATTGTGGCGGTTCGTCTGCAGTGCTGTAATCTGTATTGGGTTGACTGAAGCGTCGCTGTACGGGCTGTGGATTGGCTCCTGACTGTCATCTGCAGCAGCAACAGAGGAAATCCAAAGTATAATTAGCTGAATGTCTCCACACAGATGCACGCTATTCTCCTGCTCCCCGCTGTGCCACTAAAACCCCTGTTCCTTTAAACCTGCCGCTCACACCCTCGCACCAAAGCTTCAGCATGCTTTAGTAGACTAGACCTATATCCAAACATCACCCTGCTTTCTAAATCATTTCCCAGTTCATGCACTTTTGATTGTCTTTTAAGCTTTCATTTGCAGGTTGTTGAATAATGCAGGGACAATTTAACCTCCCATTTGAGTATCCCCACACAAATAATAAAACCTGTATTATTCATGCACCAAACGTCTTAATCTGGGATTGTTTTGCTGCTAAGCCAGAAGCAAGCAATTTATATACCGGTAATAAAAGCCACGAATGAAGCAGCAAAATGTAACTTTTGTGGCTGTGAAGAATTTGAACAGATTGCATTTAGCTCCACTTTTGGCATGTAATTTCAGAGGCGTCCTCAGTCTTTGTACTTTGTGCTGTTTTTGTATTTCGTCTGGCGGTAACCTACAGTAAATGTAATAACAATAGGAGTAATGACTTCTTAATGTCAATTGATCATCCCCGTTGTTCGATCACCTGTTGTAGTCCTTGCTTTTCATGGATCTGACTGCCTACTATATGGGACGATCTCATCTTTGTTGGTGGAGGTCCCAGCTATTCTCCTTGATCTATTATTGCATACATTTTACATGGCATCTCTTATTAATGCACTCTGTCTATACGTCTCTACTCCCATGTGCTCTTCATTATTAACCAGCCAGATCCCTACAGCTCTGTCTGTTTTCCCGTAGAGATCACACTAGTACTTTAGTAATGAGACAATGCTATAGATTTATGACAATCTGATTAAATAATGCCAATATGTTTGGGGCTAACAGGGTTATGTCGAGGCCAAGTAGCTAAATGGTGAATAATTGATTTACAAGCTGTTGCGGTTAAAACAAAGGGGACTGAATGGCGCTTCATTTGTTCTGGGTATAAACCTGAACCTGTCTCTACATTGTGTACTTGTAGCTTATATCTTTATCTCCATACAGTACTTCCCTAATGCATGCTGTATGAGCTCCATCCCCCGTGTGTTTTCTCTGCTCCAGACTGTTTCCATCCAGACTCCTCCTGAGACTTGCCATTGAATTTACAAATGTCACAAGATCTGAAGCTCCTCGTCTCCCCATAGGACAGACCAACAGAATAGGAGAAAGTTTAGCTGAAAATAATATGGTTGATTGAATCTAAAATTGTAGCTTTGTAGCTGCTTAATGATCCTTCAATGTCTTTGCTCAAGTTAAAGCTTAATGGTTAAAACATTTTCATAAAAATATCAGAAGTATTGAAGCAGTGTTGCAATAGAAGCAGTCGAAGGTTGAGTATTTTGGGTCAGACATTTTAGAGTCAGCTCTTTAGCACCGTGATAACCTGCTTACATTACAAAAACTTCTTTCTGTGACCTTTAGCAGGTGCTGCTCTGTCTGGTTTTACTTTCCTTTTTTTATTCTCAATGACAACAGACGGTGCCAGTGTCAGCGTTATGAAGAAAACAAAATTACTCTCGATTGTCTTTGCTTTAAGAGAAAGCTTCATTAAAGTTATGGATCAGCCATACCACCTTCAACGCCCTAAGCTTGGGCCACAGTGGCTCAGTGGTTAGAGCAATCGATTTTCCATGAATTCAAAAGGTCGACGTTTGGAATCCAGTGCATACTGTTATCATGTCCTTGAGCAAGGCACTTCACCACTTTCCCTTTGTTGTTGTCCCTTGATGTGTGAGTGTGTGCGAATGTGGGACGACGGATGCAAATAGCCTTTGACTTTCCTTTTCAGGGTGGCGTGTTTACATTTATGAGCCTCATGTGAGCTCATTTTTCCTGTCCTGACCAAATAAACAACCCAAAGTTAGTTACATTTTTTTTTGGCTTTGACTTTTAGCGTTTATATACAACAAACGTTAATATACAACAGCAACGTATTGGTATTTGATCTCACTGTGGTTTAGGGCCCAATTATGTCATAAATGAAATGACAGCTTATTACTTTAAATAACATTGTCAATAAATGTTAATGGTTCCAGATGGTGATTTATAATCTCCCCTGTATGGAGAGTGTAAAACTGTTCACCTGGTCGGAGCAGTTGTGACATCTCATTTTGTATTCACTTCCCGCAAAAAACCCACACAGTGAAAGTCTGGGCAGTAATGTGCTGCATTAATTACACTGGGCTTCTTAATACACACATCACCTCCGTCCACTGACCTTTCTGCCCCTCCCCCTGGGCTCTTTCAAGTCAAACACTGCGGGAGATAACAAGTGCCACTTTCAGACAAGAAGACCACCGTTTGCTTCTCTCTTTATACTGTCTGTTTATATGACATTAGTCCAAACAATCTGAGCCTTCTGCTTTAATAATTTATCTAACAGCCAGAAATCCAATCAACACACTTTGGATTTCCTCATAATATTTGAATGTGAAAATGATTTTTGTTTTTAAACTCATCTTGGACAGTTCGCACGTGTCTGAACTGATCTCTGTCACTGCCTCTCATGTGGTGTTTACGGTGCGGTGGAAAACTATAAATATTGCATTTGTTTGTCTTTGATCACGAGTTGCTTTGGGACGTGAGCGGCGGCTGCTGTTTTGTCGCCGATGCCTGTCACCTCTTCGTGACATCTATACGTCCCTGTTGTTTACATTCGTGACTAGGGCTGAACGATTAATTGCATTTGCAATTTTATCGGATATGACACAAGCGATTTCGTAATCGCAGGGCACGCATGGGAAGTGAATGGAGCAGGATATGGCAGCAAAGTCCGCTCCACGGTGCTTTGTTACGTCACAGTCAGTTAAGGTGCGTGGTAGATTGTGGATGTACAGTGAAAATATCAGCATTATCATGCAGCCACCGCGAAGGATATATTGCTTCTTCCGTTAGCATTCGTTAGCCGCAGCGCTCATCACGCCATTCTCTCGCTGCTACTACACGCTCGATGATCACAGAAATCCCACCTCCGGATTCACACGTCTCCGCCATAGAGATATAGCCAGGTGAGCCTTGCTGCTGTAAAGAGTAAAGATCGTTTGGCTCAGTTAGGAGGCTTATGTTTGGGAATGTTGTGGATAAAGAACTTATCTCAAAAGCATAATGACGGTTCATGACCATAAAATATCCGCGGAGGCGATGTGCCATGTGCCTCTATTTACCTTTGCATCTACCGCATATGCGCTCCCATAGGAAGTACAGACGCTAGATATAAACACTAAACTGCTGTATGAAAAGTGTTGGAAATACCATCCGAGGCAGGACTCTGTGTCATGTCTTATTTTGCTGAGGAAATGTGCTGTTTAGCGCTGAAATGTCACTAAATGGCTGCAAGTCAAAGAGAAAGTAAAGTGTCTGTGTTGGCACCTCATGTCTCCTTTCGTCAATGTTCTCTTTCTTCATATTGTCCAAAGTTACATCCCCAAAACCAAAATGCTGCTCCTAATTCCACTGTGTTTTGGCGTGTGCTCCATCTGGCCTCTCCGTGTCCATCAATAACGCGCATCTGAAGCAACTACGAGTCGCAGCTCAGACCGGTATTTGATTGGCCGAAATAATAAATAGTTTATTATTAATTGGGAGTTTGATTTCCTAAAACTTTCCAACTAGTTAAAGCAGATGTTTTTTTAAAATATCTATCTATATATAATTTATCTTTATAGACTGTACTGTTAAGTTCAGACAGTTTTAAAAAGTGCAGTCCACATGTTCCCAATTTTGAAAAGGTCAGGCAACAATTTTGTTTGCTTTATTTTGTTTGCAATTTTCACTTCAATTATCTAATATTGTTTGTTATGAAACAGACTGATTTATTGCTTGTGTTAGGTGAAAAATACATAAGAGGACCTTGCAACAATAATCGCATATTAATCGCAATCGCAATATGAAGAAAAAAATCGCAATTAGATTATTTTCCAAAATCGTTCAGCCCTATTCGTGACTGTGAAGTGATATTATAGTGGTATCTTTTTGTACAATCTGGCGTTAAAATTGGATGAACAACAACTAATTCTGAAAGTCTATAGGAGTATGAGTTAAAGGTTAAATATTTCACATTGAAAACTACCAGCACACAAGCAGTGAGGCTGGAATCTCAGCTCCTTGTTTTGCAAAAATAAGTCCCCAAATCTATGCCTTTTTATTTAGCCAAAACTGAAACCTCAGCAAATCTGAGTCTGTGCCGTTTTCTCGCAGTTCAAACAGAGTCAGGTGTAGACGGTGGAGCAGGTGGATTTCAGCTCATGAATGTTGTGCTCTCACTGTAAACACAGCACTGTATAAACTGACACAAGGTTTGCAATAAAACTGTCCGGGTGGTTTTAGCCTAAATATCTGTGTTGTCTGTTGCAGCAGGATACATTTTGCATGAGGCTTTAAATATTCGAGTATATTCAACCTTTCCAGGATTTTGTCCCATTCAGTCTTTGCAAATTCTTGGCTATTAAAGTTTACCTTAAATAATATTATCTAGAAATGTTATTTACAAAATGCTTGCATCTCCGTTATCCGCAGGGCATTAAAACCATTAAAAGTCATTAAATGAATTGAGCCAAAATCAAGACCTTCAATGTCATTAAAAAGCATTACATTTGATTCAAACTGGCATTAATCTAAATTTATTGGAAAATTATGACATTGCACACATTTTTTACTGTATATGTACCAATATCAAAATGATGGTCCAAAACATATTCAGCTGCAGTTTTGGCTGAAATGACATTGACTGTTTTGTCCAGTTTCTCTTTCCTTTGTTTGATGGTCTCAGCGCTTTTCCACCTACATAAGGCACTCAAAGCGCTTTACAGCAAGGAGCCAGTCACCCATTCACTCTCATTCATACACCAGTGTAGGCAGACACTGGAGGCAAGGTGGGTGAAGTGTCTTGCCCAAGTACATAACGACAGTGTGCACCTGCAGGAGCCGGGCTTCGGGCCCTCGACTCTTCTGATCATTAGACGACCCGCTCTACCAACTGTGCCACTGTTGCCACATGTTTGCAAATACTAAGAAATTAATTATCCGCCAATTTTCTTATGCATTTGTGCCATTAAAATATAGTATTTGGGCATTAACAAGTGCTTAAAAGCATTAAATTTGACTTGGGGTGTCCTGGGGTCCATGTGTCATTATTTATAGTAATATAAACAATCAACACAATGATTTCACTAAATAAAAACAATCAAACTCTTTTATTAAAAGGTGATCTTAAATTCTGTTTTCTGCTCCACATGGTGCAGCTGGTTGAGTTCAGGTTTTGACTTAAAGGGATACTTCGGGATTTTGACATAGGGCCTCATTTCCTAGTTATCCAGAGTGTTGTTGATGTCTGGAGATATTTTTTCTTAAATTCATGCAGTTCTTATTTGAAGAGTCTAGTGGCGCTAGGCTAGGGCAAGGCTAAAGCATTTCTATGGTAAAGTCTAGCCCGCATTAAAAAACAGTCTGGCGCACTCCACAGTGCACCTGAGGTAAATCACTTATAACGCCAGACTAACCATATAAATGTCTGTTAATAGAATAATTTTTGAAATATAACTGAGCTTGTATCACATGAATTACCGCATTTTGAGCCACGAAGCTGATGCTGCTCAAATATAAGTTATTTTAAATGCAAAATGGTTAAAATGATTCTATTAACACAGACATTTATATCGTTAGTCTGGCATTATAAGTGATTTACCTCAGGTGCACTGTGGAGTGAGTCAGACTGTTTTTTAATGCAGGCTAGACTTTACCATAGAAATGCTTTAGCCTTGCTCTAGCCTAGCACAACTGGACTCTTCAAATATAAGAACTGCATGAATTTAAGAAAACAATATCTCCAGACATCAACAACACTCTGGATAACTAGGAAATAAGGCCCTATGTCAAAAATCCCGAAGTATCCCTTTAAGTTTTGGTTTTACACTTGGGTCTCCCCTCTGCGTCCTCAGTGATATGAAACACAGGTTTGTAGAGTGTGTCTGGCCCTCGAGGGGACAGGTGAGAGTCATGATGTTTGAACTCTACCCTCCTCCCCCTCACTCCTCTCTTCTTCTTCTTCTTCTTTTTGGGGCTGCAGCTGCAGCCGCTGCTTAGCAACAGCCACTGGCAGCCGACTCCTTGACCAATGCCGCCACAGCGAGGGGTCCCGAGCTCACACTTTGAGTTGGGCACATGGGTCCAGCCGCACTGCCCTACAAAACCACTGCGCACGCAACAGGACGCAGGGGTGACCCGATGACCTCTGGAGGAAAGAGGGAAGGTGTAAACTAGAGGAAGGGCTCACGGACGTTTTTTAAGAAACTTTGAAACATTTTTCAAAATGAATTAAGATAAGGTTTGGAACAAGACATCCAATCATTATAAAGCATTTGACACCACAACATTACATAATTACTGTTTTTACAGCAGCACAGTAATAATGATGATGATGATGATAATAATGATAATAATAATAATAAGATGGAAATTATGGCAATTACACGGGAAACGGGACACACATCATTTATTTCATAATAATCAGCATAATCAAATACCAACTCAGTAAGAAGAAAATAGATTTCCAGTAAAAGTGTATTTTCTAGGTGGTAATATGGACATAGAAGTTAACATGATATTTTGTCCTATTGTCATGTTATTACTGTGCTCTGAAGTGCAACCTCCCACTGCAGGGAGAAAGTTAGACCATAAACATTCATACATTAACAACACTTTACAGAATTTCATATTACACTTAATCCAGCTAAAATATATCCTTCATCATAGTATTGTTATTGCTATGGCATAACTCCACCCATTCTCTCAAAGCCCAGTCTAACTCTGGGGGGGAAAAACCTACACTTTGTATCTGGGACAGTTTTTTGGCAGAGTAGAGAGTTCACCGTCTTCCCTGATACTTCTTTTTATGCATTTTTCTGTGCCAGTTCTTTGCTCCTACTATGCTGCATTTTTTTTATTAATAGACTGTGGCCCCGAAATAACAGTCTGAGATGTGACAGAAAATCCCAGTGGGAACTTCTCACACTTTGCTAAAGCCAGACATTTTTCTTTGCTCATTAACTAAAGCCACTACCGTCTCTCATATAACCACATTTCGTTTATGCTTTTCCACATTTTCATGAAGCCTGGTGTTTGTTTTTTAATATGTAATGCTCTTCTTTTGTTCGGTTTACCAAGTTTGTCATACATGTGGTGTGGTTTTGGTGATGATTGATGACTGCTGCGGAGTTTTTTTAGGTCAGTGGTTATTTCGGTTGCGTCCAGGGGAGAGCCACACTGCAGTTTGGGTGGGGCTATGGCAGAGAAGGCTGTAGTCTGGATACAAAAAAAAAAAAGAAAAAAGGAAGAGACTTTGCTGGTTGAGGAGTTATAGCCGGACCATGCCGTCTTGTTTTCCCTCCTGCACGGCTCCCTCACTGCTTGGCAACAACCAATCACATCGCAGCCTCGCGTCCTCCCGTCGGCCAATGGGACGGCAGGAGAGTGGCGCCATAGAGTTTGTATTTAGCCACGTGTGATGTGCGCTGCTGCGGTTCAGGAGGAGACCGGACACGGCAACACTTGTCCAGAGTTTTTTTTTTATTGAAAACCACACCCTTTGCATCTGCTGCAGTGACCTCTGAATGAAAGTTACAGTCTTAGATATTCAACAAGCTTTACAGTATGTGTTTTAACTATTATAAACCAATATG
The DNA here is from genome assembly GCA_007210695.1 of Neogobius melanostomus. NCBI lineage: Eukaryota > Metazoa > Chordata > Actinopteri > Gobiiformes > Gobiidae > Neogobius > Neogobius melanostomus. The sequence goes on from VHKM01000190.1 coordinate 703,157, forward strand.
TTTTCCTTTTATAATTTGAAAGATCCTGTTGTTTTTTTCATCAGAAGTTGAACAAAAATCCCTTTTATTTTCTGCATAGTGTTTGAAATGTTGAGTCAAAGTCAAAATTCCTTATACATAACAGGTTAAAGCGCATTCTTATTGCAACCCGCACTCCTATTAGTTCTTACTGTCCTTAACTTTCCCACATTGCGCTGCATTTACTGCTCCGACCCTTTCCCCACGTCTCCGTCTCTTCCCCAGACTTGAACCCACCCCTCCCTCTGGATAAACTGCACATGTTGCAGCGCTGGAGCAGGGCGCGGCTCCCCCCCCCCCCCCTCTCTCTCCAGCTCGTCTTTTTTGCTGCAGCCATAACTTCCTCCACGTGCTCCCCATGCGCTCGTATTTTTGTTGTGAGCCGCAGCAGAGCCCCGCTGTTGCATGGTTACAGACTCTCTCCCCTCGCCATTGGCTCGAGCACCGCGGCGCTCTCCTCCCATTGGACGACGGCGGGGGGAAAATGGCGCTCCTATTGGTGAATCCGGGGGGGGGATGCTTTTGACGCGATTGGCTCAACGGGCTTGCATCCCGCTCCTTAGAGACTGGAGTTGTGTAAACATGGCGGCTGTTTCTTTCAATGGGGCATGTTTTGTGTGTATGTGGTGGTCGTGTGTGTGTGTGTGTGTGTGTGTGTGTCTCTGTGGGGGTTTGGCGAGAGCAAAGCTAATTGGCGCCCTGCTCCTCTATCGCCGGTGATTGAAGAAACTCTTGTGCTTTGACACTTTGACAAGCAGTCCTCACGCGGCTGACAGCTCACTGTGCCAAATTCTTCCACTATTTTTAAATCTTCAACATCTTTATACTCTCTTTATTATTTTATTTTTTTGTCCTAGTCAGCAGAAAAAGCCCTCCAGCGCTACATGTTCTCCCTCTTCGGTGACAGGCGAGAGCTGTAGCATCTCGGGGCTAGACTTTGCACACAAAAAAACAAATTGCCTGGAAGTTCAGTGGTTGTTGGTTTGCTTTTGTTTTCCCTCGTAACACACAAAGTTGTGGAGTTTAAACGCCCCTGCCCCCACAGCCTTTATCCCGAGTACAAAGGGTCCGCGCTCCCCCTTTGATCTCCCCCTTTTACAATAAATCATCTATCTCTGAAGTTGAACTTGGAGCTCGCGGACTTGTCGGCATTCAAGGCATGACACGGGGAAGAGGCGGGGTCAAACTGCTTAGCAACAGCCAATCAGCCTAATATTTTTGGCAGGTCTCCGCAGCCAATAGAGGTGCGTGTGGAGAGAGAGAGAGAGGGAGAGGGAGGAAAAAAAAAGAAAAAAAAAGAAGCCGTTCAAGTGCTGTTGTTGTCATTGGCGGGACAGTGTTAGAAAAGCAGTTGTTCTTGGCAATCAAAAGCGCAAGTGTCCCGGAGCAGATCTGCGGAGATAATCTGGGCTTTGATGGGGTTGAAAGGCACACGGCTCATTACTGCTTTAGAGACACCATTTGCATTTTTATGTAAGCCTCGCGCTGTTAAGTCGACTTTCTTCACCAAATGTTTTCGCAGTGTAAGGCGCGTTTTAACCAAGAATTTGTTCAGGGGAAAAAACAAATGATAACATAAGTATGAATTGCGCCTCATCTGAATCCGTTTGTAAATCACCCAAGCCTTTCACAGTTACATTGACTTTCTCTTGCAAATGTTTTATTCAGAAATGTAAGAAAATGCTTCCTCTTATTGATCCAGTCGTCTAAGACTTTAACATCCTCCGACAGGCACGCTGCAGCTCTTCATCAGGAGGCGCTGGTCAATAGGTTAAATCAATGGGGTTTAGTTGTTCGATAGAGTTCACCTGCCAGGGCCAAGGCTGGATCATGTGGAGCTCTCCGGGTCATTAGGGATTAAGTGACTTGACTTCAAACATGTTTTAATTTCTTTACATTTTATCTATATGTTGCACTCCGCTTGAGGCTGCACTAAATTGACATACTCAATAACTTGAATATTGCGATCACCATCATTATTACTTCAATAGTTTTGTTAAGTAATTTATGTATGTTGCATTATATTCCAACAAAAAACGTGGGCAATTTTGTCATCTAATTGTGTCAAAACCAGACTCTAAAAAATACAAAATCAGAACCAAAATAAGGGTCAAATATTGATTCAAAGACTTTTTAAATGTTGTTGGACATTGTTCCGCCTAATATTGTGATATTACAATAATAATTTGGTGGGATAAAGCCTAATTTGACTGATATTATGCAACTTCTGTTTTGTTTTACAACCCATGGACAGATTACTTGAAAAGATGACCAAAAGAGTTTAACCTCTTACCCCCCACCTGAACCAAGTGGTTTCAGCTTTACCCAAACCTGAAAGCTTCTCAACTGGACAGCAACAGTGTAATGCCTCATTTGAAAGACTTTATTGTCACGTTGTCGCCGTGTTTTTGTCAAATTTTTGCCACTTTTTTTCCATCACTTTTTCTGGCTTTTTTCTTCTTACTTTATTGTCATGTAGTCATTATGTTTTGTGTCACTTTTTTGTTGCTTTGCTTGGTTTAGGTTGGGCTCAAGAGGTTAAGTGAACATTTCTCTCAAACAAAGCCTATTTTCAGTAAAACATCATTACACTTGGATTTGACCCAGCACAGAAAAATGGAAACAAAGCAAAAAAAAAAAGTTGTACCATAACTGAAGGCCATTGTGTTAAAAAAAAAAACTTCTTCTCATGCAAACAACCCAGTGACCTCTGAAACAAAGACCCGCTCTGGTGCATGCAGAGCCCTGGTTTGTGTCCATCACTGTTATTAATCCCAATGAAACTCCCAGCGCTGCCGCAGACCGAGCGGTAAAGCCACAGCGGGGTGAGCGGAGGACACTGTTTCTGCCGGTAGCGGTCATGACAACAGATGATGGACACATCAGAGGAGCCAAACAAGCATCTCCCCCACAGCTGCTGGCTCTAGTTGTCCTCCAGGGATCACACCACATCCAGAGGCCCGCGCTGGGACGACCATGAGGGCCGAGCGCGCGTCGTCTGGGGCTGCTTGGAGACAGCGTGTGCGCGCTGCTGGTTAAGTAAAGCTAAGAGCCGTGTTGACATGTCTCCTCAGGACAGATCAGATCAATAGCACCAGAGAAGAAGGAGGGGCCTCTGCTCGACAAGGGGGTGATTGACAGTCGGTGCGGCAATGGAGCGAGATGTCTTGATTTATTTAACCACTGCTCATCGCCGCAAGTTACTTACCGACTGTTAAACAAATTGTGCAGCGTCGGCAACTGAAGTGGATACACTTTATAGAAACATGCGCCAAGATTCAAAGGGGAGATTCAAAGTCCAGATAGATTAATAATAAGAACAAAAACAACTGGTTAACTTGACAATCTATCTAGTCTCATGGGTGAAAAACCCTAAGTCTATTCATCTTCTGAGGAAACTCCTCTTCATGTGTTGTATTTTTAGATGCTTTTTCTTCATTTGTAAATTCTGAATGATCAATGTGCACAATTCGCCCACTTTGTTAGCGTCTTGAGTTACTGCACTTTGTCGCACAACAAATTCTCTCTCATTTGGATCAGGACTACTACATCACTTTTTCAAAAACATATTATTTTGACATCAGAGATCATCTTCTCTTGGTTTGTGATTCCCTACAGACAAAACACTTCATTGTTCAAAAAACATATATCTCTCTCTCTCTCTCACTCACTCGCACTTGTAGGTCAATAAACGCCTCACATTCAGATTGATCTTAATCTAAGCTACTGTTGTTATGAACTTAGTATAAAATAAAATTCGAGTTAGGTGTACGTCTAAATGAGTGGTTTTCTTTGTGAGAACGGCGTTGATTCCCCGGTGAGCGCTGTCACCGAGACCATCTGTTTGCGGCTCGAACCAAACGGCGCTGCCAGATGGGTGCGCAAACAAAAGTAATGCATCCAGAAAACAGTGACAAATACAAGTTTATTTTCACTATAACAACTATGTACACAGCCTGCGAGCTATTTATTATGCAGGTGGAGTTGCACGGACGGGGAAGGAATTGGCTCTGTGAACAATCCCCTGTTTTGAACACCGGAACATACCAACCACTGATGTCATTTGCAACTTTAGATTATTCTGAATTCATTCCTCAGTTTCCCCATGATTACAACACGTTTCTGAGAGGGAATAACTATAAAGCTTTCAAAATAATATCCATATTGAATAACCGTCACGCCTACAAATCCTTTTTCTTTCACCCAGCGCTGCAGACCGTCCTAATATGAAGGCAAGAGATGTTTATGAAGATTTCTATAGTGAGATCAATAGTAATCTCCGACGGCTCCCATCAGTTATACTCGGAGCTCTTATTTTGAAAGGTGGAGAGAATAATTAAGTGGATGCCGTCTTTGTTTGCCTCCAGCACAAAGCAGCTGTCAGGTGGGACTCGTCGTGGGACAGGTGTTGTTTGCTGCTCTTCAAGGTCACAGTGTTCATTGAAGACGGGGCTGAGGGGGGGAAAAAAAGCACAACATCTGCAGCAATAAACGCTCATAATTTTTACCTTTTTTAGTGCCTTGTCTGTTGTTTGTAAACCAATTAGGAGTGATATAATGTCGACTAACGGGTGGAATGAGTCGCACTGATTGTCTCTTCGTCGTAACACCTGTTTGTGTTAGACATGTTGTTCGACGATGCTCCAACGTGACGTTTTAAAAGCAGGGGAGAGAAGTCTGAGTGAATGATTTTGACAAGGGGGAAAGCTAATCGATCGGGTCAGTTTCCAAAGCCACAGAAGTGGTATATGAATTACTTTGGCGGTGCAGTGCCCAGACTCTTCTTCAGATCTTGGTCAGGAACTAGTGACTGAAACGCTTAAAGATTGTTTTAAGTGAATTACACAGTCAGGAGCAGGGCTGCGTACCATTACATTTTTCCCGATGCCGGTACTTTAACGATACTTGGTTTTCGATACCGATACCTGAACAATACTTTTTTTCGATACCTGTGCTAAATGATTTGTCCTATAGAACCATAAAACAGATTAATAATGTTAATGTATTCCTTTTCCTTCCATTTAATTTCTTTTGCATTGGAAAAAACTTATTTTTTTCTCACATTTTTAAATTTTTTTTACCCACGTTCTTTTCCCAAATATTCTATATTTTTCCCTAAATTTCCACATTTTTTTCACAATTTTTCCACTTGTTTTTCCAAATTTTACCCCTTTTTTTTTCATTTATTTTTTCAACTTGTGTTTCACTTTTTTTTCCCGTTTAAGTTTTGATGAACATCATCAAAACTTAAATATAAAGATTTTATATTTGTTTTTGGTACCTGCTTTCGATAATTAAATTTTTTCAATACCAGTAGTACCTAAACCTTTTTTTCCCGATACCAGACTGGTATCCTTTAATGGTACCCAGCCCTAGTCGGGAGTCAGAAATCGTAAGGAAAGAGGGCTACCCGCAGTTCCACCATGTACAATCTGATTGCATCTCCAAATGTAACTGTACTGAACGTATTGTGTGCCCTTCAGGTCCCTGGTGATCATCAGCACTCTGGACGGGCGGATCTCGGCTCTGGACCCTCATAATCAGGGCAGGAAGCAGTGGGACCTGGACGTGGGCTCAGGGTGCCTGGTCTCCTCCAGCCTCAGCAAACCAGAGGTGGGACAAAGCTCACGAACATGTGTTTCACGGAAAGGGCAAATTAACAAAAAAAAACACCTCGATGTCCTCAACAGGTTAAAACTGGCTCAAGGCATCGCATTAATCACTTTTAGAGAAGGTATTTACATCGGAACTTGGTTTGGGTGCGGCAGTAGCGCAGTGGGTCGACAGTCGCCTGGTTTTTTACTGTTTCTAATCTCTTAACTCCCGCCTGAACCGAGCACATTTTCTCAAGTTTGGCATTACCCAAATCTAAAGCGTCAAAATAGAGACGAAAACACGCCAGGATAGCAACAATAACACAACAAAAAAGTGCCAAAAAAAAGTATAACATATAACACAACTATAACATGACAGAAACGCTTCAAATATGTGCCAAAATGTGGCGACAATGGAAAAAAAAAAGTTTAGATCAGTTTTGTAGGTCTGGCCTATAGGCTGTAAGCTCCAGTAGAGAAGCTTTTAGATTTGGGTAAAACCGAACTGGAGAAAATGCGCTCGGTTAAGGTGGTAAAATGTTATTATTAAGGTAGACAATAGACATCCACTTGAATGCTCTTTTAACATAGCACTCCTTCAGTTAATAATTAATGCTAAGCTAAAGACAAAATGTGATTGGACAGTGTGACGCATAACGCAAAAGGGGATGCTCTGGAGCACCCGGAAACCCAAACGTGTCAATATTTTCTTCTTCTTTCTTCCACGATTCACCATAAAGTCCGCCTTGAAGCATACGGCAACAAAACTCCAGTTCATCATAATGTCAAGTGGTTGATGTAAAGTCAGTTTCCTCCTGTCTGACTTATCTGTGTGAAAACTGTGTTGTACTTTCCGTAATTGAACCCGGTGCACTTTGAACAGTCTCGTCGCTGTTGCTCGCCTCCAACCCGTGTAAACAAACAAACAAACTACTACATGCAACCGACAAGCTCTCCTCCCCCTCAGAAAAAACCCCTGAAATCGTGTTTTTCGCCCGAAGGATCCCCGCGCTTTGTTGACTGTGGCGATTTTTCACACATGCGGCGCAGCGAGACCCCCACCATCAGAACATAGATACATACATGTAGAGGCTTAAACCGCCCACGAAGTCTGTGTGAATCGTGAGCGGATAGCCCTGAGCTGTACTGGGGGATAACAGCCTGTATGGGGTGTTTTTTTTTTGTTTTTTTTTATCTGGACGTGCTGTGTGTGTGTGTGTGTGTGTGTGTGTGTGTGTGTGATTTTCGCCTCAGGGATAAAGCCTCTGAAACTAACAAGTGTCTAGAGCCGGGCTAACGTGGGACATTGCTGAACGCGGTGCTCTGTAGTTACACTAATGAACTCTCCTTAATCCACTTTGGTTCCATAATTGACCCTTGGAATGAAAAATAGTTCGAGATAGCCCTTGAATAATGAATGGAGAGGCTTTGAAATGTCCTAAACCACCGCTGCTGTGTACTAAAGAGTTGAAGTCAGCAGTTTTTCATTCATGCATTGAGCGCGATAAGATGCGGTGTTTACGGTTTGTTTCCGATTCACTTCCACAGATGAGGTTGTCTTTGATTCTGGCTAAACTGCCCGATTCAATCCAAAATCAATGACACTTTAATGATCATTTGACATCATTTACAGGTAATCATCAACAGATCTTTGCTTCCCATAGGTCTGTCTTGGGGCTTGACTATTGACTTGTCGGTGGTTTGTTCCTGCACTACTCAAACTAAGCATGGGTTTAAATGGCTTGAATAGAGGGTTAGTTTTGAGCAGTTTCCACTCATTTAGACTTTTTTTCCCCCCTCGATTGGACCAAGGTTACTTTGCTTGTTTGAGGACATTTCTCTAATCTCGCTTGAAATAAGAAAGTAAAACCGCATTGGTAATAAATGAACCTGAAATAAAGACAAAATTGAGTCAGAAACATCTCAGAACAAGTGAAATAATCTAGGTCAAATATATCTATATAACTATATCTTAACTCGTCAAAACAACTCAAATTCAAATTATTATGCTCAATTTAAGACTTAAACTAATCTAGATATAAATTTTTTGGAGTATAGCAGCTTCCATTTACTGTGTCCTACATAATTATCACTTTATTGGATTATAACAATGGCATTCAGCCTTTATGACACTTTCTGTATATTTATTTAATGCTTGCCGGTTTCCAAGTTTAACCTCTTAACCCCCACATGAACCGACCTGAACCACCATCCACACATTTTCTCCAGTTTGGCTTTACCCAAATCTAAAAGCTTAAAAAAGCCACCCAAAAAAGCATAAAAAGCAACAACAAAAAAAGAGACAATGACGCCACAAAAAGTGAACCAAAAATTTGACAAAAGCAACTTAAAAAGCGATGAAAAAGCAACTAAAACCGATAAAAACATGATAACATAGTTACTATCACTTTTGTAGGTCTTCGCTGAGGCATTGCACTGTAAGAAGCTTTTAGATTGGAGAAAATGCATTTGGTTCAGTTGGGGGTTAAGAAGGTGGTAATATCAGTAATATTTAGCCATATGCTGCAAATAATCATTGATTTATCGGGAAACAAACATGTTAGTGATATGGTTCAGGTGATGAGCTCTGACTGTCGGAAACACGAGTGTAAAGTCGAAACATACTTGAAAAAAGCGTAGACAAAACGAGACATAAATGAATGAGAATGAAAAGAGCTACAAGTGGAAAAATACAACAAAAATACGATGAAAAAGTGACGATAACACGAGGAAAAATCTTATATTGGTTTTCTACGTCTTAGCTTTCAATTGAGGCGTTACTCTGTCTGGCCTATAGGCTGTAAGCTCCAGTCAAGTAGCTTTCATATTTGGGCAAAGCCGAACTGGAGAATAACTTGAACAATAACTTCTAAAATTGCTGGCGACACAACCTAATTAGTTAATTGTCTTACGGGATTTAAAAAGTGAATCAATACCGTCCCCTCTCTCAGCATTAGTGCGGGACGTGTAGACAGCTCAGGTTATTGCTTAGAGGTGCAATACAAGAGTTTGATTTCCACTTTGAAACCAAAACACCTCAGGGGGATTTCACTACAACAGACCTAATCAAACCGGAGAAGTCCCTTTTCTTGTTTGTTTTTTTTCCGTGAAAAGTATTCGACTGTCGAGCAAATCTATAAACATTCGCTCAAGATTAGAGCCAAGTGGAGTATTCGCTTATTAAAGCAAAGTCTGGCATGAAACGGTAAAGCCTCTGGGAGTGTGTGGGGAAAAGTCGTCCCGCGTTTTCACGAAATCAAAATTCATGAAGCCCTTTTTATTCTGCGCCGTGTGAGGTTATAATATGGAGAAGCCCTAAAGGTTCCTCCCAGCGCCCAGACCGTCTGCATTAACATGTAAATGTGACATTGGAAATCTTTTTTTTTTGAAGAGCGGTGTATGATTTCAGTAATTTGGTCTTTGTTTTGAACACTTCAAAGTCACACAAACAAACACAAGAGGCTCGGTAATGGATGTTTTTGAAAGTGCTCGCCACCGATCTCTATATTTATCCTTTAGTTCCTTTTATCGAGTCTTTTTGCGCATGTGTCAAAAGCGGTAATTGCACTCTCGACTCTAAAAGCGAGAGGGCTTGTGGTTCCCGCGTGACTTATGAGGGGAAGGCTGGTTTGAGCGCTGAACCTGACAGACTTCGATTTAACACTGCCACCAGGTGAATTCGCTCGTGCCCCTAGAGGCAAGCGAGGGGAACGGAGACGCACAATAAAAAAGTCTCGGTCGGAAATATGTGCTTGTGTCTGTGAAGCCCCGGGAGGGAGGGAGTGATGAATGAACACGAAGTGGAGGGGCTGCTCCGTATCTGTGCAGTCGGATAAGTTAATTTCGCTACGACACGTGCATAAATATCGGCCGGCTTTTCGAGCTTGTTAGTATGATAATGTTGTTGACGGCTGCGCGGCCTCGTTTCCTGATGCATTGATCTTTGAAATATTGAAGACGAATTATACAGAGATTGGCAATATAAGCGGGAAATGTGTCTGCTCGGATAAACGATACAAATGACCAAAAAACTCAATTAGAGGGACATTTAAATATGAACTTGTTTGCAATAGAGGGATATAATTAAAATAAGCAAAAGGCATCATTAGCTATTAGTAGGTGTGCTGCTGTTGTGGATAAAGGTTTGTGTTGCATGTTTGTTTAATTATTCATGACTAATTATCATGTGGTTACCTTAAAGGGAGGGTATTATGCTTTATTCAATCACATAGCACCAGTCTATATCATACTACAATGATGACGTAACCTTCTGTTGGTCTGTATATGCAGTAAATTAAAATAACTGCCTTGAATAAAATTGCTCTCTCAAAATGGCTGTACTGAACGTCTTGAAATAGGCCTCTGTCTCTTTAAGAAGCTTTCCGACACGCCCCTTTCAGCACACTGCTGTGGCATCTAAACAACACTACTGTGCGGGGAGGGGGCTCTGCTGAGCTGAGGAGCAGTGGTTGGTGGCTTGGCTGGTGACGAAAGGTCCAGAGGCGTCTCCAGGAGGTGGGGGCATTCCTAGGAGGACTGAGGCATAGCTACACCTAAAATGGCTGCCGTCTAAGTTTTTACTGATTACTCAAAAATATGTGAATGAGCCAAGGCAACACTCCAGGCATGTGTTTAATGAGGGAATGACATAATAACATGATATAAAGCTTGAAAAAGTCGATTTTACATAATACCCCCCCTTTAAAAATAAAACAAATGAAGGCTAGAGAGTAGAGCCTCCCTTTGCCTCGTTGTAACATATTTTTCCTAAGAAAGGCATAGGTCATAAATACATTTGACTACAAGTATGCTATATATGTCTTTTTAACAGCCTATCTTAAAGCACTTTGAGTTGTACGTGTGCATGAAAGGTGCTCTATAAATAATAAAGTTGAGATTAGAGTTGACCAAGTTGATACAGACTTTGACGTTTAGCAATCAAAACGGATAAGCTTCTGCTGTAGAAGATCTCTGGGAAAACCTACCCATATTTCATAGAAACATGATCGTTATATCCCTGTTCTAGATGCTGCCGAGTACCAGCTCAAGTTGTGACAGCCCTTAGTTTGTCTAGTCTGGAGAAGCGGCGTACAGTCAACAATTTCTCCCACTACATGTCACTGTCGCCTCTGAGTCCCCGCCGTTGTCTCTGCCTTGTTAACATCTGCGCGCAGTGTCTGCTGCTGCCGTGGAAGTGGGAAGATGCCCACATAGACGTACGCAGAAGTGGCAGCTGCCATCCTTCAGCGCTGCCGCAGACTCCGAGCCGCCGCCGCCGCCGCCGCCGCCTTCACCTGTTGACTCGAATTTACCCGACCGACCGTGAACGAACCCGCCGACTCCCTGAAGTCACACGCCGTTGTTGACATTTTAGCGTTTTATACAAGTTCATCGCCCGCTCTGCCCTCTATGCCCTTCTTAACCCGCCGCATGTATCCTTTGAAGGGGGGGGGAGGGGGTCGCTTCTGCTGATGCCGTCTGATCCTCTGGCTCTGCACTGCGAAAACAAACGCTCTATTAGTTACAATTACTTAAAACCAGTATATTGATTGATGGTGTTGATTTCCCATTAGGGGAGCAAAATGGCATAACGTGGTGCTTCTCTGCGTTTTAAAATCCCAGATACCGTTACTGGACTGAGACTTTCACTGCTCAAATTGCCACTTCTACAAATTGTACTTTGCTAATAAGATGGCCGATTTGGTTTTTAGACTCTCTTTCACTTCCTCTTTGTACCAGCAGAGGATAAGTGAGTCCAAGTGTTTTGTGTGAACAGAAATTTATCCTAAACTGTACAGATTTAAAGCAATGAAATGTCAGCGCTGTGTTTTAAAAACTAAAAGATATAATTTTTCCAGGTTCACTGCAAAAAGTAATCTATAAATAGCACAAAGTTTTCTTACAAGTACATTTACCTCTGATAACTAATTTCAAGAAAATCTGTCCATGGGGGAGGTTGCACTCAAAATTGGATAAAAAAGTACTTGAAATAATATTGTTGATGTTAAATATAACTGTAAAAAATTCACATACGCAAGTCACGTCCAAAAATGCTTATTTCAAGAACTTTTTAGATTATTTTTGCAGTGTTTACAAAGCAAAAATAAATCCTAACTTTACAAATCGACTAACAATCAAGGCGATTAGATGACACCCTGTTAATTTTATGTAATGTGTACCAATCCCTTCCTTTGCAGTGCATAACTTTGCAGCGGCCTCATCTGCTCGGTGATTAGGGGCTGAGGGGGGACGGCTGAGATGCCATTGGCTGGACTCGTCTCACTGAGGGGGGATCAGCCAGTCACCTGCTGCAAGCCCTTTAGAGTTGTCTGTGGATGTCCCTCTGCACTCGAACTCGCTAATGCACAAACAGCATTGTCGGCGAGAATAGAAAAAAAAAAAAAGGAGCCATCACTTCACAAATGCCACAGGGCGCTTCGGGCTGAGAGCTTTTTTGCAAGACGAGATCATTTGTGAAGGGAGGAAGAGACACTTCCTCGTGAATGAACAGGCTTTTAGCAGGAGTTCACGAATTGGGAGAGTTTCTAATCACTTTTAATGTCACTTTTAGTTATAGTTTTAGTTAATCGTAAACCCAACAGGATAAGATGTTTTGGCTGTAGCTGATTTTCACATAGATTTGAAACTTTCTGTGTTGAGGCATTTTAATGACCAGACTGCAGTTTATTAGTTAATGCAGGACTGGAGAGATTATCCAAGCATCTATGGGCCTCAAGAGGTGTATACCTAATCAAATGCAAGTGCTAGCAATTGAATTGTGCCGTAATACTGTAGTTTTATGTTCTAAATGTTGAATTACAAAAATGATTCGAATGTAGACATCAAGGCGAGAATATTAGAAAAATAGCAGGACAATATGTTACATTTCTTTATTATTGACTATTGAACAACCGTTCCAACGTGTTCACAGTCAGGTTTAGGTTTGGGTAATGCGCCGTCATTCAGTTAAAATATAAGTATTTGTCAATGCAGGTTTAGGGAGGGGGTGCTGGGGGGTGACGGCAGCAGTCCGTGCCAGTGTGAATGAGTCATGTTTTGGGGGCGGGGCTAAAGGGATTGTTGAGGGGGGGGGGGGGGGGGGGGGGGGAGGCTATCAGGAGGTGAGGTAATGCTTCAGTCCGGGATGATGTCATTGCGATAGACAAAACCACTCTCTCACCCCCGACTGAGCCGCTACCTGTGTCGGCGTCAGTGAAATGTGACTGATGGCAGCGCAGTGACTAATGATCTGGCTCCAGGCTGAGACCGATGTGACAACCCCATAAGTCTCTCAGTGTTGCAGGGAAATGCGCAAGGACCACACAAACCATAGATGTGGCAGGAAGTCGATGCTCCTTCAGCTCAGAGCTTTTCATTTTGATTGTTTTATTCCCATAAGAACACATTTTCAAGTGCTGGGTAATTACAGTTAACATGGATTCACCGTTAGTTACAGGGAAACGGTGCATGTGATCGATCAGTCCTTAAATCAGTCACACGCTGCATTTTGTGTTGACAAAGATGTATTCATAGTAAAATTATAAAAAAATAATGTATAAAAAATATATATTATAAAAAATAAAGATAACTTTTATTTTATTTTATTGTGGACTTAGGGCTGGGCAATATGGCTATCCTTATATCTTATCACAATTTGCTTTAGTTTAAATCACGATTTCTCTCACAATTTACGTGTGTATTGTCTTTTAAAGGCAGGGTTTAACTTTAGACTTTGTTAAGACCTGTTTTAGTCCGAGTTTCAGACCTTATGTAGCTTTGACATGCTTCACTCGTGGTTTAGTCCTGGTAGACACAGTTTCATCTTGGTTTATTTCTGATTGAGTCCTTGAGTTTAGACCTGAGGACTAAACCCGAGTTTAGTCGGGTTTAGTTCAGGATTTTTAAACCAGGATTTGAATCCTAGTTTAAAGGGTAATCCTCGTTTCGTTCTGTCCTTGGTTTAGTCCTTTTTAGTTTGGATCTGGTTTAGACCTTGATTTCAGGCGCTGCTTTAGCCTGGCTTACTTCCAGGTAAGGCTGGGAAAAAAATCGATTCGATTTGAAAATCGAGTTGGTAGGTCAAATCAGTTCATATTTTTAAGAAATCGATTTTTTTAGATTTTTTTTGTATAATTTTTTTGTATAATTTTTATTTTATTATTTATTTTGTGCTCTCTCTGCCCCCCTCTCTGAAGAAGGTCCTGCTGTATAAATGTGCCAAGAAGAACAGAGCCCAGCTCAATCGAAATACAGCAATAGGCGGCCATGCTGCCTTTGCTCTGCTGAATCCTGTCAGACCTTGGAAGCTAAGCAGGGAAGGGCCTGGTCGGTACTTGGATGGGAGCCTGGCGAATGTGGAGGGGCCGATAGCACTGACTGGTTGCCTCGCTTCAATCTACCCCAGGGCAGTTGGGGCTACAACAATAGTGTACCACTACCGAGTCTGGAGTGAATGAATAATGCTGACAGTGTAGCACAGTATAAGTAATTTGGATGTTTAACAATCTTTGTTGCACACTGCACAGTAACTTTTCAGTTAGAGAAAGGGTTGCTTTTGCAATTTTGTTTATGTTGATGCACTTTCTCTAAATACAATAAATATATGTATTTAAGATATATTGACAGTTCTCCGTTATTTTGTTTAAAATGGGGGGGGGAATCGCAGATTTTTTTGGGGGGAAAAATCACCCAGCTCTAGCTCCAGGTTTAGTCCCGGTTTATTCCAGGTTCAGTCCGTGATGTTGTCCAAGTTTAGACCTGGTTTAATCCCGATAGTAGAAGCAGTGAGTGGAGAGAAAAATTTCAGTATTTGACCTTAAACATAAAAGCCACTGAATCATGATATGACAATGTTACCAAAAAAGCATCGCCCAGGCCTATGTGGAATGTTTAGAAGGAAGCTTGAGTCTTTTACCAAATTGTCTTCAGTAAACTGATTTCCAGCCCCAGGTGGCCTGTGCTTTGTCAGACAAACCTCTGAGGAGTTTTCCTGACCAGCCTCATCTTTATTGATTTGAAGAAGCTCTTACAAAACCCGAACTGTAAACTCTTACATAAAACTTACAAAACTCCAACTATAAAATTCCAACAAAGACTCTGCTCAACCAGTCGTTTGCTTCTTCATTGATTAACTTATATTCGTAGATTAGATTATTCTATTAATATGTATTCATTTGCGTGCTTATTAAACTGGTAAACTGATTAAAACTACCTACTTAAATGTAAACACCTCAGTTCATTGAGTTCATTTAGCCGCTTAGTGCCTACCTCCTTGTCTCTGTGAAGCAGTGCATTGTGGTCCTACAGTCTAGAGCTTGGTAACGAGTGACGCTGTTTGACAGAATCAGTGGAGCTTCAGCATCAACATTTACTCACCACCACGGTCCCAGAGTCCCAAACCCCAAGTCCCCACCCCCCACCCCATCACTGCTCCCCCAGGGGGCAAACCCAGTCACATGTCAGTACTATTAACATCAAATAATCACCCTCTAACAAGTGTAACCAATCTCTACAGCAGAAGATAATGGATGCCTGACTCACAATAACACGGTCTCATCGCAAAACAAACGGGTTTCAAGGGCGAATGAAATCTTAATGATGCCATGTCTACCGCAGAAAAAAAAAAAAGTGAATGAATCCTGGAGTGAAAGTGTACATTTTTATGAGCGAAAATGAATGAATGTTTGAAATGCGCTAATTAGCCTAATAGGCGTTTGCTAATACAAGAAGGATCTGTTCTGGTACAAAGGGTGCAGATATGGCGTGTTTTGAATAATTGGGGGAGGAGTAGAAGCTTTGTCCTTGATCTTATATTCGCCCCGCGGTTCATCAAAGCGCAATTTCCTCTGAACCCGGAGTCTCTATCCCCGCAACAGCCCGCCACTTAAGGCGTGTTTTGTTCTTCTATAGTCTCATTTACGTCCCGCTATGTTACAGAGGGCTATATAGAGGCTTTGTTTTTGATTTCTATAGGTTTCGTGACACAGTTACATACGTGATGTGGAGGCAAACACGTTTTTGAAGGAAAGCTATGCGAGAGATTTGACACGCGCTATGACTGTAAAGAAAATGCTGTATAGTGGGTGGAAAAAGACGATTTACGGCGTTGGTTGAAATGATCTTAGCTCATTTTGAGTATGTAATAGAAAATAATGTTTTACTGTGTTGATCACTAAACAAAATGCACATGTTTTTTTATGATGTATAACAAAAATATGCTGTTGCTTAGTAACATAATCACTGCTATAGCTCAGAATTCACAATGTACTTTATGCGATTATAATTTTCCATAACTTTTTTGTCTATTTTCTTGAGGTGTTAGTTTTGACGGGTCTTTTTACACTATGGACTTGGCTTCATTCTAAGGTTTCTTTATTCTGTTGGTTGTAAAGTAGCTTCTCACTCCTTATCCCCACTTTCCTCACTGTCTAAAGACCGTACTTACAGCTTTACCGCTCCGCTCATAGACGGGGCTGTTGTATCATTTACGAGCTGTCAGGGGCGATATCAAAGTGAATCGTCCACTTCAGCCACAAAACCCACTACAGCCTCGTCTCAAAACCGCGCAAACCACTCCTGGCTCATGTGTAATGATTTTTTTCGTTTTTTTTCTCTCCCCGCGGTTCAATAATTCACCAGACGCTCGATGTGAAGCCTGGACATTGATGAAAAGTCTGGAAAGGCATTGAAGACGGTTTTGAACTCGGCTGACCATTTGAACTTTTTCAAAAATGCTTAGCTACTTTTCTGTGTTTTTTCCCCCTTTTTCGGGAACTGCGATCTTAACTTGTTGAGGCATCTGTTGGCCTGTACGAATTTGGAAAAAATCTGAGAGAAGACTTGACCTCTTAAACCCCCGCCTTAACCGAGCACAGCTTTACCCAAATATAAAAGCTTCTTGGAAAAAAATAAAACCCAGTCTAAATGGCGACAAAAACGAGACGTAAATGAGGATGAAAGCGCAGCAAACTTAAGGATCAAAAGAGCGACAAAAATGCAGCATAACAGGCGACCAAAAGACAACAATATCATGGGTTAAGAGGTTAATATGTACTGCTAATGCTAACAAGGTCAACAGGCTAATTTTCTACCACTGAAATTGCGATTATGTTGCTAATATTAATTTTTCTATTCCTCTCTTCTCATGTAATGTGATCAATCCCAGCACCATATATTCTATTATAACTTCGCTCGCATCCATCAACCCCCTGTCTTCGCAATAGCCCCCAGTGC